>JARQOC010000001.1:624114291-624714291 GCA_033576535.1 Allobates femoralis | reverse complement strand
GAGGTCCGCAGCCTCCATCCTGGTCATTAGTCGGGTTGATATGTTCCCTCACCTTCTTCCGTTCCTTCTCGTGTCTTTCAGTTCCTCCGGTCGTGGAGCCTAAGTTCCAGGACTTCCGGCTGCCGATGAAGAGTAACATCACCCTGACGTGTAGGATGACGAAGGGGAGTCCGGCGAAGGTGGCCACTGCGGATTGGAGGTTTAATCGGAAACTGTTGAGCGTTCCCCCTGCGGAGCAGCAGGAGTTCTCCGAATACAAGATCAACAGCACCAGCCGGGAGATGAGCGGCACCTACGAGTGCAGCATCTCCAACGACGTGGGCTCCGACTCCTGCGTCTTTCAGGTGACTGGTGAGTGGCCGCCATGTCCTGTGTCATTATGTCAGTGCACCCCTGCATATAGAGAGCGGGGACCCCCACAAGCCCCAAACAGGGGGGCCAGAGAAGGACAATCCCATAAACAGGGGGCCACAGAAAGGAGGGCATGTGAACAGTGGTGTGACGTCTTCATGGTGGATACATTGTTACCGGCTCACGTGTTGTGTTTCCTGTGTGACATTGTTACCGGTTCACGTGTGGTGTTTCCTGTGTTACATTGTTACATTGTTACTGACTCACGTGTTGCGTTTCCTGTGTTACATTGTTACCAACTCACGTGTTGTGTTTCCTGTGATACATTGTTACCGGCTCACGTGTTGTGTTTCCTGTGATACATTGTTACCGGCTCACGTGTTGTGTTTCCTGTGATACATTGTTACCGGTTCACGTGTTGTGTTTCCTGTGTTACATTGTTACCGGCTCACGTGTTGTGTTTCCTGTGTTACATTGTTACCGGCTCACGTGTTGTGTTTCCTGTGTTACATTGTTACCGGCTCACGTGTTGTGTTTCCTGTGATACATTGTTACCGGCTCACGTGTTGTGTTTCCTGTGATACATTGTTACTGGCTCACATGTTGTGTTTCCTGTGATACATTGTTACCGGTTCACGTGTTGTGTTTCCTGTGATACATTGTTACCGGCTCACGTGTTGTGTTTCCTCTGATACATTGTTACCGGCTCACGTGTTGTGTTTCCTGTGATACATTGTTACCGGTTCACGTGTTGTGTTTCCTGTTATACATTGTTACCGGTTCACATGTTGTGTTTCCTGTGATACATTGTTACCGGCTCACGTGTTGTGTTTCCTGTGTTACATTGTTACCGGCTCACGTGTTGTGTTTCCTGTGATACATTGTTACCGGCTCACGTGTTGTGTTTCCTGTGATACATTGTTACCGGTTCACGTGTTGTGTTTCCTGTGATACATTGTTACCGGTTCACGTGTTGTGTTTCCTGTGATACATTGTTACCGGTTCACGTGTTGTGTTTCCTGTGATACATTGTTACCGGCTCACGTGTTGTGTTTCCTGTGATACATTGTTACCGGCTCACGTGTTGTGTTTCCTGTGATACATTGTTACCGGCTCACGTGTTGTGTTTCCTGTGTTACATTGTTACCGACTCACGAGTTGTGTTTCCTGTGATACATTGTTACCCGGCTCACGTGTTGTGTTTCCTGTGATACATTGTTACCGGCTCACGTGTTGTGTTTCCTGTGATACATTGTTACCGGCTCACGAGTTGTGTTTCCTGTGATACATTGTTACCGGCTCACGTGTTGTGTTTCCTGTGATACATTGTTACCGGCTCACGTGTTGTGTTTCCTGTGTTACATTGTTACCGGCTCACGTGTTGTGTTTCCTGTGTTACATTGTTACCGGCTCACATGTTGTGTTTCCTGTGTTACATTGTTACCGGCTCACGTGTTGTGTTTCCTGTGTTACATTGTTACTGGCTCACGTGTTGTGTTTCCTGTGTTACATTGTTACCGGCTCACGAGTTGTGTTTCCTGTGATACATTGTTACCGGCTCACGTGTTGTGTTTTCCTGTGTTACATTGTTACCGGCTCACATGTTGTGTTTCCTGTGTTACATTGTTACCGGCTCACGTGTTGTGTTTCCTGTGTTACATTGTTACTGGCTCACGTGTTGTGTTTCCTGTGTTACATTGTTACCGGCTCACGTGTTGTGTTTCCTGTGTTACATTGTTACCGGCTCACGTGTTGTGTTTCCTGTGTTACATTGTTACCGGCTCACGTGTTGTGTTTCCTGTTATACATTGTTACTGGCTCACGTGTTGCGTTTCCTGTGTTACATTGTTACCGGCTCACGTGTTGTGTTTCCTGTGATACATTGTTACCGGCTCACGTGTTGCGTTTCCTGTGTTACATTGTTACTGGCTCACGTGTTGCGTTTCCTGTGTTACATTGTTACCGGCTCACGTGTTGTGTTTCCTGTGTTACATTGTTACCGGCTCACGTGTTGTGTTTCCTGTGTTACATTGTTACCGGCTCACGTGTTGTGTTTCCTGTGTTACATTGTTACCGGCTCACGTGTTGTGTTTCCTGTGTTACATTGTTACCGGTTCATGTGTTGCGTTTCCTGTGTTACATTGTTACCGGTTCACGTGTTGTGTTTCCTGTGATACATTGATACCGGCTCACGTGTTGTGTTTCCTGTGTTACATTGTTACTGGCTCACGTGTTGTGTTTCCTGTGTTACATTGTTACCGGCTCACATGTTGTGTTTCCTGTGTTACATTGTTACCGGCTCACGTGTTGTGTTTCCTGTGTTACATTGTTACTGGCTCACGTGTTGTGTTTCCTGTGTTACATTGTTACCGGCTCACATGTTGTGTTTCCTGTGTTACATTGTTACCGGCTCACGTTGTTGTGTTTCCTGTGTTACATTGTTACTGGCTCACGTGTTGTGTTTCCTGTGTTACATTGTTACCGGCTCACGTGTTGTGTTTCCTGTTATACATTGTTACCGGCTCACATGTTGTGTTTCCTGTGTTACATTGTTACCGGCTCACGTGTTGTGTTTCCTGTGTTACATTGTTACTGGCTCACGTGTTGCGTTTCCTGTGTTACATTGTTACCGGCTCACGTGTTGTGTTTCCTGTGTTACATTGTTACCGGCTCACGTGTTGTGTTTCCTGTGTTACATTGTTACCGGTTCACGTGTTGTGTTTCCTGTGTTACATTGTTACCGGCTCACGTGTTGTGTTTCCTGTGTTACATTGTTACCGGCTCACGTGTTGTGTTTCCTGTGTTACATTGTTACCGGCTCACGTGTTGTGTTTCCTGTGTTACATTGTTACCGGCTCACGTGTTGTGTTTCCTGTGTTACATTGTTACCGACTCACGAGTTGTGTTTCCTGTGTTACATTGTTACCGGCTCACGTGTTGTGTTTCCTGTGTTACATTGTTACCGGCTCACGTGTTGTGTTTCCTGTGTTACATTGTTACTGGCTCACGTGTTGCGTTTCCTGTGTTACATTGTTACCGGCTCACGTGTTGTGTTTCCTGTGATACATTGTTACCGGCTCACGTGTTGTGTTTCCTGTGTTACATTGTTACTGGCTCACGTGTTGCGTTTCCTGTGTTACATTGTTACCGGCTCACGTGTTGTGTTTCCTGTGTTACATTGTTACCGGCTCACGTGTTGTGTTTCCTGTGTTACATTGTTACTGGCTCACGTGTTGTGTTTCCTGTGTTACATTGTTACCGGCTCACGTGTTGTGTTTCCTGTGTTACATTGTTACCGGCTCACGTGTTGTGTTTCCTGTGTTACATTGTTACCGGCTCACGTGTTGTGTTTCCTGTGTTACATTGTTACCGGTTCATGTGTTGCGTTTCCTGTGTTACATTGTTACCGGTTCACGTGTTGTGTTTCCTGTGATACATTGATACATTGTTACCGGCTCACATGTTGCGTTTCCTCTCACGTCTTCCTCTTCTGATTGGTTCTTCTTCAGGTCGAGCCTACAACCCTGAATTCTACTATGACACCCCGAACCCCATCGAGAGCTACAAACAGACCAAGAATTACTCCTATCTCGTTCAATGGACCCAGAAGGATCCGGGCGCGGTGGATCCGGTGCTGCAGTACAAGCTGGAGCTGAGGCCGGTGAGAGCCTGGACGTTATACGGTATAATGTGCCGCCATCCCCTCACCCCCTGTACATCTGACACTACTCATCCACCAGGAGGCTCAGGATGACACATCTATAGATCAGACTGGAGGAAGGTCCATAATATAGAATGAACCGTCCGGTTACTATAAGAAATAATAGTGCAGCAATGGCTGTAATTACTGGGGTCCGGGTCAGGTATATTTTGGGACATTATGTTGTGCGGTGATAGAACGAGGCCGCGGTCCGGAGGGGCCATTGTTCTCTGTGCTGCTCGGTATCTTCTGCTGCTTCTTTGTTCCATTATGATTTCAGCAGGCGATGTTATAGGAGAGGCTGCACTTTACCAAGAGGCGCTCAAAGCTCCGGAGAGATAAATATATACAGTGAATGTAGGAGAAGCGTACGGCCAACATCATATACAACGCCAAGACCTTCATACAACCTGACAGAATGACCATAACCTGCACATTACATCACTCATCCTAGATTATACTCCAGAGCTGCACTCACTATTCTGCTGGTGCAGTCACTGTGTACATACATTACATTACTGATCCTGAGTTACCTCCTGTATTATACCCCAGAGCTGCACTCACTATTCTGCTGGTGCAGTCACTGTGTACATACATTACATTACTGATCCTGAGTTACCTCCTGTATTATACTCCAGAGCTGCACTCACTATTCTGCTGGTGCAGTCACTGTGTACATACATTACATTACTGATCCTGAGTTACCTCCTGTATTATACTCCAGAGCTGCACTCACTATTCTGCTGGTGCAGTCACTGTGTACATACATTACATTACTGATCCTGAGTTACCTCCTGTATTATACTCCAGAGCTGCACTCACTATTCTGCTGGTGCAGTCACTGTGTACATACATTACATTACTGATCCTGAGTTACCTCCTGTATTATACTCCAGAGCTGCACTCACTATTCTGCTGGTGCAGTCACTGTGTACATACATTACATTACTGGATCTCTGAGATACCCTCACTGGTATTATTACTCCAGAGCTCACTCACTATCTTGCTGGTGCAGTCACTGTGTACATACATTACATTACTGATCCTGAGTTACCTCCTGTATTATACTCCAGAGCTGCACTCACTATTCTGCTGGGCAGTCACTGTGTACATACATTACATTACTGATCCTGAGTTACCTCCTGTATTATCTCCAGAGCTGCACTCACTATTCTGCTGGTGCAGTCACTGTGTACATACATTACATACTGATCCTGAGTTACCTCCTGTATTATACTCCAGAGCTGCACTCACTATTCTGCTGGTGCAGTCACTGTGTACATACATTACATTACTGATCCTGAGTTACCTCCTGTATTATACTCCAGAGCTGCACTCACTATTCTGCTGGTGCAGTCACTGTGTACATTACATTACTGATCCTGAGTTACCTCCTGTATTATACTCCAGAGCTGCACTCACTATTCTGCTGGTGCAGTCACTGTGTACATACATTACATTACTGATCCTGAGTTACCTCCTGTAATATACTCCAGAGCTGCACTCACTATTCTGCTGGTGCAGTCACTGTGTACATACATTACATTACTGATCCTGAGTTACCTCCTGTATTATACTCCAGAGCTGCACTCACTATTCTGCTGGTGCAGTCACTGTGTACATACATTACATTATGATCCTGAGTTACCTCCTGTATTATCTCCAGAGCTGCACTCACTATTCTGCTGGTGCAGTCACTGTGTACATACATTACATTACTGATCCTGGTTACCTCCTGTATTATACTCCAGAGCTGCACTCACTATTCTGCTGGTGCAGTCACTGTGTACATACATTACATTACTGATCCTGAGTTACCTCCTGTATTATACTCCAGAGCTGCACTCACTATTCTGCTGGTGCAGTCACTGTGTACATACATTACATTACTGTCCTGAGTTACCCTGTATTATACTCCAGAGCTGCACTCACTATTCTGCTGGTGCAGTCACTGTGTACATACATTACATTACTGATCCTGAGTTACCTCCTGTATTATCCTCCAGAGCTGCACTCACTATTCTGCTGGTGCAGTCACTGTGTACATACATTACATTACTGATCCTGAGTTACCTCCTGTATTATACTCCAGAGCTGCACTCACTATTCTGCTGGTGCAGTCACTGTGTACATACATTACATTACTGATCCTGAGTTACCTCCTGTATTATCTCCAGAGCTGCACTCACTATTCTGCTGGTGCAGTCACTGGTACAACATTACATTATGATCCTGAGTTACCTCCTGTATTATATCCAGAGCTGCACTCACTATTTGCTGGTGCAGTCACTGTGCACATAATACATTACTGATCCTGAGTTCCTCCTGTATTATACTCCAGAGCTGCATTCACTATTTGCTGGTGCAGTCACTGTGTACATACATTACATTACTGATCTGAGTTACCTCCTGTTTATACTCCAGAGCTGCACTCACTATTTGCTGGTGCAGTCACTGTGTACATACATTACATTACTGATCCTGAGTCACCTCTGTATTATACTCCAGAGTGCACTCACTATTCTGCTGGTGCAGTCACTGTGTACATACATTACATTATGATCCTGAGTTACTCCTGTATTATATCCAGAGCTGCACTCACTTTCTGCTGGTGCAGTCATGTGTACAGACATTACATACTGATCCTGAGTTACCTCCTGTATTATACTCCAGAGCTGCACTCACTATTCTGCTGGTGCAGTCACTGTGTACATACATTACATTACTGATCCTGAGTCACCTCCTGTATTATACTCTAGAGCTGCACTCACTATTCTGTGTGCAGTCACTGTGTACATACATACATTACTGATCTGAGTTACCTCCTGTATTATACTCCAGAGCTGCACTCACTATTTGCTGGTGCAGTCACTGTGTACATACATTACATTACTGATCCTGAGTTACCTCCTGTATTATCTCCAAGCTGCACTCACTATTCGTGGTGCAGTCCTGTGTACATACATTACATTACTGATCCTGAGTTACCTCCTGTATTATACTCCAGAGCTGCACTCACTATTCTGCTGGTGCAGTCACTGTGTACATACATTACATTACTGATCCTGAGTTACTCCTGTATTATACTCCAGACTGCACTCACTATTCCGCTGGTGCAGTCACTGTGTACATAATTACATTACTGATCCTGAGTTACCTCCTGTATTATACTCAGAGCTGCACTCATATTCTGCTGGTGCAGTCACTGTGTACATACATTACATTACTGATCTGAGTTACCTCCTGTATTATACTCCAGAGCTGCACTCACTATTCTGCTGTGCAGTCACTGTGTACAACATTACATTACTGATCCTGAGTTACCTCCTGTATTATACTCAGAGCTGCACTCACTATTCTGCTGGTGCAGTCACTGTGTACATACATACATTACTGACCCTGAGTTACCTCCTGTATTATACTCCAGAGCTGCACTCACTATTCTGCTGGTGCAGTCACTGTGTACATACATTACATTACTGATCTGAGTTACCGCCTGTATTATACTCCAGACTGCACTCACTATTCTGCTGGAGCAGTCACTGTGTACAGACATTACATTACTGATCCTGCGTTACCTCCTGTATTATACCCAGGCTGCATCATATTCTGCTGGTGCAGTCACTGTGTACATACATTACATTACTGATCCTGAGTTACCTCCTGTATTATACTCAGAGCTGCACTCACTATTCTGCTGGTGCAGTCACTGTGTACATACATTACATTACTGATCCTGAGTTACCTCCTGTATTATACTCCAGAGCTGCACTCACTATTCTGCTGGTGCAGTCACTGTGTACACACATTACATTACTGATCCTGAGTTACCTCCTGTATTATACTCCAGAGCTGCACTCACTATTCTGCTGGTGCAGTCACTGTGTCCATACATTACATTACTGATCCTGAGTTACCTCCTGTATTATACTCCAGAGCTGCACTCACTATTCTGCTGGAGCAGTCACTGTGTACATACATTACATTACTGATCCTGAGTTACCTCCTGTATTATACCCCAGAGCTGCACTCACTATTCTGCTGGTGCAGTCACTGTGTACATACATTACATTACTGATCCTGTATTATACTCCAGAGCTGCACTCACTATTCTTTACTTTCTTCCATCACTGGCGGGTCCATGTCCTGGTGTTCTGGGTCTCCCATCACGCTCTGATTTGGTGATCTGCCATTGGCGTCCTCAGTCCTCCTGTAGACGGCAGGTAGTGACCTTTGTGTGTGCCGCGTCAGTCAGCCGGTGACAGTGATGGCTCCTGACAGCGGCGCACACATTACACAGGTCGCGGATCTGTCGTCTTCTATCAGGAATAAGAGCACAATGTGTCTGTGGATTCTGTGCATCCAATATTCATGACCCCCCCTCACCCCCCACCCAACCCCCCACACCCCCCCCTCCCTCATCCCCCCTCCATCAGGACCTGACCTGAAAACCAAAGACAAGTCCATCCTACAATGTTTCCTTGTATCTATGAAAAGGTCACCAACAAGTCTGTGCAGCACAGAGCAACAGTACAATGTACGGCAGATACAATGTAGAGAGATGGCCTACAGGACAGCAGTGAAACCAGTCTGTGCAGCATAGAGACGTAGCCTATTGTACAGCAGACAATACAGGGGTGTGCAGCACACAGACATAGCCCATAATACAGAAGACAATGCCATTTTATGCAGCATGAAGAGGCAGTCACCTGTACAGCAGATAATACTAATCTGCAGTATAAAGAGGCAGTCACCTGTACCGCAGATAATACTAATCTGTGCAGTATGAAGAGGCAGTCTCCTGTACAGCAGATAATACTAATCTGTGCAGTATGAAGAGGCAGTCACCTGTACAGCAGATAATACTAATCTGCAGTATAAAGAGGCAGTCACCTGTACAGCAGATAATACTAATCTGTGCAGTATGAAGAGGCAGTCACCTGTACAGCAGATAATACTAATCTGCAGTATAAAGAGGCAGTCACCTGTACAGCAGATAATACTAATCTATGCAGTATGAAGAGGCAGTCACCTGTACAGCAGATAATACTAATCTGTGCAGTATGACGAGGCAGTCACCTGTACAGCAGATAATACTAATCTGTGCAGTATGAAGAGGCAGTCACCTGTACAGCAGATAATACTAATCTGTGTAGTATGAAGAGGCAGTCACCTGTACAGCAGATAATACTAATCTGTGCAGTATGACGAGGCAGTCACCTGTACCGCAGATAATACTAATCTGTGCAGTATGAAGAGGCAGTCACCTGTACAGCAGATAATACTAATCTGTGCAGTATCAAGAGGCAGTCACCTGTACAGCAGATAATACTAATCTGTGCAGTATGAAGAGGCAGTCACCTGTACAGCAGATAATACTAATCTGTGCAGTATCAAGAGGCAGTCACCTGTACAGCAGATAATACTAATCTGCAGTATAAAGAGGCAGTCACCTGTACAGCAGATAATACTAATCTATGCAGTATGAAGAGGCAGTCACCTGTACAGCAGATAATACTAATCTGTGTAGTATGAAGAGGCAGTCACCTGTACAGCAGATAATACTAATCTGCAGTATAAAGAGGCAGTCACCTGTACAGCAGATAATACTAATCTATGCAGTATGAAGAGGCAGTCACCTGTACAGCAGATAATACTAATCTGCAGTATAAAGAGGCAGTCACCTGTACAGCAGAAAATACTAATCTGCAGTATGAAGAGGCAGTCACCTGTACAGCAGAAAATACTAATCTGCAGTATAAAGAGGCAGTCACCTGTACAGCAGATAATACTAATCTATGCAGTATGAAGAGGCAGTCACCTGTACAGCAGATAATACTAATCTGTGCAGTATGAAGAGGCAGTCACCTGTACAGCAGATAATACTAATCTATGCAGTATGAAGAGGCAGTCACCTGTACAGCAGATAATACTAATCTGCAGTATAAAGAGGCAGTCACCTGTACAGCAGAAAATACTAATCTGCAGTATGAAGAGGCAGTCACCTGTACAGCAGAAAATACTAATCTGCAGTATGAAGAGGCAGTCTCCTGTACAGCAGATAATACTAATCTGTGCAGTATGAAGAGGCAGTCACCTGTACAGCAGATAATACTAATCTATGCAGTATGAAGAGGCAGTCACCTGTACAGCAGATAATACTAATCTGTGCAGTATGAAGAGGCAGTCTCCTGTACAGCAGATAATACTAATCTGCAGTATGAAGAGGCAGTCACCTGTACAGCAGATAATACTAATCTGTGCAGTATGAAGAGGCAGTCACCTGTACAACAGATAATACTAATCTGTGCAGCATGAAGAGGCAGTCACCTGTACCGCAGATAATACTAATCTGCAGTATGAAGAGGCAGTCACCTGTACCGCAGATAATACTAATCTGTGCAGTATGAAGAGGCAGTCACCTGTACAGCAGATAATACTAATCTGCAGTATGAAGAGGCAGTCACCTGTACAGCAGATAATACTAATCTATGCAGTATGAAGAGGCAGTCACCTGTACAGCGGATAATACTAATCTGCAGTATGAAGAGGCAGTCACCTGTACAGCAGATAATACTAATCTGTGCAGTATGAAGAGGCAGTCACCTGTACAGCAGATAATGCTAATCTGCAGTATGAAGAGGCAGTCACCTGTACAGCAGATAATACTAATCTGTGCAGCATGAAGAGGCAGTCACCTGTACAGCAGATAATACTAATCTGTGCAGCATGAAGAGGCAGTCACCTGTACCGCAGATAATACTAATCTGTGCAGTATGAAGAGGCAGTCACCTGTACAGCAGATAATACTAATCTATGCAGTATGAAGAGGCAGTCACCTGTACAGCAGATAATACTAATCTGTGCAGCATGAAGAGGCAGTCACCTGTACAGCAGATAATACTAATCTGTGCAGTATGAAGAGGCAGTCTCCTGTACAGCAGATAATACTAATCTATGCAGTATGAAGAGGCAGTCACCTGTACCGCAGATAATACTAATCTGTGCAGTATAAAGAGGCAGTCACCTGTACCCCAGATAATACTAATCTGTGCAGTATGAAGAGGCAGTCTCCTGTACAGCAGATAATACTAATCTATGCAGTATGAAGAGGCAGTCACCTGTACCGCAGATAATACTAATCTGTGCAGTATGAAGAGGCAGTCACCTGTACAGCAGATAATACTAATCTATGCAGTATGAAGAGGCAGTCACCTGTACAGCAGATAATACTAATTTGTGCAGTATGAAGAGGCAGTCACCTGTACCGCAGATAATACTAATCTGTGCAGTATGAAGAGGCAGTCTCCTGTACAGCAGATAATACTAATCTGTGCAGTATGAAGAGACAGTCACCTGTACAGCAGATAATACTAATCTGTGCAGTATGAAGAGGCAGTCACCTGTACAGCAGATAATACTAATCTATGCAGTATGAAGAGGCAGTCTCCTGTACAGCAGATAATACTAATCTATGCAGTATGAAGAAGCAGTCACCTGTACAGCAGATAATACTAATCTGTGCAGTATGAAGAGACAGTCTCCTGTACAGCAGATAATACTAATCTGTGCAGTATGAAGAGGCAGTCTCCTGTACAGCAGATAATACTAATCTGTGCAGTATGAAGAGGCAGTCACCTGTACAGCAGATAATACTAATCTGTGCAGTATGAAGAGGCAGTCACCTGTACAGGAGATAATACAGTCTACAGTATAGTAGATATGCAAATCTGAGCAGCACAGGGAGGCAGTGAGTTGTATAGCAGATTATAATTAGCTTTGCAGCATGAAGAAGTAGTCTACTGTACAGCAGATAACATATGTCCCTGCAACGTGAAGAGGTAGCCTACAGTTCAGCAGAAAATACAGGGGTGTGCAGCACAGGGACATAGCCTATAACACAGTACACAATGCATTTTTATGTTGCACGAAGAGGCAATCACCTGTACAGCAGATAATAAATTTGTGCAGCATGTAAAGCCGGTCTCCTCGAAGCAGACAATACTAATCTGTGCAGCATGGAAAGGCAGTCTACGGTACACTAAATAATGCAAGTCTGAGCAGCACAGAGAGGCAGTGCATTGTACAGCAGATTATCATAGGCTGTGCAGCATTAAAAAGCAGTCTACTGTGCAGCAGATACTACATATTTGTGCAACGTTAAGAGGCAGTCTACAGTACACTAGACTATGCAAATCTGCAGCATGGAGAGACAGTGTATTGTACAGCAGATTATAATAGGTTGTGCAGCATGAGAGGTAGTCTCCTGTACAGCAGAAAACACACAGGGACAAAGCCTGTAATACCAAACACAATGCAATTTTTTGTAGCATGAAAAGCCAGTGTACAGTACAGCAGATTATGCCAATGTGTGTAGCACGGAGAGGCAGTGTATTGTACAGCAGTGTGAAGATGCTGGAGTGTCTGCACAGTCGGCCGCCCTGGTGCAGATGGTGCAGTGTAGTTTTCTGTGAATCTTTGTGCACTGATACAATATCTGTCACCTGGAGCCACAATGTGGCCCCTCGTGGTCACATCCCCCTGTAATGCCGCTGAGACCCCGCACGTCCTCTCCCTGGTGGAGGAGCGCGGAGCGGATCCCGGGATCACACAACACTTCTCCAGCTCTCCTCTGTGTTCAGCAGATGGAGCCGTATAAGTATCACATCCTAATGGAGGGATAATGTGAACACGGCTCTGTACATGGAGCACATAGGAGGGGTAACCCTCTCCTGTCCTGGGCCCTGTCTCCTGGGTGTAAACCTATCAGGGCTGAGGGCTTCTTCAGGGGACACGGATGTGTCAGCACCATGACAACGTTGCTGTAATACTCATTACATTGATACTTTTCGTGAAGACGTCCGCATTGTGGTTCTTCACCTTACAGTCTTTTTAGGTTTTGGTGCACCAGAGGCGAACTGTACACAGGTTATTCTCCTCCCTGTCTGTGACTCCCCGGCTCCTCCAACCCCCACCGGTCTGTGACTCCCCGGCCCCTCCAACCCCCATCGGTCTGTGACTCCCCGGCTCCTCCAACCCCCACAAGTCTGTGACTCCCCAGCCCCTCCACCCACCTCCGGTCTGTAACTCCCCGGCCCCTCCAACCCCCACCGGTCTGTGACTCCCCGGCCCCTCCGGTCTGTGACTCCCCGGCCCCTCTGGTCTGTGACTCCCCGGCCCCTCCAACCCCCACCGGTCTGTGACTCCCCGGCCCCTCCAACCCCCACCGGTCTGTGACTCCCCGGCCCCCTCCAACCACCTCCAGTCTGTGACTCCCCGGCCCCTCCGGTCTGTGACTCCCCGGCTCCTCCACCCACCTCCGGTCTGTGACTCCCCGGCCCCTCCAACCACCTCCAGTCTGTGACTCCCCGACCCCTCCACCCACCTTCGGTCTGTGACTCCCGGCCCCTCCACCCATCTCCGGTTTGTGACTCCCCGGCCCCTCCAACCCCCTCCGGTCTGCGACTCCCCGGCCCCTCCAACCCCCTCCAGTCTGTGACTCCCCGGCCCCTCCGGTCTGTGACTCCCCGGCCCCTCCGGTCTGTGACTCCCCGGCCCCTCCGGTCTGTGACTCCCCGGCCCCTCCGGTCTGTGACTCCCCGGCCCCTCCGGTCTGTGACTCCCCAGCCCCTTCACCTTCCTCCAGTCTGTGATTCCAGATATAGATGATAATATTCTGTCTGTAGTCACCAATAGGGGGAGCTTCCTGTATACAGAGATACATGATAAGATCCTGTCTGCAGTCACCACTAGGGGGAGCTCCCTGTATACAGAGATACATGATAAGATCCTGTCTGCAGTCATCACTAGGGGGAGCTCCCTGTATACAGAGATACATGATAAGATCCTGTCTGCTGTCACCACTAGGGGGAGCTCCCTGTATACAGAGATACATGATAAGATTCTGTCTGCAGTCACCACTAGGGGGAGCTCCCTGTATACAGAGATACATGATAAGATCCTGTCTGCAGTCACCACTAGGGGGAGCTCCCTGTATACAGAGATACATGATAAGATCCTGTCTGCAGTCACCACTAGGGGGAGCTCCCTGTATACAGAGATACATGATAACATCCTGTCTGCAGTCACCACTAGGGGGAGCTTCCTGTATACAGAGATACATGATAAGATCCTGCCTGCAGTCACCACTAGGGGGAGCTCCCTGTGTACAGAGATACATGATAAGATCCTGCCTGCAGTCACCACTAGGGGGAGCTCCCTGTATACAGAGATACATGATAAGATCCTGCCTGCAGTCACCACTAGGGGGAGCTCCCTGTGTACAGAGATACATGATACGATCCTGTCTGCAGGCACGACTAGGGGGAGCTCCCTGTATACAGAGGTACATGATAAGATCCTGTCTGCAGTCACCACTAGGGGGAGCTCCCTGTATACAGAGATACATGATAAGATCCTGTCTGCAGTCACCACTAGGGGGAGCTCCCTGTAATCAGAGATACATGATAAGATCCTGTCTGCGGTCACCACTAGGGGGAGCTCCCTGTATACAGAGATACATGATAAGATCCTGTCTGCAGTCACCACTAGGGGGAGCTCCCTGTATACAGAGATACATGATAAGATCCTGTCTGCAGCCACCACTAGAGGGAGCTCCCTGTATACAGAGATACCTGACAAGATCCTGTCTGCAGCCACCACTAGGGGGAGCTCCCTGTATACAGAGATACATGACAAGATCCTGTCTGCAGTCACCACTAGGGGGAGCTCCCTGTATACAGAGATACATGATAAGATCCTGTCTGCAGTCACCACTAGGGGGAGCTCCCTGTATACAGAGATACATGATAAGATCCTGTCTGCAGCCACCACTAGGGGGAGCTCCCTGTATACAGAGATACATGATAAGATCCTGTCTGCAGCCACCACTAGGGGGAGATCCCTGTATACAGAGATACATGATAAGATCCTGTCTGCAGCCACCACTAGGGGGAGCTCCCTGTATACAGAGATACATGATAAGATTCTGTCTGCAGTCACCACTAGGGGGAGCTCCCTGTATACAGAGATACATGATAAGATCCTGTCTGCAGTCACCACTAGGGGGAGCTCCCTGTATACAGAGATACATGATAAGATCCTGTCTGCAGCCACCACTAGGGGGAGCTCCCTGTATACAGAGATACATGATAAGATCCTGTCTGCAGCCACCACTAGGGGGAGCTCCCTGTATACAGAGATACATGATAAGATCCTGTCTGCAGCCACCACTAGGGGGAGCTCCCTGTATACAGAGATACATGATAAGATCCTGTCTGCAGCCACCACTAGGGGGAGCTCCCTGTATACAGAGATACATGATAAGATCCTGTCTGCAGCCACCACTAGGGGGAGCTCCCTGTATACAGAGATACATGATAAGATTCTGTCTGAAACCACCACTAGGGGGAGCTCCCTGTATACAGAGATACATGATAAGATCCTGTCTGCAGCCACCACTAGGGGGAGCTCCCTGTATACAGAGATACATGATAAGATCCTGTCTGCAGCCACCACTAGGGGGAGCTCCCTGTATACAGAGATACATGATAAGATCCTGTCTGCAGCCACCACTAGGGGGAGCTCCCTGTATACAGATACATGATAAGATCCTGTCTGCAGCCACCACTAGGGGGAGCTCCCTGTATACAGAGATACATGATAAGATCATGTCTACAGTCACCACTAGGGGGAGCTCAGTGATCATTGATCTGATGCATTTTTTACTTTTCTAATTTGCAGCAAAACATGAAGGGTCTGAGCAGTTTTTCGTTGATGAGTCGTGATGTGAGGAAAGGTTTCCTGTTCGAGCACCGACTGTCCGATCTCAAGATCCCGCAGAGCTACGAGGTGAAGATCACTCCGCACACGGTGTCTGGACCTGGTGACTCCGCCTCCCGGACCATCCGCTACAAAGAGCGTAAGTACCAGCCCCGCCCACTGGTGATGACATCACTCAGCACCGCCCCTGGTGATGACATCATTCAGTCCTGCACCTGGTGATGACATCACTGATATGACATCATTATCAGAGTTTTGCTCTGTGGTTTGTAGTTTTGTACATCGGCTGTTAATTGTGACTTCAGCTGACAGTGATCAGTGTGTGGCCCCCGCTGTGCGGCACATATGTAGGGGCCGCGCTATTTCTATCCTGTGTCTCTTGTGTTGGATCTGTCTGGTCAGCGCCGGAGCAGCGAGGCGTGAAGCCTCCAAGAGCCGCGTGGTCGGTGTATGCGCAGACGAGCGCACGCACACAGAGCGCACCGCCACCACAGAGCGCACGCCCTGACGCACGCACCACAGCAGCACCACAGAGAAGCACCGCGGCGCACGCCACCACTAGGCACCGCCACCACAGCGCACCGCCACCACAGAGAGCACCGCCACCGCCGAGCGCACCGAGCCACACTGAGCGCACCGCCACCACAGCGCACCGCCACCACAGAAGCATCGCACACAGCGCACACCACCACGCGCAGCCACGAGCGCCACCAGCCGAGCGCACCGCCACCACTGAGCGCACCACCACCACAGCGCACCGCCACCACAGAGCAGCACCGCCACCACAGAGCGCACCGCCACCACAGCGCACCGCCACCACAGAGCGCATCACACACCGCCAAGCGCACCGCCACCACTGGAGCGCACCGACCACCACCACGAGCGCATCCACCGACGCCGAGCGACGCCCACGAGCGCACACTGCACCACCGCCACCAGAGCGCACTGCCACCACAGAGCGCACGAACGCCACCCGAGCTGCACCGCCACCCAGCAGCGCAACGCGCCACCACACGAGCGCCACCACGCACCACCACAGAGCGCACGCCACCACAGAGCGCACCACCACGCACCACGACGCACCACCACCACCCACAGAGCGCACCGCCACTCACAGCGCACCACATGCCGTGCATATGCACCGACCACAGGAGCGACAACCACCACAGAGCGCACAACCGCCAGACCACTGAGCGCACCGCCACCACAGAGCGCATCAGCCGCTCCGAGCATTGCACCGACCACAGCAGCCACTAATGTTAACCCTCGTAGCTCCGAAATTCAGTGCAGAGTGTCACATCACACCAAAGAATCAGACGTCCCCTCAGAATACAAACAAGCAAAATAGTGACTGCAGCTCTGGAGGTGACTGGAGGATAAGACATAATGTAACAGCAGAATAGTGAGTGCAGCTCTGGAGGTGACTGGAGCATAAGATATGATGTAACAGCAGAATAGTGAGTGCAACTCTGAAGGTGACTGGAGGATAACACATGCTGTAACAGTAGAATAGTGACTGCAGCTCTGGACGTGACTGGAGGATAAGACATGATGTAACAGCAGAATAGTGAGGGCAGCTCTGGAGGTGACTGGAGGATAAGACATGATATACCAGCAGAATAGTGAGTGCAGCTCTGGAGGTGACTGGAGGATAAAACACGATGTAACAGCAGAATAGTGAGTGCAGCTCTGGAGGTGACTGGAGGATAAGACATGATGTAACAGCAGAATAGTGAGTGCAGCTCTGGAGGTGACTGGAGGAAAAGACATGATGCAACAGCAGAATAGTGAGTGCAGCTCTGGAGGTGACTGGAGGACAAAACACGATGTAAAAACAGAATAGTGACTGGAACTCTGGAGGTGACTGGAGGATAAGACACGATGTAACAGCAGAATAGTGATTGCAGCTCTGGAGGTGACTAGAGGATAAGACACGATGCTCTTCTATAAGGTGCAGTGATGTCCATTCTCCCCTGTTCACTTTTTTTCCCTCCTTTCTGGCTGTTTCCTACCATTCCCCCCATCATTCAGGGTCTCTGCTCGAGTCGCTGCGGCTGTTGGGGTGTTATTGTCTTTTCTTCATTTTATTTGTTTTATAGTGATTGCGTTAATTGTGATTTGAAGATTGTTTGTTTGTTCGTGCAACTATCGAGTCAGTCAGGTGAGTGTCTGCAGGATGTGGCGCTGTAATGTGTGAGTGTGTGCGGGAGTGTAGCAGTGTAATGTGTAGTGTGTGCGGATGTGGCGGTTTGTAATGTGTGGTGAGTGTGTGCAAGATGTGGCGGTGTTAATGTGTAATGTTGTGTGCGGGTGTGGCGATGTAATGTGTGAGTGTGTGCGGGATGTGGCGGTGTAATGTGTGAGTGTGTGCGGGGTGTGGCGATGTAATGTGCGAGTGTGTGCAGGATTGTGGCGGTGTAATGGTGTGTTTTGCGGTGTGGCGGTTGTAAGTATAGTGTGTGCAGGATTGTGGCGGGTTGTAATGTGTGAGTGTGTGCGGATTGTGGCGGTTGTAATGTGTGAGTGTGTGCGGATGTGGCGGTGTAATGTGTGAGTGTGTGCAGGATGTGGCGGTGTAATGTGTAAGTGTGTGCGGGGTGTGGCGATGTAATGTGTGAGTGTGTGCAGGATGTGGCGGTGTAATGTGTAAGTGTGTGGAGTGTGTGCGTGTATGTGTGAGTGTGTGCAGGATGTGGCGTGTAATGTGTGAGTGTGTGCGGATGTGGCGGTGTAATGTGTAAGTGTGTGCGGGTGTGGCGAATGTAATGTGTGAGTGTGTGCAGGATGTGGCGGTGTAATGTGTGAGTGTTTGGATGTGCGTTAATGTGTGAGTGTGTGCAGGATGTGGCGGTGTAATGTGTAAGTGTGTGCGGGGGTGTGGCGATGTAATGTGTGAGTGTGTGCGGGATGTGGCGGTGTAATGTGTGAGTGTGTGCGGGATGTGGCGGTGTAATGTGTGAGTGTGTGCAGGGATGTGGCGGTGTTGTGTATGTGGTGTGTGCAGATGTGGCGGTGTAATTGTATAGTGTGTGCGGGGTGTGGCGATGTAATGTGTGAGTGTGTGCGGGATTGTGGCGGTGTAATGTGTGAGTGTGTGCGGGATGTGGCGATGTAATGTGGATGTGTGTGCAGGATGTGGCGGTGTAATGTGTGTGTGCGGTGTAAGTATGAGTGTGTGCAGATGTGGCGGTGTAATGTTGAGTGTGTGCGGATGTGGCGGTGTAATGTGTGAGTGTGTGCAGGATGTGGCGGTGTAATGTGTGAGTGTGTGCAGGATGTGGCGGTGTAATGTGTAAGTGTGTGCGGGGTGTGGCGATGTAATGTGTGAGTGTGTGCAGGATGTGGCGGTGTAATGTGTAAGTGTGTGCGGGATGTGGCGATGTAATGTGTGAGTGTCTTCGGGATGTGGCGGTGTAATGTGTGAGTGTGTGCAGGATGTGGCGGTGTAATGTGTAAGTGTGTGCGGGTGTGGCGATGTAATGTGCGAGTGTGTGCAGGATGTGGCGGGTAATGTGTGAGTGTGTGCGGGATGTGGCGGTGTAATGTGTGTGTGCGAGTGTGGCAGTGTAAAGTATGAGTGTGTGCAGGATGTGGCGGTGTAATGTGTGAGTGTGTGCGAATTGTGGCGGTGTAATGTGTGAGTGTGTGCAGGATGTGGCGGTATAATGTGTAAGTGTGTGCGGGGTGTGGCGATGTAATGTGTGAGTGTGTGCAGGATGTGGCGGTGTAATGTGTGAGTGTCTGCGGGATGTGGCGGTGTAATGTGTGAGTGTCTGCGGGATGTGGTGGTGTAATGTGTGAGTGTCTGCGGGATGTGGCGGTTGTAATGTGTGAGTGCGAGATGTGGCGGTGTAATGTGTCAGTGTCTGTGGTATGTGGCGGTGTAATGTGTGTGTGCGGGGTGTGGCGGTGTAATGTGTCAGTGTCTGTGGTGTGGCGGTGTAATGTGTGCCTGTGGGATTTGGCGGTGTAATGTGTGAGTGTCTGCGGGATGTGGTGGTGAAATGTGTGAGTGTCTGTGGGATGTGGCGGTGTAATGTGTGAGTGTGTGCGGGATGTGGCGGTGTAATGTGTGAGTGCCTATGGGATGTGGCGGTGTAATGTGTGAGTGTCTGCGGGATGTGGCGGTGAAATGTGTGAGTGTCTGTGGGATGTGGCGGTGTAATGTGTGAGTGTGTGCGGGATGTGGCGGTTGTAATGTGTGTGTGCGGGTGTGGCGGTGTAAAGTATGAGTGTGTGCGGGTGTGATGGTGTAAAGTATGAGTGTGTGCGGGTGTGGTGGTGTAAAGTATGAGTGTGTGTGTGATGTGGCGGTGTAATGTGTGAGTGTCTGCGGGATGTGGCGGTGTAATGTGTGAGTGTCTGCGGGATGTGGCGGTGTAATGTGTGAGTGTGTGCAGGATGTGGCAGTGTAATGTGTGAGTGTCTGCGGGATGTGGCGGTGAAATGTGTGAGTGTCTGCAGGATGTGGCGGTGTAATGTGTGAGTGTCTGCGGGATGTGGCGGTGTAATGTGTGAGTGTCTGCGGGATGTGGCGGTGTAATGTGTGAGTGTCTGTGGGATGTGGCGGTGTAATGTGTCAGGGGTCTGTATGATGTGGCGGTGTAATGTGTGAGTGTGTGCGGGATGTGGCGGTGTAATGTGTGAGTGTCTGCGGGATGTGGCAGTGTAATGTGTGAGTGTGTGCGGGATGTGGCGGTGTAATGTGTGAGTGTCTGCGGGATGTGGCGGTGAAATGTGTGAGTGTCTGTGGGATGTGGCGGTGTAATGTGTGAGTGTCTGCATGTTGTGGCGGTGTAATGTGTGAGTGTCTGCATGTTGTGGCGGTATAATGTGTGAGTGTCTGCGGGATGTGGCAGTGTAATGTGTGAGTGTCTGTATGATGTGGCAGTGTAATGTGTGAGTGTGTGCGGGATGTGGCGGTGTAATGTGTGAGTGTCTGCGGTTGTGGCGGTGTAATGTGCGAGTGTCGCCAGCATGAGGTGCAGAGCGTCAAATGTAGCAGAGCTGGTCGGAGGGGTCTGTGCACACAGTCAGGATTGCTGCATCTCTTGGCCGAAGAAACACAGCGGTTAAAACGTGCAATTTTGCCATATATTTGGTGCAGATTTTTCTTTGTCTTCAGAATGTGTGCAAAAATGTCAGATATTCTCCCATGGTGACGGCCGTACAGCAGACAGTGCTGCGAAAAGTCCCTCACCCGGTTCATCAGCCTCCTACACCACTGTGTCTGTTTCAGTTAGGGTGGAGGCACACTGTCATGCATCAAAAACGATGTACGAAAGCGATGCGAGTGCATTCCGTGTGGTGCTGCGAGTGTGGTGCGAGTGTAACATGGGCTTTCTCGTGTGGGTGAAACACCCGACACAGCTTCTGTCCTGCCAGGTGTTGTGTCCGGTTTTGTCCAGACTCCTTGGACACAAACTGACAGGACAGAATGTGTCCGAATGTGTTAATTATTTATTTAGTTAAAAGTCGGCAATTTCAGACTTCTGTGCGGAGCTGAAATCACTGGCGGCTGCAGTTCTCAGAATTCAGGAGCTCTCCATGGTTCTGAACGTTAAAACTGGCTGACAGTAGTGCTGAAGCTGTTCAGATTGCTTGCTGTGGAGCTTAAGCACCACGGTTAGCACCTAGCTTTAACGTTCAGGACAATGGAGAGCTCCTGAGTCCTAAACTCCAATCGCCAGTGATTTCAGCACCGCGCAGAAGTGCTGAAATTGCCGGCTTTTAACTAAATAAATAATTAACAACTTCGGAAACATTCTGTCCTGTCAGTTTGTGTCCAGGGAGTCTGGACAAAACTGGACACAACCTGGCAGGACAGAAGCATGGGGTTAAGCCGACATAACCGGCTTATTAACCACATCTGCCGGCTCCCAGCTGACATGCACCACAGAAGCTGCAGATGGGGTTAATATGCCGGTTATCCCAAGGAAATTAAAAACGCCGCAGTCTTAGCAGCAGAAAGCCCGACATAGCTACACAGTGACTGCACCAGCAGAATAGTGAGTGCAGCTCTGGAGTATAATACAGGAGGTAACTCAGGATCAGTAATGTAATGTATGTACACAGTGACTGCACCAGCAGAATAGTGAGTGCAGCTCTGGAGTATAATACAGGAGGTAACTCAGGATCAGTAATGTAATGTATGTACACAGTGACTGCACCAGCAGAATAGTGAGTGCAGCTCTGGAGTATAATACAGGAGGTAACTCAGGATCAGTAATGTAATGTATGTACACAGTGACTGCACCAGCAGAATAGTAAGTGCAGCTCTGGGGTATAATACAGGACGTAACTCAGGATCAGTAATGTAATGTATGTACACAGTGACTGCACCAGCAGAATAGTGAGTGCAGCTCTGGAGTATAATACAGGAGGTAACTCAGGATCAGTAATGTAATGTATGTACACAGTGACTGCACCAGCAGAATAGTGAGTGCAGCTCTGGAGTATAATACAGGAGGTAACTCAGGATCAGTAATGTAATGTATGTACACAGTGACTGCACCAGCAGAATAGTGAGTGCAGCTCTGGAGTATAATACAGGTGGTAACTCAGGATCAGTAATGTAATGTATGTACACAGTGACTGCACCAGCAGAATAGTGAGTGCAGCTCTGGAGTATAATACAGGAGGTAACTCAGGATCAGTAATGTAATGTATGTACACAGTGACTGCACCAGCAGAATAGTGAGTGCAGCTCTGGAGTATAATACAGGAGGTAACTCAGAATCAGTAATGTAATGTATGTACACAGTGACTGCACCAGCAGAATAGTGATGCAGCTCTGGAGTATAATACAGGAGGTAACACAGGATCAGTAATGTAATGTATGTACACAGTGACTGCACCAGCAGAATAGTGAGTGCAGCTCTGGAGTATAATACAGGAGGTAACGCAGGATCAGTAATGTAATGTATGTACACAGTGACTGCACCAGCAGAATAGTGAGTGCAGCTCTGGAGTATAATACAGGAGGTAACACAGGATCAGTAATGTAATGTATGTACACAGTGACTGCACCAGCAGAATAGTGAGTGCAGCTCTGGAGTATAATACAGGAGGTAACTCAGGATCAGTAATGTAATGTATGTACACAGTGACTGCACCAGCAGAATAGTGAGTGCAGCTCTGGAGTATAATACAGGAGGTAACTCAGGATCAGTAATGTAATGTATGTACACAGTGACTGCACCAGCAGAATAGTGAGTGCAGCTCTGGAGTATAATACAGGAGGTAACTCAGGATCAGTAATGTAATGTATGTGCACAGTGACTGCACCAGCAGAATAGTGAGTGCAGCTCTGGAGTATAATACAGGAGGTAACTCAGGATCAGTAATGTAATATATGTACACAGTGACTGCACCAGCAGAATAGTGAGTGCAGCTCTGGAGTATAATACAGGAGGTAACTCAGGATCAGTAATGTAATGTATGTACACAGTGACTGCACCAGCAGAATAGTGAGTGCAGCTCTGGAGGATAATACAGGAGGTAACTCAGGATCAGTAATGTAATGTATGTACACAGTGACTGCACCAGCAGAATAGTGAGTGCAGCTCTGGAGTATAATACAGGGGGTAACTCAGGATCAGTAATGTAATGTATGTACACAGTGACTGCACCAGCAGAATAGTGAGTGCAGCTCTGGAGTATAATACAGGAGGTAACTCAGGATCAGTAATGTAATGTATGTACACAGTGACTGCACCAGCAGAATAGTGAGTGCAGCTCTGGAGTATAATACAGGAGGTAACTCAGGATCAGTAATGTAATGTATGTACACAGTGACTGCACCAGCAGAATAGTGAGTGCAGCTCTGGAGTATAATACATGAGGTAACTCAGGATCAGTAATGTAATGTATGTACACAGTGACTGCACCAGCAGAATAGTGAGTGCAGCTCTGGAGTATAATACAGGAGGTAACGCAGGATCAGTAATGTAATGTATGTACACAGTGACTGCACCAGCAGAATAGTGAGTGCAGCTCTGGAGTATAATACAGGAGGTAACTGAGGATCAGTACAGGATTGAGTCCTGTGTTCACCTCCCCATATTTTGGGGGTTATTTTCACTGTCTCTTCTACTCTTCATTTATATAACGTCCTTTCACCTCTTCCCAATTACTCAGTAAATTTCTTCTCTTCTCCTATAAATGAATTCCATGGTAACAGGCGGTCGGGTGCGTTCATGCGTCCTCCGCAGTTGATCAGGAGCGGTTGCTTTATGCCGGAGATCTGGGGGTCTCGGTGATCGGGGGGGGGGGGGGGCACTGACCTCAGATGTGATCAGGAGATGAACTGGGACAATGAAGGCAAAGTCCATCATAAAACTTCAAAAATGCCCCACAGTATTCACCATTATTTGTAACAATGTTTCATCATCCTGCGGGTCAGGAAGTGTTGTCATAGCGACACGGAATGTTTGTTGTGGGAAGGATATAGTTTCGTTCCTTCCCGCTTGTGCTATTTTCCGGCCATGACGCGGTTAATTCTTGTGTAGGGTCCGAGTGGCGGTAAATGTCACAGTCGCCGTCCTGCGCCGCACCGGATCTGCCATTTACCAGTAACTCGTTATTGATCTGACGAGGGGCCGCCGGGAAATAAGTGCAGATTTTCATTTTGCGTTTCTTCATTCGATTTTTATCTTTTATTTATATTTCTCCGTCCGTTTTTTCAGTAATTTTGACGTTTCATAAATTTTCTTTACGGCTTTCGATGTCAGACGCTGAGGGGTTAATGCGAGGGCAGGAAATCGTTGCCGATATGATGACCTCTGATCCGTCAGCGCCCCCACGTGCCGCCACCGATATGATGACCTCTGATCCGTCAGCGCCCCCACGTGCCATCGCCGATATGATGGCCTTTGATCCGTCAGCGCCCCCACGTGCCACCGCCGATATGATGACCTCTGATCCGTCAGTGCCCCCACGTGCCATCGCCGATATGATGACCTCTGATCCGTCAGCGCCTCCACGTGCCGATGTCAATATGATGACCTCTGATCCGTCAGCGCCCCCACGTGCCGCCGATATGATGACCTCTGATCTGTCAGCGCCCCCATGTGCCGCCACTGATATGATGACCTCTGATCTGTCAGCGCCCCCATGTGCCATCGCCGATATGATGACCTCTGATCCGTCAGCGCCCCCACGTGCCGCCGATATGATGGCCTTTGATCCGTCAGCGCCCCCACGTGCCGCCGATATGATGGCCTTTGATCCGTCAGCGCCTCCTCATGCTGTCGCCGATATGATGACCTCTGATCCGTCAGCATCCCAACGTGCCGATGTCGATATAATGACCTCTGATCCGTTAGCGCCCCCACACGCCGTCGCCGATATGATGACCTCTGATCTGTCAGCGCCCCCACGTACCGTCGCCGATATGATGACCTCTGATCCATCAGCGCCCCCACATGTCATTGCCGATATGATGACCTCTGATCCGTCAGCGCCCCCACATGCCGATGTTGATATGATGACCTCTGATCCGTCAGCGCCCCCACATGCCGATGTCGATATGATGACCTCTGATCCGTCAGCGCCCCCACATGCCGATGTCGATATGATGACCTCTGATCCGTCAGCACCCCCACGTGCCGTCGCCGATATGATGACCTCTGATCTGTCAGCGCCCCCACATGCCATTGCCGATATGATGACCTCTGATCCGTCAGCGCCCCCACATGCCGATGTTGATATGATGACCTCTGATCCGTCAGCACCCCCACATGCCGATGTTGATATGATGACCTCTGATCCGTCAGCGCCCCCACATGCCGATGTCGATATGATGACCTCTGATCCATCAGCACCCCCACGTGCCGTCGCCGATATGATGACCTCTGATCTGTCAGCGCCCCCACATGCCATTGCCGATATGATGACCTCTGATCCGTCAGTGCCTGCACGTGCCACCACCAACATAACAACCTTAGATCCATCAGCGCCTCCACGTGCCGCCGCTGACATAACGACCTCTGATCCGTCCCCACCTCCCCGTGCCGCCGCCGCGAGGATCATTAATTCCGACGGGGACTTTGCATTTTGATTACAAAAAGGTCATTTTCCGCTTTCTTGTTAGCGAGAAATGAAGTGGAAAGGAAAGGTCCGGCCTCGTGTGTTAGCGGCTTAAGTGTTAGAATAATCATCGCGGGCGGCTCGTAATCAGCGAGGACGCGGGAGACGTGAATCCTCACCCAGACATGACACCTGCAGAAATACAAAAAATATCCTCTTAAAGGGATATTCCACTGTTACTCCTTCCCTTAAAGGGATATTTGCCCATTACTTGTCATGGATGCTCGGTTGGAACATCAGTATATCCCTCTTTTTAACTGTCTTCTTGCCAAATTAATAATAATAAAATTTGTCCGCAGACAATAACCGCACTTGACTTGGGTACAAGTATGGGAGAATTGTAAGTTTATTATGAAGCACATACATTTATAAAGACAATCCTGGGGGTGGGAGACCCCAGAATAAGATCATTCATTAATTGATTACAGAATATTAAATATTAAATAAATATTATTAATTCATTGGTTCCTAATAGCTGAGAGCTGATTGGATTATGTAAATCAATTCTAAATACATATGTATCCTTGTACTTTTCCATCATTTGGTGTTATTGACGTTATTCACCCATCGCACTCCTGCATTATCTGGTGTTTTGGAACATTCTCTCTTCTTACCAAAACATGCTAGCCATTGGCTTCATTCCCAGACTATGTGGCCTTCACCATTTCTCTACATACAGTCTATAGCTTGCAGGAAGTAACACTTTATATGAAAACACTCACAATCTACTTATTCCTCTTAAAGGCATAGATGCTAAATATGCAGCACAATACAGGATAATACAGTATACAAGCACATAGGTAAATCTTAGGATATTTTCATATATCTACTATATAATTGCCGTAGGCATTTTTGTGTCGGACCCCGAAAACGCCGTGGCTATGTCACGCTGTGACGTCACCACGCGCGAGCAATGGCCGCGAAGCGGCCATTGCGAGTCGCTGGCCGAAAATAGAACCAGAGGCCCGGCTACAAAGTTAGCGATTTACCGCTGAGGTAGCGCGAGCAATGGCCGCAAGGCCATTGCGAGTCGCTACCTCAGCTGCCGCAACTCCCCCTATACTTTCAATGGGGATCTATTGCGAGTTGCTGGGTAGTGCAAGCATTGCGAGTCGCTATCACAGATCATCATCATCATCATCATCATCATCATCATCATCATCATCATCATCAATCATCATCATCATCCTACTACCCGCACAGACCCCCCCCCCCCAATGGCCGCACAGACCCCCCCCCCTCAATGGCCGCACAGACCCCCCCCCCCAATGGCCGCACAGACCCCCCCCCCTCAATGGCCGCACAGACCCCCCCCCCCCCTCAATGTCCCAAAGTCAGCTGTGACCGCCTGGCCCTTGGACACTGGCTGCCATGCACACATCAGCTGGTAGGCTCCCATCACTTACCCACTGAGGACGGATCACTTCCAGCACCTCTTCACATGCCAGTGCTCTGAACTTCTGAATCGTCCTCTCCTCACTCAGACACCTGGCAGGTTCCTATCCAGCCTGCTCACTCCCAGCTGCAACCCAGTGAGTCAATCAGCACATCTTCACTCACACACAGACCTGACATGTGATTAACCCCCCGTGCACCATTCAGGTTTAGCCCAGCAAAGCACTCCAAAAAGTATTGAACACACCCCAATAAGTATTGAACGCGCCCCAAAAAGTATTGAACGCACCCCAATAAGTATTGAACGCGCCCTAAAAAGTATTGAACGCGCCCCAAAAAGTATTGAACACACCCCAATAAGTATTGAACGCGTCACAATAAGTATTGAACGCGCCCCAAAAAGTATTGAACACACCCCAATAAGTATTGAACGCGTCACAATAAGTATTGAACGCGCCCCAAAAAGTATTGAACACACCCCAATAAGTATTGAACGCGCCCCAAAAAGTATTGAACGCACCCCAATAAGTATTGAACGCGCCCCAAAAAGTATTGAACGCCCCCCAAAAAGTATTGAACGCGCCCCAAAAAGTATTGAACGCGCCACAAAAAGTATTGAACGCGTCCCAATAAGTATTGAACACACCCCAATAAGTATTGAACGCGCCCAAAAAAGTATTGAACGCGCCCCAAAAAGTATTGAACACACCCCAATAAGTATTGAACGCCCCCAAAAAGTATTGAACACGCCCCAAAAAGCATTGAACGCGCCCCAAAAAGCATTGAACGCGCCCCAATAAGTATTGAACGCACCCCAAAAAGCATTGAACGCGCCCCAAAAAGTATTGGACCCCCCAAAAAAGTATTGGACTCCCCCAAAAAGTAGCTATAACTACTATAATCAAATTAATGCACGTTCTAGAATCCCGATGCATTTGCATCGGGCTCACAGCTAGTTGATAAATATTTATTTCCATAACAACTCAACCCCTAAAGGGATATTCCACCGTTACTCACCCTCTTAAAGGGATATGCCACCATTACTCATCCTCTTAAAGGGATATTCCACTGTTACTCATTTTTTTAAAGGGATTTCCCACCATTATTTATCCTCTTAAAGGGATATTCCACTGTTATTTATCCTCTCAAAGGGATATTCCACTGTGATTCATCCTATTAAAAGGATATTCTGCTGTTATTCATCCTCTTAAAGGGATATTCCAACATTATTCATCATCTGTAAGGGATATTCCACAATTTCTCATCCTTTCAAAGGGATTTTTCATCGTTGATTATTCTCTTAAAGGCATATTCCACCGTTACCCATGCTCTTTAAGGGATATCCCACCGTTACTCATCCTCTTAAAGGGATATTCCTCCATTTCTCATCCTCTTAAAGGGATTTTTCACCGTTATTTATCCTCTTAAAGGCATATTCCACTGTCAGTCATCCTCTTAAAAGGATATTTCACCGTTACTCATCCTCTTAAAAGGATATTTCACCATTACTCATCCTCTTAAAAGGATATTTCACCGTTACTCATCCTCTTAAAAGGATATTTCACCGTTACTCATCATCTTAAAGGAATATTCCAACGTTACCATCCTCTTAAAGGGATATTCCACCTTTACTCATCCTCTTAAAGGGATATTCCACTGTTACTCCCCCCACCCTCATGTCAAATATTATAGTCTCTACAAGGAAAATAAATCCCAAAAAAGTCCCCAAAGCACCTAATTAATGGTCAATATACAATGTCTGACACCGCGGAGACACATCCCTCTGCAGAAGAGCTGCGGACACAAGACGGAAGAAGACTTTCACGTGTGTTTGCAAAGTTTTTTCGTTTTTTGGATTAAAGGGATGATCTCAGTCGAAGATTGATGGCGAATCACTTGTGTGTCCTGTCACTTTAACACCTGTCGGACCCCCCCTCCCATCCGGAGAATGAGGGGCCGCAGAGCTGATCCTTAGGCTTTGTTCACACCGAGTTTAATGGACGCCGAGAAATCCACAATTAAAAGACGACCATAAGACGAGGCGTTATTGACCCTGATTTCTTGGAAGTTGATTCTTGGTGCAATTTTCGGTGCAGATTTATTCATTATTATTTGGGTTGTAACAAGATAGAAAATCTCCACCGCAAAAACCGCGGTAAAAATGCAATAAAAACTGCAGAAAAAGTAGTAAAAATGAAAATAAATCTGCAAAAATAAACATTTTAAAAATGCAATAAAAACTGCAGAAAAATTCTGTTTAAAAAATGCAATAAAGACTCGTAAAAATGTAAAGATGCAATACAAACTGCTAGAATGTTTTTTAAATACTATAAAAACTGCAAAAAAAAATTAAAAATGCAATAGAAACTGAAAAAAAAACTTCTAAAATGCAATAAAAAGTGCAAAAAAAAAGTTTCAAAAAAGTTTTAAAATGCCATAAAAACTGCAAAACAAAGTTTTAAAAATGCAAAAAAAAAAACCTGCAAAAAAGCAATAAAAAATTCAAAAAAGTTATAAAAAAGCAGTAAAAATATATATTTTTTTTAAAGTGTTAAAAATGCAATAAAAACTACAGAAAAAGTCTGTTTTAAAAATGCAATAAAGGCTGAAAAAAGATGTTAAATTGCAATAAAAGCTGTTGAAATGTTTTTTAAATGCTATAAAAACTGCAAAAAAATAACTACAAATGTAACAGAAAGTGAAAAACAAATTCCAAAATGCAATAGAAAGTGCAAAAAAAGTTTTAAAATTGCAATGAAAACTGCAAAAAAGTTTTAAAAATGCCATAACAACTGTAAAACAAAGTTTTAAAAATGCAAAAAAGTTATAAAAATGCGATAAAAAATGCAAAAATTTTTTTAAAAAGTTTTGCTTCAGTTTACTCATAAAACAATGAAGCTTTTAAAACTAGTATTAAACAACTTATGGATAAAAAAATATCAACCTGTTCCCGGGGGCAGGAAAGAGTCATGTGACAAGCAGAAGGGGGCATTGTTGCTGTTTTCCGGGGCCCCTGAGGCTGTGGCTCACTGTTCTGGTTGTTCCTGGGTTTAGTTTTCGGTGTTTTCCGCACAGTTTTTCCAGTTTCCTTTATACTCTTTTCCATATTCTGAGCGTTGTTTTATTGTTCTTGTTTTTTTGGACTTTTGCGGGTGATAATCGCTCCGTCGCGTCTTAAAGGGGCAGTGACCGCCTACTGACCGTCCGCGCCTTGTGTATCCACAGACGGCACCTGCAGGTTCGAGGATGAGAAGCTTTGTGGTTTCGTCCAGGATAAATACGACTCCTTCGATTGGATCCGGCAGAGCAAAGTCACCCAGAGCCTGAGACGATCGGTGAACACCGGGCCGGAGATGGACCGCAGCGGAGCGCCGGAGGGTAATGGGCCAACGTAGGGTCATCGGGGAGACCGGACCCAGGAGGCAACCAGGGCCAAGTCCCTCCTCTGGGAGATATGTACAGAGCCCTATCCATACAGCCCATATGTCAGTCCCCGAGGGCCCAACCCGTGCCCATAGGGCCCATATGTCAGTCCCAGACCCAGAGGGCCCAATCCTGTGCCCATAGAGCCCATATGTCAGTCCCAGAGGACCCAATCCTGTGCCCTAGGGCCCATATGTCAGTCCCCGAGGGCCCAATCCTGTGCCCAAAGAGCCCATATGTCAGTACCCAAGGGCCCAATCCTGTGTCCATAGAGCCCATATGTTAGTCCCCGGGGGCCCAATCCTGTGTCCATAGAGCCCATATGTTAGTCCCAGAGGGCCCATTCCTGTGTCCATAGAGCCCATATGTTAGTCCCCGGGGGCCCAATACTGTGTCCATAGAGCCCATATGTTAGTCCCAGAGGGCCCAATCCTGTGTCCATAGAGTCCATATGACAATCCCCAAGGGCCAAGTCCTGTGCCCATAATCCCCGGGGGCCCAAACCTGTGTCCATAGAGCTCATATGTCAGTGCCTGAGAGCCAAAGCCTATGCACATAGGGCCCATATGTCAGTCCCTGAGGACTCAAACCTGTGTCCATAGAGCCCATATGTTAGTCCCAGAGGGCCCAATCCTGAGCCCATATGTCAGTCCCAGAGGGCCCAATCCTGAGCCCATAGAGCCATATGTCAGTCCCCGAGGGCCCAATCCTGTGTCCATAGAGCCCATATGTCAGTCCCGAGGGCCCAATCCTGAGCCCGTAGAGCCCCTCAGTGGCCCCTGCCTGCAGATTAATCCCTCATGTTTGATGTCAGTGAATGAGAACGTGTTTCAGTAGCTGGTAAATATCTGAGCCTCCTCTCTCAGCTGATGGGTTGTTACAGTGTATCAGTTCCGATTGGTCCTGCTGCTGTGATCAGTCCCCAGAGGATTGCTTAGACTGAAACATTGAAGCAAATCCTCAGCTGTGTGAGCAGAGCGAGGTCAGGATGGCCGCCCCGTGTCCCATCGGCTCCTGGTAGGTCCAGTAATTCCTCTCCATCTTCTGCCGCCAGCTGGACGGAGCGGTGTACCGGGCACCGTGCCCCTCACTCCTGGCACTGGCTGTGCCCAGTCCTTTGCCGAGCAGTGTACAGTCATCCTTAGATAACGCGGCAGCACAGGTGTAGGAGGCCGGACACCATCTGTGACTCAGAAGAGCCGCCGGACTGAGCCAAGACGGTGCAGAGAGATACTGGGGGTCATAATGGGAGGACACGGCGACCTCTGACCCCGAGACATGAGATACAATGTATCAGATGCTATAAATGGGGTCATCACTGTCCTCACTGCCCCCCTCCATCAGTCGCCCCTCAGTCCGGGGGACACCGCTGACTCCTCTCTATTCTCTCTCCAGGTTTCTACATGTTTATCGAAGCTTCCAAACCTCGCAAGTTTGGGGATAAGGCGAGACTCATCAGCCCCCAGTACAACATCACCTCCAAGTTCCTCTCCCAGAAAACCGTCCACTGTGTGTCCTTCTACTATCACATGTACGGGCGGCACATAGGTGAGTGGTGCCCACCTGGCAGCCTCGGCTTATAGGTGGAGTCTTCAGTGGACGTCCACTCTACGAAGGTTCTTCCACCATGACACTTTGCCAGGAAGGTGTCCTGGTATTTTTGGCTTGGATAGACCTGTCCCTGGGGTTGTTTTGAGTTTAACTATGCCATGTTAATTAATAAAACTTTATTTGTATAGCGCCAACATATTCCGCAGCGCTTTACGGGTCCACTGTCCACTACTATCTAACATTGATGCTCATGAGGAGAACATAATTTTACCTCTATACAAGTCACTAGTGCGACCACACTTAGAATACTGTGTACAATTCTGGTCTCCGGTGTATAAGAAAGACATAGCTGAACTAGAGCGGGTCCAGAGAAGAGCGACAAAAGTTATTAGAGGACTAAGGGGTCTGCAATACCAAGACAGGTTATTAGAGGACTGAGGGGTCTGCAATACCAAGACAGGTTATTAGAGGACTGAGGGGTCTGCAATACCAAGACAGGTTATTAAACTTGGGGTTATTTAGCTTGGAAAAACGAAGGCTTAGGGGTGATCTTATAATAATGTATAAATATATGAGGGGACAGTACAGAGACCTTTCTAATGATCTCTTTACTCTTAGGCCTGAGACTGGGACAAGGGGCATCCTCTACGTCTGGAGGGAAGAAGGTTTAATCATAATCACAGACGCGGATTCTTTACTGTAAGAGCAGTGAGACTATGGAACTCTCTGCCACATGATGTTGTAATGAGTGAGTCACTACTAACATTTAAGAAGGGCCTGGATGCCTTTCTTGAAAACTATAATATTACCGGTTATATATACTAGATTCTTTGATAGGGCGTTGATCCAGGGAATTAGTCTGATTGCCGTATCTGGAGTCAGGAAGGAATTTTTTCCCCCAATGTGGAGATTAGTGTTGCCACATGGGTTTTTGCCTTCCTCTGGATCAACATGTTAGGCTATGGGTTGAACTAGATGGACTTAAAGTCTTCCTTCAACCTCAAAAACTATGTTACTATGTTACTATGTATTGGCAAGAAGGTTCCTCCACCATGACACTTTGCTAGGAAGGTGCCCTGGTATTTTTGGCTTGGATAGACCTGTCCCTGGGGTTGTTTTGAGTTTAACTATGCCATGTTAATTAATAAAACTTTATTTGTATAGCGCCAACATATTCCGCAGCGCTTTACGGGTCCACTGTCCACTTCTATCTAACATTGGCAAGAAGGTTCCTCCACCATGACACTTTGCTAGGAAGGTGTCCTGTTTTTTTTGGCTTGGATACACCTGTCCTTGGAGTTTTTCTGGCATGTTGATCTGGTCTGCTGCTATCTGACGTTGGCGAGAAGGTTCCTCAATGGATGTTATGATCTCCCTGTGGCCCAATGATGTGATGTTACAAGACACATCCTCAGGCGACGTTCTGCTTTTCTATGTCATGTTGACTGGTCATCCTCTATATATTTTATTGTAAATAGTCCCTCGGGGGAGGATCTTGAGTGTAGCACATTGAACTGGTCCTCCACTACATTGTGGGGATGGTTCTTGTGAGTTTGGTATTCATCATTTTGGGTTCTGGGTGTAAGATGGGTCCTACACTAAATGACTTTCTCAACCTGTACAATATAGATGTCATACTGGTTCCTCGGGGGCATACTTGGCTTACATGGACAGGTTCTCTACTGTGTAGCCTTGTCAGGATCATTCTTCTGGGGACGTTTTGGTTTCTGATGTATCACATAGGAGGAGTCCTACACTAAATGACTTTCTCAATGTAGTCACTTTTGAATACGTCTCTCTGGTTCCTCAGGGGTCAATCTGGGATTTCATGGGCTGTTCCTCCAGCTGTCCTTTCATCGTGTGACTATTGGGGATGGCTCCTCTGGGGATGTTCTGGGATTTTATGGACTGGTCCTCCAGCAAGTGACTATTGAGGATGGCTCCTCTGGGGACGTTCTACGATTTTATGGACTGGTGCTCCAGTATGTGACTATTGAGGATGGCTCCTCCGGGGATGTTGTGGGATTTTATGGACCGGTGCTCCATCATGTGACTATTGAGGATGGCTCCTCCGGGAATGTTGTGGGATTTTATGGACTGTTTCTCCCATCGTGTGACTATTGAGGATGGCTCCTCCAGGGATGTTGTGGTTTTTATGGACTGATCTTCCATCATGTGACTTGAGGATGGCTCCTCCGGGGATGTTCTGGGATTTTATGGACTGGTGCTCCAGTATGTGACTATTCAGGATGACTCCTCCGGGAATGTTGTGGGATTTTATGGACTGTTTCTCCCATCGTCTGACTATTGAGGATGGCTCCTCCAGGGATGTTTTGGGATTTTATGGACTGTTCCTCCCATCGTGTGACTATTGACGATGGCTCCTCCAGGGATGTTGTGGTTTTTATGGACTGATCTTTCATCATGTGACTTGAGGATGGCTCCTCCGGGGATGTTCTGGGATTTTATGGACTTATCTTTCATTATGTGACTATTGAGGATGGCTCCTCCAGGGATGTTGTGGGATTTTATGGACTGTTCCTCCCATCGTGTGACTATTGAGGATGGCTCCTCCGGGGATGTTCTGGGATTTTATGGACTGGTCCTCCCATCGTGTTATTATTGAGGATGGCTCCTCCGGGGATGTTGTGGGATTTTATGGACTGGTCCTCCCATCGTGTTATTTATTGAGGATGGCTCCTCCGGGGATGTTGTGAGATTTTATGGACTGGTGCTCCAGTATGTGACTATTGAGGATGGCTCCTCCGGGGATGTTGTGAGATTTTATGGACTGGTGCTCCAGTATGTGACTATTAAGGATAGCTCCTGCAGGGATGTTGTGGGATTTTATGGACTGTTCCTCCCATCGTGTGACTATTGAGGATCGCTCCTCCGGGGATGTTGTGGGATTTTATGGACTGTTCCTCCCATCGTGTGACTATTGAGGATGGCTCCTCCGGGGATGTTGTGGGATTTTATGGACTGGTGCTCCAGTATGTGACTATTGAGGATGGCTCCTCCGGGGATGTTGTGGGATTTTATGGACTGGTGCTCCAGTATGTGACTATTGAGGATGGCTCCTCCGGGGATGTTGTGAGATTTTATGGACTGGTGCTCCAGTATGTGACTATTAAGGATAGCTCCTGCAGGGATGTTGTGGGATTTTATGGACTGTTCCTCCCATCGTGTGACTATTGAGGATGGCTCCTCCGGGGATGTTGTGGGATTTTATGGACTGGTGCTCCAGTATGTGACTATTGAGGATGGCTCCTCCGGGGATGTTGTGGGATTTTATGGACTGGTGCTCCAGTATGTGACTATTGAGGATGGCTCCTCCGGGGATGTTCTGGGATTTTATGGACTGGTCTTCCATCATGTGACTATTGGGGATGGCTCCTCTGGGGATGTTGTGGGATTTTATGGACTGGTCTTCCATCATGTGACTATTGAGGATGGCTCCTCCGGGGATGTTCTGGGATTTTATGGACTGTTCCTCCCATCGTGTGACTATTGAGGATGGCTCCTCCGGGGATGTTGTGGGATTTTATGGACTGGTCCTTCCATCATGTGACAATTGAGAATGGCTCCTCCGGGGATGTTCTGGGATTTTATGGACTGGTGCTCCATCATGTGACTATTGAGGATGGCTCCTCTGGGGATGTTGTGGGATTTTATGGACTGGTCCTTCCATCATGTGACTATTGAGGATGGCTCCTCCGGGGATGTTCTGGGATTTTATGGACTGTTCCTACCATCGTGTGACTATTGAGGATGGCTCCTCTGGGGATGTTGTGGGATTTTATGGACTGGTCCTTCCATCATGTGACTATTGAGGATGGCTCCTCCGGGGATGTTGTGGGATTTTATGGACTGGTCCTCCCATCATGTGACTATTGAGGATGGCTCCTCTGGGGATGGTGTGAGATTTTATGGACCGGTGCTCCAGTATGTGACTATTGGGGATGGCTCCTCCGGGGATGTTGTGGGATTTTATGGACTGGTCCTTCCATCATGTGACTATTGAGGATGGCTCCTCCGGGGATGTTCTGGTGATTTTATGGACTGTTCCTACCATCGTGTGACTATTGGGATGGTCCTCCGGGGATGTTGTGGGATTTTACGGACTGGTCCTTCCATCATGTGACTATTGAGGATGGCTCCTCCGGGGATGTTGTGGGATTTTATGGACTGTCCTCCCATCATGTGACTATTGAGGATGGCTCCTCCGGGGATGTTCTGGATTTTATGACTTGTCTCGTTCTTGTAGGGGTGTAGATATTTTGGTGGTGTCATTTTGGGCTTTGTCTTTGTTCACTTTTTTTTAACAATCAGCGGCCGTGTAATGATGACTTCTGGGGAATAAATATTCACAACAAACTGTTTTCATGGCTGATTAGCTGCATTAGCATTTCATCATCGGGCAGCTGTTAGGTGCTCAGAATACTTAACACTTCTATAAACTAATTGTCTCCTTGTGAGGGGATGTGAGCGCTGCAAAATCCAGAGCGAATCATTGGAGGAGCCGGACTCCGACTAAACCGCCACCATTGCCCTTGAGTGCAGGACCCGGCTCATTGTAAACCCGCCACCATTGCCCTGCAGCCCCAGGACCGTGCTCATTGTAAACCGCCACCATTGCCCTGCAGCCCCAGGACTCTGCTCATTGTAAACCCGACACCATTGCCCGCAGCCCCAGGACCGCACTCATTGTAAACCCGCCACCATTACCCTGCAGCCCCAGGACTGCGCTCATTGTAAACCCGCCACTATTGTCCTGCAGCCCCAGGACTGCACTCATTGTAAACCCGCCACCATTGCCCTGCAGCCCCAGGACCGTGCTCATTGTAAACCCGCCACCATTGCCCTGCAGCCCCAGGACCCGCGCTCATTGTAAACCCGCCACCATTGCCCTGCAGCCCCAGGACCGCACTCATTGTAAACCCGCCACCATTGCCCTGCAGCCCCAGGACTCTGCTCATTGTAAACCCGCCACCATTGTCTGCAGCCCCAGGACCGTGCTCATTGTAAACCCGCCACCATTGCCCTGCAGCCCCAGGACGCACTCATTGTAACCCCATTGCTGCAGCCCCAGACTGGTCATTGTAAACCCGCCACCATTGTCCTGCAGCCCAGGACCGCCTCATTGTAAACCCGCCACCATTGCCCTGCAGCCCCAGGACCGCTCATTGTAAACCCGCCACCATTGCCCTGCAGCCCCAGGACCCGCGCGCTCATTGTAAACCCGCCACCATTGCCTGCAGCCCCAGGACCGCGCTCATTGTAAACCGCCACCATTGCCCTGCAGCCCCAGGACTCCTGCTCATTGTAAACCCGCCACCATTGCCCTGCAGCCCCAGGACAAGGCACAGGCAAGATTCATCATATGTGAAATAATGGGGGGGGTGACGTCTCTGTAATGATGGGGGGGTGACGTGCCTGTAATGATGGGGGGGTGACGTGTCTGTAATGATGGGGGTGTTCGTGCCTGTAATGATGGGGGGGTGACGTGTCTGTAATGATGGGGGGGTGACGTGTCTGTAATGATGGGGGGTGACGTGTCTGTAATGATGGGGGGGTGACGTGTCTGTAATGATGGGGGGGTGACGTGTCTGTAATGATGGGGGGGTGACGTGTCTGTAATGATGGGGGGGGGATGGTGACGTGTCTGTAATGATGGGGGGTGTACGTGTCTGTAATGATGGGGGGGGGTGTCGTGTCTGTAATGATGGGGGGTGACGTGTCTGTAATGATGGGGGGGTGACGTGTCTGTAATGATGGGGGGGTGACGTGTCTGTAATGATGGGGGGAGGTGATGTGCCTGTAATGATGGTGGGGTGACGTGTCTGTAATGATGGGGGGGTGACGTGTCTGTAATGATGGGGGGTGACTGTGTCTGTAATGATGGGGGGGTGACTGTCTGTAATGATGGGGGGGTGATGTGTCTGTAATGATGGGGGGTGGTGTCTGAGTGGGGTGGTGTCTGTAATGATGGGGGGTGATGTGTCTGTAATGATGGGGGGGGTCGGTGGGTGACGTGTCTGTAATGATGGGGGGTGACGTGTCTGTAATGATGGGGGGGTGACGTGTCTGTAATGATGGGGGGGTGATGTGTCTGTAATGATGGAGGGGGGGGTGAGTGTCTGTAATGATGGGGGGGTGATGTGTCTGTAATGATGGGGGGGTGACGTGTCTGTAATGATGGGGGGGTGACGTGTCTGTAATGATGGGGGGTGACGTGTCTGTAATGATGGGGGTGACGTGTCTGTAATGATGGGGGGTGACGTGTCTGTAATGATGGGGGGTGAGCTGTCTGTAATGATGGGGGTGTGACGTGTCTGTAATGATGGGGGGTGACGTGTCTGTAATGATGGGGGGTGACGTGTCTGTGAAGTAGATGGGGGGTGTCTGTGTAATGATGGGGGGTGACGTGTCTGGGTAATTGATGAGGGGGGTGACGTGTCTGTAATGATGGGGGGGTGACGTGTCTGTAATGATGGGGGGTGACGGTTCTGTAATGATGGGGGGGTGTGCTGTAATGATGGGGGGTGAGTTGTAATGATGGGGGGGTGACGTGTCTGTAATGATGGGGGGTGAGGATGTGGTGTTGTAATGATGGGGTGGATGTGTCTGTAATGATGGGGGTGACGTGTCTGTAATGATGGGGGGTGACGTGCTGTTAGATGTGGGTGAGGGGTGCGTGATCGTAATGATGGGGGTGATGTGTCTGAATGATGGGGGGGTGACTGTCTGTAATGAGGGGGGTGACGTGTCTGTAATGATGGGGGGGGTGTGTCTGTAGATGGGGGGTGAGTGTCTGTAATGATGGGGGTGTGTAGTGTCTGTAATGATCTGGGGGGGGATGTTCTGTAATGATGGGGGGTGAGTCTGTAATGATGGGGGGTGATGTGTCTGTAATGATGGGGGGTGACGTGTCTGTAATGATGGGGGTGACGTGTCTGTAATGATGGGGGGAGTTGTAATGTGGGTCTGTAATGATGGGGGGTGACGTGTCTGTAATGATGGGGGTGACGTGTCTGTAATGATGGGGGGTGATCGTGTCTGTAAGATGGGGGGTGACGTGTCTGTAATGATGGGGGGTGAGTGTCTGTAATGATGGGGGGTGACTGTCTGAATGAGGTGGGGGGGTCTGTAAGAGTGGGTGTGTTGTAATGATGGGGGGTGACGTGTCTGTAATGATGGGGGGGTGACGTGTCTGTAAGATGGGGGGGAGTGTCTGTAATGATGGGGGGGTGTCTGTATGTGATGGGGGACGGTTGTAGATGGTCTGTAATGTGTGTGGGGGTGACGTGTCTGTAATGATGGGGGGTGACGTGTCTGTAATGATGGGGGGGTTGTGTCTGTAATGAGGGGGGTGATGTGTCTGTAATGATGGGGGGGACGTGTCTGTAATGATGGGGGGGTGGTGTGTAATGATGTGTGAGTGATGTGTCTGTAATGATGGGGGATGAGTGTCTGTATGTGGGGGGGACGTGTCTGTAATGATGGGGGGTGACGTGTCGTAATGATGGGGGTGATGTGTCTGTAATGATGGGGGGGTGATGTGTCTGTAATGATGGGGGGGTGACGTGTCTGTAATGATGGGGGGTGACGTGTCTGTATGGAGTGGAGGGGTGATGTGTCTGTAATGATGGGGGGTGAGTGTTGTAATGATGGGGGGGGATGTGTCTGTAATGATGGGGGGTGTGATGGGAGTGTCTGTAATGATGGGGGGTGAATGTGTCTGTAATGATGGGGGGTGATGTTGTAATGATGGGGGTGAGTGTCTGTAGAATGATGGGGGTGGGTGTGAGATGGGGTGTGGTCTGTAATGAGGGGGGGTGACGTGTCGTAATGATGGTGGGGAGTGGTGGTCTGTAATGATGGGGGGTGACGTGTCTGTAATGATGGGGGGGACGTGCTGTAATGGGGGGTAGGTGTATGATGGGTACGTGTCTGTAATGAGGGGGGTGGTGTCTGTAATGATGGGGGGGTGACGGTCGTAAGATGGGGGGGATGTGTCTGTAATGATGGGGGGTGAGTGTCTGTAATGGTGTGTGGTGATGGGGTGACGTGTCTGTAATGATGGGGGGTGACGTGTCTGTAATGATGGGGGGTGACGTGTCTGTAATGATGGGGGGTGATGTCTGTAATGATGGGGGGGTTGTATGTGGTGTGTTAATGATGGGGGGTGACGTGTCTGAATGATGGGGGGTGCGTGTCTGTAATGATGGGGGGGTGACGTGTCTGTAATGATGGGGGGTGAGTGTCTGTAATGATGGGGGGGTGTTCTGTAATGATGGGGGGTGAGTGTCTGTAATATGGGGGGTGATGTCTGTAATATGGGGGGTGACGTGTCTGTAATGTGGGGGTGACGTGTCTGTAATGATGGGGGGTGAGGTCTGTAATGATGGGGGGGTGGATGTGGGGGTGTCTGATGATGGGGGGTGACGATGTGGTAATTGTGGGGGGGGACGTGTCTTAATGATGGGGGGTGACGTGTTGTAATGATGGGGGGTGAGTGTCTGTAATGATGGGGGGGTGACGTGTCTGTAATGATGGGGGGTGAGTGTCTGTAATGATGGGGGTGACGTGTCTGTAATGATGGGGGGTGACGTGCCTGTAATGATGGGGGGGTGATGTGTCTGTAATGATGGGGGGTGATATGCCTGTAATGATGGGGGGTGACGTGTCTGTAATGATGGGGGGGTGATGTGTCTGTAATGATGGGGGGTGACGTGTCTGTAATGATGGGGGGTGACGTGTCTGTAATGATGGGGGGTGTGATTCTGTAATGATGGGGGGTGACGTGTCTGTAATGATGGGGGGTGATGTGTCTGTAATGATGGGGGTGACGTGTCTGTAATGATGGGGGGTGACGTGTCTGTAATGATGGGGGGTGACGTGTCTGTAATGATGGGGGTGACGTGTCTGTAATGATGGGGGGTGACGTGTCTGTAATGATGGGGGGTGATGTCCTGTAATGATGGGGGGTGACGTGTCTGTAATGATGGGGGTGACGTGTCTGTAATGATGGGGGTGACGTGTCTGTAATGATGGGGGGTGACGTGTCTGTAATGATGGGGGGGTGACGTGTCTGTAATGATGTGGGGTGATGTGTCTGTAATGATGGGGGGTGACGTGTCTGTAATGATGGGGGGTGACGTGTCTGTAATGATGGGGGGGTGACGTGTCTGTAATGATGGGGGGTGACGTGTCTGTAATGATGGGGGGTGATGTGTCTGTAATGATGGGGGGTGATGTGTCTGTAATGATGGGGGGTGACGTGTCTGTAATGATGGGGGGTGATGTGTCTGTAATGATGGGGGTGATGTGTCTGTAATGATGGGGGGTGACGTGTCTGTAATGATGGGGGGTGACGTGTCTGTAATGATGGGGGGGTGACGTGTCTGTAATGATGGGGGGTGACGTGTCTGTAATGATGGGGGGGTGCGTGCCTGTAATGATGGGGGTGATGTGTCTGTAATGATGGGGGGTGACGTGTCTGTAATGATGGGGGTGACGTGTCTGTAATGATGGGGGGGGTGACGTGTCTGTAATGATGGGGGGGTGGTGTTCTGTAATGATGGGGGGGTGATGTGTCTGTAATGATGGGGGGTGACGTGTCTGTAATGATGGGGGGTGATGTGTCTGTAATGATGGGGGTGATGTGTCTGTAATGATGGGGGTGACGTGTCTGTAATGATGGGGGTGACGTGTCTGTAATGATGGGGGGTGATGTGTCTGTAATGATGGGGGGTGATGTGTCTGTAATGATGGGGGGTGACGTGTCTGTAATGATGGAGGGGTGACGTGTCTGTAATAATGGTGGGTGACGTGTCTGTAATGATGGGGGGGTGATGTGTCTGTAATGATGGGGGGGGTGACGTGTCTGTAATGATGGCGGGTGACGTGTCTGTAATGATGGGGGGTGACGTGTCTGTAATGATGGGGGGTGATGTGTCTGTAATGATGGGGGGTGATGTGTCTGTAATGATGGGGGGTGACGTGTCTGTAATGATGGGGGGTGACGTGTCTGTAATGATGGGGGGGTGACGTGTCTGTAATGATGGGGGGGGTGACGTGTCTGTAATGATGGGGGGGTGTCGTGCTGTAATGATGGGGGTGATGTGTCTGTAATGATGGGGGGGTGACGTGTCTGTAATGATGGGGGGGGTGACGTGTCTGTAATGATGGGGGGGGTGACGTGTCTGTAATGATGGGGGGGTGACGTGTCTGTAATGATGGGGGGTGATGTGTCTGTAATGATGGGGGGGTGACGTGTCTGTAATGATGGGGGGTGATGTGTCTGTAATGATGGGGGGTGATGTGTCTGTAATGATGGGGGGTGACGTGTCTGTAATGATGGGGGGGTGACGTGTCTGTAATGATGGGGGGTGATGTGTCTGTAATGATGGGGGGTGATGTGTCTGTAATGATGGGGGGGTGACGTGTCTGTAATGATGGGGGGTGACGTGTCTGTAATGATGGGGGGTGACGTGTCTGTAATGATGGGGGGTGACGTGTCTGTAATGATGGGGGGGTGATGTGTCTGTAATGATGGGGGGGTGACGTGCTGTAATGATGGGGGGGGTGACGTGCCTGTAATGATGGGGGGGTGACGTGCCTGTAATGATGGGGGGTGATGTGTCTGTAATGATGGGGGGTGACGTGTCTGTAATGATGGGGGGGTGATGTGTCTGTAATGATGGTGGGGTGACGTGTCTGTAATGATGGGGGGGTGATGTGTCTGTAATGATGGGGGGGGGTGGACGTGTCTGTAAATGATGGGCGGGGGGGTGACGTGTCTGTAATGATGGGGGGGTGACGTGTCTGTAATGATGGGGGGTGATGTGTCTGTAATGATGGGGGGGTGACGTGTCTGTAATGATGGGGGTTGACGTGTCTGTAATGATGGGGGGGATGTGCCTTTCTATGACTGCGGTATTGGTGTGTATGAGATGTGTCAGGGTCTTGTCTGCAGAGCTTGCACTCTACTCCCAGTGTTCTACATTGCGATGAGGCTCCTGTATATTGTCCTTGCTGCGTTTCGCACAGTCGCCCCCCCTTTCTTTGGAGCCAGCGCTCCAGTCAGTGAGGATGACTGCCCAATTATAGAATATGGAGGAGCATCTGTGCGTCTGTCCGGGGGGAGCCTCTGCGCAGGGTTCGGGCCGCGACTCCACGTTTCAAGCCTTTTAGAGGGAAATGATTTCCATCAGCTGGAGAGACGGCGGCCCGGGGGGCGAGGAGGGCGCCAGCAGCTGCATATGGAGGGGACGCCGAGCCACAAAACACATGAGCTGTCTACAGCCGTCCTCACATGACACCGGGACGAGACACCAGGGGGCGACGCTGCCGGAAAAAGACAATCGCTCGCAGACAATTCCACAAAGTATTAAGTTATTCACAGGTCATAGAAGAGTTACCATAACCCTGCAAGGATCCTCCGGCGTCCACAGCTATCCCCTCCAGATCCTCCATCTGCAGGACAAGCGGATCCTCCGGCGTCCACAGGCTATCCCCTCCAGATCCTCCATCTGCAGGACAAGCGGATCCTCCGGCGTCCACAGGCTATCCCTCCAGATCCTCCATCTGCAGGACAAGGTGAATCCTCCGGCGAGTACAGGCTGATCCCCTCCAGACCCTCCATCTGCAGGACAAGGGATCCTCCGGGACGGGTCACACTTGCCCTCAGACCTCATCTGCGGGGACAGGCGGATCCTCCGGCGTCCACAGGCTATCCCCTCCAGATCCTCACCCTCGCGGGAGCTGGTTGCTGGCCCCACAGGGTATCCCTGCAGATCTCCTCTGCAGGGACAAGGGATCCTCCCTCAGCAGGGGCTATCGCTGATGCCTCTCGGAGGACATGGGCGGATCCTCTCGGGCGCACGGCTGATCCCCTCCAGGATGCCCTTGAGACAGCGAGATCCTCTGCGGCCACGCTATCGCTGATGATCCTACTGCAGGGAAGCGGTGATGGATCCTCCGGGAGCTGGGCTATCCCCTGCAGAGCTGATGTCCTCTGCAGGGACAGCGTGAGATCTCTCGCGTCCACGAGCTGTCCCCTCCATGATCCTCCATCTGCAGGGAGCTGGTGATGCCTCGCGGGTCAGCGGGTGATCCCTCCTGCTGGGAGCTGAGGTGACAAGGATCCTGCGGGTCACATGGTGATGATCCTCTGCGGAGTGGATGGCCTCCTCTGCGAGGACTGGGTGATGTCCTCTGGCGTCACTGGTGATGCCCCTCGATCCTGCCATCTGCGGGACATATGGCTGCGAGGGGTGATGATCCTCCTGCGGGACTGGTGATCCCCTGCGGGATCCTCATCTGCGGACTGGTGATGATCCTCTGCGGGAGCTGGTGAAGCATCCTCTGCGACTGGTATGCCTCTGCGTGGCAGCTGGTGATGCCTCTGCGGGGAGTCCTGGCTATGATCCTCTGCGGGAGCTGGTCGATCCTCTGCGGGGAGCTGGGTGACTGGCTCTCACGGAGCTAGGGTGATGATCCTCCTCGCGGGAGCTGGGATGCCTCTGCGGGCAGCTGGGTGATATCCTCTGCGGAGCTGTGATGGCCATCTGCAGGGAGCGGGAGTGGATCCTCCGGCGCGGAGCAGGTGATTGATCCTCTTGCGGCGAGCGGTGATGACCTCTGCGGCGACTAGGGTATCCTCTGCGGGACTGCGGCTGATGACCTCTGCGGGAGCTGAGGTGATGCCTCCGGGGGTCACAGGCTGTCTGAGATCCTACTGGCGGGAGCTGGGTGATGACCTCTGCGGGAGCTGGGTGATGCCTCTGCGACGGGATCCTCCGGAGGTGAGCCTCGACAGGATCCTCGCGCGTACCCTCGACCTCCTCTGCGGACAGGATCCTCGGGGGCTTGCCCCCTGCGGAGCGGTTGCTCCAGCTCTCAGATCCTCTCGGGACAGGATGACTCCGCGGGTATATTCCTCTGCGGACGGATCCTCCGGCACGTATCCCTCGATCTCCTCTGCGAGCGGATCTCCGCGACGTATCCCTCCGATCTCTGCGGAGCGGATCCTCGCGCACGGTTTGATCCTCTGCGGACGGATCCTCGGCACGTATCCTCCGATTCCTCGGGACGGGATCCTCGCGAGGTATCCTCGATCTCCTTGGGACAGGATCCTCGCGTAGTATCCCCTCCAATTCCTCTGCGGAGGATCCCGGACAGTTCCCCTCCGACTCTCTGCGGACAGGATCTCCGGATGGTATCCCTCCAGATTCCTCGGGGACGGGATCCTCGCGCGGTTCCCTCAGGGATCTCCTCTGCGACAGATCCTCCGGACGGTATCCTCCAATTCCTCTGCGGAAGGGATCCTCCGGGCAGCTTAACTCCGGGAGCGGTTCCTTGGAGCTGTAGACCTCTGCGGGACGGATCCTCGCGGAGCTGTGAGATCTCTGCGGAGCGGACCTCCGCGCCTGTATCCCTCGGATGTCCTCTGCGGGACGGGATCCTCTGCGGAGCTGCTAGATCCTCCTCTGCGAAAGATCCTCCGGACGGTATCCCTCAGCTTATCTGCGGACGGTGGTCCTCCGGGCCGGTATGTTCTCTGCGGACGGGATCCTCCGGGAGTCCTAGCCCTCTGCGGACGGTGATCTCCCTCCGGATCCTCAGATCCCTCTGCGGAGCGGATCCTCGCGGGTATCCTCAGATCCTCCTCTGAGGACAGGGATCCCCGCGCACGGTATCCCCTCAGATCCTCTCGAGGAGATCCTCCGCCGTATCCCCTCCGATCCTCCTTGCGACAGGATCTCGCGTACAGCATCCTCAGATCCTCTGCAGACAGGATCCTCCGGCGCACGGCTATCCCCTCCAGATCCTCCTGCAGCAAGGATCCTCCGCGTACAGTATCCCCGATCCTCCTCTGCGGACAGATCCTCGGCGCAGGTCCCTCAGATCCTCTGCGGACAGCGATCCTCCGGCACGTATCCCCTCAGATCTCCTCTGCGGAAGCGGATCCTCGGGCAGGTATCCCCTGATCCTCTGCAGGACAGGGATCCTCCGCGTAAGATCCCCAGTCCTATCTCAGCAGCGGATCCTCCGGGCACAGGTATCCCTCAGATCCTCTGCAGACGGGATCCTCCGCGGCTTTAGATCCTCCTCTGCGGGGGGATCCTCCGGGCACGGTACCCCTGCGACCTCATCTGCAGGACAGCGGATCCTCCGCGCAGCTTCTCAGACCTCCTCTGCGAAGCGGATCCTCCTCCCAGCTTTCAGATCCTCCATTGCGGACAGGGATCCTCCGGCGCACAGTATGATCCTCCTGCGGACGGATGGCTCCACGGTATGACCCTGCCCCTCCACTGAGGACCTGAGCGGATCCTCGCGCACAGGCTATGATCCTCATGCGGAGCGGATCCTCTCGGGAGCTCTAGATCTCTGCGGAAGCGGATCCTCCGGGTCACGGTTCTCAGATCCTCCTCTGCAGGACAGGGATCCTCCGGTCACAGTATGATCCTCTGCGGAGCTTGGTAAGACCCTCTCCACTGGGAGGTCCTCGGCAGCTCTAGATCCTCTCTGCGGAAGCGGATCCTCCGGGACGGTATCCTCTCGGGACTGTACCTCTGCGGGACTGGGTATCCCTCGGTATCGGGAGGATCCTCGCGGAGCTGTATCCCTCTGCGGGGTCTGGGTATGACCTCTCGGAGCGGGGATCCTCCGGGCGGTATCCTCGCCACTGGGCGGATCCTCCGGGACGGTATTCCTCTCAGCGGGGGCCTCGCGAGGACCTGATCTCCTCTGCGGAAGCGGATCCTCCGGTCGGGTATGCCTCCTCGGGACAGGGATGGCCCGGCACCTAGATCTCTCTGGCGGGACTGGGATGCCTCTCGGGAGCGGTGATACCTCTCGACTGGGGGGATCCTCGCGACGGTAAGATCCTCTCGGGAGCGGATCCTCCGGGACGGTATCCTCACCTCCTCTGGCGGGACCCGCGTGGATGACTCTTGCGGAAGCGGATCCTCCGGCGGATACCCTCGACTGAGCCTCTGCGGGAGCTGGTGATGCCTCTCGGCTGGTATGCCTCGGGGACGTGGATTATCCTCTCGGACGTTCCTCTGCGGACGGTGAGACCTCTGCGGAGCGGGTGATGCCCTCGGGACTGGTGATGCCTCTGCGGACTGTGATGACTCTGCGGACTGGTGATCCTCTCGAGCTGGTGATGCTCTGCGGGGCTGTGATGACCTCTGCGGGAGCTGGTGATCCTCTGCGGGAGCTGGGTACCTCGCGGAGCTGGGTGATGCCTCTGCGGGAGCGTGATGCCTCTGCGGGAGCTGGGTGATGACCTCTGCGGGACTGGTGATGCCTCTGCGGGAGCTGGTGTGTTGGGACTCTCTGCGGGAGCTGGGTATGCCTCTGGGCGGTGATGCTCGGGGTGGATGCCTCTGCGGGGAGCTGGGTGATGACCTCTGCGGGAGCTGGGTGATGCCTCTGCGGGGAGCTGGTGATGATCCTCTGCGGGAGCTGGTGATGGCCTCTGGGAGCGGGTGATGCTCCGGACTGGTGATGACCTTGCGGGGAGCTGGGTGATGCCTCTGCGGGAGCTGGGATGATCCTCTCGGGAGCTGGTGATGCCTCGCGGGACTGGGGTATCCTCTGGGGAGCTGGTGATGCTCTGCGGGACGTGAGCGGGAGTGATGGCCTCTGCGGGAGCTGGGTGATGCTCTGCGGGAGCTGGGTGATGCCTCTGCGGGGACTGGTGATGACCTCTGCGGGAGCTGGGTGATGACCTCTGCGGGACTGGGTGATGCCCTGCGGGAGTGGTGATCCTCTGCGGGAGCTGGGTGTGGCCTCTGCGGGAGCTGGGTGATGCCTCTGCGGGGAGCTGGTGATGACCTCCGGAGCTGGGTGATGCCTCGGGGACTGGTGATTCCTTGCGGGGGAGCTGGGGATGTATCCTCTGCGGGAGCTGGGTGATGCCTCTGCGGGAGCTGGGTGATGCCTCTGCGGGGAGCTGGGTGATGACCTCTCGGAGCTGGTGATGCTCTGCGGGAGCTGGGTGATGCCTCTGCGGGAGCTGGTGATGCCTCTGCGGGAGCTGGTGATGACCTCTGCGGGGAGCTGGGTGATGCCTCTGGGGAGCTGGGTGATGCCTCTGCGGGAGCTGGTGATGCCTCTGCGGAGCTGGTGATGCTTGCGGAGCTGGTGATGACCTCTGCGGGAGCTGGGTGATGCCTCCGGGGAGCTGGTGTGATCCTCTGCGGGGAGCTGGGTGATGACCTCTGGACGGGATGCTGGGAGGGTGATGCCTCTGCGGGACTGGTGATGGCCTCTGCGGACTGGTGATGTCCTCTGCGGGAGCTGGTGATGCCTCTGCGGGAGCTGGTGATGCCTCTGCGGGTCTGCGGAGCTGGGTGATGCCTCTGCGGGAGCTGGGTGATGGCCTCTGCGGAGCTGGGTGATGACCTCTGCGGGGAGCTGGTGATGACCCTGCGGGGAGCTGGGTGATGATCCTCTGCGGGGAGCTGGGTGATATGGCTCTGCGGGAGCTGGTGATGATCCTCTGCGGGGAGCTGGGTGATGCCTCTGCGGGAGCTGGGTGATGGCCTCTGCGGGAGCTGGGTGATGATCCTCTGCGGGGAGCTGGGTGATGATGCCTCTGCGGGGAGCTGGGTGATGGCCTCTGCGGGGAGCTGGGTGATGGCCTCTGCGGGGAGCTGGGTGATGATCCTCTGCGGGGAGCTGGGTGATGGTCCTCTGCGGGGAGCTGGGTGATGATCCTCTGCGGGGAGCTGGGTGATGGCCTCTGCGGGGAGCTGGGTGATGATCCTCTGCGGGGAGCTGGGTGATGGTCCTGTGCGGTGAGCTGGGTGATGGCCTCTGCGGGGAGCTGGGTGATGATCCTCTGCGCGGGAGCTGGGTGATGACCTCTGCGGGGAGCTGGGTGATGGCCTCTGCGGGGAGCTGGGTGATGGCCTCTGCGGGGAGCTGGGTGATGATCCTCTGCGGGGAGCTGGGTGATGATCCTCTGCGGGGAGCTGGGTGATGATCCTCTGCGGGGAGCTGGGTGATGGCCTCTGCGGGAGCTGGGTGATGGCCTCTGCGGGGAGCTGGGTGATGGCCTCTGCGGGGAGCTGGGTGATGGCCTCTGCGGGGAGCTGGGTGATGATCCTCTGCGGGGAGCTGGGTGATGATCCTCTGCGGGGAGCTGGGTGATGATCCTCTGCGGGGAGCTGGGTGATGTCCTCTGCGGGGAGCTGTGTGATGATCCTCTGCGGGGAGCTGGGTGATGGTCCTGTGCGGTGAGCTGGGTGATGATCCTCTGCGGGGAGCTGGGTGATGATCCTCTGCGGGGAGCTGGGTGATGGCCTCTGCGGGAGCTGGGTGATGCCTCTGCGGGGAGCTGGGTGATGGCCTCTGCGGGGAGCTGGGTGATGATCCTCTGCGGGGAGCTGGGTGATGGTCCTGTGCGGTGAGCTGGGTGATGGCCTCTGCGGGGAGCTGGGTGATGATCCTCTGCGGGGAGCTGGGTGATGATCCTCTGCGGGGAGCTGGGTGATGGCCTCTGCGGGGAGCTGGGTGATGGCCTCTGCGGGGAGCTGGGTGATGATCCTCTGCGGGGAGCTGGGTGATGATCCTCTGCGGGGAGCTGGGTGATGATCCTCTGCGGGGAGCTGGGTGATGGCCTCTGCGGGGAGCTGGGTGATGGCCTCTGCGGGGAGCTGGGTGATGATCCTCTGCGGGGAGCTGGGTGATGGTCCTGTGCGGTGAGCTGGGTGATGGCCTCTGCGGGAGCTGGGTGATGACCTCTGCGGGGAGCTGGGTGATGATCCTCTGCGGGGAGCTGGGTGATGGCCTCTGCGGGGAGCTGGGTGATGAGATCCTCTGCGGGGAGCTGGGTGATGATCCTCTGCGGGGAGCTGGGTGATGATCCTCTGCGGGGAGCTGGGTGATGGCCTCTGCGGGGAGCTGGGTGATGATCCTCTGCGGGGAGCTGGGTGATGATCCTCTGCGGGGAGCTGGGTGATGGCCTCTTGCGGGGAGCTGGGTGATGATCCTCTGCGGGGAGCTGGGTGATGATCCTCTGCGGGGAGCTGGGTGATGATCCTCTGCGGGGAGCTGGGTGATGACCTCTGCGGGGAGCTGGGTGTTGGCCTCTGCGGGGAGCTGGGTGATGGCCTCTGCGGGGAGCTGGGTGATGGCCTCTGCGGGGAGCTGGGTGATGATCCTCTGCGGGGAGCTGGGTGATGATCCTCTGCGGGGAGCTGGGTGATGATCCTCTGCAGGGAGCTGGGTGATGGCCTCTGCGGGGAGCTGGGTGATGATCCTCTGCGGGGAGCTGGGTGATGATCCTCTGCGGGGAGCTGGGTGATGATCCTCTGCGGGGAGCTGGGTGATGGTGGCCCTTGGTAGCCGCCTCTGTGGTATTCGGTGGTGAACTCGCACCCCGCCCTCGCCCGCTCTTTCTGCCAGGACACATTAGCGCAGGCCGGAGCGGCACAGACGAGGCGTCGGCTTCACAGATGGTTCGGGAGCAAATCTAAGATTAGAGAAATTAAACAAACACTTAGGTGGCGGGAGACGCGGGATCGCTCCGCCTGCGCCTAATTGGCCTCATTCCGTGTTTCTGGGGCCCATTAAGCCGAATGAGAATGTTAACTACAACCTCTCATAACCAGCTGATGGCTGAGTGCGCCATTAACCCCATCAGTGCCGGGGGGAACCACACAGCCGATGGCTGACCGGAGCCGCGTGCGCATAGCGGAGCCGCGGGGGTTAACCGCACCGATTAGCCCCGCCCCCACGCCGCCGTCCGCAGTCATTAATCGCCAGCCGCTCACATTTCATTAACGGTCTCTTAAATAAGGAATGAAATGCGCCGGGATCGGGGGCCGCGGACGGTGATTGATGGCTCCGCTGTCCGCGCTCCGGGTTTCACTCCGCGTCTGTTTACTTCTTTTTTTTCGACTTTATTCATCCAATTTTGATTTTGTTTGTGAAATGCAGCAAAATGATTAACTGTGGGCAAAGTGGAGAAAAGCGCAGGGGAGGGGAGCAACGGCGGATGTCTGCCACAGCAAAGAGGTGCTGAGGCAGCTGAGGTCTGTGAGGGGGCCAAGGTGGTGAGAGGAGGCGCTGAGGCAGCTGAGGTCCGACATCTATGGGGGGCCAGGTGGTGAGAGGAGGCGCTGAGGCATCTGAAGTCCGAGATCTATGGGGGGCCAGGGTGGTGAGAGGAGGCGCTGAGGCAGCTGAGGTCTGAGATCTAAGGGGTGCCAGGGTGGTGAGAGGAGGCGCTGAGGCAGCTGACGTGCGAGATCTATGGGGGCCAGGGTGGTGAGAGGAGGCGCTGAGGCATCTGAAGTCCGAGATCTATGGGGGGCCAGGGTGGTGAGAGGAGGCGCTGAGGCAGCTGAGGTCCGACATCTATGGGGTGCCAGGTGGGGAGAGGAGGCACTGAGGCAGCTGAGGTCCGAGATCTACGGGGGCCAGGGTGGTGAGAGGAGGCGCTGAGGCAGCTGAGGTCCGAGATCTATGGGGGCCAGGGTGGTGAGAGGAGGCGCTGAGGCAGCTGAGGTCCGAGATCTATGGGGGGCCAGGGTGGTGAGAGGAGGCGCTGAGGCAGCTGAGGTCCGAGATCTATGGGGGGCCAGGGTGGTGAGAGGAGGCGCTGAGGCAGCTGAGGTCCGACATCTATGGGGGGCCTGGGTGGTGAGAGGAGGCGCTAAGGCATCTGAAGTCCGAGATCTATGGGGGGCCAGGGTGGTGAGAGGAGGCGCTGAGGCAGCTGAGGTCCGGGATCTATGGGGTGCCAGGGTGGTGAGAGGAGGCGCTGAGGCAGCTGAGGTCCGGGATCTATGGGGTGCCAGGGTGGTGAGAGGAGGCGCTGAGGCAGCTGAGGTCCGGGATCTATGGGGGCCAGGGTGGTGAGAGGAGGCGCTGAGGCAGCGGAGGTCTGAGATCTATGGGGTGCCAGGGTGGTGAGAGGAGGCACTGAGGCAGCGGAGGTCTGAGATCTATGGGGGCCAGGGTGGTGAGAGGAGGCGCTGAGGCAGCTGAGGTCTGAGATCTATGGGGGGCCAGGGTGGTGAGAGGAGGCGCTGAGGCAGCTGAGGTCCGGGATCTATGGGGGCCAGGGTGGTGAGAGGAGGCGCTGAGGCAGCTGAGGTCCGGGATCTATGGGGTGCCAGGGTGGTGAGAGGAGGCGCTGAGGCAGCTGAGGTCCGGGATCTATGGGGGCCAGGGTGGTGAGAGGAGGCGCTGAGGCAGCGGAGGTCTGAGATCTATGGGGTGCCAGGGTGGTGAGAGGAGGCACTGAGGCAGCTGAGGTCCGAGATCTATGGGGGGCCAGGGTGGTGAGAGGAGGCGCTGAGGCAGCTGAGGTCTGAGATCTATGGGGTGCCAGGGTGGTGAGAGGAGGCACTGAGGCAGCTGAGGTCCGAGATGTATGGGGGGCCAGGGTGGTGAGAGGAGGCGCTGAGGTCCGAGGTCTGTGAGGGGGCCAGGGTGCTGAGAGGAGGCGCTGAGGCAGCTGAGGTCTGAGATCTATGGGTGCCAGGGTGGTGAGAGGAGGCGCTGAGGCAGCTGACGTGCGAGATCTATGGGGGCCAGGGTGGTGAGAGGAGGCGCTGAGGCAGCTGAGGTCCGGGATCTATGGGGTGCCAGGGTGGTGAGAGGAGGCGCTGAGGCAGCTGAGGTCCGGGATCTATGGGGGGCCAGGGTGGTGAGAGGAGGCGCTGAGGTCCGAGATCTATGGGGGGCCAGGGTAGTGAGAGGAGGCGCTGAGGCAGCTGACGTGCGAGATCTATGGGGGGCCAGGGTGGTGAGAGGAGGCGCTGAGGCAGCTGAGGTCCGAGATCTATGGGGGCCAGGGTGGTGAGAGGAGGCGCTGAGGTTCGACATCTATGGGGGGCCAGGGTGGTGAGAGGAGGTGCTGAGGCAGCTGAGGTCCGACATCTATGGGGGGCCAGGGTGGTGAGAGGAGGCGCTGATGGCAGCTGAGGTTCGAATCTATGGGGGCCAGGGTGGTGAGAGGAGGTGCTGAGGCAGCTGAGGTCCGAGATCTATGGGGGGCCAGGGTGGTGAGAGGAGGCGCTGAGGCAGCTGAGGTCCGAGATCTATGGGGGCCAGGGTGGTGAGAGGAGGCGCTGAGGCAGCTGAGGTCCGAATCTATGGGGGGCCTAGGTGTGAGAGGAGGGCTGAGGCAGCTGAGGTCCGAGATCTATGGGGGCCAGGGTGGTGAGAGGAGGCGCTGAGGCAGCTGAGGTCCGAATCTATGGGGGGCCTGGGTGTGAGAGGAGGCGCTGAGGCAGCTGAGGTCCGAGATCTATGGGGGGCCAGGGTGGTGAGAGGAGGCGCTGATGGCAGCTGAGGTTCGAGATCTATGGGGGGCCAGGGTGGTGAGAGGAGGGCTGAGGCAGCTGAGGTCCGACATCTATGGGGGGCCAGGGTGATGAGAGGAGGCGCTGAGTGCGTGGGGTGAATCTATGGGGGGCCAGGGTGGTGAGAGGAGGTGCTGAGGCAGCTGAGGTCCGACATCTATGGGGGCCAGGGTGATGAGAGGAGGCAGCTGAGGTCTGAGATCTACGGGGGGCCAGGGTGGTGAGAGGAGGCGCTGAGGCAGCTGAGGTCCAGACATTGGGGGCCAGGTGGTGAGAGGAGGCGCTGAGTCTGAGATCTATGGGGGGCCAGGGTGGTGGACAGGAGGCGCTGAGGCAGCTGAGGTCCAAATCTATGGGGGGCCAGGGTGAGAGAGGTGAAGTGAGTAGGGGCGGCTGGTGACAGAGGCGCTGAGGCAGTGTCCGACATCTATGGGGGCCAGGGTGTGGGAGAGGAGGCAGCTGAGGTCCGAGATCTATGGGGTGCCAGGGTGGTGAGAGGAGGCGCGTGAGGCAGCTGAGGTCCAAGATCTATGGGGGGCCAGGGTGGTGAGAGGAGGCGCTGAAGTCTGAGATCTATGGGGGGCCAGGGTGGTGACAGGAGGCGCTGAGGCTGAGATCTATGGGGGGCCAGGGTGGTGACAGGAGGCGCTGAGGCAGCTGTGGACCTGTGATCCTGGTGATGATTAGTGGATTCTATGGATGATGAGCAGTTCCTGCAGGTGATTAGTGGATCCTGCAGGTAATGAGTGGATCCAGTGGGTGATGAGTGGATCCTGCGGGTGATAAGCAGTTCCTGCAGGTCATGAGCGTATCCTGCGCTTGATGAGCGGATCTTACAAGTGATGAGCAGATCTTACAAGTGATGAGCAGATCCTGCGGGTCATGAGCAGATGCTGTGGATGATGAGTGGATCCAGTGGGTGATGAGCAGATCCCACGGGTGATGAGTGGATCCTACGGGTGATAAGAGGATCCTGCAGGTGATAAGCAGTTCCTGCAGTTGATGAGCGGATCCTGCGGTTGATGAGCGGATCCTGCGGTTGATGAGCGGATCCTGCGGTTGATGAGCGGATCCTGCGGTTGATGAGTGGATCCTGCGGGTGATGAGTGGATCCTGCGGGTGATGAGTGGATCCTGCGGGTGATGAGTGGATCCTGCGGGTGATGAGCGGATCCGGTGGGGGTTCTATAATTAAACGGGACACTTTATTTAAGACGCACTGATTCTCCCTATTCAAGTTGGTCCCTAACTTAGTTATTAAAGGGGCGTTCTAGATCTATCCCTTTTCAGCCTCTGATCTGTGACGCTGTGAATGATTGGGGACATTGTATTTTCTCCTAATTTTTCTTTGTATCTTAATTTACTTATTCTAGAGAAAACTGATGATATCCAGAGATTGCGGAGTTAATGCTTTTGACCACAGCACAGAAAAGAACCCCAGATATGAGAGACCGCTCTCGGCCTGGTGTGCCCCGTGCCGCTCCGTCTGGTGTGCCCGCCGCTCTCAGTCTGGTGTGCCCCCGGTGCCGCTCTCGTCTGGTGTGCCCCCGGCCGCTCTCGTTGGTGTGCCCCGGTGCCTCTCAGTCTGGTGTGCCCCCGGTGCCGCTCTCAGGTCTGGTGTGCCCCCGGTGCCGCTCTCAGTCTGGTGTGCCCCCGGTGCCGCTCTCAGTCTGGTGTGCCCCCGGTGCCGCTCTCAGTCTGGTGTGCCCCCGGTGCCGCTCTCAGTCTGGTGTGCCCCCGATGCCGCTCTCGGTCTGGCGTGCCCCTGGTGCCGCTCTCGGTCTGGTGTGCCCCCGGTGCCGCTCTCAGTCTGGTGTGCCTCCGGTGCCACTCTCAGTCTGGAGTGCCCTTGATGCCGTTCTCAGTCTGGTGTGCCCCCGGTGCCGCTCTCAGTCTGGTGTGCCCCCGGTGCCGCTCTCAGTCTGGAGTGCCCTCGGTGCCGCTTCTCAGTCTGGTGTGCCCCGGTGCCGCTCTCGGCCTGGTGTGCCCCCGGTGCCGCTCTCGGTCTGGTGTGCCCCCGGTCCCTCTCCAGTCTGGTGTGCCCCCGGTGCCGCTCTCGGTCTGGTGTGCCCCTGGTGCCGCTCTCGGTCTGGTGTGCCCCCGGTGCCGCTCTCGGCCTGGTGTGCCCTCGGTGCCGCTCTCGGTCTGGTGTGCCCCCGGTGCCTCTCGCCTGGTGTGCCCCCGGTGCCGCTCTCGGCCTGGTGTGCCCCTCGGTGCCGCTCTCGTCGGTGTGCCCCGTGCGCTTCGCTGTGTGCCCCCGGTGCCGCTCTCGAGTCTGGTGTGGCCCTCCGGTGCCGCTCTCTCGGCTGGTGTGCCCGTGCCGCTCTCGGCTGGTGTGCCCTCGGTGCCGCTCTCGGTCTGGTGTGCCCCGGTGCCGCTTCGCCTGGTGGCCCGTGCCGCTCTCGGTCTGGTGTGCCCGTCCGTCGGTGTGCCCCGCTCTCGGTCTGGTGTGCCCTCCGGTGCCGCCTCTCGCTGGTGTGCCCCGGTGCCGTCTCGGCTGGTGTGCCCTCCGGTGCCGCTCTCGGTCTGGTGTGCCCTCGGTTGCCGCCTCTCTCGGTCTGGTGTGCCCTCGGTGCCGCTCTCGGCTGGTGTGCCCCTCGGTGCCGCTCTCGGTCTGGTGTGCCCCGGTGCCGCTCTCGGTCTGGTGTGCCCCCGGTGCCGCTCTCGGTCTGGTGTGCCCCCGGTGCCGCTCTCGGCTGGTGTGCCCCCGGTGCCGCTCTCGGCTGGTGTGCCCCCGGTGCCGTCTCGGTCTGGTGTGCCCCCGGTGCCGCTCTCGGTCTGGTGTGCCCTCGGTGCCGCTCTCGGTCTGGTGTGCCCCCGGTGCCGCTCTCGGTCTGGTGTGCCCTCGGTGCCGCTCTCTCGGTGTGCCCGGTGCCGCTCTCGGTCTGGTGTGCCCTCGGTGCCGCTCTCGGTCTGGTGTGCCCCCGGTGCCGCTCTCAGGCTGGTGTGCCCCCGGTGCCGCTCTCAGGCTGGTGTGCCCCGGTGCCGCTCTCAGGCTGGTGTGCCCAGATGCCCTCGGTGCCGCTCGCTCATTACCATGCTGTTGTTTTCTCGCCGCCCTGCGCCCCGGGGTGATTCACTGTTTGGCTGCGGAGGTTTTGAGCTGCACATTAATCTCAGACACTAAATAATGCAGGATCACGACAACGACATTTCGGATCTCGTATTTAGAGATTCATTTTTATTCCATCTCTGAAAAGATGGAGAAAATAAAGACGTGAAATTAAGTCGAAAACATCCAGAGATCACAATCCAGGGATCAACGAACAATCCAGAGATCACAATCCAGAGATCACAATCCAGAGATCACAATCCAGAGAAAATCCAGAGATCACAATCCAGAGATCACAGTCCAGAGATCACAATCCAGAGATCACAATCCAGAGATCACAATCCAGAGATCACAGTACAGAGGTCACAAGTCCAGAGATCACAGTCCAGAGATCACAATCCAGAGATCACAGTCCAGAGACACAATTCAGAGATCACTGTCCAGGGATCACAATCCAGGATCACAATCTCAGAGAATCACATCCAGAGATCACAATCCAGAGATCACAAATCCAGGATCACAGTTCAGGGATCACAGTCCAGGGATCACAATCCAGAGTCACAATCCAGAGGTCACAATCCAGAGATCACAATCCAGAGATCACAATCCAGAGATCACAATCCAGAGATCACAGTCCAGAGATCACAATCCAGGATCACAATCCAGAGATCACAATCCAGAGATCACCATCCAGAGATCACAATCCAGGGATCACAATCCAGGATCACAATCCAGAGATCACAGTCCAGAGATCACAGTCCAGAGATCACAATCCAGAGATCACCATCCAGAGATCACCGTCCAGAGATCACCGTCCAGAGATCACAGTCCAGAGATCACAGTCCAGAGATCACAATCACAGGGATCACAGTCCAGAGATCACAGTCCAGAGATCACAATCCAGGGATCACAATCCAGAGATCACAATCCAGAGATCACAATTCAGGGATCACAATCCAGAGATCACAGTCCAGAGATCACAGTCCAGGGATCACAATCCAGAGATCACAATCCAGGGATCACAATCCAGAGATCACAATTCAGGGATCACAGTCCAGAGATCACAATCCAGAGATCACAATTCAGGGATCACAGTCCAGAGATCACAGTCCAGAGATCACAGTCCAGGGATCACAATCCAGAGACCACAATTCAGGGATCACAGTCTAGAGATCTCAATCCAGAGATCACAATCCAGGGATCACAGTCCAGGGATTACAGTCCAGGGATTACAGTCCAGAGATCACCATCCAGAGATCACAATCTAGAGAACACAATCCAGAGATCACCATCCAGAGATCACCATCCAGAGATCACAATCCAGAGATCACAATCCAGAGATCATAATCCAGAGATCATAATCCAGAGATCACAATCCAGAGATCACAATCCAGGGATCATAGTCCAGGGATCACAATCCAGAGACCACAATCCAGAGATCACAATCCAGAGATCACAATCCAGGATCACAGTCCAGGAGATCACAGTCCAGAGATCACAGTCCAGAGATCACAATCCAGGGATCACAATCCAGGGATCACAATCCAGAGATCACAATCCAGAGATCACAGTCCAGAGATCACAGTCCAGAGATCACAGTCCAGAGATCACAGTCCAGAGATCACAATCCAGAGATCACAGTCCAGAGATCACAATCCAGAGATCACAATCCAGGGATCACAGTCCAGAGATCACAGTCCAGAGATCACAATCCAGGGATCACAATCCAGAGATCACAATCCAGAGATCACAATTCAGGGATCACAATCCAGGGATCACAGTCCAGAGATCACAGTCCAGAGATCACAGTCCAGGGATCACAATCCAGAGACCACAATTCAGGGATCACAGTCTAGAGATCTCAATCCAGAGATCACAATCCAGGGATCACAGTCCAGGGATTACAGTCCAGGATTACAGTCCAGAGATCACAATCCAGAGATCACAATCCAGAGATCATAATCCAGAGATCACAATCCAGAGATCACAATCCAGAGATCACAATCCAGGATCATAGTCCAGGGATCACAATCCAGAGACCACAATTCAGGAATCACAATCCAGAGATCACAATCCAGAGATCACCATCCAGAGATCACAATCCAGAGATCACAGTCCAGAGATCACAGTCCAGAGATCACAGTCCAGAGATCACAGTTCAGAGATCACAGTTCAGAGATCACAATGCAGAGAAGATATTCATTCATTGGTCCATGCACAGCTTTGTGCATTGCATCATACTTTGCTCTGTGCTTTGCTCTATGCATTGTTCCGTGCAATGCTCCATACTTTGCTTAGTGTCATTGCTCCATACTTTACTCTGTGCATTGGTATTTGCATTGCTCTGTGCTTTGCTCTGTGATTTACTCTGTGCTTTGCTCTGTGCTTTGCTCTGTGCATTGCTCCATGCATTGCATCATACATTGCTCCATACATTGCTCCATACATTGCTCCGTACATTGCTCCATACATTGCTCTGTGCTTTGCTCTGTGTGTTGCTCTGATCACTGCTTTGTTCATTGCTCTGTGCATTGCTCCGTGCTTTGCTTAGTGTCATTGCTCCATACTTTACTCCGTGCATTGGTATTTGCATTGCTCTGTGCTTTGCTCTGTGATTTACTCTGTGCTTTGCTCTGTGCTTTGCTCTGTGCATTGCTCCATGCATTGCTCCATGCTTTGCTCCGTACATTGCTCCGTACATTGCTCCATACATTGCTCCGTACATTGCTCCGTACATTGCTCCATACATTGCTCTGTGCTTTGCTCTGTGCGTTGCTCTGATGACTGCTTTGTGCATTGCTCTGTGCATTGCTCCGCTCATTGCTCCGTACATTGCTCCATACATTGCTCTGTGCTTTGCTCTGTGTGTTGCTCTGATCACTGCTTTGTGCATTGCTCTGTGCATTGCTCCGTGCTTTGCTCCGTGCATTGCTCCATGCATTGCTCTGTGCTTTGCTCCGTACATTGCATCATACATTGCTCCGTACATTGCTCCATACATTGCTCCGTACATTGCTCCGTGCATTGCTCCGTGCTTTGCTCCGTGCAATGCTCTGTGCTTTGCTCTGTGCATTGCTCCGTGCTTTGCTCTGTGCTTTGATCTGTGCATTGCTCCGTGCATTGTTCTGTGCATTTCTCCGTGCTTTGCTCTGTGCTTTGATCTGTGCTTTGCTCTGTGCATTGCTCCGTGCATTGCTCCGTGCATTGCTCCGTGCTTTGCTCCGTGCAATGCTCTGTGCTTTGCTCTGTGCAGTGCTCCGTGCATTGTTCTGTGCATTTCTTCCGTGCTTTGCTCTGTGCATTGCTCCGTGCATTGCTCCGTGCTTTGCTCCGTGCAATGCTCTGTGCTTTGCTCTGTGCAGTGCTCCGTGCATTGTTCTGTGCATTTCTCCGTGCTTTGCTCTGTGCTTTGCTCTGTGCATTGCTCTGTGCATTGCTCCGTGCATTGCTCTGTGGATTGCTCCGTGCTTTGCTCCGTGCATTGCTCCGTGCATTGCTCTGTGGATTGCTCCGTGCTTTGCTCCATGCATTGCTTTGTGCATTGCTCCATGCATTGTTCTGTGCATTGCTCTGTGCTTTGCTCTGTGCTTTGCTCTGTGCATTGCTCTGTGCATTGCTCTGTGCATTGCTCTGTGCATTGCTCCGTGCATTGCTCGTGATTGCTCCGTGCTTTGCTCTGTGGCATTGCTCCGTGCTTTGCTCCGTGCATTGCTCTGTGCATTGCTCCGTGCATGCTTTGTGCATTGCTCCGTGCATTGCTCCGTGCTTTGCTCTGCGCCATGATGATTTTCAATAGTTTTCTGGCCAAACAGAAACAACATTGTAACCAGTAATGTATCAGCTCATCTATGGTATATAATATGGATATATGTTATAATGGGCCATACACACTATATGTAGACAGTGAGATGACCACAGGAGCTTACACTCCAACACTCCTCAAATAAGGACCTCACACCTGGCAGATAGATCTCGGGATTTCATCTAAACACTGCGGAAACCTCGAGCGATCAGCGAAATCTGTAGATCTTCAGCGCCGGATTTATAGTGTCAGTGAGGGGCAGTACAGGGAGGGCACAGATGTGATGGCCACTGCCGGGAAACGGTAATGAGTCCGGTGCTCCGAATGACACCCGCAGTACGTCACTCCTCACCGGCAGAGAAACTCACTCCATGATCCTAACTAAGTAACTATACCCCAATGTCTCGTTTTCTCCAAATTTCCATCTTACTCCACATCACCTCTGACCAGCTCCCTGCCCCTGCTGAAGAAAAGCCTCCCACAGCAGGATGCTGCCTCCACCATGTGTGACGGTGGGGATGAGGATCTCAGGGTGATGTGCAGGGATAGTTTCCACCACACATGATGTTTTGCAAATTAGCCCAGTTCTCCTTTCTCTTTTGCCCAATCCTCCACTGCTCGCTGCGTCCTCTACATGGCTTCTTCTTGCCCCGTCCTCCACTGCTCGCTGTGTCCTCTACATGGCTTCTTCTTGCCCCTTCCTCCACTGCTCGCTGTGTCCTCTACATGGCTTCTTCTTGCCCCTTCCTCCACTGCTCGCTGTGTCCTCTACATGGCTTCTTCTTGCCCCTTCCTCCACTGCTCGCTGTGTCCTCTACATGGCTTCTTCTTGCCCCTTCCTCCACTGCTCGCTGTGTCCTCTACATGGCTTCTTCTTGCCCCTTCCTCCACTGCTCGCTGTGTCCTCTACATGGCTTCTTCTTGCCCCTTCCTCCACTGCTCGCTGTGTCCTCTACATGGCTTCTTCTTGCCCCTTCCTCCACTGCTCGCTGTGTCCTCTACATGGCTTCTTCTTGCCCATTCCTCCACCGCTCGTTGTGTCCTCTACATGGCTTCTTCTTGATAGATTTGTGGAGTCTATGACTAATAGTTGACCTGTGGACAGATTCTCCCCTGAGCTGTGATCTCTGCGGCTCCTTATCTCGGCTCTCTCCTTCTTTGGATGTCGGTCTCAGTGGGTGCCATGTCTTGGTCTTGTAGGTTTGCAGTTGTGTTATTCTTCTTACATTTTTGGATGATGGATTGATCAGTTCTCTATGAGATGTTCAAAGTTTGGACTATTTATTTATAATCTACGCTGCTTTCCTATCTCCACACCTTTATCTGACCTGTCTGGTGGGTTCCTTGGTTTTTATGATGCTATTTGATCCCTGACCTGTCTGGTGGGTTCCTTGGTTTTCATGATGCTATTTGATCCCTGACCTGTCTGGTGTGCTCCTTGGTTTTCATAATGCTGTTTGATCCCTGACCTGTCTGGTGTGTTCCTTGGTTTTCATGATGCTGTTTTATCCCTGATCCTGTCTGGCGTGTTCCTTGGTTTTCATGATGCTGTTTTTATCCCTGATCTGTCTGGCGTGTTCCTTGGTTTTCATAATGCTGTTTTATCCCTGATCTGTCTGGTGTGTTCCTTGGTTTTATGATGCTGTTTTATCCCTGATCTGTCTGGCGTGTTCCTTGGTTTTCATGATGCTGTTTTATCCCTGACCTGTCTGACGTGTTCCTTGGTTTTCATGATGCTGTTTGATCCCTGATCTGTCTGGTGTGTTCCTTGGTTTTCATGATGCTATTTGATCTCTGACCTGTCCAGTGTGGTCTTTGGTTTTAATGATGCTGCTTGATCCTTGACCTGTCCGGTGTGTTCCTTGGTTTTCATGATGCTGTTTGATCTCTTAACACAAACATCTGAGGCTTCACAGAACAGCTGTAGCAGAGAAAACACCCGGGAGGAGATGGACTAATTATGGGACTTTTAAGGGATCAGAATACAGAATACTGATGCACAACACAATTTTCACATAGATCCCAATAACATACGTTTAATGTTGTGGATGTAACATGAAAAAAATTGGAAAAGCTCACGGGTGTGAAGACTTTTTCAAGTCAATGTAGAGAGATGCTGCCTGTACATGACCATGTCTTACAGATGTGTCTATTTGCATTCCAGGAAACTTAACGGTTTTCTTGCGTCTCAAAAATATCGGCACCCAGGATATTCCTGTCTGGTCCAAGAAAGGCAACCAAGGGAACAAATGGCAACTAGAGAATCTGCAGGTCAATCCAACGGCACCATTCCAGGTAAGAAGAGAGGGGAGTCAGTGCAGAAGAAGGAGATGATTGTCATAGTACTGTATGTCACCTGCAGTCCTATGTAACACCACAGATAACACAGTGATAGCTCTGAGTACAGATAATGTAGTAGATGTCACCTGCAGTCCTATGTAACAACACAGTGATATCTCTGAGTACAGATAATGTAGTAGATGTCACCTGCAGTCCTATGTAACACCACAGATAACACAGTGATATCTCTGAGTACAGATAATGTAGTAGATGTCACCTGCAGTCCTATGTAACACCACAGATAACACCGTGATATCTGAGTACAGATAATGTAGTAGATGTCACCTGCAGTCCTATGTAACACCACAGATAACAGTGATAGCTCTGAGTACAGATAATGTAGTAGATGTCACCTGCAGTCCTATGTAACACCACAGATAACACAGTGATATCTCTGAGTACAGATAATGTAGTAGATGTCACCTGCAGTCCTATGTAACACCACAGATAACACAGTGATATCTGAGTACAGATAATGTAGTAGATGTCACCTGCAGTCCTATGTAACACCACAGATAACACAGTGATATCTCTGAGTACAGATAATGTACAATATGTCACCTGCAGTCCTATGTAACACCACAGATAACAGTGATATCTCTGAGTACAGATAATGTAGGAGATGTCACCTGCAGTCCTATGTAACACCACAGATAACACAGTGATATCTCTGAGTACAGATAATGTAATAGATGTCACCTGCAGTCCTATGTAACACCACAGATAACACAGTGATATCACGGAGTACAGATAATGTAGTAGATGTCACCTGCAGTCCTATGTAACACCACAGATAACACAGTGATATCTCTGAGTACAGATAATGTAGTAGATGTCACCTGCAGTCCTATGTAACACCACAGATAACACAGTGATAGCTCTGAGTACAGATAATGTAGTAGATGTCACCTGCAGTCCCATGTAACACTGCAGATGTTTCTCATTGTTCTGCATTCTATGGAGACACTTTCTGATTCTTTTCCTTCCACTATATAGAATAATACAATCTTCCTATAAACTCCCCGTTCTGATGTAAAGTAAACACACGGGGACGTAGCGGTGATATACGGCGTATACTCCGCCATCATAATCCGGCGGTGACTGGTAATGGAGCGCCCGTCCTCCGGGAAGCCGCGGCTTTATATCAGTGATGTCGTCCTGTCAGCGGCCGCCGCTCTGAATAGGCGAATCATAAAGCGGGAAACGCTCCGAATGGTAAAATATTTAAGACGGAATCAATCAGCGCCGCCTCGTTTATTGGCGTCATCTCTGCCGCATCGGAGCGACGGGACCCAGAACATCCCCGAACACCTCAACCTGGGAGAGAGGAAGATGGCGGGGACTACGGTTAAAAGCCCCCTAAACAGGACTCATACACAGCAAAAATCATGTATATACACTCCTGACACTGCTTCTCCTCTAGGACCCTTTACATGCCTCCTCCTGACACTGCTCCTCCTCTAGGACCCTTTACATGCCCCCTCTGACACTGCTTCTCCTCTAGGACCCTTTACATGCCCCCTCCTGACACCGCGTCTCCTCTATTACCCTTTACATGCCCCCTCCTGACACTGCTTCTCCTCTAGGACCCTTTACATGCCCCCTCCTGACACTGCTTCTCCTCTAGGACCCTTTACATGCCTCCTCCTGACACTGCTTCTCCTCTAGGACCCTTTACATGCCTCCTCCTGACACCGCGTCTCCTCTATTACCCTTTACATGCCCCCTCCTGACACTGCTTCTCCTCTAGGACCCTTTACATGTCCCCTCCTGACACTGCTTCTCCTCTATGACCCTTTACATGCCTCCTCCTGACACTGCTTCTCCTCTAGGACCCTTTACATGTCCCCTCCTGACACTGCTTCTCCTCTATTACCCTTTACATGCCCCCTCCTGACACTGCTTCTCCTCTAGGACCCTTTACATGTCCCCTCCTGACACTGCTTCTCCTCTAGGACCCTTTACATGCCCCCTCCTGACACCGCGTCTCCTCTATTACCCTTTACATGTCCCCTCCTGACACTGCTTCTCCTCTAGGACCCTTTACATGCCTCCTCCTGACACTGCTCCTCCTCTAGGACCCTTTACATGCCCCCTCCTGACACTGCTCCTCCTCTAGGACCCTTTACATGCCCCCTCCTGACACCGCGTCTCCTCTATTACCCTTTACATGCCCCCTCCTGACACTGCTTCTGCTCTATTACCCTTTACATGCCTCCTCCTGACACTGCTTCTCCTCTATTACCCTTTACATGCCTCCTCCTGACACTGCTTCTCCTCTAGGACATTTACATGCCCCTCCTGACACTGCTCCTCCTCTAGGACCCTTTACATACCCCCTCCTGACACTGCTTCTCCTCTAGGACATTTACATGCCCCCTCCTGACACTGCTTCTCCTCTATGACCCTTTACATGCCCCCTCCTGACACTGCTTCTCCTTTAGGACCCTTTACATGCCTCCTCCTGACACTGCTTCTCCTCTATTACCCTTTACATGCCCCCTCCTGACACTGCTTCTCCTCTATTACCCTTTACATGCCCCCTCCTGACACGGCTTCTCCTCTAGGACCCTTTACATGCCCCCTCCTGACACTGCTTCTCCTCTAGGACCCTTTACATGCCTCCTCCTGACACTGCTTCTCCTCTAGGACTCTTTACATGCCCCCTCCTGACACTGCTTCTCCTCTATGACCCTTTACATGCTTCCTCCTGACATTGCTCCTCCTCTAGGACCCTTTAGATGCCTCCTCCTGACACTGCTTCTCCTCTATTACCCTTTACATGCCCCCTCCTGTCACTGCTTCTCCTCTATTACCCTTTACATGCCCCCTCCTGACACTGCTTCTCCTCTAGGACCTTTTACATGCCCCCTCCTGACACTGCTTCTCCTCTAGGACCCTTTACATGCCTCCTCCTGACACTGCTTCTCCTCTATTACCCCTTACATGCCTCCTCCTGACACTGCTCCTCCTCTAGGACCCTTTACATGCCTCCTCCTGACACTGCTTCTCCTCTATTACCCCTTACATGCCTCCTCCTGACACTGCTCCTCCTCTAGGACCCTTTACATGCCCCCTCCTGACACTGCTTCTCCTCTAGGACTCTTTACATGCCCCCTCCTGACACTGCTTCTCCTCTATTACCCTTTAGATGCCTCCTCCTGACACTGCTTCTCCTCTATGACCCTTTACATGCTTCCTCCTGACATTGCTCCTCCTCTAGGACCCTTTAGATGCCTCCTCCTGACACTGCTTCTCCTCTATGACCCTTTACATGCCCCCTCCTGACACTGCTTCCTCTAGGACATTTACATGCCCCCTCCTGACACTGCTCCTCCTCTAGGACATTTACATGCCCCCTCCTGACACTGCTTCTCCTCTAGGACCCTTTACATGCCCCCTCCTGACACTGCTCCTTCTCTATGACCCTTTACATGCCCCTCCTGACACTGCTCCTCCTCTAGGACCCTTTACATGTCCCCTCCTGACACTGCTTCTCTTCTAGGGCCCTTTACATGCCCCCTCCTGACACTGCTTCTCCTCTATGACCCTTTACATGCCCCCTCCTGACACTACTGCTCCTCTATTACCCTTTACATGCCCCCTCCTGACACTGCTTCTCCTCTATTACCCTTTACATGCCCCCTCCTGTCACTGCTTCTCCTCTATTACTCTTTACATGCCTCCTCCTGACATTGCTCCTCCTCTAAGACCCTTTACATGCCCCCTCCTGACACTGCTCCTCCTCTAGGACCCTTTACATGCCCCCTCCTGACACTGCTTCTCCTCTATTACCCTTTACATGCCCCCTCCTGTCACTGCTTCTCCTCTAGGACCCTTTACATGCCCCCTCCTGACACTGCTTCTCCTCTAGGACCCTTTACATGCCCCCTCGTGACACTGCTTCTCCTCTATTACCCTTTACATGCCCCCTCCTGACACTGCTTCTCCTCTAGGACCCTTTACATGCTTCCTCCTGACACTGCTTCTCCTCTATTACCCTTTACATGCCCCCTCCTGACACTGCTTCTCCTCTATTACCCTTTACATGCCCCCTCCTGACACTGCTTCTGCTCTATTACCCTTTACATGCCCCCTCCTGACACTGCTTCTCCTCTAGGACCCTTTACATGCCCCCTCGTGACACTGCTTCTCCTCTATTACCCTTTACATGCCCCCTCCTGACACTGCTTCTCCTCTAGGACCCTTTACATGCCCCTTCCTGACACTGCTTCTCCTCTAGGACCCTTTACATGCCCCCTCCTGACACTGCTTCTCCTCTAGGACCCTTTATATGCCCCCTCCTGACACTGCTTCTCCTCTATTACCCTTTACATGCCCCCTCCTGACACTGCTTCTCCTCTATGACCCTTTACATGCCCCCTCCTGACACTGCTTCTCCTCTATTACCCTTTACATGCCCCCTCCTGACACTGCTTCTCCTCTATGACCCTTTACATGCCCCCTCCTGACACTGCTTCTCCTCTATTACCCTTTACATGCCCCCTCCTGACACTGCTTCTCCTCTATTACCCTTTACATGTCCCCTCCTGACACTGCTTCTCCTCTATGACCCTTTACATGCCCCCTCCTGACACTGCTTCTCCTCTAGGATCCTTTACATGCCTCCTCCTGACACTGCTTCTCCTCTATGACCCTTTACATGCCCTCTCCTGACACTGCTTCTCCTCTAGGACCCTTTACATGCCTCCTCCTGACACTGCTTCTCCTCTAGGACCCTTTACATGCCTCCTCCTGACACTGCTTCTCCTCTAGGATCCTTTACATGCCTCCTCCTGACACTGCTTCTCCTCTAGGATCCTTTACATGCCCCCTCCTGACACTGCTTCTCCTCTAGGATCCTTTACATGCCCTCTCCTGACACTGCTTCTCCTCTAGGACCCTTTACATGCCTCCTCCTGACACTGCTTCTCCTCTAGGACCCTTTACATGCCTCCTCCTGACACTGCTTCTCCTCTAGGATCCTTTACATGCCTCCTCCTGACACTGCTTCTCCTCTAGGATCCTTTACATGCCCCCTCCTGACACTGCTTCTCCTCTATGACCCTTTACATGCCTCCTCCTGACACTGCTCCTGTAGGACCCTTTACATGCCCCCTCCTGACACTGCTTCTCCTCTAGGATCCTTTACATGCCCCTCCTGACACTGCTTCTCCTCTATGACCCTTTACATGCCTCCTCCTGACACTGCTTCTCCTCTATTACCCTTTACATGCCTCCTCCTGACACTGCTCCTGTAGGACCCTTTACATGCCCCCTCCTGACACTGCTTCTCCTCTAGGATCCTTTACATGCCCCCTCCTGACACTGCTTCTCCTCTAGGACCCTTTACATGCTTCCTCCTGACACTGCTTCTCCTCTATTACCCTTTACATGCCCCCTCCTGACACTGCTTCTCCTCTATTACCCTTTACATGCCCCCTCCTGACACTGCTTCTGCTCTATTACCCTTTACATGCCCCCTCCTGACACTGCTTCTCCTCTAGGACCCTTTACATGCCCCCTCGTGACACTGCTTCTCCTCTATTACCCTTTACATGCCCCCTCCTGACACTGCTTCTCCTCTAGGACCCTTTACATGCCCCTTCCTGACACTGCTTCTCCTCTAGGACCCTTTACATGCCCCCTCCTGACACTGCTTCTCCTCTAGGACCCTTTATATGCCCCCTCCTGACACTGCTTCTCCTCTATTACCCTTTACATGCCCCCTCCTGACACTGCTTCTCCTCTATGACCCTTTACATGCCCCCTCCTGACACTGCTTCTCCTCTATTACCCTTTACATGCCCCTCCTGACACTGCTTCTCCTCTATGACCCTTTACATGCCCCCTCCTGACACTGCTTCTCCTCTATTACCCTTTACATGCCCCCTCCTGACACTGCTTCTCCTCTATTACCCTTTACATGTCCCCTCCTGACACTGCTTCTCCTCTATGACCCTTTACATGCCCCCTCCTGACACTGCTTCTCCTCTAGGATCCTTTACATGCCTCCTCCTGACACTGCTTCTCCTCTATGACCCTTTACATGCCCTCTCCTGACACTGCTTCTCCTCTAGGACCCTTTACATGCCTCCTCCTGACACTGCTTCTCCTCTAGGACCTTTACATGCCTCCTCCTGACACTGCTTCTCCTCTAGGATCCTTTACATGCCCCCTCCTGACACTGCTTCTCCTCTATGACCTTTACATGCCCTCTCCTGACACTGCTTCTCCTCTAGGACCCTTTACATGCCCCTCCTGACACTGCTTCTCCTCTAGGACCCTTTACATGCCCCTCCTGACACTGCTTCTCCTCTAGGACCCTTTACATGCCCCTCCTGACACTGCTTCTCCTCTAGGATCCTTTACATGCCCCTCCTGACACTGCTTCTCCTCTATGACCCTTTACATGCCCTCTGACACTGCTTCTCCTCTATGACTTTACATGCCCTCCTGAACTGCTTCTCCTCTATTACCCTTTACATGCCCCCTCCTGACACTGCTTCTCCTCTATTACCCTTTACATGCCCCTCCTGACACTGCTTCTCCTCTATGACCCTTTACATGCCCCTCCTGACACTGCTTCTCCTCTATGACCCTTTACATGCCCCCCCTGACACTGCTTCTCCTCTAGGACTCCTTTACATGCCCCTCCTGACACTGCTTCCCTTAGGTACCCTTTACATGCCCCCTCCTGACACTGCTTCTCCTCTATTACCCTTTACATGCCCCTCCTGACACTGCTTCTCCTCTAGGACCCTTTACATGCCCCTCCTGACACTGCTTCTCCTCTAGGATCCTTTACATGCCCCTCCTGACACTGCTCCTCCTCTATTACCCTGTACCTGTCCCTTTCTGACACTGCTTCTCTTCTAGGACTCTGACACTGTTCTGACCCCAGATATCCAGATGAGATAACATACATATAATGGCTGGCTCACATGTGATCCCCATGGGCAGCAGCTAATAATAGGGAGGGAGGTGGAGGGACGTATCTTCTCAACACGCCGGGCGATCAATAATATTAATAAGCTGCGAAGTTCACCGACCTTTAGTAAATCCATTCTAATCTTGTTTACGTTAGCAGTATATTTTCTCACCGCAATTATAGATAATTGTCCTGGAACATTGGGAAGGAGGGGGGGTACGAGAGAGCGGATTAATGCCTGCACATTACCGCACTGTGCGGGGAGGAAGGTCACTCCCGGAGGAATTCATTATGAAGATACATCTGTTGTCCTCTCCTTATAAATGAAATTTATGGAGATATGGGATTATGGGATTCGGGAAGCCAGAACCATGAGATCCGAAGATCAGAGACAAAGCCAAGAGACTCAGAGAGAGCAGAGAAACCAGAGATCCAGAGCAAGAGACCCAAGGCTGAGAGGCAAAATCGAGAGATCAGATAGAGACGAGAGAAGACCTAGGCGAGAGGAAGCCAAGAGACCAAGATAGACACCCAAGGCTGAGAGGCAGAGAGACCGATGAAGAACCGAGAGATCAGAGAGAACCCAGAGAGAATCAGAGCCAATGAGAGAGCCAAGACCGAGCAGAGCCAGCGAAAACAAGAGAGACTCAGAGATGAAGAGCAAGCCCAAGAGACCCAAGGACTAAGAGGCTAAGCCGAGAGATTCAGAGATGGGAAAAAGATAAGAGGCCAAGAGATCAAGTGAGCCAAGAGACCCAAGGCTAAGGGGAGAGTCGAGAGACTCAGAGATGAGAGAGCCAAGAGACCAAAGCAGACCAGGTAGGGCAGAGAGTCGAGAGACTCAGAGATGAGAGAGCCAAGAGACCCAAGACTGAGAGGGCAAAGTCAAGAGACTCAGAGATGAGAGAGCCAAGAGACCAAGGCTAAGATTAAGAGGCAGAGCGGAGACTCAGAGATGAGAGAGCCAAGAGACCCAAGGCTGAGAGGCAAAGTCGAGAGACTCAGAGATGAGAGAGCCAGAGACCCAAGACTGAAGAGACAAAGAGGACTAATGAGAGCAGGAGTCCGAGAGACCGGCTAAGGATGAGGGGAACCAGAGATGAGAAGCCAAGAGACCCAAGGCTGAAGAGGCAAATCGAGAGACTCGAGATGAGAGAGCCAAGAGACCCAAGCTGGAGCAAGAGAGACCAAGGATGAGAGACCAAGAGCCAAGAGAGCAAAGTGAGAGACCAAGAGATCGAGAGCCAAGAGACCCAAGGCTAATAAGGGTAGAGCGGCGAGAGAGATCAGAGATGAGGGAGTGAGAGACCAAATGAGAGAGCCAAGGCAAAGAAGTAAAGGGCAGAGCCGAGAGACTCAGAGATGAAGGATAGAGCCAAGAGACCCAAGGCTAAGAGGAAAATCGAGAGACTCAGAATGAGAGAGCCAAGAGATCCAAGCCAAGAGACCCAAGGCTAAGGCAGCAAGAGACTCGGATGAGAGAGCCAAGAGATCAGAGCCAAGAGACCCAAGCTAAGGGGCAAGTCCGAAGAGATTCAGAGATGAGAGAGCCAAGAGATCCAAGGCTAAGATTAAGAGGCAGAGCCAAGAGACTCAGAGATGAGAGAGCCAAGAGACCCAAGGCTAAGGGAGAGTCGAGAGACTCAGAGATGAGAGAGCCAAGAGACCCAAGCCAGAGACAAAGTATCGAGAGAGACTCAGAGATGAGAGAGCCAAGAGACCCAAGGCTGAGAGGCAAAGTCGAGAGACTCAGAGATGAGAGAGCCAAGAGATCCAAGGCTGAGAGGCAAAGTCGAGAGACTCAGAGATGAGAGAGCCAAGAGACCCAAGGCTGAGAGGCAAAGTCGAGAGACTCAGAGATGAGAGAGCCAAGAGACCCAAGCTGAGAGGCAAAGTCGAGAGACTCAGAGATGAGAGAGCCAAGAGACCCAAGACTGAGAGGCAAAGTCGAGAGACTCAGATGAGAGAACCAGGAGATCCAGAGCCAAGAGACCCAAGGCTAAGGGGCAGAGCCGAGAGACTCAGAGATGAGAGAGCCGAGAGACCCAAGACTGAGAGGCAGAGATGAGAGAGCCAAGAGATCCAGAGCCAAGAGATGCAAGGCTGAGAGGCAGAGCTAAGAGACTCAAAGCTGAGAGAGCCAAGAGATGTAGAGCCAACAAATCCAGAGCCAAGAAACTCAAAAGGTGAGAGACCCAAGAAATCCATACCTTTAGCTAAGAGAACCAAGGCTGAGAGAGCCAAGAGATCCAGAACCAAGAAATCCAGAGCAATGAGATTGAAAGCTGAGAGAGCCAAAAGATTCAGAAAGAACCAAGCGATCCAGAGGCAAGAGATCCAAAGTTGAGAGGCAAAGCCAAGAAACTCAAAGCTGAAAGTGCCAAGAGATTCAGAGTTCAGTGTCATAGAGCCAAGAGACTCAATGCTGAGAAAAGCCAAGAGATCCAGAGCCAAGAGACCCAAGGCTAAGAGGCAGAGCTGAGAGACTCAGAGATGAGAGAGCCAAGAGATCCAGAGCAGACCCAAGATGAACCAGAGTCAGAAGAGAACCTCCAAAAGCTGGGAGAGCCAAGAGATTCAGAAAGAGACAATATATTCAGAGACAGTGACCCACATCCAAGAGAGCCAGAGGCATCAAAACCAGAACTTGGAATCCAGAGATCAAGAACTGGGAGACCTGTAATTTCAGATCTAAGCCATGAAACACAGAAGGAAAAGGCAAAATACCCAAAGTAAAGAGACTTAAACCTTAACGATCCAGAGCCAAAAACACTTGACAGCAACTCAAAGCCAAGACCTCCACAGCCAATACCTAGAACTGCAAGACCCAGTATTGAAGGAAGGTCAAACCAAGAGGAGCGTGATGCCTAGAGCCAAGAGATCCAGAGCTGGAGACCCTGATGTAAGAGAACCAAAAAGTCCAGAGCATGGGCTGATCTAAAGATACAGATCCAAGACAATCCAAAGCTGAGAAATCCAATCAGAGAGATCCAGAGCTGAAGGATCAACAGCCAAGAGATCCAGGAATAGAGACCTAATACCAAGAGGCTAAGAACCAAGAGACTCCAAACTAGGAAATGGCACCAGATTCCGGAAAGGAGAGGAAATTGGGAGATCCAGAACTGAAGAATCCAAAATATCCAGAGAAAAGAGTCTGCACCGGAGTTCTGATGGAACCTAACCTGGAAAGATCTAGAGCCAGAAGAACCAAGAGCTGAGGAGCCTAGAACCGAGCTGTCTGCGGCCAGGCTTCTTCTGGGTTCTGCTCCAGTAATGAGTCCTTCGCTGACGCTCCATGTGCACAGGGTGGACATTGTGGATATTGATGGATCCACACAAATAGATTGTTTTTCCAGACATCAGTGTCCCGCAGACGTGTCTCCTCCGCCGGCGGACGCTCTCTCGCTTCTCTGCCGCGGATTACAGTTTACAGTAAGATTTCATGCTCCTGGAGCTTATTACTTCACATACCCCTGGAGACGCCGGTGCCCCCTCCTGCGGCGCTCTGTACCCGCGGCGGGCAGGTAGCGGTGGATGCGGTCTCCGCCACCTCTGTGTTGTTGTTTCCTCGGCCGGCATTATGTAAAGTCTGGCCCTCGCTGCATTATTGTGGGTGACATTTGCTTCTGTGGGAAATCAATCTTTCAGGGGATTAATCTCGGTGCGGCGGCAGAATCCGGATACGTTCCCCGAATCTGAATGTGTCTCGCTTTACTATGATGAATGTGTAATGGAGGCTCACCCGGGGGGCGCTCCTCGTGACGGGTCTGTGTTGACTTTTTGACGTCTCTTTCCCCAGATTGTCTTCGAATGTGTTATTGGAAAAGGAGTAGAAGGAGACATGGCCATTGACGACATCACCATAAAGAAGGGAGAGTGTCCGAAAAGACAGATCCCCCCAACAAAAGGTGAGTCTATCGCCCTGAAAGATGAAGAAGACATACCCATGTGTCTCACAGGGTCTGCTCCATACTTCATACAGTAGATTCCACTTGTTTCTCCTCTAGGACCTTTACATGCCCCTCCTGACACTGCTTCTCCTCTAGGACCCTTTACATGTCCCCTCCTGACACTGCTTCTCCTCTAGGACCCTTTACATGTCCCCCTCCTGACACTGCTCCTCCTCTAGGACCCTTTACATGTCCCCTCCTGACACTGCTTCTCCTCTAGGACCCTTTACATGCCTCCTCCTGACACTGCTTCTCCTCAATTACCCTTTACATGTCCCCCTCCTGACACTGCTTCTCTTCTAATACCCTTTACATGCCCCCTCTTGACACTGCTTCTCCTCTATTACCCTTTACATGCCTCCTCCTGGCACTGCTTCTCCTCTATTACCCTTTACATGCCCCCTCTTGACACTGCTTCTCCTCTATTACCCTTTACATGCCCCTCCTGACACTGCTTCTCCTCTATTACCCTTTACATGCCCCTCCTGACACTGCTTCTCCTCTAGACCTTTACATGTCCCCTCCTGACACTGCTTCTCCTCTAGGACCCTTTACATGCCCCCTCCTGACACTGCTTCTCCTCAATTACCCTTTACATGTCCCCCTCCTGACACTGCTTCGCCTCTATTACCCTTTACATGCCTCCTCCCGACACTGCTTCTCCTCTAGGTACCCTTTACATACCCCCTCCTGACACTGCTTCTCCTCTATTACCCTTTACATGTCCCCCTCCTGACACTGCTTCTCCTCTAGACCCTTTACATGCCCCCTCCTGACACCGCTCCTCTAGGACCCTTTACATGCCTCCTCCTGACACTGCTTCTCCTCTAGGACCCTTTACATGCCTCCTCCTGACACTGCTTCTCCTCTAGGACCCTTTACATGCCCCCTCCTGACACTGCTTCTCCTCTATTACCCTTTACATGCCCCCTCCTGACACTGCTTCTCCTCTATTACCCTTTACATGCCTCCTCCTGACACTGCTTCTCCTCTATGACCCTTTACATGCCCCCTCCTGACACTGCTCCTCCTCTAGGACCCTTTACATGCCCCCTCCTGACACTGCTTCTCCTCTAGGACCCTTTACATGCCTCCTCCTGACACTGCTTCTCCTCAATTACCCTTTACATGCCCCTCTTGACACTGCTTCTCCTCTATTACCCTTTACATGCCCCCTCCTGGCACTGCTTCTCCTCTATTACCCTTTACATGCCCCCTCCTGACACTGCTTCTCCTCTATTACCCTTTACATGCCTCCTCCTGACACTGCTTCTCCTCTATGGACCCTTTACATGCCCCTCCTGACACTGCCTTCTCCTCTATGACCCTTTACATGCCCCCTCCTGACACTGCTTCTCCTCTATTACCCTTTACATGCCCCTCCTGGCACTGCTTCTCCTCTAGTGACCCTTTACATGCCCCTCCTGACACTGCTTCTCCTCTAGGACCCTTTACATGCCCCCTCCTGACACTGCTTCTCCTCTATGACCCTTTACATGCCCCTCCTGACACTGCTTCTCCTCTATGGACCCTTTACATGCCCCCTCCTGACACGTGCTTCTCCTCTAGGACCCTTTACATGCCCCCTCCTGACACCGCTCTCCTCTATTACCCTTTACATGCCCCTCCTGACACTGCTTCTCCTCTATTACCCTTTACATGCCCCTCCTGACACTGCTTCTCCTCTATGACCCTTTACATGCCCCCTCCTGACACTGCTTCTCCTCTATGACCCTTTACATGTCCCCTCCTGACACTGCTTCTCCTCTATGACCCTTTACATGTCCCCTCCTGACACTGCTTCTCCTCTATGACCCTTTACATGCCCCCATCCTGACACTGCTTCTCCTCTACTGCTTCTCCTCTAGACCTTTACATGCCCCTCCTGACACTGCTTCTCCTCTATACCCTTTACATGCCCCTCCTGACACTGCTTCTCCTCATATGACCCTTTACATGTCCCCTCCTGACACTCTTCTCCTCTATGACCCTTTACATGCCCCTCCTGACACTGCTTCTCCTCTATTACCCTTTACATGTCCCCTCCTGCACTGCTTCTCCTCTAGACCCTTTACATGCCCCCTCCTGACACTGCTTCTCCTCTAGGACCCTTTACATGCCCCTCCTGACACTGCTTCTCCTCTAGACCCTTTACATGCCTCCTCCTGACACTGCCTTCTCCTCCTATGACCCTTTACATGCCCCTCCTGACACTGCCTTCTCCTCTAGGACCCTTTACCTGCCCCTTCCTGACACGCTCTCCTCTATTACCCTTTACATGCCTCCTCCTGACACTGCTTCTCCTCTATTACCCTTTACATGCCCCTCCTGACACTGCTTCTCCTCTATGACCCTTTACATGTCCCCCTCCTGACACTGCTTCTCCTCTAGGACCCTTTACATGCCACCTCCTGACACTGCTTCTCCTCTATGACCCTTTACATGTCCCCTCCTGACACTGCTTCTCCTCTATGACCCTTTACATGCCCCATCCTGACACTGCTTCTCCTCTATTACCCTTTACATGCCCCTCCTGACACTGCTTCTCCTCTATTACCCTTTACATGCCCCCTCCTGACACTGCTTCTCCTCTAGGACCCTTTACATGCCTCCTCCTGACACTGCTTCTCCTCTAGGACCCTTTACATGCCCCCTCCTGACATTGCTTCTCCTCTAGGACCCTTTACATGCCCCCTCTTTTATAGTTTGCTCTGTTGAATTACCCTGTTTCCATAGTTGACACACAGGTCTCGTTTTCCTCTGTTCCCACGGTTGACACATAGATCTCTGTCTCCTCTTTTTCCATAGTTGACACATAGAGATCTATGTGTCACTGCCGTAACAGAAGAAAATGAGACCTATGTGTCAACTATGGAAACAGAGGAGACAGAGGTTTATATGTCAACTATGGGACAGAGTGAAAATGAGACCTGTCTCCTTCGTTTCCATAGTTGACACATAGGTCTCAGTTTTCTTCTGTCACCACAGTTGACACATAGTTGACACATAGTTGGTCTCGCTTTCCTCTGTTCTCACAGTTGACACATAGTTGACACGTAGGTCTCGCTTTCCTCTGTCCGCACAGTTGACACATAGTTGACACACAGGTCTCGTTTTCCTCTGTCCACACAGTTGACACATAGTTGACACGTAGGTCTCGTTTTCCTCTGTCCGCACAGTTGACACATAGTTGACACACAGGTCTCGTTTTCCTCTGTCCCCACAGTTGACACACAGGTCTCGCTTTCCTCTGTCGCACAGTTGACACATAGTTGACACATAGGTCTCGCTTTCCTCTGTCCACACAGTTGACACATAGTTGACACGTAGGTCTCGCTTTCCTCTGTCCGCACAGTTGACACATAGTTGACACACAGGTCTCGTTTTCCTCTGTCCGCACAGTTGACACATAGTTGACACACAGGTCTCGTTTTCCTCTGTCCCCACAGTTGACACACAGGTCTCGCTTTCCTCTGTCCGCACAGTTGACACATAGTTGACACATAGGTCTCGCTTTCCTCTGTCCACACAGTTGACACATAGTTGACACGTAGGTCTCGCTTTCCTCTGTCCGCACAGTTGACACATAGTTGACACGTAGGTCTCGCTTTCCTCTGTCCCCACAGTTGACACACAGGTCTCGCTTTCCTCTGTCCGCACAGTTGACACATAGTTGACACATAGGTCTCGCTTTCCTCTGTCCACACAGTTGACACATAGTTGACACGTAGGTCTCGCTTTCCTCTGTCCGCACAGTTGACAGATAGTTGACACACAGGTCTCGCTTTCCTCTGTCCACACAGTTGACACATAGTTGACACGTAGGTCTCGCTTTCCTCTGTCCGCACAGTTGACACATAGTTGACACATAGGTCTCGCTTTCCTCTGTCCCCACAGTTGACACACAGGTCTTGTTTTCTTCTGTTCTCAGAGTTGACACATAGTTGACACACAGGTCTTGTTTTCCTCTGTTCTCAGAGTTGACATATAGTTGACACATAGGTCTCGTTTTCCTCTGTTTCCATAGTTGACACATAGTTGACACGTAGGTCTCGCTTTCCTCTGTCCGCACAGTTGACACATAGTTGACACACAGGTCTCGCTTTCCTCTGTCCGCACAGTTGACACATAGGTCTCGCTTTCCTCTGTCCACACAGTTGACACATAGTTGACACACAGGTCTCGCTTTCCTCTGTCCACACAGTTGACACATAGTTGACACGTAGGTCTCGCTTTCCTCTGTCCGCACAGTTGACACATAGTTGACAAAGGTCTCGCTTTCCTCTGTCACACAGTTGACACATAGTGAGTAGGTCTCGCTTTCCTCTGTCCGCACAGTTGACACATAGTTGACACATAGGTCTCGCTTTCCTCTGTTCCACACAGTTGACACATAGTTGACACATAGGTCTCGTTTTCCTTCCGTTCCATAGTTGACACATAGTTGACACGTAGGTCTCGCTTTCCTCTGTCCGCACAGTTGACACATAGTTGACACACAGGTCTCGTTTCCTCTGTCCCCACAGTTGACACACAGGTCTTGTTTTCCTCTGTCCGCACAGTTGACACATAGTTGACACATAGGTCTCGCTTTCCTCTGTCCCACAGTTGACACATAGTTGACACACAGGTCTCGTTTTCCTCTGTTTCCTGTGACACATAGTTGACCACGTAGGTCTCGCTTTCCTCTGTCCGCACAGTACATAGTTGACACACAGGTCTGTTTTCCTCTGTTCTCAGAGTTGACGCATAGTTGACACATAGGTCTCGTTTTCCTCTGTTTCCATAGTTGACACATAGTCTCGTTTTCCTCTGTTTCCATAGTTGACACATAGGTCTCGCTTTCCTCTGTCCACACAGTTGACACATAGTTGACACTAGGTCTCCTTTTCCTCTGTTCCATAGTTGACACATAGTTGACACGTAGGTCTCGCTTTCCTCTGTCCACACAGTTGACACATAGTTGACACACAGGTCTCGTTTTCCTCTGTTCCCACAGTTGACACATCAGGTTTTGTTTTCCTCTGTTCTCAGAGTTGACACATAGTTGACACATAGGTCTCGTTTTCCTCTGTTTCCATAGTTGACACATAGGTCTCGTTTTCCTCTGTTTCCATAGTTGACACATAGGTCTCGTTTTCCTCTGTTTCCATAGTTGACACATAGGTCTCGTTTTCCTCTGTTTCCTATAGTTGACACATAGGTCTCGTTTTCCTCTGTTTCCTAGTTTGACACATGGGTTCCGGGCTTTCCTCCGTTCTCAGTTGATGACACATTCTGCTGGACATTGTCCTGTAATATTTTGGCTTCTTGTTTTGCAGCAGTGGCCGCCCCCAGCAGCTCCGCCTGTCCCCCGGTCTCAGGATTCCCTCTCTACCTTGTATCTTTCCTTCTCTTCGTGCTCCTGAGATGATACAAAGTGGCCTCCACTGGATTCTGAATGTGGCCTCCCCAACCTTGTGCCCTTTTCCTCCTCTTTCCTCCTCCACCGACACACCAAAGTGTCCAGATCTTACCAAAGACGGGCGAGCATGACCGATTGAAGGACCCGACTACAGACTGAGGGATCCTTTAAGAAGATCATTGCAATCTACAATACAACCAGGGGAGAGAAAAAGCCAAGAAGGAATTACAAAGACCACAAGACGGGAAGTCGAGCGATGAGCGCAGACTCCATACTGGAGAGACTCGTCCACACGGGGAGACGTGGAAACATATACAGACGTGTATGAGAATATAAGCACAACTTTCTACTGAGACTGAGGAGACCGTGGCTGGAGAATGTTATCTGCCCCTGGGGCAGGAGGAGCCGCCCCGGCCGCTGACCATCGTTTTCTATGTAGACCCCCCTGCGTGCTGCTCAGCGTCATATCCGCTCATATCCGCTCATGTATGCATGTTCTTCAGAGCTCATATATCTCCATGTAATCATGTGTCCTCCCATCACAGACCCCATGACGTCCATCCGTGGTGATGGAGGGGGCGCCGTCCCTCGCCGCAGGACCACCATGATTGTAGGCTGTAGCTAGGTCTTCCCATATATAAAGCCCAGGTGGCCCGGAGACTGCAGACAGCGCACCGCATCATAGACATCGGGGGGCTGCCGAATACCCAGCTAATAGGTAGAACCGTAGAGTCTCCACCGAGGAAAGCCGTGTACATGTGCCCACCGCCATCACACCGCCACCCACCATAGACTTCCGCAGGGGACAGAGGTCATCTGATCTGTACGATGACATTTAGGATATTGTTACCAAATCTGAGAATTTTAAATAAATCTGGTATGGTTTTCTATCAGCCGCTGTGTATGTGTCGTCCTGAGGATCCGGATCTATCCACAGCAGCGTCCTGTCCTAATGTCACGCTGGGGGCAACCATGTCCACTGCACTACACAAAGCAGACCAGGAGACAATGGGGGGGGACAAATACAGTGGAGGGCCCTGCTCATAGGGAACCGGGGAGAGGTGACCGCCTGCACTCACCTGCGGCTGTGCCCTGATCTCTCTACTGTCCCTATATGGGTTCTTTCACCCAGTCGCTGAGCAGAATACCTAGTCCCTCACTGGCCCTGATGTATCACTAGTCCCAACCACTGCAATAATAACAACAAGAGGAAGGGAGATAGACAGGGAACAGCAAACAACTGAGTGCAGCTCTGGAGGTGACTGGAGGATAAGACATGATGTAACATCAGAATAGTGACTGCAGCTCTGGAGGTGACTAGAGGATAAGGCACGATGTAACAGCAGAATAGTGAGTGCAGCTCTAGAGGTGACTGGAGGGTAAGACCGGATGTGACAGCAGAATAGTGATTGCAGCTCTGGAGGTGACTGGAGGATAAGACACGATGTAACAGCAGAATAGTGATTGCAGCTCTAGAGGTGACTGGAGGATAAGACACAATGTAACAGCAGAATAGTGACTGCAGCTCTAGAGGTGACTGGAAGGTAAGACCGGATGTGACAGCAGAATAGTGATTGCAGCTTTGGAGGTGACTGGAGGATAAGACACGATGTAACAGCAGAATAGTGATTGCAGCTCTGGAGGTGACTGGAGGATAAGACATGATGTAACAGCAGAGTAGTGAGTGCAGCTCTCTGGAGGATAAGACATGATGTAACAGCAGAATAGTGAGTGCAGCTCTGGAGGTGACTGGAGGATAAGACATGATGTAACAGCAGAATAGTGAGTGCAGCTCTGGAGGTGACTGGAGGATAAGACATGATGTAACAGCAGAATAGTGAGTGCAGCTCTGGAGGTGACTGGAGGATAAGACATGATGTAACAGCAGAATAGTGATTGCAGCTCTGGAGGTGACTGGAGGATAAGACATGATGTAACAGCAGAATAGTGAGTGCAGCTCTGGAGGTGACTGGAGGATAAGACATGATGTAACAGCAGAGTAGTGATTGCAGCTCTGGAGGTGACTGGAGGAGAAGACCTGATGTAACAGCAGAGTAGTGACTGCAGCTCGGGAGGTGACTGGAGGATAAGACATGATGTAACAGTGGTATAGTGAGTGCAGCTCTGGAGGTGACGATAAGACCTGATGTAACAGCAGAATAGTGATTGCAGCTCTGTCCTCATAGTACATGTCCTGGTCTGGTGTTTCCCTGTTCTGTGCGGTGAGGCTCAGCCTCTCTGTAAATAAACACGACACATTGTGTGGATTTTCCTGTTTGCAGTGAAATCACTGATGGGAGCAGAGGATCTCACCACAAGATCAGCCTGATCCATTACTGCTGCAGTGTGATTTCAGCTCTGGAGGAAGGAGAAAACTATGGAACAGTCACAGGAGGGATCTAGAGGCATCGAGCAATGATCGGTCAGTGTGAGGCTGGGGTCACACTGACGTTATGGGCTGCACTAGGGGGGATGCGTTAAAAACATAAGTAAGCATTATCAGCCTAAACGCAGTAATACCGCCATGGTAGCGCCACGTTAACGCTGCCAATACTGACCTATGGTGACGCGGCTCAAACGCCGACATCTGAGTGACATCTCACACTATTTCCTAACACGAGAAAAGACATTTTTGAAAGCGTCTTAGGAAAAAGCGACCCCCCCCCCCCTTACACGTTACTGTGACCCCAACCTAACAGTATTCATTACTGAGAACCTAATGTATCCATTCACAACATGAGCTCAACACATCATCTCCAGGACACCATCCTGACACCGACCAGCAGGGGGCACCAGCAAGACAAAGGGCTTCAGCCTGGTACATACAATCCAAAGGAGACATTATTGAGCGCAGCTGTGGATCTGACCAGAGGATAAGAATGCAGTCACCACTAGAGGGAGCTCGCTGTATACAGAGATACATGATAAGATCCTGTCTGCAGTCACCACTAGGGGGAGCTCCCTGTATACAGAGATACATGATAAGATCCTGTCTGCTGTCACCACTAGAGGGAGCTCCCTGTATACAAATACATGATAAGATCCTGTCTGCAGTCACCACTAGGAGGAGCTCCCTGTATACAGAGATACATGATAAGATCCTGTCTGCAGCCACCACTAGGGGGCTCTCCCTGTATACCGAGATACATGATAAGATCCTGTCTGCAGTCACCACTAGGGGGAGCTCCCTGTATACAGAGATACATGATAAGATCCTGTCTGCAGTCACCACTAGGGGGAGCTCCCTGTATACAGAGATACATGGTAAGATCCTGTCTGCAGTCACCACTAGGGGAGCTCCCTGTATACAGAGATACATGATAAGATCCTGTCTGCAGTCACCACTAGGGGGAGCTCCCTGTATACAGAGATACATGATAAGATCCTGTCTGCAGTCACCACTAGGGGAGCTCCCTGTATACAGAGATACATGATAAGATCCTGTCTGCAGTCACCACTAGGGGAGCTCCCTGTATACAGAGATACATAATAAGATCCTGTCTGCAGTCACCACTAGGGGGAGCTCCCTGTATACAGAGATACATGATAAGATCCTGTCTGCAGTCACCACTAGGGGAAGCTCCCTGTATACAGAGATACATGATAAGATCCTGTCTGCAGCCACCACTAGGGGGAGCTCCCTGTATACAGAGATACATGATAAGATTCTGTCTGCAGTCACCACTAGGGGGAGCTGCCTGTATACAGAGATACATGATAAGATCCTGTCTGCAGCCACCACTAGGGGGAGCTCCCTGTATACAGAGATACATGATAAGATTCTGTCTGCAGTCACCACTAGGGGGAGCTCCCTGTATACAGAGATACATGATAAGATTCTGTCTGCAGTCACCACTAGGGGGAGCTCCCTGTATACAGAGATACTTGATAAGATCCTGTCTGCAGTCACCACTAGGGGGAGCTCCCTGTATACAGAGATACATGATAAGATCCTGTCTGCTGTCACCACTAGGGGAAGCTCCCTGTATACAGAGATACATGATAAGATCCTGTCTGCAGTCACCACTAGGGGGAGCTCCCTGTATACAGAGATACATGATAAGATTCTGTCTGCAGTCACCACTAGGGGAAGCTCCCTGTATACAGAGATACATAATAAGATCCTGTCTGCAGTCACCACTAGGGGGAGCTCCCTGTATACAGAGGTACATAATAAGATCCTGTCTGCAGTCACCACTAGGGGGAGCTCCCTGTATACAGAGGTACATGATAAGATCCTGTCTGCAGTCACCACTAGGGGGAGCTCCCTGTATACAGAGGTACATGACAAGATCCTGTCTGCAGTCACCACTGGGGGGAGCTCCCTGTATACAGAGATACATGATAAGATCCTGTCTGCAGTCACCACTAGGGAAGCGCCCTGTATACAGAGATACATGATAAGATCCTATCTGCAGTCACCACTAGGGGGAGCTCCCTGTATACAGAGATACATGATAAGATTCTGTCTGCAGTCACCACTAGGGGAAGCTCCCTGTATACAGAGATACATGATAAGATCCTGTCTGCAGTCACCACTAGGGGGAGCTCCCTGTATACAGAGGTACATAATAAGATCCTGTCTGCAGTCACCACTAGGGGGAGCTTCCTGTATACAGAGATACATGATAAGATTCTGTCTGCAGCCACCACTAGGGGGAGCTCCCTGTATACAGAGATACATGATAAGATTCTGTCTGCAGTCACCACTAGGGGGAGCTCCCTGTATACAGAGATACATGATAAGATTCTGTCTGCAGTCACCACTAGGGGGAGCTCCCTGTATACAGAGATACATGATAAGATCCTGTCTGCAGTCACCACTAGGGGGAGCTCCCTGTATACAGAGGTACATAATAAGATCCTGTCTGCAGTCACCACTAGGGGGAGCTCCCTGTATACAGAGATACTTGATAAGATTCTGTCTGCAGCCACCACTAGGGGGAGCTCCCTGTATACAGAGATATATGATAAGATCCTGTCTGCAGTCACCACTAGGGGGAGCTCCCTGTATACAGAGATACATGATAAGATCCTGTCTGCAGCCACCACTAGGGGGAGCTCCCTGTATACAGAGATACATGATAAGATTCTGTCTACAGTCACCACCAGGGGGAGCTCCCTGTATACAGAGATACATGATAAGATCCTGCCTGTCTGCAGCCACCACTAGGGGGAGCTCCCTGTATACAGAGATACATGATAAGATCCTGCCTGTCTGCAGCCACCACTAGGGGGAGCTCCCTGTATACAGAGATACATGATAAGATCCTGTCTGCAGTCACCACTAGGGGGAGCTCCCTGTATACAGAGATACATGAATATTACAGGAGTTGGAACTTAGACTATTGCAGACAATCTGACCTGGATCAGTCCTTACTCTCTACTGATGGAGAGAGCCTGCAGTGTAAATCATGTGGGATCTGTTGATCACTTCACCCCTCCCCAGACTCCGGGGCCCCTCATTCCTGGCAGTCAGGGGCCCTTCTGTAATCTGTTATGGGATCTCTTCACCGTGTGATTACAATCATCCCGTGGAGTTTATTACTCCGGAGAGGATCCGGGATTCCAGCTGAATGATGTTTGGCAAACTCCTCTCTAATTAACAACTAATTAACAAATTACCCCCCCCCCCCTGTAATTACCATACCGGCTCCGAAGTGCAACAGGTTAATGATGACAAAACCGGTAGGCCCCGGGGTAATGGGGGATCACGACCGTTCTGTCGCCTCCACCGGGGGCAATTATCATCCAAGCGGACAAAGCGAAAGAGATACATTTATAGAATATACAGAACAGCAGCACAGAGGATGTCAGGAGAGGAGTCACAGAGATACATAGAGGAAGGAGCAGGTCCCAGCAGCACAGAGGATTCAGGAGAGGAGTCACAGAGATACATAGAGGAAGGAGCAGGTCCCAGCAGCACAGAGGATGTCAGGAGAGGAGTCACAGAGATACATAGAGGAAGGAGCAGGTCCCAGCAGCACAGAGGATGTCAGGAGAGGACTCACAGAGATACATAGAGGAAGGAGCAGGTCCCAGCAGCACAGAGGATGTCAGGAGAGGAGTCACAGAGATACATAGAGGAAGGAGCAGGTCCCAGCAGCACAGAGGATGTCAGGAGAGGACTCACAGAGATACATAGAGGAAGGAGCAGGTCCCAGCAGCACAGAGGATGTCAGGAGAGGAGTCACAGAGATACATAGAGGAAGGAGCAGGTCCCAGCAGCGCAGAGGATGTCAGGAGAGGAGTCACAGAGATACATAGAGGAAGGAGCAGGTCCCAGCAGCGCAGAGGATGTCAGGAGAGGAGTCACAGAGATACATAGAGGAAGGAGCAGGTCCCAGCAGCGCAGAGGATGTCAGGAGAGGAGTCACAGAGATACATAGAGGAAGGAGCAGGTCCCAGCAGCACAGAGGATATCAGGAGAGGAGTCACAGAGATACATAGAGGAAGGAGCAGGTCCCAGCAGCGCAGAGGATGTCAGGAGAGGAGTCACAGAGATACATAGAGGAAGGAGCAGGTCCCAGCAGCACAGAGGATGTCAGGAGAGGAGTCACAGAGATACATAGAGGAAGGAGCAGGTCCCAGCAGCACAGAGGATGTCAGGAGAGGAGTCACAGAGATACATAGAGGAAGGAGCAGGTCCCAGCAGCACAGAGGATTCAGGAGAGGAGTCACAGAGATACATAGAGGAAGGAGCAGGTCCCAGCAGCACAGAGGATTTCAGGAGAGGAGTCACAGAGATAAACAGAAAGGAGCAGATCCCAGCAGCACAGAGGATGTCAGGAGAGGAGTCACAGAGATACATAGAGTAAGGAGCAGGTCCCAGCAGCACAGAGGATGTCAGGAGAGGAGTCACAGAGATACATAGAGGAAGGAGCAGGTCCCAGCAGCACAGAGGATGTCAGGAGAGGAGTCACAGAGATAAACAGAAAGGAGCAGATCCCAGCAGCACAGAGGATGTCAGGAGAGGAGTCACAGAGATACATAGAGGAAGGAGCAGGTCCCAGCAGCACAGAGGATGTCAGGAGAGGAGTCACAGAGATACATAGAGGAAGGAGCAGGTCCCAGCAGCACAGAGGATGTCAGGAGAGGAGTCACAGAGATACATAGAGGAAGGAGCAGGTCCCAGCAGCACAGAGGATGTCAGGAGAGGAGTCACAGAGATACATAGAGGAAGGAGCAGGTCCCAGCAGCACAGAGGATGTCAGGAGAGGAGTCACAGAGATACATAGAGGAAGGAGCAGGTCCCAGCAGCACAGAGGATGTCAGGAGAGGAGTCACAGAGATACATAGAGGAAGGAGCAGGTCCCAGCAGCACAGAGGATGTCAGGAGAGGAGTCACAGAGATACATAGAGGAAGGAGCAGGTCCCAGCAGCACAGAGGATGTCAGGAGAGGAGTCACTGAGGTGTGGCGCCCCGCAACGAGTGCGTCACAGGAGGGTATTGCAGCCATAAATGCAGCCGCAATATTCTCTGACCCAGCAGTGATCTGGTTAACTTAGAGATCCAAAACCCTGCATGCATCACTTAACATAGAGGCCAATCCTAGGTCCTGGTGGGCGGAGTGTAAGGGTAGTGTAGGAGAAGTACAGTTAGTCTAGATTAGTTAGAGTCGGGTCTAGACAAGAGAGACACAGTCTAGAGCTTGGAGAGGACGGGGGCTCCGCACCCCGTGCGGGCCCCTGGGCCGTCACCGGTCGGGTGTCAGCACCTGAGGCCTTAACTACCGGGAATGGGCATTTCTACACGGGTTCCCAAAATACCCCCGTGCCCACAACTCACAGCCGGTTCACTGGTACCGAAGCTGGCAGCAGTTCACCTCTGCCACGCGAACCAGAAGCGTGGAGGAGCAGCTTTATAGGAGCACCCCACCACCAGCCAACTTCCAGTCGTCTAACCAGCGGTGTACCCACTGAGGGATCCAAGGCTCCCCAAAGCATCCAGAACGTACATCATGGATAGGGCATTGAAGCAGCCTCCCCGTACCCGACCTGGTATTCCTGGGCGACATTGGTAACCACTTAGCTAGAATGGAGGAACACCGCGGATCTCTGAGGAGCACTATCACTGCTGAGTCCACCCGGTCTACTACTCAACCACTGTAAGCCATGTACTGCCTGCTGGTTACAGTAAAGACCCGTTGCAGAGACTTTCTGTGTCCGTGCTTCCTTATGATTGAATCCGTCAGCGCACAAGGTAATCGCAGCTGCTGCACAACATCTTAAGCAGCTCCAGCCTCCGGGGATCACCGCTCAGCCTGTGGGGAGCGTTCCATCTTGCTGCTATCCATCCCCCGGAGGTTCCACAGCGTCGGTAAGACTGACCAAACTACTCATAGGTGGCGTCACGAATAAATTAACCCCTTTAATCTGTTCCTACAAGACGTCTTCAACTTTTGATCTGCACTACACCGGGCCCCACTACCGGCAGGCGCGGTCCACCCGTGACAAGGAGGAAGGAAGCATCGCCTGTCTAAACCGGAGTCCCGGCCACGGTGAGTCAGAGACATATAGAGGAAGGAGCAGGTCCCAGCAGCACAGAGGATGTCAGGAGAGGAGTCACAGAGATACATAGAGGAAGGAGCAGGTCCCAGCAGCACAGAGGATGTCAGGAGAGGAGTCACAGAGATACATAGAGGAAGGAGCAGGTCCCAGCAGCACAGAGGATGTCAGGAGAGGAGTCACAGAGATACATAGAGGAAGGAGCAGGTCCCAGCAGCACAGAGGATTTCAGGAAAAGAGTCACAGAGATACATAGAGGAAGGAGCAGGTCCCAGCAGCACAGAGGATGTCAGGAGAGGAGACACAGAGATACATAGAGGAAGGAGCAGGTCCCAGCAGCACAGAGGATGTCAGGAGAGGAGACACAGAGATACATAGAGGAAGGAGCAGGTCCCAGCAGCGCAGAGGATTCAGGAGAGGAGTCACAGAGATACATAGAGGAAGGAGCAGGTCCCAGCAGCACAGAGGATGTCAGGAGAAGAGTCACAGAGATACATAGAGGAAGGAGCAGAGAAGATACAGAGGAGAGAGAACCACTTTTATGGGTGTGTGACGTCACCCCCACATTCGTGTTCCTCTAAAGGGATTGTACAACCAATTGTAACCACAATGCTTGCTCCAGGTATAATAACAGCCCTTACACTCCCCTCCGGATCCAGCGGTGTCAGATCTCGCTCTCTGGGGCTCCGTCACGAGATCCCTGCACCCAGTCACCGCCGCACCCCCGTACAAATCCGACACCTATAGTCTGAGTGTGTGTATATATATATAAATAGTCCTATGGGGGCTGAGGCGCTTGTCCAAGCAGAACTGCTCACGACCTGGAGTGACGCAGGGACACGGTTCACTCCGCTCCATCTCAGCACTTCAGAAGGATTAATGGAGAAAAGTCATTTTGTTACATTTCCAAAAATGAAACAACTGATGCTAATAAAGTCTAAATAGAATTACACTGATTTACCTTGAATAATAAATAAATCATAGAAGTAAGAACCTGATAAATTCTGCACAATTAAAAGTTTTGCAAATATTTTTTTACGCCAGTCTGGGCCAGTTCCACCAGCTTTTAGTCAAGTGGGTGGAGCTTAGGCAGAAAAGGGCGTGGTTAAGTGCTGCCCACTGTCACGTGGGGTGGTATAGCGGTAAGGTAATTAGGAAGCAGGATGGTAAGAAGGGCTAAAGTCTATCAGGGGATCTAGTCTGTCCCTTAGACACCTAGAATTGCCTCTGAAGGTGAGGAGGTCTGGGCCACCACCCTTGCCCTCTGCTTCTGATCAGGGCTGTGGAGTCGGAGTCAGATTCAAAGTAATTGAGGAGTCGGAGTCATATATGTGGCTTACTGACCTCACAGCCATGGTTGTAGAGTCGGAGTCCATTTTGGTGGAGTTGGAGTCAGAGATGCATTCAGGGAAAGTGAAGAGTCTGAGTTGGAGTTGGATGTTTGGCGTACAGACTTCACAGCCCTTGCTCCTGATCAGCCCTAGGCTGAGACCCCCCCTCACCTCCACCCATGGACCGGGACATACAGCAACTCCCACAAGAAGGAAAACACCAATAAGCTTCCGCAGAGTGAACACACGTCTTCTCAGCTCCAGGTCTTGCAGAGACAAAACTCTATCAGTGACATCTGCTGGTGGAAGAGGGAACTATTTAAAGGCCAGAGGCGAGATCACCTGACAAACCCACAGCTCCCCACTGCAGAGCCGCCTCACAGCAACACATCATACATTAACTCTGAATGTGCCAAAGGAAATGTACTCCCATTAAAACTACAGAGAGCTTTACACCGACATTCACCATAATGATGAGGTTTTTCACCACATTCTGGATCCTGATGGTGGATCCTCATGTTGATCTTATACTTCTCTCAGCTGAGGTTTTGTTACATTTGTATCCAGTCTGGATCACTCGAATCCAGGGGTACAAAGCTTTGATGCAGGGGCCACATTGCTACATTGTATCACTCCCTGATGTCATGTGCCATAAATGTTGCTCCATTTCAGACCTTTTAATCATCAGAACACAAGACGTTTCCAAAAAAAAGGAGTTAAGATGGAGACCCGAGCGTTGCGATCCTCATAGGGGTACATGGGGAGGGTCCCCCAGCAGCAAAGTCTATTATATAGCAATGGATACCTGGGAGCATGTGGCCCCCGGCCGCAGGTTGTGCACCCCTGCACTCAGAGGTATAACTACAACAGGTGCAGGCTTCTTCTGATGGATTGTGTGGCGCCCCTGCGACCAGGAGGACACATAGGGAACTGCAGCCAGGTAAGATAGGAAGACAGTTGCACCACAACACCCTCACAGACATCCCACACACCACTAGAGGGCAGCACCCAACCTGGAGCCCGGGACTCTAGGCGGGAAAGGGGTGGTGGGTTTAGAGAACAGTGGGTGGGACAGCAAGCAAGTCAGGTGACAGACGGTAGAAATAGAGAAGGGGAGGAGGAAGGAGTCAGTAGGCCGAGGTAGGCTGAGCAGTACAGACAGGAAACACACGTCCTGGAGGAGTGGGGTGTAAGGAGCGCAGAATCTGGAGAGCCTGTGCAGCCACAGAGAGAAAGCCCATCCGGAGCCAGCACCCCAGGAGTGTGAGGGAAGAGAGGACCAGTGACCCTGAGTCTGAGGAACACAGCTGAGACGACCAACTGCTGGCGGAGTAGCCTTCTGTATGGAACTGGAGTCACACGGTAGAAGGGAGCCTGGTAGAGCCTTGGTACCAAAGGACTATTGGAGGCTAGGCTAACAGCAGAGTGTCGGCTCTGAAGGGGACCGACGATTCACCCGGTTTCCCCAGATCTACCGACAGGGAGCTCTTACTCCACATTAGAGATCCTACCCCAAAGGACAGGCAGCTCAGTGGCAACCACGAGGGCCCACAGGGGCCTGAGCTACCCCTTAACTGTCCGGAGACACACACAGTGAGAGAGAAAGAGAGTAAAGCCTGGAAAGGACAGAGAAAGAGTGAGGGGTCACAGAGAGGAACAACCTGGCTGCAGGGAGTAAAGAGGAACCCGGAGGGGGAAGCTTGTAATCCGTGTAAGAACTGAACTGTAACTGAACTGATGTAATGAAAGAACTGCTAAGTAAACACGGTGAACCCTGCCTCTGACTCCCTTGCATGATTCTTGGTTGCCTGTGCATTATTCCCTCCAACGGGACTGCAGAGAGATCCCACCTGGAGAGTCACAGCCTGTCAGCTCTGTATACCGAATGAAGAAGGCTGCAGCAGCAGGGCAGTAAGTGAACTGCACCTATTACAAACCTATACCATTGACTTTAACATCACTGCCCCGGGGAACCTAGTTCTAGCCGCGGAGAACTATTCCATCTACAGCTGCTTTAACATCATCCCTGGAGGTTCTGCAGCAGCGGTGGTCCCACTATTGATCACAAGCCGTGGGTGGCGTCACGACAAACTATAATCCCCTGTAAATATTCCCCTTTTACTTGCCAGGGCCTCCGTGACATCCCCCGTAGCAACGCGGTCCGGTACGAGTACCCCCGTCCCAGTGGGCCCGACAATTGCACTCGGCAACAGGCAGTAAACAGCAAATGACACAAAGGAGACGCCGTTATCAGTATGTTGGATTGAGACAAGTGAGTTGCAAATTGTCTATTTATCAAATTATCTATCATATCAGAATATACAGGGGCCCTTTAAATCAATAGAGGCTGGATCACCCGCCCTGAGGACCCATGCAGGGGTGTAACTACAACAGGTGCAGGGGCTGCAATCACACCGGGCCCTGGAGACCCGGGGGCCCCAAAAGTCCCTTTGGACTCTAAAATGCTATTAAAGATTTGCAATATTTGGGGTCCCGGTTGGAGCTTTCACATCGGGGCCCATCAGATTCATTAGATTGCTGTATACGGCCTGGTCTGCAGATACATTGCACAGGATTCCGTATTCTGGACACATTGTAACAACGTCCTCAGCTGTGAGAAGTTCGGTTTCTCTGCAGTCTCCTGTTTCCAGGCTGTTGATCACTTGGGTCAGACATGAAATATCTGCTGCCTCCGCTGTCAGGAGGTGAGAGCCGCGTGATTAATTGCCTTATTACAGATAAATTATACAGGTGTCCCCTGTCTGTGGCTGACATCTGCCTGACAGCAGGGGCGCCGCCTCTGGAGATCTGACAGACATTGCACAGAGCGGAGGAGATTGGATCAGATATTCCAGGTACGAACATCTGTTCAGCGGCTCACAAACTCTAATCACATTATGGCTTCACACGAATTAAACTGGAGCGGCTGATACCAGCGAGGCCCCAGGATGACGCTCAGCCCAGATCACCGGAGCCAGGAGTCAGCGCCTCCCCAGAGGATCAGATCACCGGAGCCAGGAGTCAGCGCCTCCCCAGAGGATCAGATCACCACGATCACAGCCCAGATCACCGGAGCCAGGAGTCAGCACCTCCCCAGAGGATCAGATCACCGGAGCCAGGAGACAGCACCTCCCCAGAGGATCAGATCACCACGATCACAGCCCAGATCACCGGAGCCAGGAGTCAGCGCCTCCCCAGAGGATCAGATCACCACGATCACAGCCCAGATCTCCGGAGCCAGGAGTCAGCGCCTCCCCCAGAGGATCAGATCACCACAATCACAGCCCAGATCACCGGAGCCAGGAGTCAGCGCCTCTCCAGAGGATCAGATCACCACAATCACAGCCCAGATCACCGGAGCCAGGAGTCAGCGCCTCTCCTGAGGATCAGATCACCACAATCACAGCCCAGATCACCGGAGCCAGGAGTCAGCAAGATCAGATCACCACGATCACAGCCCAGATCACCAGAGCCAGGAGTCAGCGCCTCCCCAGAGGATCAGATCACCAGAATCACAGCCCAGATCACCGGAGCCAGGAGTCAGCGCCTCCCCAGAGGATCAGATCACCACGATCACAGCCCAGATCACTGGAGCCAGGAGTCAGCACCTCCCCAGAGGATCAGATCACCACGATCACAGCCCAGATCACCGGAGCCAGGAGTCAGCACCTCTCCAGAGGAACAGATCACCATGATCACAGCCCAGATCACCGGAGCCAGGAGTCAGCGCCTCCCCAGAGGATCAGATCACCACAATCACAGCCCAGATCACCGGAGCCAGGAGTCAGCACCTCCCCAGAGGATCAGATCACCACAATCACAGCCCAGATCACCGGAGCCAGGAGTCAGCGCCTCCCCAGAGGATCAGATCACCAGAATCACAGCCCAGATCACCGGAGCCAGGAGTCAGTGCCTCTCCAGAGGATCAGATCACCACAATCACAGCCCAGATCACCGGAGCCAGGAGTCAGCGCCTCTCCAGAGGATCAGATCACCACGATCACAGCCCAGATCACCGGAGCCAGGAGTCAGCACCTCCCCAGAGGATCAGATCACCACAATCACAGCCCAGATCACCGGAGCCAGGTGTCAGCGCCTCTCCAGAGGATCAGATCACCAGAATCACAGCCCAGATCACTGGAGCCAGGAGTCAGCACCTCCCCAGAGGATCAGATCACCACAATCACAGCCCAGATCACCGGAGCCAGGAGTCAGCAAGATCATATCACCACAATCACAGCCCAGATCACCGGAGCCAGGAGTCAGCGCCTCCCCAGAGGATCAGATCACCACAATGACAGCCCAGATCACCGGAGCCAGGTGTCAGCGCCTCTCCAGAGGATCAGATCACCAGAATCACAGCCCAGATCACCGGAGCCAGGAGTCAGCGCCCCTCCAGAGGATCAGATCACCACAATCACAGCCCAGATCACAGGAGCCAGGAGTCAGCGCCTCCCCCAGAGGATCAGATCACCGGAGCCAGGAACAGCGCCTCCCCAGAGGATCAGATCACCACGATCACAGCCCAGATCACCGGAGCCAGGAGTCAGCGCCTCTCCAGAGGATCAGATCACCAGAATCACAGCCCAGATCTCCGGAGCCAAGAGTCAGCGCCTCTCCAGAGGATCAGATCACCACGATCACAGCCCAGATCTCCGGAGCCAGGAGTCAGCGCCTCCCCAGAGGATCAGATCACCGCAATCACAGCCCAGATCACCGGAGCCAGGAGTCAGCGCCTCCCCAGAGGATCAGATCACCACAATCACAGCCCAGATCACCGGAGCCAGGAGTCAGCAAGATCAGATCACCACAATCACAGCCCAGATCACCGGAGCCAGGAGTCAGCAAGATCAGATCACCAGAATCACAGCCCAGATCACCGGAGCCAGGAGTCAGCGCCTCCCCAGAGGATCAGATCACCAGAATCACAGCCCAGATCACCGGAGCCAGGAGTCAGCGCCTCCCCAGAGGATCAGATCACCAGAATCACGCTTCATATGTTCATGGCATGGAGCAGAGAGAAACCAATTACCATAACGATGGCCGACAGGAGGACGTGATACTGAGATCTGCAAAAAAAAGCCAAAATCTCCATTAATTACTCAGTCCATGTGATTCTCATTACAGTAAAACTCCTCAAAACCAAGTACAGAAAATTCTACAGCTAAACACAGAGAATATCAGGGATAAAGGTGAGCTATGTGTGAGAATGACCGGGGAATCCACCGACTAGTGACCCATAGAGAGTGGGGACTAACATGGCTAATCCTTAGTCCACTGATACCAGTGATTGCCTCTCCGCTGTCTCTAACATCATGTCTTCTCTCTCATCTATCTGCTGTCTCTAACATCATGTCCTCTCTCTCATCTATCTGCTGTCTCTAACATCATGTCTTCTCTCTCATCTCTCTGCTGTCTCTAACATCATGTCCTCTCTCTCATCTCTCTGCTGTCTCTAATATCATGTCTTCTCTCTCATCTCTCTGCTGTCTCTAACATCATGTCTTCTCTCTCATCTCTCTGCTGTCTCTAACATCATGTCTTCTCTCTCATCACTCTGCTGTCTCTAACATCATGTCCTCTCTCTCATCTCTCTGCTGTCTCTAACATCATGTCTTCTCTCTCATCTCTCTGCTACCTGCTGTCTCTAACATCATGTCTTCTCTCTCATCTCTCTGCTGTCTCTAACATCATGTCTTCTCTCTCATCACTCTGCTGTCTCTAACATCATGTCCTCTCTCTCATCTCTCTGCTGTCTCTAACATCATGTCTTCTCTCTCATCTCTCTGCTGTGTCTAACATCATGTCTTCTCTCTCATCACTCTGCTGTCTCTAACATCATGTCTCTCTCTCATATCTCTGCTGTCTCTAACATCATGTCTTCTCTCTCATCTCTCTGCTGTCTCTAACATCATGTCTTCTCTCTCATCTCTCTGCTGTCTCTAACATCATGTCTTCTCTCTCATCTCTCTGCTGTCTCTAACATCATGTCTTCCTCTGTCTTCTGCTGTCTCTAACATCATGTCTTCTCTCTCATCTCTCTGCTGTCTCTAACATCATGTCTCTCTCTCATCTCTCTGCTGTCTCTAACATCATGTTTCTCTCATCTCTTGCTGTCTCTAACATCATGTCTCTCTCTCATCTCTCTGCTGTATCTAACATCATGTCTTCTCTCTCATCTCTCTGCTGTCTCTAACATCATGTCCCTACTCTCATCTCTCTGCTGTCTCTAACATCATGTCTTCTCTCTCATCTCTCTGCTGTCTCTAACATCATGTCCTCTCTCATCTCTCATCTCACAGACACCACCAGGAGGACACGGGACACCACCAGGAGGACACAGACACCACCAGCAGGACACGGGCACCACCAGGAGGACACGGGCACCACCAGGAGGACACGGGCACCACCAGGAGGACACGGGCACCACCAGGAGGAACACAGACACCACCAGGAGGACACAGACCACCAGGAGGAACACAGACACCACCAGGAGAACACAGACACCACCAGGAGAACAGAGACACCACCAGGAGGACACAGACACCACCAGGAGGACACATATACCACCAGGAGGACACAGGACACCACCAGGAGAACACAGATACCACCAGGAGGACAGACACACAACCAGGAGGACACAGACACCACCAGGAGGACACAGACGACACCACCAGGAGGACACGGATACCACCAGGAGGACACGGATACCACCAGGAGGACACAGACACCACCAGGAGGACACGGACACCACCAGGAGGACACGGACACCACCAGGAGGATACAGACACCACCAGGAGGACACGGACACCACCAGGAGAATACAGACACACCACAGGAGGACACGGACACCACCAGGAGGACACGGACACCACCAGGAGGACACAGACGACACCACAGGAGGACACAGACGACACCACCAGGAGGACACAGACGACACCACCAGGAGGACACAGACACCACCAGGAGGACACAGACACCACCAGGAGGACACAGACACCACCAGGAGGACACAGACACCACCAGGAGGACACGGACACCACCAGGAGGAACACAGTACACCACCAGGAGGACACAGGCACCACCAGGAGGACACAGACGACACACCAGGAGGACACATACACCACCAGGAGGACACGGACACCACCAGGAGGACACATACACCATCAGGAGGACTCAGACACCACCAGGAGGACACAGACACCATCAGGAGGACTCAGACACCATCAGGAGGACACATACACCATCAGGAGGACACATACACCATCAGGAGGACACAGACACCACCAGGAGGACAGACACACCACCAGGAGGACACGACACCACCAGGAGGACACGGACACCACCAGGAGGACACAGACACCACCAGGAGGACACAGACACCACCAGGAGGACATATACACCACCAGGAGGACACGGACACCACCAGGAGGACACGGACACCACCAGGAGGACACATACACCATCAGGAGGACTCAGACACCATCAGGAGGACTCAGGACACCACCAGGAGGACACGGATATGACCAGGAGGACACGGACACCACCAGGAGGACACGGACACCACCAGGAGGACACGGACACCACCAGGAGGACACGGACACCACCAGGAGGACACGGACACCACCAGGAGGACACAGACACCACCAGGAGGAAACAGACACCACCAGGAGGACACAGACACCACCAGGAGGACACGGACACCACCAGGAGGACACATACACCACCAGGAGGACACAGACACCACCAGGAGGACACATACACCATCAGGAGGACACAGACGACACCACCAGGAGGACACGGACACCATCAGGAGGACACATACACCATCAGGAGGACTCAGACACCACCAGGAGGACACATACACCATCAGGAGGACACATACACCATCAGGAGGACACATACACCATCAGGAGGACTCAGACACCACCAGGAGGACACGGATACCACCAGGAGGACAGACACACCACCAGGAGGACACAGACACCACCAGGAGGACACAGACACCACCAGGAGGACACGGACACCACCAGGAGGACACGGATACCACCAGGAGGACACAGATACCACCAGGAGGACACGGACACCACCAGGAGGACACGGACACCACCAGGAAGACACGGACACCACCAGGAGGACACATACACCATCAGGAGGACTCAGACACCACCAGGGGACACAGACACCACCAGGAGGACACATACACCATCAGGAGGACTCAGACACCACCAGGGGACACAGACACCACCAGGAGGACACAGACACCACCAGGAGGACATGGACACCACCAGGAGGACACATACACCATCAGGAGGACTCAGACACCACCAGGAGGACACGGATACCACCAGGAGGACACAGACACCACCAGGAGGACAGACACCACCAGGAGGACACGGACACCACCAGGAGGACACGGACACCACCAGGAGGACACAGACACCACCAGGAGGACACAGACACCACCAGGAGGACAGACACCACCAGGAGGACACAGACACCACCAGGAGGACACAGACACCACCATGAGGACAGACACCACCAGGAGGACACAGACACCACCAGGAGGACACGGATACCACCAGGAGGACACAGACACCACCAGGAGGAGAGACACCACCAGGAGGACACGGACACCACCAGGAGGACACGGACACCACCAGGAGGACACAGACACCACCAGGAGGACAGACACCACCAGGAGGACACAGACACCACCAGGAGGACACAGACACCACCAGGAGGACAGACACCACCAGGAGGACACAACAGCACATTGGGCCAGTAATATCCCGGTGGACGCCATCTTTTCTGGATTATTTCTCGTGTTCCTGACGATGGTGATGGATCTTCAGCCTCGGACTTGGACTGTCCATGATGGAGGATCCGGTGCTCACATTACACACGTGTCAGATGGGCCCCGTGATATGTGACTCGGGTGACTGAGACAAATCAGGAGTCAGTGATTTTTCTGGATGCGAAGGAGGTCACGGGGTGGGGGCGGGTATGGGACCGGGAAGGGGGCTGCAGGGGAGGGGCAGGGGAGGAGGACACCGCGGGGGAGGGGGCAGGATATGGTTACGTCTGATCGTCAAATTTAGCTAAAGATTTGGCGTTTTCCCCCAGATTTGCTCCTCCGGCTCCTGAGCGCAGTCACCCTCCTCCGGCCCTAACCCCTAGGTGCTATGATTAGGGACTAGGAGTTAGGGAAATAGCTTCATGGAAGTGTTTATACAGGATACAACTGTAACAAACCCTCAGCTGTGGTTATGTCCTGAGGGATTTCAATCACTGAATGAAATAAGAATGGGCGACCTTTTTCCTTGGAGCAACAGAGATCGTGAAAATGAAAACATTAAAGCTCAGAAAAAGAATAATTAAGTGATTTACGGTAAATAAAGTCCCACCTTATTGAACTCTATGTTTGGGCTGTAATTCACCAACCGCTCAGAGATTCCAGGATCTTCCGTAATAATAGGGAACTTTTTTCCGAAGTCCAATAAAAAAATGTGATGCGTCGAGGATTTTTACGTTAAGCGGGAGGGACGTGTAGAGATTGTTATGACGTTCTCGTCCTTGTCTGGTCCACAGTGGTCACAGATTCATAACCAATGTCTTCAGTGAGGATTTGTCACAATCGTGATGATTTATTAGTTTTCCAATATGTTTGTGAGAAGCCGTCCAGCCATCTGCACTAATCCGAACCTCCCACTTGAGACTTCTCCCGAGCTGCACCAATTCTCTGGAATGCACTACCCCAAGAAAATAGAACTATCCACAGGTGATCCCTAAAATCACATCTCTTTATCATGCTCCCTAATCAAAGTCGTTTAGACATAGCCTATGGTCATCCATTAACCAGTTGTGCTTCTCCTCTGACTGTCTTTCTCTGAGATAAGCGGCCGCCTGTTGCAGTTTTTGGATCTGGCGCATTGTCGGCGGCTCTTGGCAGCGGCGCGCTCCCTCCGGTACCATTCATTTGTTTATGAACTTCATGAAATGAGCGCGGGGTAAACGCGTCTCTAATGGGCCAGAGAAGCTGCTCCGTCCATATGTGAGCACTTCATTATCGCGCAGGATCCGGTGCAGCCGCCGCCGCCGTCCGATTGATTGTGTTCATATCAATTTCCTTCTGTTTATTGATCTTCAGAACCCAGGAGACAATAAATGGCCGTCTTCACTAATGACCATCTGTCTGCGGCGGGAGACGCTCCCGGAACGGAGACATCGCAGATGGAGACCTGGACTGACGCCGCTCCTCAGCGCCATTCTCCACCGCGGCTTCTGAAGAGTTAAATTGCTTGTTAAGAAAGTCCAATTATTCTGGAGCTTAAAGGTCTGGTGTCGGGGAGCCGCCGCAGTCACATTGCAGACGTATTATTAAATCTGGGAAAGTTTAAGTTACAGTCAATCATGATGGCAAAGACCCGCGCCAATCTCCGGAGCGTCTGAAGGTGTCCACCAGGGGCGGACGTGTAATTGGTGCCACCGCACAGGGGCTCGTTTCAACCTCCAAAACTGTTGGAATTGTGCATGTTGATGAGCTCTTGGATGGGCAAAGGGCCCCTATATCTGTTTGTCCGTCAGTGGTGTCAATGATAGAGGAGACAATGAGCGACACTCCACACTCATCAGCATCCAGCGGTGTAACTTGAAGCTCATGGGCCCCAATGCAAAAGCTCAAATGGGGCCCCCAATTATTGCAAATCTTTCATAACATTAGTTTTTTTTGGGGCCCCCGAGGCTCCAGGGCCCAGGTGCAATTGCAAGCCCTGCACCTAATGTAGTTACACCCCTGCATGCGTCCACAGGGCCAAGTGATCCAGTCTATATGGATTTAAAGGGCCCCTGAATGATCTCATGTGATGAATGGACAATTTGAAAATCACTTGTCACAATCCTGCTCGACATCTCCCTTCTGTGTAATTCTCTGTTCACTGCCTGTTGTCAAGTATAATCCATCAGTAGAAGCAGAGAAGTTGAGACAGATTACAGGAAGAGAGGGTGGGGCTATATCTCTCTACAGGAAGTGAGGGTGGGGCTATATCTCTCTGCAGGAAGTGAGGACTGGACTATATCTCTCTTCAGGAAATGAGGATGGGACTATATCTCTCTACAGGAAGTGAGGATGGGACTATATCTCTCTACAGGAAGTGAGGACGGGACTATATCTCTCTACAGGAAGTGAGGACTGGGCTATATCTCTCTACAGGAAGTGAGGACTGGACTATCTCTCTAAGGAAGTGAGGATGGGACTATATCTCTCTACAGGAAGTGAGGACAGGACTATATCTCTCTACAGAAGTGAGGACTGGGACTATATCTCTCTACAGGAAGTGAGGACGGACTATATCTCTCTACAGGAAGTCGAGGACTGGACTATATCTCTCTACAGGAAGTGAGGACTGGACTATATCTCTCTACAGGAAGTGAGGACTGGACTATATCTCTCTTAGGAAGTGAGGATGGACTATATCTCTCTACAGGAAGTGAGGATGGACTATATCTCTCTACAGGAAGTGAGGACAGGACTATATCTCTCTACAGGAAGTGAGGACGGGACTATATCTCTCTACAGGAAGTGAGGACAGGACTATATCTCTCTACAGGAAGTGAGGATGGACTATATTCTCTACAGGAAGTGAGGATGGACTATATCTTCTACAGGAAGTGAGGACAGGACTATATCTCTCTACAGGAAGTGAGGACTAGACTATATCTCTCTAAGGAAGTGAGGATGGGACTATATCTCTTACAGGAAGTGAGGACTGGGACTATATCTCTCTACAGGAAGTGAGGAGGGGACTATATCTCTCTACAGGAAGTGAGGACTGGACTATATCTCTCTACAGGAAGTGAGGATGGGACTATATCTCTCTACAGGAAGTGAGACTGGACTATATTCTCTACAGGAAGTGAGGGGGACTATATCCTACAGGAAGTGAGGACGGACTATATCTCTCTACAGGAAGTGAGGACTGGACTATATCTCTTACAGGAAGTGAGGACTGGACTATATCTCTCTACAGGAAGTGAGGACGGACTATATCTCTCTACAGGAAGTGAGGACGGGACTATATCTCTCTACAGGAAGTGAGGACTGGACTATATCTCTCTACAGGAAGTGAGGACTGGACTATATCTCTCTACAGGAAGTGAGGACGGACTATACTCTCTACAGGAAGTGAGGATGGGACTATATCTCTCTACAGGAAGTGAGGACTGGACTATATCTCTTACAGGAAGTGAGGACTGGACTATATCTCTCTACAGGAAGTGAGGATGGACTATATCTCTCTACAGGAAGTGAGGATGGACTATATCTCTCTACAGGAAGTGAGGACGGGACTATATCTCTCTACAGGAAGTGAGGATGGACTATACTCTCTATACGGAAGTGAGGATGGGACTATATCTCTCTACAGGAAGTAGACAGGACTATATCTCTCTACAGGAAGTGAGGACTGGACTATATCTCTCTACAGGAAGTGAGGATGGACTATATCTCTCTACAGGAAGTGAGGAGGGACTATATCTCTCTACAGGAAGTGAGGATGGACTATATCTCTCTACAGGAAGTGAGGACAGGACTATATTTCTCTACAGGAAGTGAGGACTGGGACTATATCTCTCTACAGGAAGTGGTGAGGGGCGACTATATCTCTCTACAGGAAGTGAGGACTGGACTATATCTCTCTACAGGAAGTGAGGACTGGACTATATCTCTCTACAGGAAGTGAGGACTGGACTATATCTCTCTACAGGAAGTGAGGATGGACTATATCTCTCTACAGGAAGTGAGGACTGGACTATATCTCTCTACAGGAAGTGAGGACGGACTATATCTCTCTACAGGAAGTGAGGATCTGAGAGACTATATCTCTCTACAGAAGTGAGGAGGGACTATATCTCTCTAAGGAATTGAGGAGTGAGGACTATATCTCTCTACAGGAAGTGAGGAGGGACTATATCTCTCTACAGGAAGTGAGGATGAGGGACTATATCTCTCTACAGGAAGTGAGGAGGACTATATCTCTCTACAGGAAGTGAGGACTGGACTATACTCTCTACAGGAAGTGAGGACTGGACTATATCTCTCTACAGGAAGTGAGGACGGACTATATCTCTCTACAGGAAGTAGACGGACTATATCTCTCTAAGGAAGTGAGACTGGACTATATCTCTCTACAGGAAGTGAGGACTGGACTATATCTCTCTACAGGAAGTGAGGACGGACTATATCTCTACAGGAAGTGAGGACGGGACTATATCTCTCTACAGGAAGTGAGGATGGACTATATCTCTCTACAGGAAGTGAGGAGGCGGATTATAATCTCTCTACAGGAAGTGAGGGGACTATATCTCTCTACAGGAAGTGAGGATGGACTAGTCTCTCTATAGGAAGTGAGGATGGGACTATATCTCTCTACAGAAGTGAGGACGGACTATATCTCTCTACAGAAGTGAGGACTGGACTATATCTCTCTACAGGAAGTGAGGAGGGACTATATCTCTCTACAGGAAGTAGGATGGACTATATCTCTCTACAGGAAGTGAGGATGGACTATATCTCTCTACAGGAAGTGAGGACTGGACTATATCTCTCTTCAGAAGTGAGATGGGGACTATATCTCTCTACAGGAAGTGAGGATGGGACTATATCTCTCTACAGCAAGTGAGGATGGGACTATATCTCTCTACAGGAAGTGAGGACTGGACTATATCTCTCTACAGGAAGTGAGGACTGGACTATATCTCTCTACAGGAAGTGAGGACTGGCCTATATCTCTCTACAGAAAGTGAGGATGGGACTATATCTCTCTACAGGAAGTGAGGATGGGACTATATCTCTCTACAGGAAGTGAGGAAGGGACTATATCTCTCTACAGGAAGTGAGGATGGGACTATATCTCTCTACAGGAAGTGAGGAGGGCACTATATCTCTCTACAGGAAGTGAGGACTGGACTATATCTCTCTACAGGAAGTGAGGACTGGACTATATCTCTCTACAGGAAGTGAGGAGGGGACTATATCTATCTACAGGAAGTGAGGACTGGACTATATCTCTCTACAGGAAGTGAGGACAGGACTATATCTCTCTACAGGAAGTGAGGACGGGACTATATCTCTCTACAGGAAGTGAGGACTGGACTATATCTCTCTACAGGAAGTGAGGACTGGACTATATCTCTATACAGGAAGTGAGGACGGGACTATATCTCTCTAGAGGAAGTGAGGACTAGACTATATCTCTCTACAGGAAGTGAGGACTGGACTATATCTCTCTACAGGAAGTGAGGAGGGGACTATATCTCTCTACAGGAAGTGAGGACTGGACTATATCTCTCTACAGGAAGTGAGGACTGGACTATATCTCTCTACAGGAAGTGAGGATGGGACTATATCTCTCTACAGGAAGTGAGGAGGGGACTATATCTCTCTACAGGAAGTGAGGACAGGACTATATCTCTCTACAGGAAGTGAGGACTGGACTATATCTCTCTACAGGAAGTGAGGACGGGACTATATCTCTCTACAGGAAGTGAGGAAGGGACTATATCTCTCTACAGGAAGTGAGGATGGGACTATATCTCTCTACAGGAAGTGAGGACTGGACTATATCTCTCTACAGGAAGTGAGGACGGGACTATATCTCTCTACAGGAAGTGAGGACTGGACTATATCTCTCTACAGGAAGTGAGGACTGGACTATATCTCTCTACAGGAAGTGAGGACTGGACTATATCTCTCTACAGGAAGTGAGGACGGGACTATATCTCTCTACAGCAAGTGAGGATGGGACTATATCTCTCTACAGGAAGTGAGGACTGGACTATATCTCTCTACAGGAAGTGGGAGCGGGTCTATATCTGTATAGGGAGTGAGGGCCAGACTATAACCCTACAGGAAATAGGGGAGGGGCTTAACTACAGGGAATAGGGGAGGGGCCTTAACTACAGTAAATAGGGGTGTGTCTATATCTATAGGAAGTGAGGGAGGGTCTACAGTGCCTACAAGTAGTCTTCAGCCCCCTGCAGATTTAGCTGGTTGACACATGTGGAATTAACTTGGCCTTGTGACATTTGGACTGTAGATCAGCCTGGAAGTGGGAAATGCAGCCAAAAAGATTTTTTACATTTTTTTTTTTTTTTTTAAAGCGTTAAAAGTGAATTCAGAGGGTCATTTATTATTCAACCCCTCAAACCACCAGAATTCTGTTTGGTCCCCCTAAAGTATTAAGAAGTAGTTCAGGCACAAAGAACAATGAGCTTCACATGTGTGGATTAATTATCTCTTTTGCCAGCCTTTTCTGACTAGTTAAGCCCCTCCCCAAACTTGTGAACAGCACTCATACATGGTCAACATGGGAAAGACAAAGGAGCATTCCAAGGCCATCAGAGACAAGATCGTGGAGGGTCACAAGGCTGGCAAGGGGTACAAAACCCTTTCCAAGGAGTTGGGCCTACCTGTCTCCACTGTTGGGAGCATCATCCGGAAGTGGAAGGCTTATGGAACTACTGTCCACGGCCTGGACAGCCTTTGAAAGTTTCCTCCCGTGCCGAGGCCAGGCTTGTCCGAAGAGTCAAGGCTAACCCAAGGACAACAAAGAAGGAGCTCCGGGAAGATCTCATGGCAGTGGGGACATTGGTTTCAGTCAATACCATAAGTAACGTACTCCACCGCAATGGTCTCCGTTCCAGATGAGCCCGTAAGGTTCCTTTACTTTCAAAGCGTCATGTCAAGGCTCGTCTACAGTTTGCTCATGATCACTTGGAGGACTCTGAGACAGACTGGTTCAAGGTTCTATGGTCTGATGAGACCAAGATCAAGATCTTTGGTGCCAACCACACACGTGACGTTTGGAGACTGGATGGCACTGCATACGACCCCAAGAATACCATCCCTACAGTCAAGCATGGTGGTGGCAGCATCATGCTGTGGGGCTGTTTCTCAGCCAAGGGGCCTGGCCATCTGGTCCGCATCCATGGGAAGATGGATAGCACGGCCTACCTGGAGATTTTGGCCAAGAATGCCCGCTCCTTCATCAAGGATCTTAAGATGGGTCATAATTTCATCTTCCAACAAGACAACGACCCAAAGCACACAGCCAAGAAAACCAAGGCCTGGTTCAAGAGGGAAAAAATCAACGTGTTGGAGTGGCCTAGTCAGTCTCCTGACCTTAACCCAATTGAAAACTTGTGGAAGGAGCTCAAGATTAAAGTCCACATGAGACACCCAAAGAACCTAGATAACTTGGAGAAGATCTGCATGGAGGAGTGGGCCAAGATAACTCCAGAGACCTGTGCCGGCCTGATCAGGTCTTATAAAAGACCATTATTAGCTGTAATTGCAAACAAGGGTTATTCCACAAAATATTAAACCTAGGGGTTGAATAATAATTGACCCACACTTTTATGTTTAAAATTTATTAAAATTCAACTGAGCAACATAACGTTTTGGTGTGTAAGATTTCTGCTTCTGTTAATAAATCCTACTCTCGTTTGCAGTTTGAAGGCTCTAACTTATTTGCATCTTATCAAACCACCTAAATCTGCAGGGGGTTGAAGACTACTTGTAGGCACTGTATATCTTACATAAAATGCGGTGGATCTAGTCTAGATCTCTACAGGAAGTAGCATCGCAATGTATATGTGGCACCCCTGCGTCCAGGAGGCCACAAAAGGGAACTGCAGCCAGGCAGGTAGGACACTTGTTGCACAACAACACCCTCACAGCCCACACAACCCACGTGTCAGAAGGAGGTTAACATCCAGCCCTGAGATTAGATGCTCTATGAGATCGAGGGGTGGTGGATTCAGGGAACTGGGTTGGGCACACCAGAGGTCAGGTGACTAACAGTATATAGTGAGGGGGAGGAGTGAAGGAAGTTAGTAGGCCATGGTGCTGAGAAGCAAAGAGGAGAAGCTGAGCTAAGCTGAGACAGAAAGACAATCACACGTCCTGCGAGTGCAAGGCTAGGAGCGCAGAATCCATACTGAGCCAGTGTGAGCCAGAGAGGAGAGAAAGCCCATCCGATGCTGATGCCACCAGGAGTGTGACAGAACAGAGAAGGGACGGTGATACCCGTGTCCTAGACAGCAGCTGAAGCCACTGACTGCAGGCAGAGAAGTCCCTCCTATGATACTGAAAGGAACAGAAAGGAGAGAGCCTGGTAGAGCCTCGTGCTGAGGACTGCTGGAGGCTGGGCTGAGTAGAGTGTCGGCTCTAGAGGGGAACGCAGTTTACCCGGGATCCCCAAACACCGACGGGGGACCACAGCTTCATGTTAGGATCCTTACCCTAAAGGACAGGCAGCTAAGTGATGCACTAGTACTCACAGAAGCCTGAGTCACCGCCATATAGGGATGGGCGAATCTACTCGCTAGGACTCGTTACTCGGCGAGTAGTAAGGGACTCGCAGGACTCGGTACTCTGCGAGTTTCCCAGTGATTACTCGCACGAGTCCAATGCAAATCAATATCAATCCTAGTTTTGTCAGAAACGCTGACAAAACTAGGATTGCCATTGTTTGCATTAGACTCGGCTACTGTGCCAGTGATAGCAGGGAAACTCGCAAAGTAACTGCTGTTACCGTGTTTCCCCGAAAGTAAGGCCCCCCCGATTGTAAGGCCGCCTGGGGGTAAAGGGGGGGCCTGCCAATGTAAGGCCTCCCCCGATTATAAGGCCTTACAACCGGGGGGGCCAATGTAAGGCCGCTAGCGGAGGGGGGGGGGGAGCGGGAGCGGGTCGCACGTCACGTGCGCCCGCTCATTACATATGCACTGCATCCCCCTGTCAATCAGCGACAGGGGGAGCAGTGCATTATACAGTATATATGGGCCCCCTATTGCTGGCACACTCCCCCCTGTTATGAGGCCCCCACCGCTGCTGCTGCTGAAGACATCTTACCCTCCACGGTCTTCTTGCAGCAGCCAGCGCGTCCGTCCTCTGTACTCGGCGGTCTTCCGGATCATGTGACCGGCCCGTCGCAGTCGCGATGACGTCATGTGCTGCGACGGGTCACATGATCCGGGAGACAGCTGAGGACGGACGCGCCGCTGGCTGCTGCAAGAAGACCGTGGAGGGTAAGATGTCTTCAGCAGCAGCAGCGGTGGGGGCCTCATAACAGGGGGGAGTGTGCCAGCAATAGGGGGCCCATATATACTGTATAATGCACTGCTCCCCCTGTCGCTGATTGACAGGGGGATGCAGTGCATATGTAATGAGCGGGCGCACGTGACGTGCGACCCGCTCCCGCAGTGTCCCAGCAGGAGGGGGCCTGTAGGCCACACTGCTGGGGCACCCAATGTAAGGCCCCCCCCGAAAGTAAGGCCGGGGGCCACTTTTGGCCCCCAAAAGAATGTAAGACAGGGCCTTACTTTCGGGGAAACACGGTACATTGGAGCCGAGTCCAGCTGTCTTCTCTGTGTGCAGGCTGCCGCAGCTCCAGGGTCCTAGAGCCCGCCTGCTCACAGAGATGATGTAGCAGAGCTGAGATTGTTTTCAGTCTGCTCATTCCCTGTGCATAGACATCTATATCTATGCACAGGGGATGTAGCAGAGAGGACATCGCATTTTGGACTACGTTGGACAGAAGAGGATTTTTTTAATTAAAGATGGAGTCCCTAATGGCTTTTTTTTTTTTATTTCAAATAAAAATTTTTCTCTGTGTTGTGTTTTTTTAACCCTTTATTGGAGATTCTTAGTGGCTGGGTCAAACGTGGCCTGACATTAAGAATCTCGGGCTTAATACCAGCTTGTATAACAAAGCTGGTATTAACCCCATTATTACCCAGCGTGCTACCGCCACCAGGGCCGCTGGAAGAGCGGGGTTCAGCGCCAGAGGATGGCGCTTCAAAGAACGCGCCATCTTCTGGGGCGGCTGCGGGCTGCAATTTGCAGCGGGGGGTGCCCAGAAAGCTTGGGCATCCCTGCGCTGCGGATTCCAGCCCCCAGCTGCTTAGCTGTACCTGGCTAGACATAGAAATTGCGCGGAGCCCCACGCATTTTTTTTTTTTATTATTTCATGAATTTCAGAGTCTCAGAGTCAGAATCTCAGAATTTCATGAAATAATTTAAAAAAAAATGCGTGGGGCTCCGCGCAATTTCTATGTCTAGCCAGGTACAGCTAAGCAGCTGGGGGCTGGAATCCGCAGCGCAGGGATGCCCAAGCTTTCTGGGCACCCCCCGCTGCAAATTGCAGCCCGCAGCCGCCCCAGAAGATGGCGCGTTCATTGAAGCGCCATCCTCTGGCGCTGAACCCCGCTCTTCCAGCGGCCCTGGTAGCGATGGCACGCTGGGTAATAAAGAGGTTAGGGCCAGCTTTGTATTATCAGCTGGCCCTAAGCCCGAAATTTATGGCGGACACGCAAATATTAGACATGACCGCCATGAATTTCTATTAAATTGTTTTAAAAAAAACACAACACAAAGAAAATTTTTTATTAGAAATAAAAAAAAAAGCCATTAGGGACTCCATCTTTAATTAAAAAAATCCTCTTCCGTCCGACACAGTCCAAAACGCGATGTCCTCTCTGCTACATCCCCTGTGTATAGATATAGATGTCTATGCACAGGGAATGAGCAGACTGAGAACAATCTCAGCTTTGCTACATCAGACAGCAGGCGGGCTCTAGGACCCTGGAGCTGTAGCAGCCAGCACACTGAGTAGACAGGATTCTTATCTGTGCGAGTTTCCCAGCGATTACTTACAAAGTAAACGAGTCCAATGCAAATAAATGACAAAACTCGGATTGCTTCAGGCTGAAGCTTCCGAGACACATCTGCGATTTGTAAATCTCACACTACTCGCTATTACTCGCTTCCCCATTCATTAACATTGGACTCGCTAGACTCGCAACGAGTAGCGAGTCCTGTGCTCGGACTCACTAGAGTCAAGCGATTCCGAGTAATTTAGGATTCGCCCATCACTACCGCCATACTGTCCAGCATACCACACACCACCCGTATAGACGGAGACCGTAAACAGCCCGGAAAGGACACTACAGACTGTGTGAGGGGTCATAGAGAAAGGAGCCTGGCTGCAGGGAGCAAAGGGAACCCGGAGAGGGAGAATGAGCTCGTGTACTTGAACTGTGTACTGAGAGCTGTACTTAACCTTCTAAGAACTGCAAGCTACCTGTAAACTGTTGGAACAACTAAGAGTAAAGCTTTGGAAAACCCTGGAACAGTTTCCCTTGTGTCTCTGCGTACAAGCTATTCCCTCCATACAGGACACAGCCTGTCAACACCAGCCAGGAGGAGAGATCCCTCACCCCCGGAGGTTCTGCAGCAGCGGCGGCCCCCATCACTGGTGGGTGGCGTCACGAATGACATTTCCCCTGTAAATATTCCCTCATCCATTGTGTGGGCCCAGGACACGGACCGGACCAGGACCACCCGTGACTTCCCCAGCAGCAGACCTGACCGGTACCGAGTACCCCCGTCCCAGTGGGCTCCACAGCCTGGCGTCACGAACAGGATCTACCTGGTCCAAGTGTGCTACACCCGCACCAGAGACTTAACCCTTACTGCCCCGGGGGATACAGTTCTTCCAACTGGAACTATAACATCTTCGCTGCCACTCCATCACCCCCGGAGGTTCTGCAGCAGCAGCGGCCCCCATTACTGGCCACATCAAGTGGGTGGCGTCCCGAATGACATTTCCCCTGTAAATATTCCCTCATCCATTGTGTGGGCCCGGGACACGGACCGGACCAGGACCACCCGTGACTTCCCCAGCAGCAGACTGGTCCGGTACCGAGTACCCCCGTCCCAGTGGGCTCCACATATATGTCTGACTACTGCCCTATTCTGCAATCAAGGAATAGTCTTATGCCTCCACAATCCATCATAGCGAGGCTGGAGTGGCACCGTCTTTATAGAAGGAGAGCCGCCATATGTGGCTTTTTATAAATGGGAAGAATGGACCACTTGATTTTATTTTTCTCCCTACGTTTTGCTGATGTTGCACAGCGTTATCTGGATATATTTCTCTAATTGGCAGCTGTGCTATGCGATATTTTGCTCTTATTTTGCAGAGTAAGCAGGACCTGCAGTCACATTGAAAGCACCTGTAATCGTTCTCGAGTGATCGTTTTCTAATTGATAAGAAATGGGCACCTGCCTGGTGCCATAAGATTCTTGGCACAGCTCATGATGGAGAACTCCTTAAGGGACTGTCATGTAGACATCGTGGAAGATCCCACAGATATGCCACCACTGCCTCCAATCTGTCATCATGGAAGATCCCGCAGATATGCCACCACTGCCCCCAATCTGTCATCGTGGAAGATCCCGCAGATATGCCACCACTGCCGCCGATCTGTCATCTTGGAAGATCCCGTAGATATGCCACCACTGCCCCCAATCTGTCATCGTGGAAGATCCCGCAGATATGCCACCACTGCCTCCGATCTGTCATCGTGGAAGATCCCGCAGATATGCCACCCCTGCCGCCGATCTGTCATCATGGAAGATCCCGCAGATATGCCTCCACTGCCTCCGATCTGTCATCGTGGAAGATCCCGCAGATATGCCACCACTGCCTCCGATCTGTCATCATGGAAGATCCCGCAGATATGCCACCACTGCCTTCGATCTGTCATCGTGGAAGATCCCGCAGATATGCCACCACTGCCTCCGATCTGTCATCATGGAAGATCCCGCAGATATGCCACCACTGCCTCCGATCTGTCATCGTGGAAGATCCCGCAGATATGCCACCACTGCCTCCGATCTGTCATCGTGGAAGATCCCGCAGATATGCCACCACTGCCTCCGATCTGTCATCGTGGAAGATCCCTCAGATATGCCACCACTGCCTCCGATCTGTCATTGTGGAAGATCCCGCAGATATGCCACCACTGCCTCCGATCTGTCATTGTGGAAGATCCTGCAGATATGCCACCACTGCCTCCGATCTGTCATCGTGGAAGATCCCGGAGATATGCCACCCCTGCCGCCGATCTGTCATCATGGAAGATCCCGCAGATATGCCACCACTGCCTCCGATCTGTCATCGTGGAAGATCCCGCAGATATGCCACCCCTGCCGCCGATCTGTCATCATGGAAGATCCCGCAGATATGCCTCCACTGCCTCCGATCTGTCATCGTGGAAGATCCCGCAGATATGCCACCACTGCCTCCGATCTGTCATCATGGAAGATCCCGCAGATATGCCACCACTGCCTCCGATCTGTCATCGTGGAAGATCCCGCAGATATGCCACCACTGCCTCCGATCTGTCATCATGGAAGATCCCGCAGATATGCCACCACTGCCTCCGATCTGTCATCGTGGAAGATCCCGCAGATATGCCACCACTGCTGCCGATCTGTCATTGTGGAAGATCCTGCAGATATGCCACCACTGCCACCGATTTGTCATTGTGGAAGATCCTTCAGATATGCCACCACTGCCGCCGATCTGTCATCGTGGAAGATCCCGCAGATATGCCACCACTGCCACCGATTTGCTATGATCAGCCCTCCGCTGCCTCCAATCATCCAGGACAATACACAACTGATTGACGGTTGATGGATGAGATGACGGCGACTTTCCCTACTGTGATGATTATTGGGCGGTTTCACCATGGACGTATAATATATACACTCCCTATTCCACAACACATATACTATGAACCTTTTAGTGTATATTATTCAGTATTACAGCTTTGCACCAGTTCAGACTAATCCTTGTAGGAGGCGCTGTTTAGCTTTTTGATTACATATATATGTATACCCCTCGGTACAGTCACTGCCAAGCTTCACAATAACCCTAGAAAACTAGCTGCCACCACCAATGGTTTTACAGGTAGCTTGGACGCCTGTTACAGGCAGCGTTTGGCTTCAAGGAGGCAATTTATAGAGCAAGGGGTACAAAGCTTTTATATATTTAATTGTAAAAGTAGGCACGAGTGTATAATAATATACAAAATATGTTACAAAGGAGACAAAATACAATACAGTATAGACAGTTACATAAGATAAAAGGGATAAACAAAGGAAAAGGACTAAACCTGTGTCACGGAAATGGCTCAGATTGCAGCAGAGGAAAGAACTCCAACGAAATGTGGAACAATCCTCCACAGCAGAGTATCTTAAAGCATTAAACAAAAGCATCAACTCAAAATCTGCATTTATTAAAGAACAGTCACTCCCACATACCTGCCCTTGTTGGCCTCAGATCATGGGATGAGGCTAGAGGAGTTTCTAAACTTTCAGGATATCTTTGGCCCTGGGAAGTCCAAGGCAGAAGATATAATTGTCATGTTTCCTATTGCGATTTTACCTTTCTATAGAGATAAAACATTGCATTGATAACATCATCCGTCTGACTGCTATTAATTTGGGTTTGCACAATTATGTAAAAATATGCATGTTTCTCCTCTCAGGATCACGATGCTGAAAATGTGTCTACCATAGTTATGCTGACCACAAGAACCCAAACGTTCATAACTGTATGCCGACTCTGAAAAGGCTGGTTGAAATTCAGCAGAGCTGACTCCAGAGGTAACAGAAGTGACACTTCCCAAGCTCTGTATACACAGACCCCGGACCTTGTGGGTCAGGACTCTAAATCTTCTGTTTACCTTTTGTGCATTCTAGCCCTTTTCCCAAATGGTGTCTGCTGCTTTGCTCCTGTTCATGTGATCCTCCTTCCCTGCCTTTATAAACCCTAGGTTACCTTCTAGCCAATACTTGAGTATTCCGCTTGAATCCCTTTCTCTTTGCTTCTCAAGGTTGCTCCTTCTCCAGTAAGTCCGGCTCATCTCTTCCCAGCAACCTCTCCTGCTCTCAGTGACTCACCTGCAACTTGCTGCTTGTGTTATCTCAGCATTTGCCTCAGCCTGCACACCCTGGTCATGTATGCCTTGTCTGATTTTAGCAGCTTATTGTTATAGCCGTAAACTCTGGACAGTTTGGACTTCCTAGGGCTCACTACTCTGCACTAGTTTTGGGACTCATACTAAGAGACTTACCTAGCCCAGGACCCCTGAATGTAGACTGTGTTTTTCTACTAAACTGCATCTGAGACCTACTTCCCACAGACTTTCCTTGCTGGCATTACTGTGGATGAACCATTTTAGTGACTTCTCTGTTTATTGTGTTTATTCTCACTATAACCTTGTTCAGTTGAATCATTGTCTCAAGCTAAGAGATTCCTGAGTGTTCCATTATAATTATTACATTCCGCCTGGTTCCCAACAAATGACCAGTTCAATTACCTGCCCACACCAGGAGGTCCTAGCTGAACCGGGGCCAGATATTGTGTTTGACTGCAAGCTCTTATGATGAAGCCATGTTTAATAGACTGATCCTCTCCTACCATTACAATATGGCAGGGGTTTACACCACACGATACGCCATAAATATATGATAGATGCTATCTATCTTAGTGAACGGCTGTCAATGGAAAGGTGGCTGTGCACTAAACATTGTCTTGGCTGATTGCACGTCTTGTCACATCCATTGTTTTGCCGGCATTATAGGATTATTCTGACAAGTGGAGACGGTAATTGAATCAGTTGTATTCCGCAGCTCTCACACAAATTGTGTTTAGCTCTCCATGAGCGGAGTGAATCAGTCACGAGAAAATTAGCCTCATTCGATCACACGCTCATCGGGGAAGACCTGGCACGGCACAAGATGGTAATTTTCTTCCATTTATCTGGGTCTTTATATCTGGAGCAGCTCCTGTGAATTTCTCATCTCTTCCTCTTCTATCCCAGTGGAGTTTACTAGGTAATGACTCATATGGTCCCAGCATTGGGGAGTCCTGTATGATTGGGGTCAATCATAGCAGATTAAGTGCCTTAACCATGGCAGCCGTTATTGGAGTTCTCCATCTGCAGCACATAATGGTGGTGCATATCAGGGGCGGACCTACCGTGGTGCAGCTGGTTCAGCTGCACCAGGGCCCCGACCGGCTAGGGGGCCCCTCAAGCACCTGTAGGGGGCCTTACAGCCGTTCCCCGTGATTTTGTGTCAGAGGAGAGGAGGTTAACTGAGGGAAGCTTTCTGCTTCCCTTGGCTGATCCCGCCCCTCCTCTCCACTGCCACCCCGGCTCCCAGACCTGCAATGCGCGACTCGGCGCAGGTAGGAGCCGCTTCACCTACAACTGCTATAACTGCTACCCAGCCCCCCCGCTCCTCACCGACATTTGGCAGAACCCCCACCCCGGTCCTCAACTACAACTACTAGCACCCCGTCCCCCACTCCTCAATAGCAACTGCTGCACCAGGGCCCGCCAGGCTCTAGTTCCGCCACTGGTGCATATACTTCAATGCAACATGAACTATTTGGTGCATTTTGGAGCAAAATGTTGCATCGGGTTAATACATTGTTTCTGACAAAATGGGATGGAACGTCCGAAGATTCAAGACTGTTTAGTCAAAGTCCAACAATATTAGGAGATCCACCGCCCTGATACAACAATATTAGGAGATCCACCGCCCTGATACAACAATATTAGGAGATCCACTGCCCTGATACAACAATATTAGGAGATCCACCGCACTGATACAACAATATTAGGAGATCCACTGCCCTGATACAACAATATTAGGAGATCCACCGCCCTGATACAACAATATTAGGAGATCCACCGCCCTGATACAACAATATTAGGAGATCCACCGCCCTGATACAACAATATTAGGAGATCCACCGCCCTGATACAACAATATTAGGAGATCCACCGCCCTGATACAACAATATTAGGAGATCCACTGCCCTGATACAACAATATTAGGAGATCCACCGCACTGATACAACAATATTAGGAGATCCACTGCCCTGATACAACAATATTAGGAGATCCACTGCCCTGATACAACCTCCTGCGATCACTGGAATAACGGTCTGAGCCGCAGGTCCCTGCAGTGTGGAGGACTGGAGTGATGTCAAGGACTCCACTGACAGCAGCTTTTCATGGCGGCCCGGCCCTCAGCTGCACGTTCTGGCAGCACCTCGTGATCCCACCTGGTCTCGGCCTCTTCTGTAGACCGGATTCATATAGTTGGATTTAAACACGTACCATGGTAGCGGTGTCACCGGTGTGATGGATCAGTTCATAATCAATGTGTCTGTGTTATCTATCAGTCATCAATGTATTTCACACATAGATCAATAAATAACAAATCACTCTCCTGTACTGCTGTCAGGGAGACAATTGAGGAGTTTGAGACCTAAAAGTTATTATTCTTATTTATTTATATATCACCATAAATTCCATGGTCTGTACAGGAGATGGGGTTACATACAAAATTATACATATAGTTTACAGTAAACAAATTTACAATGACCGACTGGTGCAGAGGGGAGAGGACCCTGCCCTTGTGGGCTGACATTCCGGGGTGCAGCAGATCTGGTGGTGAGGCGGCAGCTTCGGTGGTGGTGACATGTCAGCTCTGGTGGTGGTGAGGCGGCGGCTCTGGTGGTGGTGAGGAGGCAGCTCTGGTGGTGGTGAGGAGGCAGCTCTGGTGGTGGTGAGGCGGCAGCTTCGGTGGTGGTGACATGTCAGCTCTGGTGGTGGTGAGGCGGCGGCTCTGGTGGTGGTGAGGAGGCAGCTCTGGTGGTGGTGAGGAGGCAGCTCTGGTGGTGGTGAGGCGGCAGCTTCGGTGGTGGTGACATGTCAGCTCTGGTGGTGGTGAGGCGGCGGCTCTGGTGGTGGTGAGGAGGCAGCTCTGGTGGTCGTGAATCCGCAGCTCTGGTGGTTGTGAGGCAGCAGCTCCGGTGGTGGTGAGGCAGCAGCTCCGGTGGTGGTGAATCCGCAGCTCTGGTGGTCGTGAATCCGCAGCTCTGGTGGTGGTGAGGGGGCAGCCCTGGTGGTGGTGAGGCAGCAGCTCCGGTGGTGGTGAGGCGGCAGCTCCGGTGGTGGTAAGGCGGCAGCTCTGGTGGTGGTGAGGTGGCAGCTCTGGTGGTGGTGAGGGGGCAGCTCTGGTGGTGGGGAGGTGGCAGCTCTGGTGGTGGTGAGGCGGCAGCTCCAGTGGTGGTGAGGCGGCAGCTCTGGTGGTGGTGAGGGGGCAGCTCTGGTGGTGGTGAATCTGCAGCCCTGGTGGTGGTGAGGCGGCAGCTCCGGTGGTGGTGAGGCGGCAGCTCCGGTGGTGGTGAGGAGACGGCTCTGGTGGTGGGGAGGCGGCGGCTCTGGTGGTGGTGAGGGGCAGCTCTGGTGGTGGTGAGGCGGCAGCTCTGGTGGTGGTGAGGCGGCAGCTCTGGTGGTGGTGAGGAGGCAGCTCTGGTGGTGGTGAGGCGGCAGCTCCGGTGGTGGTGAGGCGGCAGCTCCAGTGGTGGTGAGGCGGCAGCTCTGGTGGTGGTGAGGCGGCAGCTCTGGTGGTGGTGAATCTGCAGCCCTGGTGGTGGTGAGGCGGCAGCTCTGGTGGTGGTGAATCTGCAGCCCTGGTGGTGGTGAGGCGGCAGCTCCGGTGGTGGTGAGGGGGCAGCTCTGGTGGTGGTGAATCTGCAGCCCTGGTGGTGGTGAGGCGGCAGCTCTGGTGGTGGTGAATCTGCAGCCCTGGTGGTGGTGAGGAGGCAGCTCTGGTGGTGGGGAGGTGGCAGCTCCGGTGGTGGTGAGGCGGCAGCTCTGGTGGTGGTGAGGTGGCAGCTCTGGTGGTGGTGAGGGGGCAGCTCTGGTGGTGGTGAGGAGGCAGCTCTGGTGGTCGTGAATCCGCAGCTCTGGTGGTGGTGAGGCGGCAGCTCCGGTGGTGGTGAGGCAGCAGCTCCGGTGGTGGTGAATCCGCAGCTCTGGTGGTCGTGAATCCGCAGCTCTGGTGGTGGTGAGGCGGCAGCTCCAGTGGTGGTGAGGCGGCAGCTCTGGTGGTGGTGAGGAGGCAGCTCTGGTGGTGGTGAGGAGGCAGCTCTGGTGGTGGTGAATCTGCAGCCCTGGTGGTGGTGAGGCGGCAGCTCCGGTGGTGGTGAGGCGGCAGCTCCGGTGGTGGTAAGGCGGTAGCTCTGGTGGTGGTGAGGTGGCAGCTCTGGTGGTGGTGAGGGGGCAGCTCTGGTGGTGGGGAGGTGGCAGCTCTGGTGGTGGTGAGGCGGCAGCTCCAGTGGTGGTGAGGCGGCAGCTCCAGTGGTGGTGAGGCGGCAGCTCTGGTGATGGTGAGGGGCAGCTCTGGTGGTGGTGAGGCGGCAGCTCCGGTGGTGGTGAGGCGGCAGCTCCGGTGGTGGTGAGGAGGCGGCTCTGGTGGTGGGGAGGCGGCGGCTCTGGTGGTGGTGAGGGGCAGCTCTGGTGGTGGTGAGGCGGCAGCTCTGGTGGTGGTGAGGCGGCAGCTCTGGTGGTGGTGAGGAGGCAGCTCTGGTGGTGGTGAGGCGGCAGCTCCGGTGGTGGTGAGGCGGCAGCTCCGGTGGTGGTGAGGCGGCAGCTCCAGTGGTGGTGAGGCGGCAGCTCTGGTGGTGGTGAGGCGGCAGCTCTGGTGGTGGTGAATCTGCAGCCCTGGTGGTGGTGAGGCGGCAGCTCTGGTGGTGGTGAATCTGCAGCCCTGGTGGTGGTGAGGCGGCAGCTCCGGTGGTGGTGAGGGGGCAGCTCTGGTGGTGGTGAGGCGGCAGTTCTGGTGGTGGTGAGGCGGCAGCTCCGGTGGTGGTGAGGCAGCAGCTCTGGTTGTGGTAAGGTGGCAGCTCCAGTGGCGGTGGGGTGGCGGCTCGGTAATTGCAGGTTGTAGCTTTCCTGAAGAGATGGTTTTCAAGTTCGGTCTGAAGGATCCGAGCGCGGTGGATAATGTGACGTGTTGGGGCGCAGAATTCCAGAGAATGGGGGATATTCCGGAGAAATCTTGGAGGCGGTTGTGTGAGGAGCGGATAAGTGTGGAGAGAGGAGAATCGAAGATTACGTGAGGGAAGTGTGGCACCCTGGCACCTTGTTGGGCACCACAGAACTCCTTGGGACATGAATGGAGCAGTAACAGCAAGCAACGCTCACACAAAACACCTTAGTACACCTTTAACACCCCTTTTCACCCCAGGCCTCTAGGGGGAGCTCCACTGGTCACTTTGAGCCAGTTCCCCCTATAAATAGAGTCTTGGAGGGAGAAACACCAGAGTGTGCAGACGCTACAAGAGCTGCAGGACGTGTGCAACCACCGGTTCTGGAGCCATACTAGGCCCAAACCAGCACACCCAGCACAGTGAGAGACCCTTGTAATTGGGGTCAGAGGACAGGAGAAAGCACCTCTCAGGGACAATAGAGTGACACTAACTCTCTCCCTCATCATCCGGTTACTGGAACCGAGCTGTGAGAGCTACTTGCCACCACAGAGAACAAGCACCACAACCAGGGAGTCTAGCCCCCTGTGCACCTAAAGCGCCTACCTACGAGAGCCCAGGGAAGAGGATAGACGTTGAATCATCCCTTTAACAGTGCCCTCAGTGCAGCTAAACCAGGTGAAATACGTTCCATTGAACACACTACCCGGTTCGGCAGGATTCCACATCCACCCGACCTCAACTAGAGAAGACAGAGAAAGGAAGCCTAACACTGCTTGCTGTGAACCTCCAGGAGGGTTAACCTCATCCTCACCCGGTCAGAGTGTACCTGATATCCATCAGTAAAGGTACCTAAAAGACTTAGGTGTGTCTGCGCTTGAATTCCTGGATCAAACGGCGGCCTGACTCAGCTGCCTCACAACATCTTGTGCAGCTCCTGGCCCCGGGGACTCCCGCTCATCCTGTGGGGAGCGTCCCATCTTGCTGCATAACATCCCCCGGAGGCCCAAGCAGCGCCGGTGGACATCACCGGAACACTCACAGGTGGCGTCACGACGACAATTAACCCCTACTGTTCAGCCATCCCCCTATTGATCTGGACCACCGGGCCCCACAGCCGCAGGCGCGGTTCCGTGAGAAGGAGAAGTAGACGCCTGCAACGTGCAGAACCCGGCTGAGTCAGAATGTATTGGGAGATTAGTTCATAGATATAGGAGGGGGCAGGTTATGGACGGCTTTGTAGGTCAGTGTTAGGAGCTTGAACTGGATTTGTTGGGGAATTGGGAGCCGGTGGAGGGATTTATAGAGGGGAGAAACAGGGGAGTAGAGAGGAGAGAGGTGGATTAGTCGGGCAGCAGAGTTGAGGACAGACTGTAGAGGTGCAAGAGTGTTAGCAGGGAGGGCACAGAGGAGGAGGTTGCAGTAGTCAAGGCAGGAGATGATGAGGGCATGTCCAAGAGGTTTAGTAGATTGAACATTGAGGAAGGGACGGATTCTGGTAATATTCTTGAGCTGGAGGTGACAGGAGGTGGCGAGAGCTTGGATGTGCGGTGTGAAGGACAGGGCAGAGTCGAGAGTTACTCCGAGGCAGCGGATTTCGGGTAACTACATCTTATGGATGGCAGGTCTATAACTTGCATTTAAATGTCTATACTTTATTTTGGTGTTGTAGGGGTTAAGGACTCTTTCCCATCTGGCTGTTCTTTGCAGTCTCAGGTGCAGATTTTTGTGCTCGCACCTCCACAACTGGAAGGCCGCGGCGCACTCACCTCTCCGGCGGTCCTGTGCTGTCTGCAGGGCTCAATCTGATGCTTCCTACTCCCAGGGTCTGAGCATACCACACAGGTCTGCAGGGAGTACGCTTAGGCAGTGCACATGGCACACCCCGATTCTTATAGGGCTAGTGTTGACCTACCAGGAAATGCTTCTCAGCCTAAAGCTGAGAAGCACATAGTATTTAAGGCACCTTCCCCAGGTGGAGGTGCCTGAGCAACATGGCCTATGCCTTAAAGATATGCTGCTAGTTGTCAGGTCCCCTTGCTATTTCAAGTGTCCGTGCCTTGCCTGATCTGTGACTGTTTCCAGTCCTGCTGCCACGCTATCTGCGTTAGTCCTGCAGCTGTGCCATCTGGACCAGTCCTGCCACCATACCCTGAGCCTGCACCTGCCTGCATCCAGCCATCCTGGCTGCACCTACTCAGAGACTGTGTCTGTCTGGAAAACTGTCACGATACCGAGACCCCCTGGAGTATTCCCTGACACCTACATACCAACACAAGCCCATCTTCTTCATCTGAGACTCTAGAGAAGACTCGGTAGTCACTCAGGTGCACTCTTCCAGGCTGACATCAGTACTGTGATGGAGTGAGTTCATTCCCAGATGATCGCACCAGCATACATAAATATATCAAGGGCTGTCACACTGTAGAGGGCTCAGCTTTATTCTATGGCTGTCCACTGTAGAGGAATCAGCTTTATTCTAGGGCTGTCACACTATAGAGGAATCAGCTTTATTCTAGGGCTGTCACATTGTAGAGGGATCAGTTTTATTCTAGGGCTTTCACAATATAGAGGGATCAGCTTTATTCTAGGGCTGTCACACTGTAGACGAATCAGCTTTATTCTAGGGCTGTCACACTGTAGAGGAATCAGCTTTATTCTAGGGCTGTCACACTGTAGAGGAATCAGCTTTATTCTAGGGCTGTCACACTGTAGAGGAATCAGCTTTATTCTAGGGATGTCACACTGTAGAGGGCTCAGTTTTATTCTAGGGCTGTCACACTGTAGAGGAATCAGTTTTATTCTAGGGCTGTCACACTGTAGAGGGATCAGTTTTATTCTAGGGCTGTCACAATTAGAGGGATCAGCTTTATTCTAGGGCTGTCACACTGTAGAGGAATCAGCTTTATTCTAGGGCTGTCACACTGTAGAGGAATCAGCTTTATTCTAGGACTGTTACACTGTAGAGGATCAGCTTTATTCTAGGGCTGTCACACTGTAGAGGGATCAGTTTTATTCTAGGGCTTTCACAATATAGAGGGATCAGCTTTATTCTAGGGCTGTCACACTGTAGACGAATCAGCTTTATTCTAGGGCTGTCACACTGTAGAGGAATCAGCTTTATTCTAGGGCTGTCACACTGTAGAGGAATCAGCTTTATTCTAGGGCTGTCACACTGTAGAGGAATCAGCTTTATTCTAGGGCTGTCACACTGTAGAGGGCTCAGTTTTATTCTAGGGCTGTCACACTGTAGAGGAATCAGTTTTATTCTAGGGCTGTCACACTGTAGAGGGATCAGTTTTATTCTAGGGCTGTCACAATATAGAGGGATCACCTTTATTCTAGAGCTGTCCCACTGTAGAGGAATCAGCTTTATTCTAGGGCTGTCACACTGTAGAGGGATCAGCTTTATTCTAGAGCTGTCACACTGTAGAGGGATCAGCTTTATTCTAGAGCTGTCCCACTGTAGAGGAATCAGCTTTATTCTAGGGCTGTCACACTTAGACGGATCACCTTTATCCTCATTTGCACAAGGAAAGACTAAAAGCAATGGGATGAAATGGGAAATGGGAGGAGACACAGATTAGATATTAGAAAAAAACTTTTTGACAGTGAGGGAGATCAGTGAGTGGAACAGGCGACACAAGAGGTGGTGAGTTCCCCTTCAATAGAAGTCTTCACACAAAGCCTGGAAACACATCTGTCTGGGAGGATTTAGTGAAGCCTGCTTTGAGCTTGGACCAGATGATCCAGGAGGTCCCATAACACTATGACCCGGGGGGTTCCTTCACACGATGACCCGGGGGGTTCCTTCACACGATGACCGGGAAGTCCCTTCACACGATGACCCGGGAAGTCCCTTCACACGATGACCCGGGAAGTCCCTTCACACGATGACCCGGGAAGTCCCTTCACACGATGACCCGGGAAGTCCCTTCACATGATGACCCGGGAAGTCCCTTCACATGATGACCCAGGAAGATCCTTCACTGATGACCCAGGAAGTCCTTTGACCACGATGACCTGGGGGGTCCCTTCACACGATGACCCGGGAAGTCCTTCACACGATGACCCGGGAAGTCCCTTCACACGATGACCCGGGAGTCCTTCACACGATGACCCGGGAAGTCCCTTCACATGATGACCCGGGAAGTCCCTTCACATGATGACCCAGGAAGTCCCTTCACATGATGACCCAGGAAGTCCTTTCACAGATGACCTGGTGGTCCCTTCACACGATGACCCGGGAAGTCCCTTCACACGATGACCCGGGAAGTCCCTTCACACGATGACCCGGGAAGTCCCTTCACATGATGACCCGGGAAGTCCCTTCACATGATGACCCGGGGGTCCCTTCACACGATGACCCGGGAAGTCCCTTCACATGATGACCCAGGAAGTCCCTTCACATGATGACCGGTGGGTCCCTTCACACGATGACCCGGGAAGTCCCTTCACAGATGACCCAGGAAGTCCCTTCACACGATGACCCGGGAAGTCCCTTCACACGATGACCCGGGAATTCCCTTCACGTGAGACCTGGGAGGTCCTTCACATGATGAACCGGGAAGTCCCTTCACAATGATGACCCGGAAGTCCCATTCACATGATGACCGGGAAGGTCCCTTCACATGATGACCCGGTGGGTCCCTTCACACGATGACTGGAAGTCCCTTCACATGATGACCCAGGAAGTCCATTCACACGATGACCTGGTGAGGTCCCTTCACACGATGACCCGGAAGTCCCTTCACATGATGACTTGGGGGTCGCTTCACATGATGACCGGGAAGTCCCTTCACAAAATGACCCAGGAGGTCCATAACACTATGACCTGGGAGGTCCCTTCACACGATGACCTAGGAGGTCCCTTCACACGATGACCCAGGAGGTCCCTTCACACGATGACCCAGGAGGTGCCTTCACACGATGACCTGGGAGGTCCCTTCACAGATGACCCAGGAGGTCCCTTCACATGATGACTCGGGAGGTCCCTTCACACGATGACCCAGGAGGTCTCTTCACACTATGACCCCAGGAGGTCCCTTCACATGATGACCCCGGGGGGTCCTCACACTATCCGGGGGTCCCTTCACACTATGACCCAAGAGGTCCCTTCACACTATGACCCCGGGAGGTCCCTTCATGCTCTACCATTCTGATTCTATTAATTCCCCTAATCCTCATTATAAGGTCTCAGGTATTCTTGGTTTGGTATCCGCTGTATTTTTAGCGCTGATTAGTCCATGTTTAGGATCCCCCCGGCTGTGAGCCAATCATCTATAATGGCGCTCTGTGTACAGGATTGATGGGAAATGCTGCCCTTTATACAGTACAATTCCCCCACAGGTAAATTATGGGTAATATCTCGCTGGTGAAGTAACGAGTCTCCGGCCGCGGGGTCTGGTAACTTTTCTTGTCTGAAATTTCCCTGAAAAAAAATATCCAAATAAGAAATAAAGAAAAGTTCCCCGATACATGAATGTGACATTATCACAGATTATACTGATGTGTCATCAGGGAGTGCGGAGGATTCAGCCCCAGCTATATAGAATTACTCAGTGTCTCCTCCACTCCTCTCTGGATGTCGCCTTGTCACTTCCACCAGCGCCATATTACTACACCTAAGTGATGGGTATGGAATTATGGCGTCCCTGCTCCCCTGCCTCGTGAGCCCCCGCCCGATCCTCCCCGCCCGGTCCCACAGTCCCCCCCACTAACCCGACACCATAGCCCCCACCAGCCATCGCCCCCGCCACTGATAAGCTGGGACTGACTTACAGGACCTGTGGTGACATCATGATCGTGGGCGGAGCCAGATATCAAAACAAGAAAATGGACAGCACCACAGACCTTTAGATGGTGCAAATTTTCTTTGTTTCCTTTATTCCATGGTCATATACAAGCGACGTTTCGACCATTGCTGTGGTCTTCATCAAGCTTCTGTGGCGCTGTCTGTTTCTTGTTTTGATATCTTGTTATGATCCGAATTTGGACTCTCTGGTTTTGGACGTGCGTCCAGGTGCAGGCTAGAGGAACGTATGGCCTAGCATACAAACCCCATGTGCTGTGACCAATTATCTTATATATACATGGGCGGAGCCAGGTGACATCATCATGACATCACCACAGGATCTTGAGCAGAGCGGATGGAGGGAGGAGCAGAGAGCAGCAGCAGGAGCAGATACTGCGGGGACAGATCACTGTCACCCCACACCACAGTTACACCACACTCACCCTGCACTCACTCACCCCACACCACACTCACCCTGCACTCACTCACCCCACACCACAGTCCACACACACACTCACCACCCTGCACTCACTCACTGCACTTACACACACACCACAGTCACACCACCACAAACCTCACCCTGCACTCACTCACTGTGCACTTACTCACACCACAGTCACACCACCAAACTCACCCTGCACTCACTCACCCTACATTCACTCGGCCCACACCATGGTCACCCCACACTCACACTCAGCCCTCACTCATCCTGCACCACAGTCAGCCCGCACTCATTCAACCTGCACTCAGCCCAAACTATGGTCACCCCACACTACAGTCATCCCACACTCAGCCTGCCCTCACTGAGCCTGCAACACAGTCAGCCCGCACCATAGTCAGGAGGCCCCGTTACACGGTACAAGACCGTGCATGATACCGTATAAATGTCACGGGTTTGGAGTCGTTCATACGACATGTTAGGACGTCGTTGCATGTAACACCCAGATACGAGTACGATAAATCATTGGATCGATTGATCGCAGGTTTGAGAACATGTTCTGTAATCAGACGATCCTCGATCAGCCGACCTGCTGCATCGTTATGTGTGACACCAAGATAACGATGTCAGTAACGACTTTCCCCATTCACAGCAATCAGCAGGGATCGTTCGCGGGGTTGTGTAAACGATATCTGCTCAGAACTTTGATGGTGCGTCGTTCACAATATCCAGACGTGAGACATCTCCCCAACCATGTCAAAGAGATGACAGAAAGGACACCGAGATCGATAGTGAGGCGTGTAACAGTACCTTAACATTGACCTGAGAGGTCGTCTCCTTACCTGGGATGGGATACCACACCTATGGCTAAGCTGCAGTACCTCTGTGGTGTTCAGACCTCAGGGGGCGCCACACTTCCTCCAGAGGCCCCATTATAAGGTGCTGGAATACACATCGCCGGTCACACAATCCGCTATACCCGCGGGCACAGGAGGAAGTGATGTCACCGGGGAGGAATACTGTGTGATGTATAATGATATGTACAGGACGTGCACCGCTACAGCGGAACCAAGACAGCAGAATGGAATACCCCTCCTCCGAGAGTCCAGCAAGGCATCCAATCACTGCCAGGACCTGAATCAGCTGATGTGTCACATGACTGCATCCACTGAGCGGTTTGGCAGGAAGTTTAAATGATCAGTTTATCCTCCAGTCACCTCCAGAGCTGCACTCACTGTTCTGCTGTTACATCGTGTCTTATCCTCAGTCACCTCCAGAGCTGCACTCACTGTTCTGCTGTTACATCGTGTCTTATCCTCCAGTCACCTCCAGAGCTGCAGTCACTATTCTGCTGTTACATCGTGTCTTATCCTCCAGTCACCTCCAGAGCTGCAGTCACTATTCTGCTGTTATGTCGTGTCTTATCCTCCAGTCACCTCCAGAGCTGCACTCACTATTCTGCTGTTACATCATGTCTTATCCTCCAGTCACCTCCAGAGCTACACTCACTATTCTGCTGTTACATCATGTCTTATCCTCCAGTCACCTCCAGAGCTGCACTCACTATTCTGCTGTTACATCATGTCTTATCCTCCTGTCACCTCCAGAGCTGCAGTCACTATTCTGCTGTTACATCATGTCTTATCCTCCAGTCACCTCCAGAGCTGCAGTCTCTATTCTGCTGTTACATCGTATCTTATCCTCCAGTCACCTCCAGAGCTGCACTCACTATTTTGCTGTTACATCGTGTCTTATGCTCCAGTCACCTCCAGAGCTGCACTCACTATTCAAGTTACATTGTGTCTTATCCTCCAGTCACCTTCAGAGCTGCAGTCATTATTCTGCTGTTACATCGTGTCTTATCCTCCAGTCACCTCCAGAGCTGCACTCACTATTTTGCTGTTACATCGTGTCTTATGCTCCAGTCACCTCCAGAGCTGCACTCACTATTCAACAGTCACATTGTGTCTTATTCTCCAGTCACCTCCAGAGCTGCAGTCACTATTCTGCTGTTACAACGTGTCTTATCCTCCAGTCACCTCCAGAGCTGCAGTCACTATTCTGCTGTTATATTGTGTCTTATCCTCCAGTCACCTCCAGAGCTGCACTCATTATTCTGCTATTACATCATGTCTTATCCTCCAGTCACCTCCAGAGCTGCACTCATTATTCTGCTATTACATCATGTCTTATCCTCCAGTCACCTCCAGAGCTGCACTCATTATTCTGCTATTACATCGTATCTTATCCTCCAGTCACCTCCAGAGCTGCATCACTATTTTGCTGTTACATCGTGTCTTATGCTCCAGTCACCTCCAGAGCTGCATCACTATTCAACAGTTACATTGTGTCTTATCCTCCAGTCACCTCCAGAGCTGCAGTCATTATTCTGCTGTTACATCGTGTCTTATCCTCCAGTCACCTCCAGAGCTGCACTCACTATTTTGCTGTTACATCGTGTCTTATGCTCCAGTCACTTCCAGAGCTGCACTCACTATTCAACAGTTACATTGTGTCTTATCCTCCAGTCACCTCCAGAGCTGCAGTCACTATTCTGCTGTTACATCATGTCTTATCCTCCAGTCACCTCCAGAGCTGCAATCACTATTCTGCTGTTACATCATGTCTTATCCTCCAGTCACCTCCAGAGCTGCAGTCACTATTCTGCTGTTACATCGTGTCTTATCCTCCAGTCTCCTCCAGAGCCACGGTCACTATTCTGCTGTTACATCATGTCTTATCCTCCAGTCACCTCCAGAGCTGCAGTCACTATTCTGCTGTTACATCGTATCTTATCCTCCAGTCACCTCCAGAGCTGCACTCACTATTTTGCTGTTACATCGTGTCTTATGCTCCAGTCACCTCCAGAGCTGCACTCACTATTTCAACAGTTACATTGTGTCTTATCCTCCAGTCACCTCCACAGCTGCAGTCATTATTCTGCTGTTACATCGTGTCTTATCCTCCAGTCACCTCCAGAGCTGCACTCACTATTCAACAGTACATTGTGTCTTATCCTCAGTCACCTCCAGAGCTGCAGTCATTATTCTGCTGTTACATCGTGTCTTATCCTCCAGTCACCTCCAGAGCTGCACTCATTATTCTGCTATTACATCATGTCTTATCCTCCAGTCACCTCCAGAGCTGCACTCATTATTCTGCTATTACATCGTATCTTATCCTCCAGTCACCTCCAGAGCTGCACTCACTATTTGCTGTTACATTGTGTCTTATGCTCCAGTCACCTCCAGAGCTGCACTCACTATTCAACAGTTACATTGTGTCTTATCCTCCAGTCACCTCCAGAGCTGTATCATTATTCTGCTGTTACATCGTGTCTTATCCTCCAGTCACCTCCAGAGCTGCACTCACTATTTGCTGTTACATCGTGTCTTATGCTCCAGTCACCTCCAGAGCTGCACTCACTATTCAACAGTTACATCGTGTCTTATCCTCCAGTCACCTCCAGAGCTGCCATAAGTTACTGACTTGTAAACTGTGCACCTTTCTATGGTAACTGGTGTGGGGCTGATTGCAGCATATTTGCAATGTAACTTTGAGCCTCGCCATGTTTAATGTATACTGTGGGGACTGTGCAATACTAATAAGGAGGCAAAGTCACACTGTTACTCTGTGGCCCACGCTGTGCACCCAGCACTGCCTGTTATCAGCCATAAACTTGTATTTTATAATGAGGGCGTTTTGTGTAAATAAATTCAAATATTTTTGAGCATAAAAAGACTTTTCTTCTTATATTGTCAATGTGTATATGAGTCTGCCAACTAGGGTTAATATTAAGGGATTAATGTATACCCTGAGCCCCGTTTATGAAAATGTATAGTAATCAGTGCGAAACTAATATTGATTTAAGCAGAATAGTGAGTGCAGCTGTGGAGGTAACTGGAGGATAAGACATGATGTAACAGCAGAATAGTGACTGCAGCTCTGGAGGTGACTGGAGGAAAGACACGATGTAACAGCAGAAGTAGTGAGTGCAGCTCTGGAGGTGACTGGAGCATAAGACATGATGTAACAGCAGAATAGTGAGTGCAGCTCTGGAGGTGATTGGAGGATAAGACACGATGTAACAGCAGAATAGTGACTGCAGCTCTGGAGGTGACTGGAGGATAAGACATGATGTAACAGCAGAATAGTGACCGCAGCTCTGGAGGTGACTGGAGGAAAGACACATGTAACAGCAGAATAGTGATGCACTCTGGAGTGACTGGAGGATAGACACAATGTAACAGCAGAATAGTAACTTGCAGCTCTAGAGGTGACTGGAGGATAAGACAGATGTAACAGCAGAATAGTGACCTGCAGCTCTGGAAGTGACTGGAGGATAAGACACAATGTAACAGCAGAATAGTGAGTGCACTCTGGAGGTGACTGGAAGGATAAGACACTGATGTAACAGAGAATAGTGAGTGCACTCTGGAGGTGACTGGAGGATAAGACACGATGTAACAGTAGAATAGTGATGGCAGTCTGGAGGTGACTGGAAGAGATAGACATCGATGTAACAGCAGAATAGTGATGCAGCTCTGGAGGTGACTGGAGGATAAGACATGATGTAACAGCAGAATAGTGAGTGCAGCTCTGGAGGTGACTGGAGGATAAGACACGATGTAACAGCAGAATAGTGACTGCAGCTCTAGAGGTGACTGGAGGATAAGACATGATGTAACAGCAGAGATAGTGACTGCAGCTCTGGGGTGACTGGAGGATAAGACATCATGTAACAGCAGAATAGTGAGTTGCAGCTCTGGAAGGTGACTGGAGGATAAGACACGATGTAACAGCAGAATAGTGACTGCAGCTCTTGTGAGGATAAGACATGATGTAACAGCAGAATAGTGAGTGCAGCTCTGGAGGTGACTGGAGGATAAGACACAATGTAACAGCAGAATAGTGATGAAGCTCTGGGGTGACTGGGGATAAGACACGATGTAACAGCAGAATAGTGACTGCAGCTCTGGGCGGTGACTGGAGATAAGACACGATGTAACAGCAGAATAGTGATGAGTCTTGGAGGTGACTGGAGGATAAGACATTGATTGTAACAGCAGAGTGAGTGAGTGCCAGCCTGGAGGTGACTGGAGGAAAGACATGATGTAACAGCAGAGTAGTGAGTGCAGCTCTGGAGGTGACTGGAGGATAAGACATGATGTAACAGCAGAATAGTGAGTGCAGCTCTGGAGGTGACTGGAGGATAAGACATGATGTAACAGCAGAATAGTGACTGCAGCTCTGGAGGTGACTGGAGGATAAGACACAATGTAACAGCAGAATAGTGACTGCAGCTCTGGAGTGACTGGAGGATAAGACAGATGTAACAGCAGAGTAGTGATGCAGCTCTGGAGGTGACTGGAGATAGACACGATGTAACAGCAGAATAGTGATGCAGCTCTGGAGGTGACTGGAGGATAAGACATGATGTAACAGCAGAGTAGTGAGTGCAGCTCTGGAGGTGACTGGAGGATAAGACACGATGTAACAGCAGAATAGTGAGTGCAGCTCTGGAGGTGACTGGAGGATAAGACACGATGTAACAGCAGAATAGTGACTGCAGCTCTGGAGGTGACTGGAGGATAAGACATGATGTAACAGCAGAGTAGTGAGTGCAGCTCTGGGGTGACTGGAGGATAAGACACGATGTAACAGCAGAATAGTGAGTGCAGCTCTGGGGGTGACTGGAGGATAAGACATCGATGTAACAGCAGAATAGTGATGCAGCTCTGGAGGTGACTGGAGGAGAAGACATGATGTAACAGCAGAGTAGTGAGTGCAGTCTGGAGGTGACTGGAGGATAAGACATGATGTAACAGCAGAATAGTGAGTGCAGCTCTGGGGGTGACTGGAGGATAAGACATCGATGTAACAGCAGAATAGTGACGTGCAGCTCTGGAGGTGACTGGAGGATAAGACACATGTAACAGCAGAATAGTGACTGCAGCTCTGGAAGTGGACTGGAGGATAAGACATGATGTAACAGCAGAATAGTGACTGCAGCTCTGGGGTGACTGGAGATAAGACACGATGTAACAGCAGAATAGTGATGCAGCTCTGGGGTGACTGGAGGATAGACATGATGTAACAGCAGAGTAGTGAGTGCAGTCTGAGTGACTGGAGGATAAGACACGATGTAACAGCAGAATAGTGAGTGCAGCTCTGGGGGTGACTGGAGGATAAGACACGATGTAACAGCAGAATAGTGACTGCAGCTCTGGGATGACTGGAGGAGAAGACATGATGTAACAGCAGAGTAGTGAGTGCAGCTCTGGCGGTGACTGGAGGATAAGACACGATGTAACAGCGAATAGTGAGTGCAGCTCTGGGGGTGACTGGAGGATAAGACACGATGTAACAGCAGAATAGTGACTGCAGCTCTGGAGGTGACTGGAGGAGAAGACATGATGTAACAGCAGATAGTGAGTGCAGCTCTGGAGTGACTGGAGGATAAGACATGATGTAACAGCATGAATAGTGACTGCAGCTCTGGGGTGACTGAGGATAAGACACGATGTAACAGCAGAATAGTGACTGCAGCTCTGGAGGTGACTGGAGGATAAGACACGAATGTAACAGCAGAATAGTGACTGCAGCTCTGGAGGTGACTGGAGGATAATACATGATGTAACAGCAGAATAGTGACTGCAGCTCTGGAGGTGACTGGAGGATAAGATAGATAGTAACAGCAGAATAGTGACTGCAGCTCTGGAGGTGACTGGAGGAAAGATATCAGCAGAGTAGTGATGCAGCTCTGGAGGTGACTGAGATAAGAATGATGTAACAGCAAGTAGTGAGTGCAGCTCTGGAGGTGACTGGAGGATAAGACACGATGTAACAGCAGAGTAGGATGCAGCTCTGAGGTGACTGGAGGATAAGACATGATGTAAAGCAGAGTAGTGATGCAGCTCTGGAGGTGACTGGAGGATAAGACACGATTAACAGCAGAAGTGAGTGCAGCTCTGGAGGTGACTGGAGGATAAGACACGAATGTAACAGCAGAGTAGTGACTGCAGCTCTGGAGGTGACTGGAGGATAAGACATGATGTAACAGCAGTAGTAGGTGCAGCTCTGGAGTGACTGGAGGATAAGACAGATGTAACAGCAGAGTAGTGAGTGCAGCTCTGGAGGTGACTGGAGGATAAGACGATGTAACAGCAGAGTAGTGACTGCAGCTCTGGAGGTGACTGGAGGATAAGACACGATGTAACAGCAGAGTAGTGATGCAGCTCTGGAGGTGACTGGAGGATAAGACACGATGTAACAGCAGAGTAGTGAGTGCAGCTCTGGAGGTGACTGGAGGATAAGACACGATGTAACAGCAGAGTAGTGACTGCAGCTCTGGAGGTGACTGGAGGATAAGAACAATGTAACAGCAGAGTAGTGAGTGCAGCTCTGGAGGTGACTGGAGGATAAGACACGATGTAACAGCAGAGTAGTGACTGCAGCTCTGGAGGTGACTGGAGGATAAGACATGATGTACAGCAGAGTAGTGACTGCAGCTCTGGAGGTGACTGGAGGATAAGACATGATGTAACAGCAGATAGTGAGTGCAGCTCTGGAGGTGACTGGAGATAAGACAATTACAGCGTATGCTGCAGCTTGGAGTACTGGAGATAAGACAGATACAGAGAATAGTAGGCAGCTCTGGAGTACTGGAGGATAAGACAGATGTAACAGCAGAATAGTGACTGCAGCTCTGGAGGTGACTGGAGGTAAACATGATGTAACAGCAGAATAGTGATGCAGCTCTGGAGGTGACTGGAGGATAAGACAATGTAACAGCAGATAGTGACTGCAGCTCTGGAGGTGACTGGAGGATAAGACAGATGTAACAGCAGATAGTGACTGCAGCTCTGGAGGTGACTGGAGGATAAGACACGATGTAACAGCAGAATAGTGACTGCAGCTCTGGAGGTGACTGGAGGATAAACAGATGTAACAGCAGATAGTGATGCAGCTCTGGAGGTGACTGGAGGATAAGACATATGTAACAGCAGAATAGTGACTGCAGCTCTGGAGGTGATGGAGGATAAGAATGATGTAACAGCAGATAGTGAGTGCAGCTCTGGAGGTGACTGGAGGATAAGACACGATGTAACAGCAATAGTGATCAGCTCTGGAGGTGACTGGAGAAAAGACACGATGTAACAGCAGAGTAATGGATGGCAGCTCTGGAGGTGACTGGAGGATAAGACAGATGTAACAGCAGAATAGTGATGCAGCTCTGGAGGTGACTGGAGATAAGACAGATGTAACAGCAGATAGTGAGTGCAGCTCTGGAGGTGACTGGAGGATAAGAAGATGTAACAGCAGAATAGTGATGCACTCTGGAGGTGACTGGAGGAAAGACAGATGTAACAGCAGATAGTGATGCAGCTCTGAGGTGACTGGAGGATAAGACAGATGTAACAGCAGATAGTGATGCAGTTGGGGGACTGGAGATAAGCACTGTACAGCAAGTGATGCAGTCTGGGTGACTGGAGGATAAGAAAATGTAACAGCAGATATGATGCAGCTCTGGAGGTGACTGGGGATAAGACAGATGTAACAGCAGAATAGTGATGCAGCTCTGGAGGTGACTGAGATAAGACACGATGTAAGAGAATAGTGATGCAGCTCTGGAGGTGACTGGAGGATAAGACACATGTAACAGCAGAATAGTGATGCAGCTCTGGAGGTGACTGGAGGATAAGACAAGTAACAGCAGATAGTGACTGCAGCTCTGGAGTGACTGGAGGATAAGACATGATTAACAGCAGATAGTGATGCAGCTCTGGAGGTGACTGGAGATAAGACACGATGTAACAGCAGATAGTGATGCAGCTCTGGAGGTGACTGGAGGAAAGACAGATGTAACAGCAGATAGTGATGCAGCTCTGGAGGTGATGGAGGATAGACAGATGTAACAGCAGATAGTGAGTGCAGCTCTGGAGGTGACTGAGGAGAAGACATGATGTAACAGCAGAGTAGTGAGTGCAGCTCTGGAGGTGACTGGAGATAAGACATGATGTAACAGCAGATAGTGAGTGCAGCTCTGGAGGTGACTGGAGGATAAGACACGATGTAACAGCAGTAGTGATGCAGCTCTGGAGGGACGGAGTAAGCAGATTGTAACAGAAGTAGTGAGTGCAGCTCTGGAGGTGACTGGAGGATAAGACAGATGTAACAGCAGATATGATGCAGCTTGGAGTGACTGGAGATAAGACAATGTAACAGCAGATAGTGGTGCAGCTCTGGAGGTGACTGGAGGATAAGACACGATGTAACAGCAGAGTAGTGATGCAGCTCTGGAGGTGACTGGAGGATAAGACAGATGTAAAGCAGAGTAGTGATGCAGCTCTGGAGGGATGGGGATAAGACACATGTAACAGCAGAGTAGTGAGTGCAGCTCTGGAGGTGACTGGAGGATAAGACACGATGTAACAGCAGAGTAGTGACTGCAGCTCTGGAGGTGACTGAGGATAAGACATGATGTAACAGCAGAGTAGTGACTGCAGCTCTGGAGGTGACTGGAGGATAAGACACGATGTAACAGCAGAGTAGTGAGTGCAGCTGGAGGTGACTGGAGGATAAGACACGATGTAACAGCAGAGTAGTGACTGCAGCTCTGGAGGTGACTGGAGGATAGACATGATGTAACAGAGAGTAGTGAGTGCAGCTCTGGAGGTGATGGAGATAAGACATGATGTAACAGCAGAGTAGTGAGTGCAGCTCTGAGGTGACTGAGATAGACAATGTAACAGCAGAAGGTGCAGCTCTGGAGGTGACTGAGGATAAGACACGATGTAACAGCAGAGTAGTGAGGCAGCTTGGAGGTGACTGGAGGATAAGACACGATGTAACAGCAGAGTAGTGAGTGCAGCTCTGGAGGTGACTGGAGGATAAGACAGATGTAACAGCAGAGTAGTGATGCAGCTCTGGAGGTGACTGGAGGATAAGACACATGTAACAGCAGAGTAGTGAGTGCAGCTCTGGAGGTGACTGGAGGATAAGACACGATGTAACAGCAGATAGTGACTGCAGCTCTGGAGTGACTGGAGGATAAGACAGATGTAAAGCAGAGTAGTGTGCAGCTCTGGAGGTGACTGGAGGATAAGACACGATGTAACAGCAGAGTAGTGAGTGCAGCTCTGGAGGTGACTGGAGGATAAGACACATGTAACAGCAGATAGTGACTGCAGCTCTGGAGGTGACTGGAGATAAGACATGATGTAACAGCAGAGTAGTGACTGCAGCTCTGGAGGTGACTGGAGGATAAGACCGATGTAACAGCGAGTAGTGAGTGCAGCTTGAGGTGACTGGAGGATAAGACACGATGTAACAGCAGAGTGATGCAGCTCTGGAGGGTGGAGGATAAGACAATGTAACAGCAGAGTATGATGCAGCTCTGGAGGTGAGGAGGATAAGACAGATGTACAGCAGAGTAGTGAGTGCAGCTCTGGAGGACTGGAGATAAGACAGATGTAACAGCAGAGTAGTGGCTGCAGCTCTGGAGGTGACTGGAGGATAAGACACGATGTAACAGCATAGTAGTGAGTGCAGCTCTGGAGGTGACTGGAGGATAAGACACGATGTTAACAGCAGAGTAGTGAGTGCAGCTCTGAGGTGACTGGAGATAAGACAGATGTAACAGCAGAGTAGTGATGCAGTCTGGAGGTGACTGGAGGTAAGACACAATGTAACAGCAGATAGTGAGTGCAGCTCTGGAGGTGACTGGAGGATAAGACATGATGTAACAGCAGAGTAGTGAGTGCAGCTCTGGAGGTGACTGGAGGATAAGACATGATGTAACAGCAGAGTAGTGACTGCAGCTCTGGAGGTGACTGGAGGATAAGACATGATGTAACAGCAGAGATAGTGATGGCAGCTCTGGAGGTGACTGGAGGATAAGACATGATGTAACAGCAGAGTAGTGACTGCAGCTCTGGAGGTGACTGGAGGATAAGACATGATGTAACAGCAGAGAGTGGACTGCAGCTCTGGAGGTGAGGAGGAAACAACAGCAAGTGACCTGGGGTGATGAATAAACAGAGTAACAAGATAGACTGCAGCTGAGGTACTGAGAAAGACAATGTAACCGAGTAGATGCTGGTGACTAGATAACAATGTACAATATGAGCAGCTCTGGGATGGAGGATAAACATAAGCAAGGCAGTGAGGAGAAAAATGACAGAAAGTGTGACTCTGAGGTGACTGGAGATAAACAGATTAACAGCAATAGTGAGTGCAGCTCTGGGGTGACGGAGGAAACAGATTACAGAGAGTGATGCAGCTGATGATGGAGATAAAATTAATGTGCAGCTCAGATGAGGAAACAATACCGATAGGTCAGTCGAATGAGATAAACAATTAACCAATATGGCGTCTAGTGACGGAAACAACAATAGTGATCATTGAGTCTGGGGAAGAAGTGCAAGACCTCGGATGAAAAATTGTAGCAGTATGTGCAGTTGGGTGACTGGAAAGAATACAGCAGAGTGAGTGCAGCCAATGTAAAAATTACGCGAGTGAGCGGGAATAGAAAGAATTACAGAATATGAGAGTGAGTCAGTAGCAGATAACGCAGAGTTGAGCAGCTCTGGTGACTGGGATAAACAATGAACAGCAGTATAGTGCAGCCTGGGACTGAGGTAAACATGTAACAGCATAGGTGGCTGGAGTGACGAGGAAAGACATGATGTAAGCAAGAGTGATGCAGCTCTGGGGGACTGGAGGATAAGACAGATGTACAGCATAGGAGTGCAGCTTGGGTGACTGGAGGATAAGACAATGTACAGCAATATGACTGCAGCTTGAGGTGACGGAGGAAAGACAGATAACAGCAGATAGTGGCAGCTTGGAGGTGATGGAGGATAAACAATTAACAGCAGAATAGTGAGTGGCTTGGGGTGATGGATAAGACAGATTAACGAGATAGTGACGCAGCTCTGGAGGTGACGGAGGTAGACAATGTACAGCAGTAGTGATGCACTCGGAGTGATGGAGATAAGACGATGTAAAGCGATAGTGAGCAGCCTGGAGGTGACTGAGATAAGACAGATGTAACAGCAGAGTAGTGACTGCCTCTGGAGGTGACTGGAAGACAATGTAACAGCAGAGTATGATGCATCTGGAGGTGACTGGAGATAAGACAGATGTAACAGCAGAGTAGTGATGCAGCTCTGGAGGTGACTGGAGGATAAGACAGATGTAACAGCAGAGTAGTGAGTGCAGCTCTGAGGTGACTGGAGGATAAGACATGATGTAACAGCAGAGTAGTGATGCAGCTCTGGAGGTGACTGGAGGATAAGACATGATGTAACAGCAGATAGTGAGTGCAGCTCTGAGGTGACTGGAGGATAAGACATGATTAACAGCGAGTAGTGAGTGCAGTCTGGAGTGATGGAGGATAAGAACAGATGTAACAGCAGAGTAGTGAGTGCAGCTCTGGAGGTGACTGGAGGATAAGACAGATGTAACAGCAGAGTAGTGAGTGCAGCTCTGGAGGTGACTGGAGGATAAGACATGATGTAACAGCAGATAGTGAGTGCAGCTCTGGAGGTGACTGGAGGATAAGACATGATTAACAGCAGAGTAGTGATGCAGCTCTGGAGGTGACTGGAGGATAAGAACTGATGTAACAGCAGAGTAGTGAGTGCAGCTCTGAGTACGAGGATAAGACATGAGTAACGGAGTATGATGCACTGAGTGACTGGAGGATAAACAGATAACAGCAGAGTAGTGATGCAGCTCTGGGGTGACTGGAGGATAAGACATGATGTAACAGCAGATAGTGATGCAGCTCTGGAGGTGATGGAGGATAAGACATGATGTAACAGCAGAGTAGTGAGTGCAGCTCTGGAGGTGACTGGAGGATAAGACATGATGTAAAGCAGAGTAGTGAGTGCAGTCTGGAGGTGACTGGAGGATAAGACAGATGTAACAGCAGAGTAGTGAGTGCAGCTCTGGAGGTGACTGGAGGATAAGAATGATGTAACAGAGATAGTGACTGCAGCTCTGGAGTGACTGGAGGATAAGACCGATGTAAAGAGAGTGGAGTGGAGTGCAGCTCTGGAGGTGACTGGAGGTAAGACATGATGTAAAGCAGATAGTGAGTGCAGCTGAGGTGATGAGATAAGCAGATGTAACAGCAGAGTAGTGATGCAGCTCTGGAGGTGACTGGAGGATAAGACATGATGTAACAGCAGAGTAGTGAGTGCAGCTTGGAGGTGACTGGAGGATAAGACATGATGTAACAGCGAGTAGTGAGTGCAGCTCTGGAGGTGACTGGAGGATAAGACATGATGTAACAGCAGAGTAGTGACTGCAGTCTGAGGTGACTGAAGGTAGACAGAGTACGCAGAGTAGTGAGTGCAGCTCTGGAGGTGACTGAGGATAAGACATGATGTACAGCAGAGTAGTGAGTGCAGCTCTGGAGGTGAGGAGGATAAGACAGATGTAACAGCAGAGTAGTGACTGCAGCTCTGGAGGTGACTGGAGGATAAGACACGATGTAACAGAGATAGTGAGTGCAGTCTGGAGGTAGGAGGATAAACAGATTATCAGCAGAGATAGTGATGCAGCTCTGAGTGACTGTGAGGTAGATGATGTAACAGCAGAGTAGTGATGCAGCTACTGGAGGTGACTGGAGGATAAAGACATGATGTAACAGCAGAGTAGTGAGTGCAGCTCTGGAGGTGACTGGAGGATAAGACATGATGTAACAGCAAGTAGTGACTGCAGCTCTGGAGTGACTGGAGGAAAGACATGATGTAAAGCAGAGTAGTGAGTGCAGTCTGGAGGTGACTGGAGGATAAGACATGATGTAAAGCAGAGTAGTGACTGCAGCTCTGGAGGTGACTGGAGGATAAGACCAGATGTAACAGCAGAGTAGTGAGTGCAGCTCGAGTACTGGAGGATAAGACATGATGTAACAGCAGAGTAGTGAGTGCAGCTCTGGAGGTGATGAGATAAGACAATGTAACAGCAAGTAGTGAGTGCAGCTCTGGAGGTGACTGGAGGATAAGACAGATGTAACAGCAGAGTAGTGAGTGCAGCTCTGGAGGTGACTGGAGGATAAGACAGATGTAACAGCAGAGTAGTGACTGCAGCTCTGGAGGTGATGGAGGATAAGACATGATGTAACAGCAAGAGTGCAGTTGAGTGCAGTCTCGAGAAGGAGTGACTGGATGAGATAAGACATGATGTAACAGCAGAGTAGTGACTGCAGCTCTGGAGGTGACTGGAGGATAAGACATGATGTAACAGCAGAGTAGTGAGTGCAGCTCTGGAGGTGACTGGAGGATAAGACATGATGTAACAGCAGATAGTGAGTGCAGCTCTGGAGGTGACTGGAGGATAAGACACGATGTAACAGCAGAGTAGTGAGTGCAGCTCTGGAGGTGACTGGAGGATAAGACACGATGTAACAGCAGAGAGTAGTGACTGCAGCTCTGAGGTGACTGGAGGATAAGACAGATGTAACAGCAGAGTAGTGAGTGCAGCTCTGGAGGTGACTGGAGGATAAGACAGATGTAACAGCAGAGTAGTGAGTGCAGCTCTGGAGGTGACTGGAGGATAAGACAGATTAACAGCAGAGTAGTGAGTGCAGCTCTGGAGGTGACTGGAGGATAAGACATGATGTAACAGCAGAGTAGTGACTGCAGCTCTGAGGTGACTGGAGGATAAGACATGATGTAACAGCAGAGTAGTGATGCAGCTCTGGAGGTGACTGAGGATAGAAAAAGAGTGGGGAGGGAATAAGACAGATGTAACAGCAGAGTTTGACTGCAGCTCTGGAGGTGACTGGAGGATAAGACATGATGTAACAGCAGAGTAGTGAGTGCAGCTCTGGAGGTGACTGGAGGATAAGACATGATGTAACAGCAGAGTAGTGATGCAGCTCTGAGGTGACTGGAGGATAAGACATGATGTAACAGCAGAGTAGTGATGCAGCTCTGAGGTGACTGGAGGATAAGACATGATGTAACAGCAGAGTAGTGAGTGCAGCTCTGGAGGTGACTGGAGGATAAGACACGATGTAACAGCAGAGTAGTGAGTGCAGCTCTGGAGGTGACTGAGGATAAGACATGATGTAACAGCAGAGTAGTGATGCAGCTCTGGAGGTGACTGGAGGATAAGACATGATGTAACAGCAGAGTAGTGAGTGCAGCTCTGGAGGTGACTGGAGGATAAGACATGATGTAACAGCAGAGTAGTGAGTGCAGCTCTGGAGGTGACTGGAGGATAAGACATGATGTAACAGCAGAGTAGTGAGTGCAGCTCTGAGGTGACTGGAGGATAAGACACGATGTAACAGCAGAGTAGTGAGTGCAGCTCTGGAGGTGACTGGAGGATAAGACAGATGTAACAGCAGAGTAGTGAGTGCAGCTCTGGAGGTGACTGGAGGATAAGACACGAATGTAACAGCAGAATAGTGATGTGCAGCTCTGGAGGTGACTGGAGGATAAGACACGATGTAACAGCAGAGTAGTGACTGCAGCTCTGGAGGTGACTGGAGGATAAGACATGATGTAACAGCAGAGTAGTGAGTGCAGCTCTGGAGGTGACTGGAGGATAAGACATGATGTAACAGCAGAGTAGTGAGTGCAGCTCTGGAGGTGACTGGAGGATAAGACATGATGTAACAGCAGAGTAGTGACTGCAGCTCTGAAGGTGACTGGAGGATAAGACATGATGTAACAGCAGAGTAGTGAGTGCAGCTCTGGAGGTGACTGGAGGATAAGACATGATGTAACAGCAGAGTAGTGAGTGCAGCTCTGGAGGTGACTGGAGGATAAGACATGATGTAACAGCAGAGTAGTGACTGCAGCTCTGAAGGTGACTGGAGGATAAGACACGATGTAACAGCAGAGTAGTGAGTGCAGCTCTGGAGGTGACTGGAGGATAAGACACGAATTAACAGCAGAATAGTGAGTGCAGCTCTGGAGGTGACTGGAGGATAAGACACGAATTAACAGCAGAATAGTGAGTGCAGCTCTGGAGGTGACTGGAGGATAAGACACGATGTAACAGCAGAGTAGTGACTGCAGCTCTGGAGGTGACTGGAGGATAAGACATGATGTAACAGCAGAGTAGTGAGTGCAGCTCTGGAGGTGACTGGAGGATAAGACATGATGTAACAGCAGAGTAGTGAGTGCAGCTCTGGAGGTGACTGGAGGATAAGACATGATGTAACAGCAGAGTAGTGAGTGCAGCTCTGGAGGTGACTGGAGGATAAGACATGATGTAACAGCAGAGTAGTGACTGCAGCTCTGAAGGTGACTGGAGGATAAGACACGATGTAACAGCAGAGTAGTGAGTGCAGCTCTGGAGGTGACTGGAGGATAAGACACGAATTAACAGCAGAATAGTGAGTGCAGCTCTGAAGGTGACTGGAGGATAAGACACGATGTAACAGCAGAGTAGTGACTGCAGCTCTGGAGGTGACTGGAGGATAAGACATGATGTAACAGCAGAGTAGTGAGTGCAGCTCTGGAGGTGACTGGAGGATAAGACATGATGTAACAGCAGAGTAGTGAGTGCAGCTCTGGAGGTGAGTGGAGGATAAGACATGATGTAACAGCAGAGTAGTGACTGCAGCTCTGAAGGTGACTGGAGGATAAGACATGATGTAACAGCAGAGTAGTGAGTGCAGCTCTGAAGGTGACTGGAGGATAAGACACAATGTAACAGCAGAGTAGTGAGTGCAGCTCTGGAGGTGACTGGAGGATAAGACACAATGTAACAGCAGAGTAGTGAGTGCAGCTCTGGAGGTGACTGGAGGATAAGACATGATGTAACAGCAGAGTAGTGACTGCAGCTCTGAAGGTGACTGGAGGATAAGACATGATGTAACAGCAGAGTAGTGAGTGCAGCTCTGGAGGTGACTGGAGGATAAGACACAATGTAACAGCAGAATAGTGAGTGCAGCTCTGGAGGTGACTGGAGGATAAGACACAATGTAACAGCAGAGTAGTGAGTGCAGCTCTGGAGGTGACTGGAGGATAAGACATGATGTAACAGCAGAGTAGTGAGTGCAGCTCTGGAGGATAAGACACGATGTAACAGCAGAATAGTGAGTGCAGCTCTGGAGGTGACTGGAGGATAAGACACAATGTAACAGCAGAGTAGTGAGTGCAGCTCTGGAGGTGACTGGAGGATAAGACATGATGTAACAGCAGAGTAGTGAGTGCAGCTCTGGAGGTGACTGGAGGATAAGACATGATGTAACAGCAGAGTAGTGAGTGCAGCTCTGGAGGTGAGTGGAGGATAAGACATGATGTAACAGCAGAGTAGTGACTGCAGCTCTGAAGGTGACTGGAGGATAAGACATGATGTAACAGCAGAGTAGTGAGTGCAGCTCTGGAGGTGACTGGAGGATAAGACACAATGTAACAGCAGAGTAGTGAGTGCAGCTCTGGAGGTGACTGGAGGATAAGACACAATGTAACAGCAGAGTAGTGAGTGCAGCTCTGGAGGTGACTGGAGGATAAGACATGATGTAACAGCAGAGTAGTGACTGCAGCTCTGAAGGTGACTGGAGGATAAGACATGATGTAACAGCAGAGTAGTGAGTGCAGCTCTGGAGGTGACTGGAGGATAAGACACAATGTAACAGCAGAATAGTGAGTGCAGCTCTGGAGGTGACTGGAGGATAAGACACAATGTAACAGCAGAGTAGTGAGTGCAGCTCTGGAGGTGACTGGAGGATAAGACATGATGTAACAGCAGAGTAGTGAGTGCAGCTCTGGAGGTGACTGGAGGATAAGACACAATGTAACAGCAGAGTAGTGAGTGCAGCTCTGGAGGTGACTGGAGGATAAGACATGATGTAACAGCAGAGTAGTGAGTGCAGCTCTGGAGGATAAGACACGATGTAACAGCAGAATAGTGAGTGCAGCTCTGGAGGTGACTGGAGGATAAGACACAATGTAACAGCAGAGTAGTGAGTGCAGCTCTGGAGGTGACTGGAGGATAAGACATGATGTAACAGCAGAGTAGTGAGTGCAGCTCTGGAGGTGACTGGAGGATAAGACATGATGTAACAGCAGAGTAGTGAGTGCAGCTCTGGAGGTGACTGGAGGATAAGACATGATGTAACAGCAGAGTAGTGACTGCAGCTCTGGAGGTGACTGGAGGATAAGACATGATGTAACAGCAGAGTAGTGACTGCAGCTCTGGAGGTGACTGGAGGATAAGACATGATGTAACAGCAGAGTAGTGACTGCAGCTCTGGAGGTGACTGGAGGATAAGACATGATGTAACAGCAGAGTAGTGACTGCAGCTCTGGAGGTGACTGGAGGATAAGACATGATATATATATACACAGTGTATATGATGTGTGAATGTTGCTCTCCTGATGGTTGGATGAAGCTTCTCCTCCTCAGTAATGATGGTTCCAGGGCAGCGGTGACTGGAGATAATGGGATTTGTACAGTGTGTGTCCTGTATCCGGGCCCCGCGGGCCCTCACAATGTCACACGTCTTTATTAGTGGCGATAAAGCGCGGAGTGTGACGGGTCCGGCCCTCGCGGTGTGGGGTCTCCAGATATTCAAATCTCACCCCGGGGCGACATCCGCCCACCCCGAGACCGAAGAAAAGGAGGAAATTTAAAGGAAAACGTCCCCTAAATCTTCCAGATCAGGAGGGTTAGCGGGAGGGGCGGAGCCTGTGAGGTACCGCCCTCTCTGCTCAGACTGCGATTGGTGCAATCCAGTAATTAGCCCCGCCCACCTCAACAAATAGAAACAAATGTATCAAAGTATATTCCGTGTATCACAGAAACTAATGACAATATCACACCGGGGCCCCGGAGCCTCGGGGGCCACAAAGTCCCTTTGGTCTATAGAAAAAGACTAATGATATTAAAGATTTGCAATAATTGGGGGCCGCGCTGGAGCCTTTACATACTCTGATGAACACTCTTCTGATTCCTCTCTTTCTCTCTCTCTATCCTCCTGTTTTCCTCTCTCTCTCTTTATCGCTCTCTATCTTCCCTCTCTTTCTGTCTCTATCTCCTGTCTATCCTCCTATTTCTCTCTCTTTCTAATAATAATAATAATAATAATAATAAAGCTTTATTTATATAGCGCCAACATATTCCGCAGCGCTTTACAATGTAGGGTTAGAGTACAGAAAATATACAGTAAGTAATTACAGTAGAGAACAAATACAGAACAATAATTGGATACAAAACAATAGGCATAGAATCAATGTAAAAAAGAAAATACAATAAATAAAGCAAGAAATGAAGGTGACCCTGCTCAAAAGAGCTTACAATCTACAACGGGATAGGGGTTATACAAGGTGCCGGGGCTTATTGCACTGGTGGTCCAGGCATCTTGAGGAAATGGGGCATAGAACTAAGCTTACATGGATGGTCATTATACAGTCTGTGTAGACCTTTTTGGTTTGGTGGCGTTTGTAGAAGAGTAATGTCCAGAGGGATAGCCCATTCACTGTCTACAGTGTAATGGACTTCTATTAGGGAGTATGATAGGCCACCTTAAAAAGATGCGTTTTTAGGGATCGTCTGAAGCCATGCAAGTTGTGGATAGTCCTGATTTCTTGGGGTAAAGCATTCCAGAGGATTGGTGCAGTTCTAGAGAAGTCTTGGAGCCGGGAGTGGGAGGATCGGATTAGTACAGATGTCAGTCGAAGGTCATTTGAGGAACGTAGAGCGCGGGTGGGGTGATAGACAGAGATGAGGGAGGAGAGGTAGAGGGGTGCTGCACTGTGAAGAGCTTTGTGGGTGAGAACAAGCAATTTGAATTTGATCCTGTAGTATACGGGCAGCCAGTGCAATGACTGGCACAGAGCAGAGGCATCTGAGTAACGATTGGCCAGATGGGTGATCCTGGCTGCTGCATTAAGGATGGACTGGAGAGGAGAAAGTCTGGTGAGGGGGAGGCCGCTTAATAGAGAATTGCAGTAGTCAAGGCGGGAATGGATTAGGGCCACGGTGAGGGTTTTTGTTGTTTCCAGGGTGAGAAAGGGGCGGACTCTAGAGATGTTCTTCAGGTGTAAGCGACAGGAGCGGACGAGACATTGTGTGTGGGAGGAGAAGGAGAGATCGGTGTCAAACATAACACCCAGACAGCGAGCCTGCTGCCTAGGCGTTATCGTGGTGCCGCACACTGAGAGAGAGATGTCCGATTTAGGGAGGTTAGTGAAGGGCGGGAGCAGAAGAAGTTCAGTTTTGGAAAGGTTTAGTTTCAAATAGAGAGTGGACATGATATTGGAAACTGCAGCTAGACAGTCATTGGTGTTCTTTAATACCGCAGGGGTAAGGTCAGGGGCTGAAGTGTATAGTTGAGTGTCATCAGCATAAAGATGGTACTGAAAGCCAAATCTGCTGATCGTCTGTCCGATCGGGGCCGTGTAGAGAGAGAAGAGGAGAGGGCCAAGGACTGAACCCTGAGGGACCCCAATAGTGAGAGGAAGAGGGGGGGAAGTGGAGCCAGAGAATGATACACTGAAAGAGCGGTCAGAAAGATAGGAGGAGAGCCAGGAGAGAGCCGTGTCCTTTATACCAATGGAGTGCAGCATAAAGAGTAGGAGCTGATGGTCGATAGTGTCAAAAGCTGCAGAGAGATCAAGAAGAATTAGCAGAGAGTGGTGACCATTACGTTTTGCCGTCAGAAGGTCATTGGTCACTTTGATGAGGGCAGTTTATGTAGAGTGAAGGGGGCGGAAACCAGACTGTAATGGATCTAGAAGAGAGTGAGCGGAGAGGTAACGGGTGAGGCGGGTGTAGACCAGGCGCTCCAGGAGTTTAGAGATGAAGGGGAGATTGGAGACTGGTCTGTAGTTATTTGTGCATGATGGGTTCAGAGTGGTTTTCTTTAATAATGGAGTAATGATCGAGTGTTTGAAGGAGGAGGGGATGATGCCAGAAAAGAGGGAGAGATTGAAGATTGTGGCTAAGTGAGTGGTGACGACTGGAGAGAGGGACTGGAGTAGGTGTGAGGGGATGGGGTCAGTAGTGCATGTGGTGGGACGAGAGGAAGAAAGGAGCCTGGAGACTTCTTCTTCTGTGACTGGGTCAAATGTGGAGAGTGAGCCGGAGGAGATGTGGGGAAGAATGGGGGTGGCAGCGCTTGGAGGCTGAGAGCTGATTTCCTGGCGGATGTTGTCTATTTTCTCCATGAAGTAGGAAGCTAGGTCATCAGCACAGAGGTCAGTGATGGGGGCCTGCACTTTCGGACTGAGGAGAGAGTGAAAGGTGTCAAAGAGTTTTTTTGGATTGTTGGATAGTGAGGAGACCAGGGTGGTGAAGTAGGTCTGTTTGGCGAGGTGAAGGGCGGAGTTGTAGGTTTTGAGCATGAATTTATAGTGGATAAAGTCTCCTGGTGAGCGAGTTTTCCTCCATAGATGTTCAGCACTCCTGGAGCATCGCTGGAAGAATCGAGTTTCTGGTGTGAGCCAGGGCTGTTTTGTTCTCTGTTTGGAGGTTCTGCGGGTGAGGGGCGCTACTTGGTCCAGGGAGCTTCTGAGAGAGTCATTGTAGTGATTTACTGCCTGATCTGGAGAAGAGATTGAAGAGATTGGGGACAGAGATGAGATGAGGGAGTCTGTGAGTGCTTGAGGGTTAATGGCCTGTAGATTTCTGGTTGTGTGATAGGTAGGATTGGGCTGTGTTGGCCGAGGGTTAGTGAGTGAGAAGGAGAGAATGTTGTGGTCAGAGAGTAGAGTTGAGTTATCCAAGGGGGAGGATGAGCAGAGACGGGTAAAGACCAGGTCAAGGGTGTTACCGTTTTCGTGCGTCTCAGAGGTTGAGAGCTGTGATAGGCCAAGAGAGGTAGTAAAAGATAGGAGCTGGGATGCAGATGGGGAGATGGGGCTGTTTATGGGAATGTTAAAGTCTCCCAGAATAAGGGTTGGTAAATCTGAGGACATGAAATGCAGGAGCCAAGCGGAGAAATGGTGGAGGAACTGGGTGGGTGACCCTGGGGGGCGGTATACCACTGCTACTTTGAGGGGGAGGGGATGGAATAGCCTAATGGTATGGACCTCAAAAGAAGGGAATGAGAGTGATGGGGCTGGAGGGATGACCTGGAAAGTACATTGTGGGGACAGGAGGAGGCCAACTCCACCGCCATGTCTGTTCCCAGGTCTAGGGCAATGAGAGAAATGTAGGCCGCCGTGAGAAATAGCAGCAGGGGAAGCAGTGTCTGAGTCCTGGATCCAGGTTTCTGTGAGGGCCAGCAGGTTTAGAGAGTTGGTAAGGAAGTAATTGTGAATGAAGGGAAGTTTGTTGCATACAGATCGTGGATTCCAGAGAGCGCAGTTAAAAGAGGGAGACGAAGGAGTGCAAGTGATGGTAATGAGGTTAGTGGGGTTTCTGTGTGAGGTGGGAGAGGGGTTGAAGTTAGAGGGTGGACCAGGATTGGGAGAGATATCACCTGAGAGGAGCAGCAGCAAAAAGAGAAAGAGCAGATAGTTTTTGGATTTTGGACTTTGTTTATGACGACAAATGTTAGAATATGATGGGCTGAGAATCTTCAGTAAACTGAATATAGCATGGGAGCTGTACATAGGGGAGGAGAGAGGGGCTGATGTGGATGAGTGGTGATGGCGGGGGGGATGGGGCGGTGAAGGTAAAGAGCAAGAGCGCATAGAACAATAGATATTGAAGTAAAGGACATGGTGATGGGGAAAGGAAAAGAAGTTAAAGTTGTTTTTTTTTAAATAGAGTGGCTTACCTGACTTCTGCCATGAAATAACTGCATCCACTTAGCATTCAATGCCACTGTGCATGAGATGCCACACGTGTCTGACCCCCCACACGTGTACCCCTTAAGAGTGAACTACATTTATAGGGCACACTACCAGATTCAGATGAAGGGGATTGTGGGAGGGAACATGGTATCAGGTAATTAACAACTACAAGGAACAGCAGGGGTGAAATAGGATTAATGCAGCAGACATTAGGCAAGACTCCCTCCACACTATAACACCTCCAACGAGATAACATTTACAACTGTGGCAAATTGTCATATACTTTTGAGTGAGGAATGCATAAACATATAGATGACACAGGAAACATTGCAATAAGTGCAGAGATGGAATATTACCATTACACTATCATTCAAGCTGAAGTTACAAGGAGATCATTGCAGCAGTCACAGGTATATTTAACATGCACTGGTACAATGGGTTGGGTCTTTCTCTCTATCCTCCTGTTTTCCTCTCTATCTTTCTTTCCTACTATCTCCTATCTCTTTTTCTCTCTCTCTATTTTCCCTCTCTCTCTCTATCTACCCTCTCTTTCTCTCTCTCTCTATCTCCTCTCTCTTTCTATTTCTATCCTCCTGTTTTCCTCTTTCTCTCTCTCTCCTCCTGTTTTTCTCTCTCTCTCTCTTTATCTCTCTCTATCTTCCCTCTCTTTCTCTCTCTATCTCCTCTCTCTTTTTACCTCCTCTCTCTATCCTCCTATTTCTCTCTCTTTCTCTCTGTCCTCTTGTTTTCCTCTCTATCTTTCTTTCCCACTATCTCCTCTCTCTTTTTCTCTCTCTCTATTTTCCCTCTCTCTCCTCTCTCTCTCTATTGTCCTGGTTTCCTCTCTTTCTGTCTCTCTCTTTCTATCCTCCTGCTTTCCTCTCTTTCTATCTCTCTCTGTCTCTCTATCCTCCTGTTTTCCTCTCTTTCTTTTTCTCTCTCCTTCTGTTTTCCTCTCTCTCTCTCTCTCTCTTTATCTCTATCTTCCTTCTTTCTCTCTCTCTCTCTCCTTCTGTGTTCCTTTCTCTCTATCTCCTCTCTCTCTGTCTCTCTATCCCCTCTCATCTCCATACAGTCATTATATATATTTTCTGTTTTCCTCCCTCTCTTTCTCTCTATCTCTCTTTCTCCTTCTGTTTTCCTATCTTTCTCTCTCTCTATCTCCTCTCTCTCTGTCTCTCTATCCCCTCTCCTCTCTGTACAGTCATTCTATATACTTTCTGTAGATCGTTCTGGCTAATCTGTTGTCTCTGGTGCAGATGTTCCCGCTGTTCATTAACCCTTTAGTCGCCATGTTCAGCATTTGGCGCCGTTTCCCTCCTTCGCCCTCCCCCGCTCACAGCCTGAGGATATTACTGTACAGTTGGGGTTTGGTGTGACCCCGAGGAGCCGCCCCTGATGACTTCACAGTAACATTACATGTCCGGGCTCTCGTCTCTGATCTGAGTAAATGAGGTCGTCACATCTGTCAGCGCCGCGTAACGAGACAAGACACAAGAATTAAGATCTGCGCTGAGGACGGGAGCAGACGGCGGCGGAGAGCGAATCCTCCGTCCTCATCTGCAGATTTCCTGGGACCGGTGGGAAAAACTGGAGCTGCTGAAAAGCGTCTGTAACCGAAGCCATAAATGTCAACTTATTTATCATTCACATCACAAAGTGTAATCACAGCTGTCACTCCAGGAGCCGCAGAGACCCAGAAACCACAGGCGGAAAAGTGAGAGCACAAGAACACGAGCAACACCGAACCAGCAAACCCGAGCAACAAAGATACAAAGCCACAAACCCGAGCAACAAAGATCCAAACCAACAAACCCTGAGCAACAAGGATCCAAACCAACAAACCCCGAGCAACAAGGATCCAAACCAACAAACCCCGAGCAACAAGAACCCAAACCAACAAACCCCGAGCAACAAGGATCCAAACCAACAAACCCCGAGTAACAAGGATCCAAACCAGCAAACCACGAGCAACAAAGATCCAAACCAACAAACCCCGAGCAACAAGGATCCAAACCAGCAAACCCCGAGCAACAAAGATCCAAACCAGCAAACCCGAGCAACAAAGATCCAAACCAACGAACCCGAGCAACAAGGATCCTAACCAACAAACCCGAGCAACAAGGATCCAAACCAACAAACCCTGAGCAACAAGGATCCAAACCAACAAACCCGAGCAACAAGGATCCAAACCAACAAACCCGAGCAACAAGGATCCAAACCAACAAACCCCGAGCAACAAGGATCCAAACCAACAAACCCTGAGCAACAAGGATCCAAACCAACAAACCCCGAGCAACAAGGATCCAAACCAACAAACCCCGAGCAACAAGGATCCAAACCAGCAAACCCCGAGCAACAAGGATCCAAAGCCACAAACCTGAGAAACAAGGATCCAAATCAGCAAACCCGAGCAACAAAGATCCAAACCAACAAACCCCGAGCAACAAGGATCCAAACCAACAAACACCGAGCAACAAGGATCCAAACCAACAAACACGAGCAACAAGGATCCAAACCAACAAACCCTGAGCAACAAGGATCCAAACCAACAAACCCCGAGCAACAAAGATCCAAACCAACAAACCCCGAGCAACAAGGATCCAAACCAACAAACCCGAGCAACAAGGATCCAAACCAACAAACCCCGAGCAACAAGGACCCAAACCACAAACCCCGAGCAACAAGGATCCAAACCAACAAACCCCGAGCAACAAGACAACCACAAACCCGAAGAACAAACAAACCAAACCAGCAACAAGAACAACCAAACAGACAAGGATCAAACCACAAACCGAGAACAAGGATCCAAACCAACAACCGAAAAAGCCAAACCAACAAACCGCAAAACAAACCAAACCAGACAAACGGAAAACAGACCAAACAACAACCACACAAAAGACACAAACCAAACCACAACGAGCAACAAGATCCAAACCAACAAACCCGAGAACAAGGATCCAAACAACAAACCCCGAGAACAAGATCCAAACCAACAAACCCGAGAACAAGATCCAAACAACAAACCCGAGCAACAAGGATCCAAACCAACAAACCCGAGAACAAGGATCCAAACCACAAACCCGAGCAACAAGGATCCAAACACAAACCCGAGCAACAAGATCCAAACCACAAACCCGAGCAACAAGATCCAAACAACAAACCGAGCAACAAGACCAACCAAACAACACCACAACAAACGACAACAGCAACCAACCAGAACAAGCAAACCAACAAACCCCGAGCAACAAGGATCCAACACAAACCAGAACAACACCAACAAACCAAGCAACAAACCAAAACAAGACAAACAAAACCGAGCAACAAATCCAAACAACAAACCCGAGCAACAAGGATCAAAAACAAACCACCGAGCAACAAGGATCCAAACCACAAACCCGAGCAACAAGGATCCAAACCAACAACCCAGCAAAAGGATCCAAACCAACAAACCCGACAACAAGGATCCAAAAAACAAACCCGAGCAACAAGGATCCAAACCAAAAACCCCGAGCAACAAGGATCCAAAAACAAACCGAAACAGGATCCAAACCAACAACCCGAGCAACAAGGATCCAAACCAACAAACCAGAACAAAGATACCAAACCAGCAAAACCAGCAACAAGGACCAAAACCAACAAACCCGAGCAACAAGGATCCAAACCAACAAACCCGGCAACAAGATCCAAACCAACAAACCCCGACAACAAGATCCAAACCACAAACCGAGCAACAAGACCCAAACCAACAAACCGACACAAACAATCCAAACCACAACAACCACAACAAGGATCCAACCAAAAAACCCGAGCACAAGGATCCAAACCACAAACCCCGAGCAACAAGATCCAAACCAACAAACCCGAGCAACAAGGATCAAACCAACAAACCGAGAACAAGGATCCAAACCACAAACCCAGCAACAAGATCCAAACCAACAAACCGACACAAGATCCAAACCAACAAACCCGAGCAACAAGATCCAAACCACAAACCCGAGCAACAAGGATCCAAACCACAAACCCGAGCAACAAGGATCCAAACCAACAAACCCGAGCAAACAAGATCCCAAACCAAAACCCGACAACAAGGATCAAACACAAACCGAGAACAAGGATCCAAACCAACAAACCCCGAGCAACAAGGTCCAACCAACAAACCCGAGCAACAAGGATCCAAACCAACAAACCCGAGCAACAAGGACCAAACACAAACCCAGCAACAAGGATCCAAACAACAAACCCAGCAACAAGACCAAACCACAAACCCAGCAACAAGGATCCAAACCAACAAACCCGAGCAACAAGGATCCAACCAACAAACCAGCAAACAGGATCCAAACCAACAAACCGAGCAACAAGGATCCAAACCAAACACCCAAGCAACAAGGATCCAAACCAACAAACCCGAGCACAAGATCCAAACCAACAAACCGGCAACAAGGATCCAAACCACAAACCACAACAAGACCAAACACAAACCCCGAGCAACAAGTCAACCAACAAACCAGAACAACCAAACCAACAAACCCAGCAAAAGGATCCAAACCAACAAACCCCGAGCAACAAGGATCCAAACCACAAACCCGAGCAACAAGGATCCAAACCACAAACCCCGAGCAACAAGGATCCAAACCAACAAACCCAACAACAAGGAATCCAAACCACAAACCCGAGCAACAAGGATCCAAACCAACAAACCCCGAGCAACAAGGATCCAAACCAACAAACGACCCACAACAACCCGAGACAAGACCAACAAAACCCGAGCAACAAGGATCCAAACCACAAACCCAAGATAAACAAGACCAAACAAGACAAACCACAGCAACAAGGATCCAAACCAACAAACCCGAGAAACAAGGACCCAAACCACAAAACCCGAGCAACAAGGATCCAAACCAACAAACCCCGAGCAACAAGGATCCAAACCAACAAACCCCGAGCAACAAGGACCAAACCACAAACCGAAAACAGGATCCAAACCACAAACCCGAGCAACAAGGATCCAAACCAACAAACCCGAGCAACAAGGATCCAAACCAACAAAACCCGAGCAACAAGGATCCAAAACCAAGCAAACCCCACAACAAGGATCCAAACCACAAACCGAGCAACCACAAGATCCAAACCAAAACCCGGCAAAAAGATCCAAACCAGCAAACCCCGAGCAACAAGGATCCAAACCAACAAACCCCGAGCAACAAGGATCCAAACCAACAAACCCCGAGCAACAAGGATCCAAACCAACAAACCCCGAGCAACAAGGATCCAAACCAACAAACCCCGAGCAACAAGGATCCAAACCAGCAAACCCGAGCAACAAGGATCCAAACCAGCAAACCCCGAGCAACAAGGATCCAAACCAACAAACCCCGAGCAACAAGGATCCAAACCAACAAACTCCAAGCAACAAGGATCCAAACCAACAAACCCCGAGCAACAAGGATCCAAACCAACAAACCCCGAGCAACAAGGACCCAAACCAACAAACCCCGAGCAACAAGGATCCAAACCAACAAACCCCGAGCAACAAGGACCCAAACCAGCAAACCCCGAGCAACAAGGATCCAAACCAACAAACCCCGAGCAACAAGGATCCAAACCAACAAACTCCAAGCAACAAGGATCCAAACCAACAAACCCCGAGCAACAAGGATCCAAACCAACAAACTCCAAGCAACAAGGATCCAAACCAACAAACCCGAGCAACAAGGATCCAAACCAACAAACTCCAAGCAACAAGGATCCAAACCAACAAACCCCGAGCAACAAGGATCCAAACCAACAAACTCCAAGCAACAAGGATCCAAACCAACAAACCCGAGCAACAAGGATCCAAACCAACAAACTCCAAGCAACAAGGATCCAAACCAACAAACCCCGAGCAACAAAGATCCAAACCAACAAACCCCGAGCAACAAAGATCCAAACCAACAAACCCCGAGCAACAAGGATCTAATGGTACCATTACATTGCATGCAACTTGGCTAAAAAATCCCGGCTTCAGCAATATTGCAGGAGCATCGTCCTGTGTTACAGCGCGAGAAATCGCTGGTTGCAAGTTGCCAGGTTTACAGACAGTGTTGGTAAATCTGGCGATGTTGCACCAGCGACTTGGCTGGATCTTGCTGTGTGACACAGCGATAGTGATGTTACCAGCGATGCCGCCTATTCAGCGTCGTATGCAACATCACCCCGTGTGACAGTTAAGGCAGCAATGTCAGAAGCGAGCGCGCACCTGCGGATTCGCTTCTGACATCGCTGCAACATCGCCCCGTGTAATGGTACATCAAACCAGCAAACCCCGAGCAACAAGTATCCACAGCTAAAAATGGAATCTCCATATAGCAAGACAGCACCGTGTACATACATTACATGTCTAACACAGTATTATACTCCAGAGCTGCACTCACTATTCTGCTGGTGCAGTCACTGTGTACATACATTACATTACATTACATTACTGATCCTGAGTTACCTCCTGTATTATACTCCAGAGCTGCACTCACTATTCTGCTGGTGCAGTCACTGTGTACATACATTACATTACTGATCCTGAGTTACCTCCTGTATTATACTCCAGAGCTGCACTCACTATTCTGCTGGTGCAGTCACTGTGTACATACATTACATTACTGATCCTGAGTTACCTCCTGTATTATACCCCAGAGCTGCACTCACTATTCTGCTGGTGCAGTCACTGTGTACATACATTACATTACTGATCCTGAGTTACCTCCTGTATTATACTCCAGAGCTGCACTCACTATTCTGCTGGTGCAGTCACTGTGTACATACATTACATTACTGATCCTGAGTTACCTCCTGTATTATACTCCAGAGCTGCACTCACTATTCTGCTAGTGCAGTCACTGTGTACATACATTACATTACTGATCCTGAGTTACCTCCTGTATTATACTCCAGAGCTGCACTCACTATTCTGCTGGTGCAGTCACTGTGTACATACATTACATTACTGATCCTGAGTTACCTCCTGTATTACACTCCAGAGCTGCACTCACTATTCTGCTGGTGCAGTCACTGTGTACATACATTACATTACTGATCCTGAGTTACCTCCTGTATTACACTCCAGAGCTGCACTCACTATTCTGCTGGTGCAGTCACTGTGTACATACACTACATTACTGATCCTGAGTTCCCTCCTGTATTACACTCCAGAGCTACGCTCACTATTCTGCTGGTGCAGTCACTGTGTACATACATTACATTACTGATCCTGAGTTACCTCCTGTATTATACCCCAGAGCTGCACTCACTATTCTGCTGGTGCAGTCACTGTGTACATACATTACATTACTGATCCTGAGTTACCTCCTGTATTATACCCCAGAGCTGCACTCACTATTCTGCTGGTGCAGTCACTGTGTACATACATTACATTACTGATCCTGAGTTACCTCCTGTATTATACTCCAGAGCTGCACTCACTATTCTGCTGGTGCAGTCACTGTGTACATACATTACATTACATAACAGCTTGTTATCAAGGAGAGAGACCATTCAGCTTTTTATCCGGGTGAAAGACCAATTAGATTGTTATTGAGTAGAGGGACCTTCCAGTTTGTTATTGAAGAAGGGAACCATCCAGCTTGTTATCGAGGAGAGGGATCATCCAGCTAGTTATCAAGGAGAAGAACCATCAGGCTTGTTATCAAGGAGAGAGACTGTTCGGCTTGTTATTGAGGAGAGAGATCATCCAGCTTGTTGTCGAGGAGAGAGATCATCCGGCTTGTTATTAAAGAGAGGGACCTTCAGGATTATCAAGGAGAGGGACTATCCAGCTTGTTATCAAGGAGAGGGACTATCAGGATTGTTATTGATTAGAGGAATCATCCAGTTTGTTAATAAGGAGAAGAACCATCCAGATTGTTATCAGGGAGAATTACTAAATGTCTTCTTATCGAGGAGAGATACCATCCAGCTCATTTTCAAGCAGAGATAGCATCCGGCTTGTTATCAAGGAGTGGAACCATCCAGCTTGTTATTGATGAGAGGGACTATCCAGCTTGTTATTGAGGAGAGGAACTATCCGGCTTGTTATTGAGGAGAGGGACTATCCAGCTTGTTATTGAGGAGAGGGACTAGCCAGCTTGTTATTGAGGAGAGGGACTATCCAGCTTGTTATTGAGGAGAGGGACTATCCATCTTGTTATTGAGGAGAGGGACTATCCAGCTTGTTATTGAGGAGAGGGACTATCCAGCTTGTTATTGAGGAGAGGGACCATCCAGCTTGTTATTGAGCAGAGGGACATCCAGACTTGTTATTGAGGAGGGACTATCCACTTGTTATTGAGCAGAGGGACCATCCAGCTGTTATTGAGGAGAGGGACTATCCAGCTTGTTATTGAAGAAAGGGACTATCCAGCTTATTATGAGCAGAGGGACAATCCAGCTTGTTTTTTTGAGGAGAGGGACCATTCAGCTTGTTTACAGAGAGAGGACCATCCAGCTTGTTATCAGGAGAGGACTATCCAGCTTGTTATTGAGGAGAGGGGCTATCCAGCTTGTTATGAGCAGATAGACATTCCAGCTTGTTATTAGGAGAGGGACATCCAGCTTGTTATTGAGAGAGAGGACCATTCAGCTTGTTATACAGGAGAGGACATCCAGCTTGTTATTGAGGAGAGGACCATCCAGCTTGTTATTGAGGATGAGGTCATCCAGCTTGTTATCGAGCAGAGAGACCATTCAGCTTGTTATTGAGGAGAGGGGCATCATCAGCTTGTTTTAGAGCAGAGGACATTCAGCTTGTTATTGAGGAGAGGGACCATCCAGCTTGTTATTGAGCAGAGGAGACCATCCAGCTTGTTATTGAGAGAGGGGATCATCCAGCTTGTTTATTGAGCAGAGGGACCATCCAGCATGTTATGTGAGAGAGGGACCATCCAGCATGTTATTGAGAGAGACCATCCAGCTTGTTATTGAGAGAGGGACCATCCAGCTTGTTATTGAGCAGAGGGACCATCCAGCTTGTTGTAGAGCAGAGGGACCATCCAGCATGTTATGGGAGAGAGGGACCATCCAGCTTGTTATTGAGCAGAGGGACCATCCAGCATGTTATTGAGCAGAGGACCATCCAGCTTGTTATTGAGCAGAGGGACCATCCAGATTGTTATTGAGCAGAGGGACCATCTAGCTTGTTATTGAGCAGAGGGACCATCCAGCTCGTTATTGAGGAGAGGGACTATCCAGCTTGTTATTGAAGAAAGGGACTATCCAGCTTATTATGAGCACAGGGACAATCCAGCTTGTTTTTTTAGGAGAGGGACCATTCAGCTTGTTGTACAGGAGAGGGACCATCCAGCTTGTTATTGAGGAGAGGGACTATCCAGCTTGCTATTGAGGAGAGGGTGCATCTAGCTTGTTATGAGCAGAGAGACCATTCAGCTTGTTATTAAGGAGGGGATCATCCAGCTTCTTATTGAGCAGAGGGACCATCCAGCTTGTTATTGAGCAGAGGGACTATCCAGCTTGTTATTGAGGAGAGGGACCATCCAGCTTGTTATTGAGCAGTGAGACAATCCAGCTTGTTATTGAGGAGAGGGACCATTCAGCTTGTTATTGAGAGAGGGTCATCCAGCTTGTTACGAGGAGAGAGACCATTCAGCTTGTTATTGAGGGAGGTGCATCTGTTGTTACGAGCAGAGAGACCATTCAGCTTGTTATTGAGCAGTAGGGACCATCCAGCTTGTTATTGACAGAGGGACCATCCAGCTGTTATTGAGAGGAGGGACCATCAGCTTTTATTGAGCAGAGGGACCATCCAGCTTGTTATTGAGCAGAGGGACCATCCAGCTTGTTATTGAGCAGAGGGACCATCCAGCTTGTTGTAGAGCAGAGGGACCATCCAGCATGTTATGAGAGAGGGACCATCCAGCTTGTTATTGAGCAGAGGGACCATCCAGATTGTTATTGAGCAGAGGGACCATCCAGCTTGTTATTGAGCAGAGGGACCATCCAGATTGTTATTGAGGAGGGACCATCTAGCTTGTTATTGAGCAGAGGGACCATCCAGCTCGTTATTGAGGAGAGGGACTATCCAGCTTGTTATTGAAGAAAGGGACTATCCAGCTTATTATGAGCACAGGGACAATCCAGCTTGTTTTTTTAGGAGAGGGACCATTCAGCTTGTTGTAAGAGAGGGACCATCCAGCTTGTTATTGAGGAGAGGGACTATCCAGCTTGCTATTGAGGAGAGGGTGCATCTAGCTTGTTATGAGCAGAGAGACCATTCAGCTTGTTATTAAGGAGGGGATCATCCAGCTTCTTATTGAGAGAGGGGACCATCCAGCTTGTTATGAGCAGAGGACTATCCAGCTTGTTATTGAGGAGAGGGACCATCCAGCTTGTTATTGAGCAGAGACAATCCAGCTTGTTTTTGAGAGAGGGACCATTCAGCTTGTTATACAGGAGAGGGACAATCCAGCTTGTTATCGAGGAGAGAGACCATTCAGCTTGTTATGAGGAGAGGGTATCTAGCTTTACAGCAGAGAGACCATTCAGCTTGTTATGAGCATGAGACCATCCAGCTTGTTATTGAAGAGAGGGGTCATCCAGCTTGTTATTGAGCAGAGGGACCATACAGCTTGTTTTAGAGCAGAGGACCATCCAGCATGTTATGGAGAGAGGGGACCATCCAGCTTGTTATTGAGCAGAGGGACCATCCAGCTTGTTATTGAGCAGAGGGACCATCCAGCTTGTTATTGAGCAGAGGGACCATCCAGCTTGTTATGAGCAGAGGGACCATCCAGCTTGTTATGAGGAGAGGGACCATCCTTGTTTGAGCGGGGCCATCATTGTTATTGAGCAGAGGGACCATCCAGCTGTTATTGAGCAGAGGACTCAGCTGTTATTGGAGAGGGACTATCCAGCTTGTTATTGAAGAAAGGGACTATCAACTTATTATGAGCAAGGGACCATCCAGTTTCGTTTTTTAGGAGAGGGACATTCCAGCTTGTTATTGAAGAAAGGGACTATCCAGCTTATTATGAGCACAGGGACAATCCAGCTTGTTTTTTTAGGTAGAGAGGACCATTCAGCTTGTTATACAGGAGAGGGACCATCCAGCTTGTTATTGAGAGAGGGACTATCCAGCTTGCTATTGAGAGAGGGACTATCCAGCTTGTTATTGAGGAGAGGGACCATCCAGCTTGTTATTGAGCAGTGAGACAATCCAGCTTGTTTTTGAGGAGAGGGACCATTCAGCTTGTTATAAGGAGAGGGATCATCCAGCTTGTTATCGAGGAGAGAGACCATTCCAGCTTGTTATTGAGGAGAGGGTGTATCTAGCTTGTTATTGAGAGAGGACCATTCAGCTTGTTATTGGAGCAGTGGAACCATCCAGCTTGTTATTGAAGAGAGGAGCGTCATCCAGCTTGTTATTGAGAAGAGGACCATACAGCTTGTTGTAGAGCAGAGGGACCATCCAGCTATGTTATGGAGAGAGGGACCATCCAGCTTGTTATTGAGCAGAGGGACCATCCAGCTTGTTATTGAGCAGAGGGACCATCCAGCTTGTTGTAGAGCAGAGGGACCATCCAGCATGTTATGGAGGAGAGGGACCATCCAGCTTGTTATTGAGCAGAGGGACCATCCTAGCTTGTTATTGAGCAGAGGGACCATCCAGCTGTTATTGAGGAGAGGGACATCCAGCTTGTTTATGAAGAAAGGGACTATCCAGCTTATTATGAGCACAGGGACCATCCAGCTTGTTTTTTGAGGAGAGGACCATTCAGCTTGTTATAGAGAGGGACCATCTCCAGCTTGTTATTGAGGAGAGGGACATCCAGCTTGCTATTGAGGAGAGGGTGCATCCTAGCTTGTTATGAAGCAAGGAGACCATCAGCTTGATTATAAGGAGGGGGATCAATCCAGCTTGTATTTTAGGCAGAGGGACCATTCAGCTTGTTATCAGAGAGGGACTATCCAGCTTGTTATTGAGGAGAGGGACCATCCAGCTTGTTATTGAGCAGTGAGACAATCCAGCTTGTTTTGAGAGAGGATCATTCAGCTTGTTATTGAAGCAAGGGATCATCAGCTGTTGTAGAGAGAGGGACCATCCAGCATGTTATGGAGGAGAGGGACATCCAGCTTGTTATTGAGCAGAGGGACCATCCAGCTTGTTATTGAGCAGTGGACCATCCAGCTTGTTATTGAGGAGAGGGACCATTCAGCTTGTTATGACAGAGGGACTCATCCAGCTTGTTATTGAGGAGAGGGACCATCCAGCTTGTTATTGAGGAGAGGATCATCCAGCTTGTTATTGAGCAGAGGGACCATTCAGCTTGTTGTAGAGCAGAGGGACCATCCAGCATGTTTATGAGAGAGGGACCATCCAGCTTGTTATTGAGCAGAGGGACCATCCAGCTTTTTATTGAGCAGGGGACATCCAGCTTGTTATTGAGCAAGAGACCATCAGCTTGTTATGAGCAGAGGGACCATCCAGCTTGTTATTGAGCAGAGGGACATCTAGCTTGTTGTAGAGCAGAGGGACCATCTAGCTTGTTGTAGAGCAGAGGGACCATCCAGCTTGTTATGAGCAGAGGGACCATCCAGATTGTTATTGAGCAGAGGGACCATCTAGCTTGTTATTGAGCAGAGGGACCATCCAGCTCGTTATTGAGGAGAGGGACTATCCAGCTTGTTATTGAAGAAAGGGACTATCAAGCTTATTATGAGCACAGGGACAATCCAGCTTGTTTTTTTAGAGAGGACCATTCAGCTTGTTAAAACAGGAGAGGGACCATCCAGCTTGTTATTGAGGAGAGGGACTATCCAGCTTGCTATTGAGGAGAGGGTGCATCTAGCTTGTTATGAGCAGAGAGACCATTCAGCTTGTTATTAAGGAGGGGGATCATCCAGCTTCTTATTGAGTAGAGGGACCATCCAGCTTGTTATTGAGCAGAGGGACTATCCAGCTTGTTATTGAGGAGAGGGACCATCCAGCTTGTTATTGAGCAGTGAGACAATCCAGCTTGTTTTTGAGGAGAGGGACCATTCAGCTTGTTATACAGGAGAGGGATCATCCAGCTTGTTATCGAGGAGAGAGACCATTCAGCTTGTTATTGAGGAGAGGGTGTATCTAGCTTGTTACGAGCAGAGAGACCATTCAGCTTGTTATTGAGCAGTGAGACCATCCAGCTTGTTATTGAAGAGAGGGGTCATCCAGCTTGTTATTGAGAAGAGGGACCATACAGCTTGTTGTAGAGCAGAGGGACCATCCAGCATGTTATGGAGGAGAGGGACCATCCAGCTTGTTATTGAGCAAGGGACCATCCAGCTTGTTATTGAGCAGAGGGACCATCCAGCTTGTTGTAGAGCAGAGGGACCATCCAGCATGTTATGAGGAGAGGGACCATCCAGCTTGTTTAAGAGCAAGGGAGGACCATCTAGCTTGTTATTGAGCAGAGGGACCATCCAGCTTGTTATTGAGAGAGGGGACTATCCAGCTTGTTATTGAGAAGGGACTATCCAGCTTATTATGTAGCAGAGGGACAATCCAGCTTGTTTTTTAGGAGAGGACCATTCAGCTTGTTATACGGAGAGGGACCATCCAGCTTGTTATTGAGGAGAGGGACTCATCCAGCTTGTTATTGAGGAGAGGGACATCAGCTTGTTATAGAGCAGAGAGACCATTCAGCTTGTATTAAGGAGGGGATCAGAGAGAGGACCATCCAGCTTGTTTATTGAGCAGAGGGACTCATCCAGCTTGTTATGAGGAAGGGACCATCCAGCTTGTTATTGAGCAGAGGACAATCCAGCTTGTTATTGAGAGAGGGACATCCAGCTTGTTATTCAGAGGACATCAGTTGAGAGAGGGACATCACTTATGAAGGCACCCTTGTTATGAGAGGAGGAGATCATCCAGCTTGTTATTGAGCAGTAGGGACCATTCAGCTTGTTTGAAGCAGAGGGACCATCCAGCATGTTATGGAGGAGAGGGACCATCCAGCTTGTTATTGAGCAGAGGGACCATCCAGCTTGTTATTGAGGAGAGGGACCATCCAGCTTGTTATTGAGCAGAGAGACCATCCAGCTTGTTATGAGCAGAGGGACCATCCAGCTTGTTATTGGACAGTAGAGGACCAATCTAGCTTGTTTTAGAGCAGAAAGGGGCCATCTAGCTTGTTGTTAGAGCAGAGGGACCATCCAGCTTGTTATTGAGCAGAGGACCATCCAGATTGTTATTGAGCAGAGGGACCATCCCAGCTTGTTATTGAGCAGAGGGACCATCCAGCTCGTTATTGAGGAGAGGGACTATCCAGCTTGTTATGAAGAAGGGACTATCCAAGCTTATTTATGAGACACAGGACAAACCAGCTTGTTTTTTAGGAGAGGGACCATTCAGCTTGTTATAGGAGAGGACCATCCAGCTTGTTATTGAGGAGAGGGACTATCCAGCTTGTATTGAAGAGAGGGTGCATCTAGCTTTGTTATGAGCAGAGGACCATTCCAGCTTGTTATTAAGGAGGGGGATCATCCAGCTTTCACATCCACTTGTTATTGAGTAGAGGGACATCCAGCTTGTTGAGTATACTTTTGAGCAGAGGGGACTATCCAGCTTTTATTGAGGAGAGGGGACCAATCCAAGCTTGTTATTGAGGAGGGAGACCAATCCAGCTTGTTTTTGAGGAGAGGGACCATTCAGCTTGTTATAGCAGGAGAGGGATCATCCAGCTTGTTATCGAGGAGTGAGAAGAGACCATTCAGCTTGTTATTGAGAGAGAGGGTGTATCTAGCTTGTTATCGAGCAGAGAGACCATTCAGCTTGTTTATTGAGCAGTGAGACCATCCAGCTTGTTATTGAAGAGAGGGGTCATCCAGCTTGTTATTGAGAAGAGGGACCATACAGCTTGTTGTAGAGCAGAGGGACCATCCAGCATGTTATGGAGGAGAGGGACCATCCAGCTTGTTATTGAGCAGAGGGACCATCCAGCTTGTTATTGAGCAGAGGGACCATCCAGCTTGTTGTAGAGCAGAGGGACCATCCAGCATGTTATGGAGGAGAGGGACCATCCAGCTTGTTATTGAGCAGAGGGACCATCTAGCTTGTTATTGAGCAGAGGGACCATCCAGCTCGTTATTGAGGAGAGGGACTATCCAGCTTGTTATTGAAGAAAGGGACTATCCAGCTTATTATGAGCACAGGGACAATCCAGCTTGTTTTTTTAGGAGACGGACCATTCAGCTTGTTATACAGGAGAGGGACCATCCAGCTTGTTATTGAGGAGAGGGACTATCCAGCTTGCTATTGAGGAGAGGGTGCATCTAGCTTGTTATGAGCAGAGAGACCATTCAGCTTGTTATTAAGGAGGGGGATCATCCAGCTTGTAATTGAGCAGAGGGACCATCCAGCTTGTTATTGAGCAGAGGGACTATCCAGCTTGTTATTGAGGAGAGGGACCATCCAGCTTGTTATTGAGCAGTGAGACAATCCAGCTTGTTTTTGAGGAGATGGATCATCCAGCTTGTTATGGAGCAAAGGGACCATGCAGCTTGTTGTAGAGCAGAGGGACCATCCAGCATGTTATGGAGGAGAGGGACCATCCAGCTTGTTATTGAGCAGAGGGACCATCCAGCTTGTTATTGAGCAGAGGGACCATCCAGCTTGTTATTGAGCAGAGGGACCATCCAGCTTGTTATTGAGCAGAGGGACTATCCAGCTTGTTATTGAGGAGAGGGACCATCCAGCTTGTTATTGAGGAGAGGGATCATCCAGCTTGTTATTGAGCAGAGGGACCATTCAGCTTGTTGTAGAGCAGAGGGACCATCCAGCATGTTATGGAGGAGAGGGACCATCCAGCTTGTTATTGAGCAGAGGGACCATCCAGCTTGTTATTGAGCAGAGGGACCATCCAGCTTGTTATTGAGCAGAGAGACCATCCAGCTTGTTATTGAGCAGAGGGACCATCCAGCTTGTTATTGAGCAGAGGGACAATCTAGCTTGTTGTAGAGCAGAGGGACCATCCAGCTTGTTATTGAGCAGAGGGACCATCTAGCTTGTTATTAAGCAGAGGAACCATCCAGCATGTTGTAGAACAGAGGGACCATCCAGCATATTGTAGAACAGAGGGACCATCCAGCTTGTTGTAGAGCAGTGTGACTCACCGTAGCCGGGGTCTTCACGTCTCGGACGTTGCTTCTCCTGTCACAGTTCCGCGCCTGGGGCTGTGGGGCCCGGTGGTCCAGATCAAAAAGGGTGATTTGAACGGATAGGGGTTAACTGTTACTTGTCATGACGCCACCTGTGGGATTCCGGTGACTTCACCGACGCTGCTTGGGCCTCTGGGGGATGTTCAGCAGCTAGATGGGACGCTCCCCGCAGGATGAGCGAGAGTTACCGGGGCAAGGAGCTGTACCAGATGTATGACGGCAGCTCTGTGATGCTGTAAGTGAATCTAAACAGTTCTGAAGGAGACGCGGACACCAGATTCCTCTATAACGGGTGTTTACTGTAACCGGTCAGATGGTACAGGGTATACAGTTAACGGGTAACGGACCGGGCGGTCCCAGCAATGACTGGTGTTATTTCAGAGCTCCGCGGTGTTCTTCCCCTTTCTTAACCTGTTCTATTTGCCGTTGTCGCCTTAGTGCGGCAGTTCGGGTACAGGGGGGCTACTTGAATTTCCCTGCCGGTGATATCATCCGGTTGTAGGGGAGCCTGGTTCCCTATCGTGGGCACTCCGCTGGCAAGACGGCTTAGTTGCGGCGGTAGTGAGGTGCTCCTAGGAAGCGATTCTTCACTTCTGGTTTGCTGAGCTGCGGTGTACGACTTGCTCGCCTCGGAACCAGCATCTGGTGGTTAGTGGGCGCGGGTGTATTTTGACCCGTTTAGGTAGTCGCCCCGGTTCTGGTTTATGGCACTGATTTTGGGCGCCAAGCGGTAAGTGGTCTTCAGGGCTGCACGGAACTGTGCAGAGCTCCCTTCTCCTACGGTCCCCAAGCACGTACCCTCTTCTTCCTTTCCTTCCACACACTACTGCTACACTCCGCCCACCAGGACCTGATTGGCCCTCTATTCTAGTGGTGCATGTAGAGTATGGAGCTCTGAAGATTGACCGTGTCATTACCAGGACGGAGAATATTGCATCTTCAGTTATGGATGCAATACCCTCCTGTGACGCACTCGTTGCGGGGCGCCACAAGTGCACCCATCCAATTTATTACTGAGGGCAGGGATTGTGAGGCAGAAGAATTATCCAAACAACAGGCTGAGTTAACACAAGAAAAACACCAATCCAAGACAGGAGACTTGTCAGGGAAATCAAAAGCCATTTCTGGCAGCTTCCAGTAGAAAGCTGAAGGTATTAGTAGGACGTGATGCTTTCCAATACGCTGAAGCTTAGGAGTTAATGACTTCAACTGGGCAGCACAAACACCTCCACTGTGTCATATATTTGGAGAAAAATAGATGATTCACAGCGGCTTTTCAGCATGAAATCAGGTAATTATACCCAGAGGGGCACACATCATTTTTCCAGGGAGTCCACCCGAGATGGGCGCAGGCTGTGAGACATGGTAGACACAGCAGAGAAGGATGCAGACTGTCTGGCTCTGTAGACACAGCAAAGATGGGTGCAGACTTTCAGGCGAGGCAGATCCAGCAGAGATGGGTGCAGACTGTCCGGCATGGTGGACTCAGCTGAGACAGATGCAGACTGTCAGGTGTGACACATCCAGAGGAGTCGGGTGCAGACTGTCAGGTGTGGTAGACCCAACAGACACAGGTGCACACTATTTAGGCATGGTAGACCCAGCAAAGACTGGTGCAGACTTTCAGGCATGGTAGACCCAGCAGAGACGGGTGCAGACTGTCTACAATGGTGGACACGGCTCTGGTAGAATGGTGGATGTGGCTCTGGTACAATGGTGGACATGGTCCAGGCACAATGGTAGACAAGTCTCGGGCACAATGATGGATGTGGCTCTGGTAGAAGAGTGGATGTGGCTCTGGTACAATGGTGGACATGGTCCGGGCACAATGGTGGACATGTCTCGGGCACAATGGTGGACGCGGCTCTGGTACAATGGTGGACATGGTCCAGGCACAATGGTGGACACGTCTCGGCACAATAGTGGATGCGGCTCTGGTACAATGGTGGACACGTCTCGGGCACAATGGAGGATGTGGCTCTGGTAGAACAGTGGATGTGGCTCTGGTACAATGGTGGACATGTCTCGGGCACAATGGTGGACGCGGCTCTGGTACAATGGTGGACATGGTCCAGGCACAATGGTGGACACGTCTCGGCACAATAGTGGATGCGGCTCTGGTACAATGGTGGACACGTCTCGGGCACAATGGAGGATGTGGCTCTGGTAGAACAGTGGATGTGGCTCTGGTACAATGGTGGACATGGTCCGGGCACAATGGAGGATGTGGCTCTGGTAGAACGGAGGATGTGGCTCTGGTACAATGGTGGACATGGTCCGGGCACAATGGTGGACACATCTCGGGCACAATGGAGGATGTGGCTCTGGTACAATGGTGGACATGGTCCGGGCACAATGGTGGATGTGGCTCTGGCACAACAGTGGATGTGATGCTGGTACAATGGTGGACACGTCTCGGCACAATGGTGGACGTAGCCAGGACGTAATGGTGGATACGGCTTGGGTACACCTTCAGATCTGTTCTGTGTGATATAATTTATCGAGACACAGACCATCATTTCATGTTTTCTCTCCATTTTACACATTTTGGCAGTTGGGATTATACCAGGTGATTGCAGCTCTGGATGTGAGCGGAGTGATGTATGGAGTATGTGGCGGTCTGCGGTGAGCCGGGAACAATCCTTGCAGCCAGCAGTCATTACGGCTCCATCTCATTTCCTTCTTACAAACGCCGACAGTCGATTAAATTCTTCTTTTTATAGAAATGATGTCTGAGATCTCTCAGCAAGAAGAAGAAGAAGAAGAAGAAGACAGACGCGGAATTATCCGGAGAATCTGCGGAGAGGAGAAGTGGAGACGTCGTGGCTTCACCCTCCAGGGTCATTTTAATTGTCTGCAGAAGTTAATTATGTTGTTAAGGCGTCTTCAGACAGCGCTGCTTTCCTGTAAATGTCTCTTTTTCAGGTAAAACATCGAGCCGCCATTGTTCTCCAGCGCATAAAAACGTAATAAAAGCGTCGTCTGGCCGCGCTCTCCGGGGTGATAAGCGCACGTTCAGCTGCCAACTTCCCTCCCGCCATCTGCCGTCCTCCGCGCCTGCGAGGAATCACATTTGCTTTCGGCAGGAGATGCCCCCCATCCTCATCCCTATCCTCATCCTCATCCCTATCCTCATCCTCGTCCTCGTCTTCGTCACTTTTCTTTTGCAATTTAATATCAGTAAAAGTTTTTTTCCTTTCTAATTTAAATTTTCATCTTCCCTGCCCCCGCTCCCGCCAACCCAAAAAACAAGTAGGGATTAAAACGAGATTAAAGCGAGGCGGGCGCGGGGTGGTGATAATGTTTCCGATGATATTTTATGGCGCCCGCCGCCAGGAGTGATTGAATCCGGAGCTCGGCTAATGCTCCGAGGTGGATGGAGGCGCTCACAAGATTTGTGATTAGGGAAAAGGATTTGGAATCTGCATGATGACATTTGCCGGTGAGCGGTGACAGCCCCCTAGTAGGACAGGAATAATCAGCACTACCTGCGGGGATTATCAGGTCATAAAGGTGAGGGGGGTCTTCGGGGCGCGGAGACAGAAATGCTCAGCCGGAGTCACCATCATGGACATGACTGAGTCCTCTGGACACGAAGACAGCGGTGCTCAACCGGAGTCACTATCATTGACATGACTGAGGAGTTCTCTGGGCACTGAGACAGCGGCACTTAGCCGGGGTCACCATTGGGGACACAACTGAGGGTCCTCCAAGCACGGAGACGGCGGAGCTCAACCGGAGTCACTATCATTGACATGACTGAGGAGTTCTCTGGGCACTGAGAAAGCAGCGCTTAGCTGGGGTCACCATCGGGGACACAACTGAGTGGTCCTCCGGGCATGGAGACGGCAGCACTCAGCTAGGATCAACATCATAGACACGACTTAGGGGTCCTATGAGTGAGGACACAGCGGTGCTCAACCGGAGTCACCATCATGGACACGACTGAGGGGTCCTCCGGGTGCAGCAGATGGTGGTTGGAGGTGTGTGGTGTCAGGGGCTTCCGGTTACTTCCAACATGATGCATGGCATGACCTCCCAAGAAGACAACAATGGCCGCTTGCTGGTACTCATACATAACACACTCCCTCTCTCACTCCTCTGGATGGTTGCACCTCCCTCCCAAAGTCTCTGAGCTGAAAGCTCTAAAAACCTATGAGTATTCATGACTTAAAGGTGAGTAAGGTGGTCCTGGTGCCATCGGATCCGGCTGGGTCTCCTTTATGCTTAGAGACATAATCTGTCCTCACTACCTGGCTTTTTCTAGCTGTTTGTGATATCTCATCACCCGATGGTGCTAAGCGGAATCGGAATGTAGGTGCGAGTACGGCCTGTTCCTGTGATCTCTGGAATATAATTTGTGTAGAGTATGGATATACGATAATTCCTTAATCTTATATGACATTATGGTGGTTGTCTGCCTGGTGGTTGTCTGCCTGGTGGTTGTCTTTGGGGCTCAGGCCTCTCAGCAGGGGTTCATCCTGCCAGCCAGGACTGTGAGTCTTTCTCTCTGAAGCTGTTGACCCTGGAGCTCCAGCTGAGCCCGGTGTCTTGTGTTAGCTCACATTAGGAGGTGTGAGGCAGAGCTCGCTGAACGTGTCCGGGTGCACTCGCTCGGCAGAAGAATTCAAACACAGAGCAATGGTTTCTATTCCAAACTGAGCCCATTCCAGTTTATTAACACACATCAACCGCACTCCACACATACGCCGTCCTTGGCTTTACAGGCAATGCAAAACGTAACGTCGTTGCAGTCCATTAACTCACATGTTCGGATACACTTCTCTCGGTGTATCGCAGCCTTCTCTCATTCTGGTGTCTGTTGTTGCCAACACACAGGTCAGTCCACACATCGCCTCCGAGAGACTGCTGCTTTCTTTCATGGCTGTCTGGCTTCTGCTCACGGCCCACATGGTCTTTCTATCGGGTGCTGCTCACTTGCAGGACCTGCCTGACATTACAGTCACATGACCAGGAAGGAGTCATATTATAACAGATGTGACACACCCATGGGAGGTATGTGGTTAGACAGACCCACCCATCTCTCTGTGACTAACCTGTAAAACCAGCCTTTAACATTAAATAAGATTCTTGGTCCTACAAGTTCCAGCAAAACTATCTGGTTTTTCATCGCAACAGATCTCTGTGCAGACATACCGTCCATTTACAATAATGCCAGTCCATCATTTCTCCCTGTAGGGGGCAGCGGTTGGTGACGGACCCCGTATTCGCTCTCCGCAGACTTTACCAGCTCGGATCTCACAATCTTATGGTTTCTGTCGTCCTTTTGCATTAGGAGAATTATAAGTAAAATGTTTTTCTTGGGCGGCGACATCCGCAGAAATAATTATTTCCCAATTAAATGCGATGATTACAGGATATTATATATGGAGCGGCCGGTGTCCTCTCGTGGGGGAGCGGGTAATTAGCTCGGCGTTTCCAGCTTTCTTTATATGTTTAATTAAAAAGTAATTACTTCTCGCTTTAATTAAAATGTAAAATCTAAGAAGTAACTGGAGGCTTCATGTGTAACCGGACGGCGGGAAGAGATAACCAGACCGCGACATAAGAACCGGACCACGACATAATAACCGGACCGCGACATAAGAACCGGACCGCGACATAAGAACCGGACCGCGACATAAGAACCGGACCGCGACATAAGAACCGGACCGCGACATAAGAACCGGACCGCGACATAAGAACCGGACGCGACATAATAACCGGACCGCAACATAAGAACCGGACCACGACATAATAACCGGACCGCGACATAATAACCAGACCATGCCAAGATAACCGGACCGCGACATAATAACCGGACCACGACATAATAACCGGACCGCGACATAATAACCGGACCACGACATAATAACCGGACCACCCCAAGATAACCGGACCGCGACATAATAACCAGACCGCGATATAATAACCAGACCCCGCCTAGATAACCAGACCACGCCAAGATAACCAGACCACGCCAAGATAACCGGACCACGCCAAGATAACCGGACCACCCCAAGATAACCAGACCACCCCAAGATAACCGGACCGCACCAAGATAACCAGACCGCGCCAAGATAACCAGACCACGCCAAGATAACCGGACCACGCCAAGATAACCGGACCACCCAAGATAACCAGACCACCCCAAGATAACCGGACCGCACCAAGATAACCAGACCGCGCCAAGATAATCAGACCGCGCCAAGATAACCAGACCACGCCAAGATAACCGGACCACGCCAAGATAACCGGACCACGCGCAAGATAACCGGACCCCCCAAGATAACCAGACCACCCCAAGATAACCGGACCGCACCAAGATAACCAGACCGCGCCAAGATAATCAGACCGCGCCAAGATAACCAGACCGCGCCAAGATAACCAGACCACGCCAAGATAAACCAGGACCACGCCAAGATAACCAGACCACGCCAAGATAACCAGACCACGCCAAGATAACCAAACCACGCCAAGATAACCGGACCACGACATAATAACCGGACCGTGACATAATAACCGGACCGCAACATAATAACCGGACCGCGACATAATAACCGGACCGCGACATAATAACCGGACCGCAACATAATAACCGGACCGTGACATAATAACCGGACCGCAACATAATAACCGGACCGCGACAAATAACCGGACCGCAACATAATAACCGGACCGCGACATAATAACCGGACCGCGACATAATAACCGGACCGCGACATAAGAACCGGACCGCGACATAATAACCGGACGCGACATAATAACTGGACCATGCCAAGATAACCGGACCACGACATAATAACGGACCACGCAAGATAACCAGACCGCGTCAAGATAACCAGACCGCGCCAAGATAACCGGACCACGACATAATAACCGGACCGTGACATAATAACCGGACCGCAACATAATAACCGGACCGCGACATAATAACCGGACCGCGACATAATAACCGGACCGCGACATAAAACCGGACCGCGACATAAGAACCGGACCGCGACATAATAACCGGACCGCGGCATAAGAACCGGACCGCGACATAATAACCGGACCACGACATAATAACCGGACCGCGACATAATAACCGGACCACGACATAATAACCGGACCGCACCAAGATAACCGGACCACGACATAATAACCGGACCGAAACATAATAACCGGACCGCGACATAATAAACCGGACCGCACCAAGATAACCGGACCGCGACATAATAACCAGACCGCGATATAATAACCAGACCACGCCAAGATAACCGGACCACGCCAAGATAACCGGACCGCACCAAGATAACCAGACCGCGCCAAGATAATCAGACCGCGCCAAGATAACCAGGACCGCGCCAAGATAACCAGACCACGCCAAGATAACCAGACCACGCAAGATAACCAGACCACGCCAAGATAACCAGACACGCCAAGATAACCAGACCACGCCAAGATAACCGGACTGCACCAAGATAACCAGACCGCGCCAAGATAATCAGACCGCGCCAAGATAACCAGACTGCACAAGATAACCGGACTGCACCAAGATAACCAGACCACGCCAAGATAACCGGACTGCACCAAGATAACCAGACCGCGCTAAGATAATCAGACCACGCCAAGATAACCAAACACGCCAAGATAACCAGACCGCGCCAAGATAATCAGACCGCGCCAAGATAACCAGACCGCGCTAAGATAATCGACCACGCAAGATAACCAGACCACGCCAAGATAACCAGACCACGCCAAGATAACCAGACCGCGTCAAGATAACCAAACCACGCCAAGATAACCAGACCGCGCCAAGATAATCAGACCGCGCCAAGATAACCAGACCGCGCCAAGATAATCAGACCACGCCAAGATAACCAGACCAACGCCAAGATAACCGGACCACGCCAAGATAACCGGACCACCCAAGATAACCAGACCACCCCAAGATAACCGGACCGCACCAAGATAACCGGACCGCGCCAAGATAATCAGACCGCGCCAAGATAACCAGACCGCGCCAAGATAACCAGACCACGCCAAGATAACCAGACCACGCCAAGATAACCAGACCACGCCAAGATAACCAGACGCGTCAAGATAACCAAACCACGCCAAGATAACCAGACCGCGCCAAGATAATCAGACCGCGCCAAGATAACCAGACCGCGCCAAGATAATCAGACCACGCCAAGATAACCAGACCACGCCAAGATAACCAGAACCACCGCCAAGATAACCAGACCGCGTCAAGATAACCGACCGCGACATATTAACCAGACCGCGCCAAGATAATCAGACCGCGCCAAGATACCAGACTGCACCAAGATAACCAGACCCCGCCAAGATAACCAGACTGCACCAAGATAACCAGACCGCGCCAAGATAACCAGAGCCGCGCAAAGATAACCGGACCGCGACATATTAACCAGACCGCGACATAATAACCAGACCACGCCAAGATAACCGAACTGTGACATAAGAACCGGACCGCGACATAATAACGGGAAACCACACCAAGATAACTGGACTGCGGCATAATGACCGGACCGTGCCAAGATAACCGGACCACGCCAAGAAACCAGACCGCGCCAAAATAACCGGATTGCGACATAATAACCGGACCGTGCCAAGATAACCAGACAGCACCAAGATAACCAGACCACGACATAATAACCGAACCGCGCCAAGATAACAGAACCGCACCAAGATAACCGGACTGCGGCATAATGACCGGACTGCACCAAGAAAAGCGGACCGTCCCAAGATAACCGGACCGCGACATAATAACCGGACCCACAACATAATAACCAAGATAACAGAACCGCATGAAGATGACCGGACTGCGACATAATGACCGGCCGCACCAAGATAACCAGACCGCGCCAAGATAACGGATGGTGACATATTAACCGTGCCGCGCCAAGACAACCGAACCACACCAAGATAACTGGACTGCGGCATAATGACCGGACTGCACCAAGATAACCAGACTGCTCCAAGATAACCGGACCGCGCCAAGATAACCAGACCACACCAAGATAACCAGATCGCGACATAATTACCAGGACCGTGTCAAGATAACCAAAACCGCACCAAGAAAAACCAGACCACAACATAAAACCGGACCGCGCAAGACAACAGAACCGCATGAAGATGACCGGACTGCGACATAATGACCGGCCGCACCAAGATAACCGGACCACGGCAAAATAACCAGACCGCGCCAAGATAACCGGATGGTGACACAAATAACGGACCGGCCAAAATAACCGGATGGTGACACAATAAACGGACCGCGCCAAGATAACCGGACGGTGACATATTAACATGCCGCGCCAAGACAACCGAACCACACCAAGATAACCAGACTGCGGCATAATGACCGGACCGCGCCAAGATAACCTGACTGCACCATAAAGAACGAGCTATGTCAAAATGACCGGACCACACCAAGATTATCAGACTGCCCCATAATACCCGAGTGAGATAAGAGAAGACACCAGGCGGACATTCCTGGGACATAAAGAAGAAACTACGGCAAAATGACCGGACTGTGCCAGGATTATATCTTCCAACAAACAAACCAAAGGAGTCAGGCCAAATCATTGCAATTCATTATTTATTTTAAAGAAACACCATGTAAATTGACAATATATAGTGGTACACAGAAGGAGGACCGCATGGCAAAGTTCAACCACAATAGTATTCAATCCTCAGGTATAACTTTATCCATCAAACAATAGTGCCCCAAAATGGGTGCACACTATACCTAATGAGGATGACACATTACATGCAAGCCAAGGGTCCCATTTACCTTCCTGTGACCGCCCCCTGACACGTTTCGCACCAGCTTCTTCTGAGGAGGGTGTGCCAGGATTATCAGACTGCACCAATATAACCATCTGACAGGTGACAGGCTCCGCTCTCCTCCCCGGGGCCACTGCCCTCTGCTATTGACCCGCCCTAGGGCCGGGCCGTGGGGTACCCGGTTCCGGGCATTGATTCACGGAGAATGTCATGGGGCCTGTGCCCGGTCCCGTGGCCCTGGTGGTCGCTGAAAAGAGTCAATTAAAAATAAAATAAAAGTGTCTTGTGACGCCACCTGCGGTTCCGGTAATGTTACTGGCTCTGCGGGACAGTCCTCCGGGGTGATGGTGGAGCATCAGGATGGTTACGCTCTCCGTAGGTGGAGCTGGATCCCCGGGCAGTAGTGGAAGTTAATGATTTCACACAGGGTCGCAGTTTACACCAGGCCTGGTCATTTGTCCTCCCTCTGCTGCGCTCGGCGGCTCATCAGGTGGAGATAATTAAGTACACCACACAGTCTTTTCACTCTGTACGGGTTTACTGGTGTGGCGCCCCTGCGACTAGGGTGGCCACAGGTAAGAACTGCAGCCAGGAGGGTGGAGACAGTTTTACATAAACACCTTCACACCCACAGACACAAGACCCAACCCGGAGCTCGGGACTGTAGGCGGGCAAGGGGTGGTAGGGCCCGTTACAGTGGGTGGGACGTAGGCAAGGTGACGGACCGGGTACATAAGGGGAAAACTAGGAGGCGTTAAGTAGTAGGTCAGAGGGTGCCGAGATGTAAAGACCAAGGAAAGCTGAACACCGGACCAGTGCATCTGGATCCATGGAGGACAGCAGCGGTGCCAGGGATCGACTGAAGGGATCCCCTATGTACACCGTAGTCACACGGGTAGGAAGGAGCCTGGTGATCCCCTGAAATATAGGGGCACTGGAAGGCTAGGCCGGGACCAGAGAGTCGGCTCTGAGGTGACCGCAGATATAAGCCGGATCACAGACACACCGACGGGGAACTCTGACTCCACGTCAGTGATCCTAACACAAGTGCAGGAGGTCCAGTGGCATATAGGGCTCAGAGCTTACATACCCACACACAGGGGGAAGCCACACAAGAGCCCGAGAGACCTACCATACAGCACACAGGGGGAAGCCACACAAGAGCCCGAGAGACCTACCATACAGCACACAGGGGGAAGCCACACAAGAGCCCGAGCGACCTACCATACAGCACACAGGGGGAAGCCACACAAGAGCCCGAGAGACCTACCATACAGCACACAGGGGGAAGCCACACAAGAGCCCGAGAGACCTACCATACAGCACACAGGGGGAAGCCACACAAGAGCCCGAGAGACCTACCATACAGCACACAGGGGGAAGCCACACAAGAGCCCGAGCGACCTACCATACAGCACACAGGGGGAAGCCACACAAGAGCCCGAGCGACCTACCATACAGCACACAGGGGGAAGCCACACAAGAGCCCGAGCGACCTACCATACAGCACACAGGGGGAAGCCACACAAGAGCCCGAGCGACCTACCATACAGCACACAGGGAGAAGCCACACAAGAGCCCGAGCGACCTACCATACAGCACACAGGGGGAAGCCACACAAGAGCCCGAGCGACCTACCATACAGCACACAGGGGGAAGCCACACAAGAGCCCGAGAGACCTACCATACAGCACACAGGGAGAAGCCACACAAGAGCCCGAGAGACCTACCATACAGCACACAGGGGGAAGCCACACAAGAGCCCGAGCGACCTACCATACAGCACACAGGGAGAAGCCACACAAGAGCCCGAGCGACCTACCATACAGCACACAGGGGGAAGCCACACAAGAGCCCGAGCGACCTACCATACAGCACACAGGGGGAAGCCACACAAGAGCCCGAGAGACCTACCATACAGCACACAGGGGGAAGCCACACAAGAGCCCGAGAGACCTACCATACAGCACACAGGGAGAAGCCACACAAGAGCCCGAGAGACCTACCATACAGCACACAGGGGGAAGCCACACAAGAGCCCGAGAGACCTACCATACAGCACACAGGGGGAAGCCGCACAAGAGCCCGAGCGACCTACCATACAGCACACAGGGAGAAGCCACACAAGAGCCCGAGCGACCTACCATACAGCACACAGGGAGAAGCCACACAAGAGCCCGAGCGACCTACCATACAGCACACAGGGAGAAGCCACACAAGAGCCGAGCGACCTACCATACAGCACACAGGGGGAAGCCACACAAGAGCCCGAGCGACGTACCATACAGCACACAGGGGGAAGCCACACAAGAGCCCGAGCGACCTACCATACAGCACACAGGGAGAAGCCACACAAGAGCCCGAGCGACCTACCATACAGCACACAGGGAGAAGCCACACAAGAGCCCGAGCGACGTACCATACAGCACACAGGGGGAAGCCACACAAGAGCCCGAGCGACCTACCATACAGCACACAGGGGGAAGCCACACAAGAGCCCGAGAGACCTACCATACAGCACACAGGGGGAAGCCACACAAGAGCCCGAGAGACCTACCATACAGCACACAGGGGGAAGCCACACAAGAGCCCGAGCGACCTACCATACAGCACACAGGGGGAAGCCACACAAGAGCCCGAGAGACCTACCATACAGCACACAGGGGGAAGCCACACAAGAGCCCGAGAGACCTACCATACAGCACACTGGGAGAAGCCACACAAGAGCCCGAGAGACCTACCATACAGCACACAGGGGGAAGCCACACAAGAGCCCGAGAGACCTACCATACAGCACACAGGGGGAAGCCACACAAGAGCCCGAGAGACCTACCATACAGCACACAGGGGGAAGCCACACAAGAGCCCGAGAGACCTACCATACAGCACACAGGGGGAAGCCACACAAGAGCCCGAGAGACCTACTATACAGCACACAGGAGCCCAGACCGAGAGACCTACCATACAGCACACAGGGAGAAGAGAAGGGCCTGAATGGTATTAAGAAGGAGAAGGGTCTTAAGACAGAACCTTGGCTGCAGTAGAGCTAACAGTAATGAAAGTATGGAGTTAAAGCTGAAACAACTTTGTAAACCAACTGTACTTGAAGTAAAGACCCGATAACCCTGCTTTGGTCTCCTGAATCTCCTTCCTGCAGTTTAAACCTTCATTTCTACCCTGTCAGGAGCAGCTCGACCCATGGCGGGCTCATCCATCGGCTGCAGCACCATCCATCCTCCTGGCAGAAGCAAGCCGCAGCGGTGGTCCCCATTGACCACAACCCGTGGGTGGCGTCACGAACTATCTCTGTAAATAACCCCTTTACTTGTGGGCTCGGGACACGGTTCGGACCAAGACCGCCGTGATACCCCCGTGATACTCCGGTCTGGTACAGAGTACCCCATCCCAGTGGGCTCCACACTGCCAGTTCTTTAAATCAGGTTGACACATGGCACAGTCTTTTTGTGTCTGCCTGGCCTGGGTAGTGTGGCACCCTGCGTTACAGGGAGCCACAGGAACACCTAGAACATGGAGGCATTTCCACATCTGGTACACCTCACACATACACCTTTCACCCCAGGCCTGTAGGGGGAGCTCCACTTGCTGCCCTTAGGCTAGATCCCCTATAAATACCAGTGCTGGGGGGCGGAGTTATGCAGTGCAGTAGTTCCAGGGAGGACTGTGAAGAGGTCCTGAGAGATAAGCTCCTTTCAGGGACCCATGTGGAGCAGTTCCAGCCAGGCCTGTGAAGAGCCTTAGCCAGTGTGAGGTACCCGAGAGTGAGGGATGAGGGCACGACGAGGAACACAGCAACGGGGGCAGAGGAGCCATACCGGCTCACCCCAAGAACCAACCCGGAGTCCGAGTCTGTCAGGGAGAGTTTAGCCCAGCACACCGGTATACCGAAGAGACTCCCGGGCACCCGCAGCACCAACAACACGAGAGCCAGGAACCGCAGGACACTAGCTGCAACCAGCAGAGGGTTCTCAGTGCAGTCAACACGGGTGAGAGACACAGAGGAGGCCAGGACAAGTCCTAAACAGGTCAGGGCTTCAGCGTGAGCAAAGAGAAAGACAAGAAGGAGATCCTGAAGAGCTTCCCGACCACCTGGAGTTTACCCTGGACTGTGCCGGTGTAACTCAGTAAAGGTACGGAACACTACTCCCAGTGTGTGTGACAGTTCTTACAGCCCTGATCCTGTCCAGCCCAGAGACTGCAGAGACACAACCCTGTACCCACGCTGCATCCCTTCATCACTGCCCCGGGGACCCGCTCCCTACAGGAGCATCACCATCAGGCTCCCATCCATCCTCCCCGGAGGTCTGCAGCAGCGCTGGTGCCTTCACTAGACACCGTAGGTGGCGTCACGAATGAACTTTTATTTCACAATAAAGCCCCTTTATTGACACAGCACATGGGCACCGACCACTGTTGACAGCACCCATAACTAAATGCCAGAATCTGAGTACCTCGGCCCCTGGGGCGGGTCAGTAGTCAGTGGAAAACTGGGAGGCTTTACTGGGGACCCTTGGTGGTATGCCTGCTGTTCCTGTCCGGTCCCTTCCTGCACTTTCCCCTGTCTCCTTCAGCGCTCCCGCATGCAGAGTCTCGAGCCGGCTCCCAGGATCTATCAGTGGAGGACTCCTCTCCAGGTCCTCCGGACCCTATTCGCTGCCTTTTTATGGATGCTCCGGGTGTTCGGCCTCAACGTCCTCTAGAAGCTCGGGCCTCCGGTTCGGGGCTAGACACCAGCACCGTGCTCAGAGCTGGTCCTCTGTTCCGGGACAGATCCCTTCAGTCGGTAGATTCAGGCACACCCCACTTCTTGTGCCCTTAAGATCTCCTTCTGTCCTGACGGCTTCTCCGCCGTCCTGCACTCCTCACTCCCCAACGGAGCTCTCTGACTGCCTAACTCTCCTCCCACCCACACACTTTTCTACCCTGTCACTCCTTCCATAGGACTGGGCCCTCCCTACAGCCGGTCTACCTACGGTCCCCTACCTAGGGCCTGTGTGATGTGTGTTATGACGGTCCCTTATGCGACATCCCAATTCCCAGTCACAGGAATATTCCACACTCTTATATGGGTGCAGTACCCCTATGTGGCGTCCTGACCAGTGGGGCGCCACACTATGCTCCACTTCAGGTTTTGCCACCTCAGTGACCCCATCTCCCTATTTTAGGACACCACACTGTGGTTTAAGATTCAGCCTCCCAGTCTGTGTTTTGGGTTAATTGTGCTTCAACTTGCAGACTGGTCAGTGATCCGGCACCCCTCTCATGTGCCGGTTTGCCCGACCTTGTCTGGGTTGTAGTCCAGTCAGTGATCCGGTTCTCTCACGTGTAGACTCCTTTTCAGTCTCTGTGAGTAGCTGTAGCAGTAATTGCTGTTCATGTTACTGGCTGCGGGCTCTTCAGGTTGCAGCTTTTGGTGTCAGCTGGATACAGGCTGACCATTCCACAGTGTCTAAGTAGTCCTATGACCTTTCTGCGATGTTGTATGATAGGTTTACACTCTGCATGACTGTGTGCTGTGTGGTTGCCATTTGCAGTCCTGTGAACTGTCCTATAGATTGCTATCATTTGGGAGTTGCTGTGCTTATTACGTCCCCTGGGTGTAGGGGAGGGTTTTTATTTGCCTGGGGCTGGTTAGCCCAAAAATCTCCACCTTCAGAGGTACTACTGGAATCAGGGTCTGTTAGGGACCGCCAGGCCAAGAGTCAACCCTGACTACTGTGTCCATCACTGCCAGCCTGCAGCAGTATCACCTTGTCCTTATAACCACCCGTCACAGGTACAACGCCTAATCCGGCAGCTCTGCCCTCAGCTTCTCCTGGTTGTAGTCTGGTCAGTGATCCAGCACACCTCCCATCCGGCCGCTCTGCACTCACCTTCTCCTGGTTGTACTCCGGTCAGTGATCCGGCACACCTCCCATCCGGCGCTCTGCACTCACCTTCTGCTGGTTGTACTCCAGTCAGTTATCCGGCACACCTCCCATCCGGCCACTCTGCCCTCACCTTCTCCTGGTTGTACTCCGGTCAGTGATCCGGCACACCTCCCATCCGCCGCTCTGTCCTCACCTTCTCCTGGTTGTACTCCGTCAGTGATCCAGCACACCTCCCATCCGGCGCTCTGCCCTCACCTTCTCCTGGTTGTACCCCGGTCAGTGATCCAGCACACCTCCCATCCGGCCGCTCTGTCCTCACCTTCTCCTGGTTGTACTCCGGTCAGTGATCCAGCACACCTCTCCATCCGGCCCTCTGCCCTCACTTCTCCTGTTGTACTCCTTCAGTGATGAGCACACCTCCCATCCGGCCGCTCTGCCTCACCTTCTCTGGTTGTACTCCGGTCAGTGATCGGCACACCTCCCATCCGGCCCGCTCTGCCCTCACCTTCTCCTGTTGTATCCGGTCAGTGATCCGGCACACCTCCCATCCGGCCGCTCTGGCCTCACCTTCTCCTGGTTGTACTCCGTCAGTGATCCAGGCACACCTCCCATCCGGCCGCTCTGCCACTCACCTTCTCCTGGTTGTATCCGTCAGTGATCCAGCACACCTCCCATCCGCCTCTCTGCCCTCACCTTCTCCTGGTTGTACTCCGTCAGTGATCCGGCACACCTCCCATCCGGCGCTCTGCCCTCACTTCCTGGTTGTACTCCGGTCAGTGATCCAGCACACCTCCCATCCGGCCACTCTGCCTCACCTTCTCCTGGTTGTACTCCGTCAGTGATGCCGGCACACCTCCCATCCGCCCTCTGCCCTCACTTCTCGGTTGTACACCGTCAGTGATCCAGCACACCTCCCATCCGCCGCTCTGTCCCTCACCTTCTCCTGGTTGTACTCCGGTCAGTGATCCGGCACACCTCCCATCCGCCGCTCTGCCCTCACCTTTCCTGGTTGTACTCCAGTCAGTGATCCAGCACACCTCCCATCCGGCGACTCCTGCCTCACCTCTCTGTTGTACTCGGTCAGTGATCCGGCACACCTCCCATCCGGCTGCTCTGCCCTCACCTTCCTGGTTGTATCCGGTCAGTGATGCGCACACCTCCCATCCGGCTGCTCTGCCTCACCTTCTCCTGGTTGTACTCAGTCAGTTATCCGCCACACCTCCCATCCGGCTGCTCTGCCCTCACCTTCTCCTGGTTTGTCTCCGGTCAGTGATCCGGGCACACCTCCCATCCGGCCCTCTGCCCTCACCTTCTCCTGGTTGTATTCCGGTCAGTGATCCAGCACACCTCCCATCCGACTCTCTGCCCTCACCTCTCCTGGTTGTACTCCGGTCAGTGATAGGCACACCTCCCATCCGGCCTGACTCGTGCCCTCACCTTCTCCGTTGTACTCAGTCAGTATCCGGCACACCTCCCATCCTGGCGCTCTGCCCTCACCTTCTCCTGGTTGTATCCGGTCAGTGATCCAGCACACCTCCCATCCGGCTGCTCTGCCCTCACCTTCTCCTGGTTGTACTCCGGTCAGTGATCCAGGCACACCTCCCATCCAGCCGCTCTGCCCTCACTCTCCTGGTTGTACTCTGGTCAGTGATCCGGCACACCTCCCATCCGGCCGCTCTGCCCTCACCTTCTCCTGGTTGTACTCGTCAGTGATGCCGGCACACCTCCCATCCGGCCGCTCTGCCCTCACCTCCTGGTTGTACTCTGGTCAGTGATGCGGCACACCTCCAATCCGGCCGCTCTGCCCTCACCTTCTCCTGGTTGTACTCCGCTCAGTGATCCGGCACACCTCCCATCCGGCCGCTCTGCCCTCACCTTCCTCCTGGTTGTACTCCGCTCAGTGATCCGGCACACCTCCCATCCGGACGCTCTGCCCTCACCTTCTCCTGGTTGTACTCCGCTCAGTGATCTGGCACACCTCCCATCCGGACACTCTGCCCTCACCTTCTCCTGGTTGTACTCCGCTCAGTGATCCAGCACACCTCCCATCCGGCCGCTCTGCCACTCACCTTCTGCTGGTTGTACTCCGGTCAGTGATCCGGCACACCTCCCATCCGGGCCGCTCTGCCCTCACCTTCTGCTGGTTGTACTCCGGTCAGTGATCCGGCACACCTCCCATCTGGCTGCTCTGCCCTCACCTTCTCCTGGTTGTACTCCGGTCAGTGATCCGGCACACCTCCCATCCGGCTGCTCTGCCCTCACCTTCTCCTGGTTGTACTCCGGTCAGTGATCCGGCACACACTCCCATCCGGTGCTCGTGCCCTCACCTTCCTCCCTGGTTGTACTCCGGTCAGTGTTCCGGCACACCTCCCATCCCGCCGCTCTGCACTCACCTTCTCCTGGTTGTACTCGGTCAGTGATCCAGCACACCTCCCATCCGGCCGCTCTGCCCTCACCTTCTCCTGGTTGTACTCCGGTCAGTGATCCGGCACACCTCCCATCCGGCCACTCTGCCCTCACCTTCTCCTGGTTGTATTCCGGTCAGTGATCCGGCACACCTCCCATCCGACTACTCTGCCCTCACCTTCTGGTTGTACACCAGTCAGAGATTCGGCACACCTCCCATCCAGCCGCTCTGCCCTCACCTTCTCCTGGTTGTACTCCAGTCAGTGATGCGGCACACCTCCCATCCAGGCCTCGCCCTCTCCTTCTCCTGGTTGTACTCCAGTCAGTGATCTGGCACACCTCCCATCCGGCTACTCTGCCCTCACCTTCTGATTGTACTCTGGTCAGTGATCCGGCACACCTGCCATCCGGCCGCTCTGCCCTCACCTTCTGATTGTATTCCGGTCAGTGATCCAGCACACCTCCCATCCGGCCGCTCTGCCCTCACCTTCTCCTGGTTGTCCTCTGGTCAGTGATCCGGCACACCTCCCATCCGGCCACTCTGCCCTCACCTTCTCCTGGTTGTCCTCTGGTCAGTGATCCGGCACACCTCCCATCCGGCCGCTCTGCCCTCACCTTCTCCTGGTTGTATTCCGGTCAGTGATCCGGCACACCTCCCATCCGACTACTCTGCCCTCACCTTCTCCTGGTTGTACTCCAGTCAGTGATGAGGCACACCTCCCATCCGGCTGCTCTGCCCTCACCTTCTGATTGTACTCTGGTCAGTGATCCGGCACACCTCCCATCCGGCCGCTCTGCCCTCACCTTCTCCTGGTTGTATTCCGGTCAGTGATCCGGCACACCTCTCATCCGGATACTCTGCCCTCAGCTTCTCCTCGTTGTACTCCAGTCAGTGATGAGGCACACCTCCCATCCGGCTGCTCTGCCCTCACCTCCTGGTTGTACTCCGGTCAGTGATGCGGCACACCTCCCATCCAGCCGCTCGCCCTCTCCTTCTCCTGGTTGTACTCCAGTCAGTGATCTGGCACACCTCCCATCCGGCTACTCTGCCCTCACCTTCTGATTGTACTCTGGTCAGTGATCCGGCACACCTGCCATCCGGCCGCTCTGCCCTCACCTTCTGATTGTATTCCGGTCAGTGATCCAGCACACCTCCCATCCGGCCGCTCTGCCCTCACCTTCTCCTGGTTGTCCTCTGGTCAGTGATCCGGCACACCTCCCATCCGGCCACTCTGCCCTCACCTTCTCCTGGTTGTCCTCTGGTCAGTGATCCGGCACACCTCCCATCCGGCCGCTCTGCCCTCACCTTCTCCTGGTTGTATTCCGGTCAGTGATCCGGCACACCTCCCATCCGACTACTCTGCCCTCACCTTCTCCTGGTTGTACTCCAGTCAGTGATGAGGCACACCTCCCATCCGGCTGCTCTGCCCTCACCTTCTGATTGTACTCTGGTCAGTGATCCGGCACACCTCCCATCCGGCCGCTCTGCCCTCACCTTCTCCTGGTTGTATTCCGGTCAGTGATCCGGCACACCTCTCATCCGGATACTCTGCCCTCAGCTTCTCCTCGTTGTACTCCAGTCAGTGATGAGGCACAACCTCCCATCCGGCTGCTCTGCCCTCACCTCCTGGTTGTACTCCGGTCAGTGATGCGGCACACCTCCAATCCGGCCGCTCTGCCCTCACCTTCTCCTGGTTGTACTCTGGTCAGTGATCCGGCACACCTCCCATCCGGCCGCTCTGCCCTCACCTCCTGGTTGTACTCCGGTCAGTGATGCGGCACACCTCCAATCCGGCCGCTCTGCCCTCACCTTCTCCTGGTTGTACTCCGCTCAGTGATCCGGCACACCTCCCATCCGGCCCTCTGCCCTCACCTTCTCCTGGTTGTACTCCGCTCAGTGATCCGGCACACCTCCCATCCGGACGCTCTGCCCTCACCTTCTCCTGGTTGTACTCCGCTCAGTGATCCGGCACACCTCCCATCCGGACACTCTGCCCTCACCTTCTCCTGGTTGTACTCCGCTCAGTGATCCAGCACACCTCCCATCCGGCCGCTCTGCACTCACCTTCTGCTGGTTGTACTCCGGTCAGTGATCCGGCACACCTCCCATCCGGCCGCTCTGCCCTCACCTTCTGCTGGTTGTACTCCGGTCAGTGATCCGGCACACCTCCTATCTGGCTGCTCTGCCCTCACCTTCTCCTGGTTGTACTCCGGTCAGTGATCCGGCACACCTCCCATCCGGCTGCTCTGCCCTCACCTTCTCCTGGTTGTACTCCGGTCAGTGATCCGGCACACCTCCCATCCGGCTGCTCTGCCCTCACCTTCTCCTGGTTGTACTCCGGTCAGTGTTCCGGCACACCTCCCATCCCGCCGCTCTGCACTCACCTTCTCCTGGTTGTACTCCGGTCAGTGATCCAGCACACCTCCCATCCGGCCGCTCTGCACTCACCTTCTCCTGGTTGTACTCCGGTCAGTGATCCGGCACACCTCCCATCCGGCCACTCTGCCCTCACCTTCTCCTGGTTGTATTCCGGTCAGTGATCCGGCACACCTCCCATCCGACTACTCTGCCCTCACCTTCTGGTTGTACACCAGTCAGAGATTCGGCACACCTCCCATCCAGCCGCTCTGCCCTCACCTTCTCCTGGTTGTACTCCAGTCAGTGATGCGGCACACCTCCCATCCAGCCGCTCGCCCTCTCCTTCTCCTGGTTGTACTCCAGTCAGTGATCTGGCACACCTCCCATCCGGCTACTCTGCCCTCACCTTCTGATTGTACTCGGTCAGTGATCCGGCACACCTCCAATCCGGCCGCTCTGCCCTCCCTTCTGGTTGTACTCCGGTCAGTGATCCGGCACACCTCCCATCCGGCCGCTCTGCCCTCACCTTCTCCTGGTTGTACTCCGGTCAGTGATCTGGCACACCTCCCATCCGGCCCCTCTGCCCTCACCTTCTCCTGGTTATACTCCAGTCAGTGATCCGGCACACCTCCCATCCGGCCGCTCTGCCCTCACCTTCTCCTGGTTGTACTCCGGTCAGTGATCCGGCACACCTCCCATCCCGCTGCTCTGCCGTCACCTTCTCCTGGTTGTACTCCGGTCAGTGATCCGGCACACCTCCCATCCGGCTGCTCTGCCCTCACCTTCTCCTGGTTGTACTCCGGTCAGTGATGCGGCACACCTCCCATCCGGCCGCTCTGCCCTCACCTTCTCCTGGTTGTACTCCGGTCAGTGATCCGGCACACCTCCCATCCGGCCGCTCTGCCCTCACATTCTCCTGGTTGTACTCCGGTCAGTAATCCGGCACACCTCCCATCCCGCCGCTCTGCACTCACCTTCTCCTGGTTGTACTCCGGTCAGTGATCCGGCACACCTCCCATCCGGCCGCTCTGCCCTCACCTTCTCCTGGTTGTACTCCAGTCAGTGATCTGGCACACCTCCCATCCGGCCCCTCTGCCCTCACCTTCTCCTGGTTATACTCCAGTCAGTGATCCGGCACACCTCCCATCCGGCCGCTCTGCCCTCACCTTCTCCTGGTTGTACTCCGGTCAGTGATCCGGCACACCTCCCATCCCGCTGCTCTGCCGTCACCTTCTCCTGGTTGTACTCCGGTCAGTGATCCGGCACACCTCCCATCCGGCTGCTCTGCCCTCACCTTCTCCTGGTTGTACTCTGGTCAGTGATGCGGCACACCTCCCATCCGGCCGCTCTGCCCTCACCTTCTCCTGGTTGTACTCCGGTCAGTGATCCGGCACACCTCCCATCCGGCCGCTCTGCCCTCACATTCTCCTGGTTGTACTCCGGTCAGTGATCCGGCACACCTCCCATCCGGCCGCTCTGCCCTCACCTTCTCCTGGTTGTACTCCGGTCAGTGATCCGGCACACCTCCCATCCGGCCCCTCTGCCCTCACATTCTCCTGGTTATACTCCGGTCAGTGATCCAGCACACCTCCCATCCCGCTGCTCTGCACTCACCTTCTCCTGGTTGCGCTGCGCAGTCTCACTATTCTTGGCGCCTGTTCATACTGCTGTCATCGTTGCTGGTTTATACTTCTTCATCTTTCCTTCTACTCTTGTGATTCCTGATTATCCAAGTTCTCATGCTTCCAAACTGCCACACCAACGCCCAGGGTCTGTGCCCCCCCAAACTTGAGGCTTCATGGAGCCATCTCACCAGGTGAGCCGATGCCACGGTGACTGGTAACATGTAGAGATGGGTGACCCCGCAGGTGCTCGGGTTTGGTGGATACGGCTGGATATGTTTTAAAGTCCGAGTTCGGGTCTGGACTTGACCCGAACTTGAGCTCGAACCCTTAAAAGAGACTCTACAGTTATATAATGGTGGCAGTAAGGGCTGGAGGGCTGTAAAAGGAAGCAAAACATTGGTTAAAGCAGTAGTGTTACACTGTCCGAGGACTGTGCGCTTGTAACACCATTCACTCATTAACCTCCAGTCTATTCACTAGACTCTGCCAATCACAGGCGCCCACTCTCTGTGCCCCCATCCAGTGGGCTGGCATCTGTGACTGGTTACCATATGCATTAATGTATTGGCAATGAACCTGCTGTTATAGGTGTATAACAATAAATAAATTTAAAAAATGTGCGTAGGGTTCCCCCATATTCCTGATTCTCAGCACAGATAAAGTAGACAGCTACGGGCTGCCACCTCCAGCTGCCGGGCTTTACCTTGGCTGGCAATCAGAAATACAGGGGGAGCCCATTTTTTTTTGATTGTTTAAATAAATAATAATAAAAAAAATAGTGGGCTCCACCCTATTTTTGATTGCCAGCCAGGGTAAAACCCAGACAGTTGGTGGCTGGTACTATCAGCTTGGTGGGGCCCATAGTTGGGCCCCCTATGTTACAGAATAGCAGCCCGCAGCCACCCCAGGAATTGGCGCATTCATTAGACATTCCAAATCCTGGCGCTGTACCTGGCTCTTCTAGATGCCCTGGTGCAGATGCAATTGGGGTAATAGAAGGGGTTAATGACATCCGAGAATTGACAGGTGTCATTAAGCCCTAGAATGGTAATGTTCAGGCTACTATGAGACCTGCCCATTATCAATCCTATGAATAAATAGCTAAAAAAGACACATGGAAAAATACTTTATCTAATATATGAAGCTGAATGTGTGTGTGTGTATATCCGGGATTGGCATCTACACCGTCACAACTGCAGCCATAAAATTTTGCACAGTCACACGTCTGGACCCCGGGAGCGTCATAGACTATGTTGTGAGGTGAAATTTTAACTCCGTGCATTCCAATTCACCAAACAATTTTGCCCCTATCTACATAATGGGGAAAAAAGTGACAGTTACCAGTTGACAGTTGTGAATGAGAGGGGCTTAATGATAGCGCCAAAGACTAACAGCACATACCAGCGTATAGTCACTAAGGTGGGGCCCCAACATGAGATATTCACCACACACAGGGACTTGTATACACACCACATGCACACAAAGAGTAACAGCAAGTGTATAGTCGCTAAGGTGCAGCCCTAACATTGGATACACACCCGAACAAACACACCACAAAGAGACACACAACACAGAGACACACACACACTATAGCGACACATGCACTCACCCCACAGGGACACACACCACAAAGAGACACACACACCATACAGACCCCCCCCACACAGGGACACACACACATACACACCCCACAGGGACACACACACCACAGGGACACACACACAGACACACACACCACAAAGAGACACACACAACACAGATACACACACACACACAGCCTATAGCGACACATGCACTCACCCCACAGGGACACACACACCACAAAGAGACACACACAACACAGAGACACACACAACCACCGCACAGACCCCCCCCCCACAGGGACACACACATGTACACCCTATAGGGACACATGCACTCACCTTAAAGGGACACACAACACAGAGACACACACACACCACACAGACCCCCCCCCCACAGGGACACACACACACACACACCCCATTATTATTATTATTATTTATTCATTTATATAGCGCTATTAATTCCATAGCACTTTACATACATGAGTAATGCTGTCTCTCTCTTGGAGCTCACAATCTAAACATCCTATCAGTATGTCTTTACAATGTGGGAGGAAACCGGAGTGCCCGGAGAAAAACCCACGCAAACACGGGGAGAACATACAAACTCCTTGCAGATGTTGTCCTTAGTGTCCTTGGGGGGAATTGAACCCAGGACCTCAAGACCCCAGCGCTGCAAAGGCTACAGTGCTAACCACTTGAGCCACCGTGCTGCCCGTGGACACACACACCACACAGACACAGATGTGCACAAATCACCTCACACAACTCGCCTCATACGTGTGCTATCTTTAATTTCCAAAAATAAACATCTGATTAAAAACAGCCAATGTGCAACACATGTGTCATATAGGGAATTAAGGCAGATGTCAGTCACATGAGCTGTCTATTATGTGTATGTGTGAGGTAACATATACTGCCCGGCCGGGGGGAGGGTTTACTGTTGGCTGGAGATTTATCAGGCTGCCTATAGCAACCAATCACAGCTCAGCTTCTATTTTCCTACAGGTCATTAATATCACATATTCAAATTCTATTTTGCTATAGCTAACATCAGTTATTTATTAACCTGGGCGTAGCCGGGTACTACAGCTAGTTTTAAATAAAACAGAGAAAAATCCATGATTTTTAATAAAACACAAAGGGAAACCTCTTTCACCCATTTATTAACCCCAAACATACCTCTGATGATAATCCACAGACATGTCCAGCGAAGCACATTAGGGTCACTTCACACTGCGGCATGATCCGCTCCGGTTCTGTCCGGGAGAACCCAGACAGCTGCGGACCGGATCAGCACACAGGACAGGGGGGCTATTATGCCCTCCGGTCCTGTGTGCAGCGCACGCAGCTGCAGCCGCTGACAGGTCAGGACCGCGGGCGCCGCAGTGTGAAGCAGCCCTTAGGCTTTGTTACATGCAGTGAGCAGATACATTAGTGTCCTCTCACTGCAAGCAGCTCTCAGCCTGAGTCATGGCTGTGTGAGTGGTGACGTCAGAAAGGTCATCTGAGGAGACAGCCACAGCTCAGGCTGGCTTCACAACACGGGGTTATCCGATCCGGAGCCGGATACTATGCATACTATGGGGCCGGATGGAAGCCAGATGGCATCTATCTGCCATCCGGTTTCTATGTGTCCGGGAGAATCCGGGAGGTATCCGATTTTTCTCCAGACACAAAAATGATGCATGCAACACTAGTACTGCAGATCTGTAGAGGTCAGTGGTGTAATAATCTGCAGGATCTATCACTATGTATCTGTCAGGAGGTGGAGGAGGGATGGTCTGCAGATCTGTAGAGGTCAGTGGTGTAATAATCTGCAGGATCTATCACTATGTATCTGTCAGGAGGTGGAGGAGTGATGCTCTGCAGATCTGTAGAGGTCAGTGGTGTAATAATCTGCAGGATCTATCACTATGTATCTGTCAGGAGGTGGAGGAGGGATGGTCTGCAGATCTGTAGAGGTCAGTGGTGTAATAATCTGCAGGATCTATCACTATGTATCTGTCAGGAGGTGGAGGAGCGATGCTCTGCAGATCTGTAGAGGTCAGTGGTGTAATAATCTGCAGGATCTATCACTATGTATCTGTCAGGAGGTGGAGGAGCGATGCTCTGCAGATCTGTAGAGGTCAGTGGTGTAATAATCTGCAGGATCTATCACTATGTATCTGTCAGGAGGTGGAGGAGCGATGCTCTGCAGATCTGTAGAGGTCAGTGGTGTAATAATCTGCAGGATCTATCACTATGTATCTGTCAGGAGGTGGAGAAGCGATGCTCTGCAGATCTGTAGAGGGCAGTGGTGTAATAATCTGCAGGATCTATCACTATGTATCTGTCAGGAGGTGGAGGAGCGATGCTCTGCAGATCTGTAGAGGTCAGTGGTGTAATAATCTGCAGGATCTATCACTATGTATCTGTCAGGAGGTGGAGGAGCGATGCTCTGCAGATCTGTAGAGGGCAGTGGTGTAATAATCTGCAGGATCTATCACTATGTATCTGTCAGGAGGTGGAGGAGCGATGCTCTGCAGATCTGTAGAGGTCAGTGGTGTAATAATCTGCAGGATCTATCACTATGTATGTCAGGAGGTGGAGGAGCGATGCTCTGCAGATCTGTAGAGGGCAGTGGTGTAATAATCTGCAGGATCTATCACTATGTATCTGTCAGGAGGTGGAGGAGTGATGCTCTGCAGATCTGTAGAGGGCAGTGGTGTAATAATCTGCAGGATCTATCACTATGTATCTGTCAGGAGGTGGAGGAGCGATGCTCTGCAGATCTGTAGAGGTCAGTGGTGTAATAATCTGCAGGATCTATCACTATGTATGTCAGGAGGTGGAGGAGTGATGCTCTGCAGATCTGTAGAGGGCAGTGGTGTAATAATCTGCAGGATCTATCACTATGTATCTGTCAGGAGGTGGAGGAGTGATGCTCTGCAGATCTGTAGAGGTCAGTGGTGTAATAATCTGCAGGATCTATCACTATGTATGTGCCGGGAGGTGGAGGAGCGATGTTCTGCAGATCTGTAGAGGTCAGTGGTGTAATAATCTGCAGGATCTATCACTATGTATCTGTCAGGAGGTGGAGGAGCGATGCTCTGCAGATCTGTAGAGGGCAGTGGTGTAATAATCTGCAGGATCTATCACTATGTATGTGTCAGGAGGTGGAGGAGCGATGCTCTGCAGATTTGTAGAGGGCAGTGGTGTAATAATCTGCAGGATCTGTCAGGAGGTGGAGTAGTGATGTTACTCTGTATTATTTCTTCAGGTTATTGTTGCGGTTCTTCTTTCGTGGTCGGTGTTGACCGCTCTGCACTTGTCTCTTGGTGACCCAGGCGCCGGCCTCTCCTCTGTGCTGCACTTAGCAGCTCCTCTCCAGCCGCCCGCAGACCGCACTTATTGTGGCCATTTATAGCTTCTGTCCGTCCAGACCGCGCACAATAATGTGGAGCCGAATAATCCATGAACTTCTCTACTTAACACATTAACCCGCTGCCCCGAGCTCCAGAGCAAGAAGCACCTGACTCTTCAGTCTGAGGATTATTCCCCCTCAAATACCTGCACCTTCAGCACCAGCCCCTCTGGCTGTTACAACCTGCTGCAGATTAGATACATACCGCCGTGCTCCACTGTAGACATCACTGAGCCTCTCCGCCGTGCTCCACTGTAGACATCACTGAGCCCCCGCCGTGCTCCACTGTAGACATCACTGAGCCTCCGCCGTGCTCCACTGTAGACATCACTGAGCCTCCGCCGTGCTCCACTGTAGACATCACTGAGCCTCCGCCGTGCTCCACTGTAGACATCACTGAGCCCCCGCCGTGCTCCACTGTAGACATCACTGAGCCTCCGCCGTGCTTCACTGTAGACATCACTGAGCCCCCGCCGTGCTCCACTATAGACATCACTGAGCCCCCGCCATGCTCCACTGTAGACATCACTGAGCTCCCGCCGTGCTCCACTGTAGACATCACTGAGCTCCCGCCGTGCTCCACTGTAGACATCACTGAGCTCCCGCCGTGCTTCACTGTAGACATCACCGAGCCTCCGCCGTGCTCCACTGTAGACATCACTGAGCCCCCGCTGTGCTCCACTGTAGACATCACTGAGCCCCCGCCGTGCTCCACTGTAGACATCACTGAGCCTCCGCCGTGCTCCACTGTAGATATCACTGAGCCCCCGCCGTGCTCCACTGTAGATATCACTGAGCCTCCGCTGTGCTTCACTGTAGACATCACTGAGCCCCCACCATGCTCCACTGTAGACATCACTGAGCCCCTGCTGTGCTCCACTGCAGACATCACTGAGCCTCCGCCGTGCTCCACTGCAGACCTCACTGAGCCTCCGCCGTGCTCCACTGTAGACATCACTGAGCCCCTGCTGTGCTCCACTGCAGACATCACTGAGCCTCCGCCGTGCTCCACTGCAGACCTCACTGAGCCCCCGCCGTGCTCCACTGCAGACATCACTGAGCCTCCGCCGTGCTCCACTGCAGACATCACTGAGCCTCCGCCGTGCTGCACTGTAGACATCACTGAGCCCCCGCCGTGCTCCACTGTAGACATCACTGAGCCCCCACCGTGCTTCACTGTAGACATCACTGAGCCCCCGCCGTGCTCCACTGTAGACATCACTGAGCCCCCGCCGTGCTCCACTGTAGACATCATTGAGCCCCCGCCGTGCTCCCCTGTAGACATCACCGAGCCCCCGCCGTGCTCCACTGTAGACATCACTGAGCCCCCGCCATGCTCCACTGTAGACATCACTGAGCCCCCGCCGTGCTCCACTGTAGACATCACTGAGCCCCCGCCGTGCTCCACTGTAGACATCATTGAGCCCCCGCCATGCTCCACTGTAGACATCACTGAGCCCCCGCCGTGCTCCACTGTAGACATCACTGAGCCCCCGCCGTGCTCCACTGTAGACATCACTGATCCCCCGCCATGCTTCACTGTAGACATCACTGAGCCCCCGCCGTGCTCCACTGTAGACATCATTGAGCCCCCGCCGTGCTCCACTGTAGACATCACCGAGCCTCCGCCGTGCTTCACTGTAGACATCACTGAGCCCCCACCATGCTCCACTGTAGACATCACTGAGCCCCCGCTGTGCTTCACTGCAGACCTCACTGAGCCCCCGCTGTGCTTCACTGTAGACATCACTGAGCCCCCGCCGTGCTCCACTGCAGACATCACTGAGCCTCCGCCGTGCTCCACTGCAGACCTCACTGAGCCCCCGCCGTGCTCCACTGCAGACATCACTGAGCCTCCGCCGTGCTCCACTGTAGACATCACTGAGCCCCCGCCGTGCTCCACTGTAAACATCACTGAGCCTCCGCCGTGCTCCACTGTAGACATCACTGAGCCCCCGCCGTGCTCCACTGTAGACATCACTGAGCCCCCGCCGTGCTCCACTGTAGATTTCACTGAGCCCCCGCCGTGCTCCACTGTAGACATCACTGAGCCTCCGCCATGCTCCACTGTAGACATCACTGAGCCCCCGCCGTGCTCCACTGTAGACATCACTGAGCCTCCGCCATGCTCCACTGTAGACATCACTGAGCCTCCGCCGTGCTCCACTGTAAGACATCACTGAGCCCTCGTTCACTGTAGACCTCACTGAGCCCCCACCATGCTCCACTGTAGACCTCACTGAGCCCCCGCCATTCTCCACTGTAGACCTCACTGAGCCCCCGCCGTGCTCCACTGTAGACATCACTGAGCCCCCACCATGCTCCACTATAGACATCACCGAGCCTCCGCCGTGCTTCACAACAGACATCACCGGAACCCCGCCGTGCTCCACTATAGACATCACTGAGCCTCCGCCGTGCTCACTGTAGACATCACTGAGCCCCACGTGCTCCACTGTAGACATCACTGAGCCTCCACCGTGCTTCACAACAGACATCACCGGAACCCCGCCGTGCTTCACTGTAGACATCACTGAGCCCCCGCCGTGCTCCACTGTAGACATCACTGAGCCCCCCCGTGCTCCACTGTAGACATCACTGAGCCCCCGCCGTGCTCCACTGTAGACATCACTGACCCCCACCGTGCTTCACTGTAGACATCACTGAGCCCCCGCCGTGCTCCACTGTAGACATCACTGAGCCCCCGCCGTGCTCCACTGTAGACATCATTGAGCCCCCGCCATGCTCCCTGTAGACATCACCGAGCCCCCACCGTGCTCCACTGTAGACATCACTGAGCCCCCGCCATGCTCCACTGTAGACATCACTGAGCCCCCGCCGTGCTCCACTGTAGACATCACTGAGCCCCCGCCGTGCTCCACTGCAGACATCACTGAGCCTCCGCCGTGCTGCACTGTAGACATCACTGAGCCCCGCCGTGCTCCACTGTAGACATCACTGAGCCCCCGCCGTGCTCCACTGTAGACATCACTGAGCCCCACCGTGCTTCACTGTAGACATCACTGAGCCCCCGCCGTGCTCCACTGTAGACATCACTGAGCCCCCGCCGTGCTCCACTGTAGACATCATTGAGCCCCCGCCATGCTCCCCTGTAGACATCACGAGCCCCCACCGTGCTCCACTGTAGACATCACTGAGCCCCCGCCATGCTCCACTGTAGACATCACTGAGCCCCCGCCGTGCTCCACTGTAGACATCACTGAGCCCCCGCCGTGCTCTACCACTGTAGACATCATTGAGCCCCCGCCATGCTCCACTGTAGACATCACTGAGCCCCCGCCGTGCTCCACTGTAGACATCACTGAGCCCCCGCCGTGCTCCACTGTAGACATCATTGAGCCCCCGCCGTGCTCCACTGTAGACATAAACCGCGCCCCCCGCCGTGCTCCACTGTAGACATCACTGAGCCCCCGCCGTGCTCCACTGTAGACATCACTGAGCCCCCGCCGTGCTCCACTGTAGACATCACTGAGCCCCCCGCCGTGCTCCACTGTAGACATCACTGAGCCCCAGCATGCTTCACTGTAGACATCACTGAGCCCCGGCCGTGCTCCACTGTAGACATCACCGAGCCCCCGCCGTGCCTCACTGTAGACATCACTGAGCCCCCACTGTGCTCCACTGTAGACATCACCGAGCCCCCGCCGTGCTCCACTGTAGACATCACTGAGCCCTCGCCGTGCTCCACTGTAGACATCACCGAGCCCCCGCCGTGCTCCACTGTAGACATCACTGAGCCCCCCCCGTGCTCCACTGTAGACATCACTGAGCCCCCGCCGTGCTCCACTGTAGACATCACTGAGCCCCGCCGTGCTTCACTGTAGACATCACTGAGCCCCGCCGTGCTCCACTGTAGACATCACTGAGCCCCGCCGTGCTTCACTGTAGACATCACTGAGCCCCCGCATGTGCTCCACTGTAGACATCACTGAGCCCCCGCGTGCTCCACTGTAGACATCACTGAGCCCCGCCGTGCTCCACTGTAGACATCACTGAGCCCCCGCCGTGCTCCACTGTAGACATCACTGAGCTCCGTATGCTCCACTGTAGACATCACTGAGCCCCCGCCGTGCTCCACTGTAGACATCACTGAGCCCCCGCCGTGCTCCACTGTAGACATCACTGAGCCCCCGCCGTGCTCCACTGTAGACATCACTGAGCCCCGCCATGCTCCACTGTAGACATCACTGAGCCCCGCCGTGCTCCACTGCTAGACATCACTGAGCCCTCCGCCGTGCTCCACTGTAGACATCACTGAGCTCCTGAGCTGCTCACTGTAGACATCACTGAGCCCCCGCCGTGCTCCACTGTAGACATCACTGAGCCCCCGCCATGCTCCACTGTAGACATCACTGAGCCCCCGCCGTGCTCCACTGTAGACATCACTGAGCCCCCCCGCTGCTCCACTGTAGACATCACTGAGCCCCGCCGTGCTCCACTGTAGACATCACTGAGCCCCCGCCGTGCTCCACTGTAGACATCACCGGAGCCCCGCCGTGCTCCACTGTAGACATCACTGAGCCCCCGCCATGCTCCACTGTAGACATCACTGAGCCCCCGCCGTGCTCCACTGCTAGACATCACTGAGCCCCCGCCGTGCTCCACTGAGACCTCACTGAGCCCCGCCGTGCTCCACTGTAGACATCACTGAGCCCCTGCCCCTGTGCTCCACTGCGTGACTCCACTACTCATGAGCCTCCGCCTGCTCCACTGTAGACCATCACTGAGCCCCCGCCGTGCTCCACTGTAGACATCACTGAGCCTCCGCCGTGCTCCACTGTAGACATCACTGAGCCCCCGCCGATGCTCCACTGTAGACATCACTGAGCCCCCGCCGTGCTCCACTGTAGACATCACTGAGCCCCCACCGTGCTTCCACTGTAGACATCACTGAGCCCGCCCCGCCCGCTGCTCCACTGTAGACATCACTGAGCCCCCGCCGTGCTTCCACTGTAGACATCATGAGCCCCGCCTGTGCTCCACTGTAGACATCACTGAGCCCCCCGCGCTCCACTGTAGACATCACTGGACCCCGCCATGCTCCACTGTAGACATCACTGAGCCCCCGCCGTGCTCCACTGTAGACATCACTGAGCCCCCGCCGTGCTCCACTGTAGACATCACTTGAGCCCCCGCCATGCTCCACTGTAGACATCACTGAGCCTCCGCCGTGCTCCACTGTAGACATCACTGAGCCCCGCCGTGCTCCACTGTAGACATCACTGATCCCCCGCCATGGCTTCACTGTAGACATCACTGAGCCCCCGCCGTGCTCCACTGTAGACATCACTGAGCCCCCGCCGTGCTCCACTGTAGACATCACCGAGCCCCGCCGTGCTTCACTGTAGACATCACTGAGCCCCCACCGTGCTCCACTGTAGACATCACTGAGCCCCCGCCGTGCTCCACTGTAGACATCACTGAGCCCCCACCATGCTTCCACTGTAGACATCACTGAGCCTCCGCCGTGCTCCACTGCAGACCTCACTGAGCCCCCGCCGTGCTCCACTGTAGACATCACTGAGCCCCCACCGTGCTCCACTGTAGACATCATTGAGCCCCCGCTGTGCTCCACTGCAGACATCACTGAGCCTCCGCCGTGCTCCACTGCAGACCTCACTGAGCCCCCGCCGTGCTCCACTGTAGACATCACCGAGCCCCGCTGTGCTCCACTGCAGACATCACTGAGCCTCCGCCGTGCTCCACTGCAGACCTCACTGAGCCTCCGCCGTGCTCCACTGTAGACATCACTGAGCCCCTGCTGTGCTCCACTGCAGACATCACTGAGCCTCCGCCGTGCTCCACTGCAGACCTCACTGAGCCCCGCCGTGCTCCACTGCAGACATCACTGAGCCTCCGCCGTGCTCCACTGCAGACATCACTGAGCCTCCGCCGTGCTGCACGTAGACATCACTGAGCCCCCGCCGTGCTCCACTGTATGACCATCTCACTGAGCCCGACCCACCGTGCTCACTGTAGACATCACTGAGCCCCGCCGTGCTCCACTGTAGACATCACTGAGCCCCCGCCGTGCTCCACTGTAGACATCATTGAGCCCCCGCCGTGCTCCCTGTAGACATCACGAGCCCCCGCCGTGCTCCACTGTAGACATCACTGAGCCCCCGCCATGCTCCACTGTAGACATCACTGAGCCCCCGCCGTGCTCCACTGTAGACATCACTGAGCCCCCGCGTGCTCCACTGTAGACATCATTGAGCCCCCGCCATGCTCCACTGTAGACATCACTGAGCCCCCCGCCGTGCTCCACTGTAGACATCACTGAGCCCCCGCCGTGCTCCACTGTAGACATCACTGATCCCCCGCCATGCTTCCCACTGTAGACATCACTGAGCCCCCGCCGTGCTCCACTGTAGACATCATTGACCCCCGCCGTGCTCCACTGTAGACATCACTGAGCCTCCGCCGTGCTCACTGTAGACATCACTGAGCCCCCACCATGCTCCACTGTAGACATCACTGAGCCCCGCTGCTGCCTCTCACTGAGACCTCACTGAGACACCCCGCTGTGCTTCACTGTAGACATCACTGAGCCCCGCCGTGCTCACTGTAGACATCACTGAGCCCCCGCCGTGCTCCACTGCAGACATCACTGAGCCCCGCCGTGCTCCACTGCAGACATCACTGAGCCTCCGCCGTGCTCCACTGTAGACATCACTGAGCCCCGCCGTGCTCCACTGTAAACAACTCCACTACACACTGAGCCTCCGCCGTGCTCCACTGTAGACATCACTGAGCCCCCGCCGTGCTCCACTGTAGACATCACTGAGCCCCGCCGTGCTCCACTGTAGATTTCACTGAGCCCCCGCCGTGCTCCACTGTAGACATCACTGAGCCTCCGCCATGCTCCACTGTAGACATCACTGAGCCCCCGCCGTGCTCCACTGTAGACATCACTGAGCCTCCGCCATGCTCCACTGTAGACATCACTGAGCCTCCGCCGTGCTCCACTGTAGACATCACTGAGCCCTCGTTCACTGTAGACCTCACTGAGCCCCCACCATGCTCCACTGTAGACCTCACTGAGCCCCCGCCATTCTCCACTGTAGACCTCACTGAGCCCCCGCCGTGCTCCACTGTAGACATCACTGAGCCCCCACCATGCTCCACTATAGACATCACCGAGCCTCCGCCGTGCTTCACAACAGACATCACCGGAACCCCGCCGTGCTCCACTATAGACATCACTGAGCCTCCGCCGTGCTTCACTGTAGACATCACTGAGCCCCCACTGTGCTCCACTGTAGACATCACTGAGCCTCCACCGTGCTTCACAACAGACATCACCGGAACCCCGCCGTGCTTCACTGTAGACATCACTGAGCCCCCGCCGTGCTCCACTGTAGACATCACTGAGCCCCCGCCGTGCTCCACTGTAGACATCACTGAGCCCCCGCCGTGCTCCACTGTAGACATCACTGAGCCCCCACCGTGCTTCACTGTAGACATCACTGAGCCCCCGCCGTGCTCCACTGTAGACATCACTGAGCCCCCGCCGTGCTCCACTGTAGACATCATTGAGCCCCCGCCATGCTCCCTGTAGACATCACCGAGCCCCCACCGTGCTCCACTGTAGACATCACTGAGCCCCCGCCATGCTCCACTGTAGACATCACTGAGCCCCGCCGTGCTCCACTGTAGACATCACTGAGCCCCCGCCGTGCTCCACTGCAGACATCACTGAGCCTCCGCCGTGCTGCACTGTAGACATCACTGAGCCCCCGCCGTGCTCCACTGTAGACATCACTGAGCCCCGCCGTGCTCCACTGTAGACATCACTGAGCCCCCACCGTGCTTCACTGTAGACATCACTGAGCCCCCGCCGTGCTCCACTGTAGACATCACTGAGCCCCCGCCGTGCTCCACTGTAGACATCATTGAGCCCCCGCCATGCTCCCCTGTAGACATCACCGAGCCCCCACCGTGCTCCACTGTAGACATCACTGAGCCCCCGCCATGCTCCACTGTAGACATCACTGAGCCCCCGCCGTGCTCCACTGTAGACATCACTGAGCCCCCGCCGTGCTCCACTGTAGACATCATTGAGCCCCCGCCATGCTCCACTGTAGACATCACTGAGCCCCCGCCGTGCTCCACTGTAGACATCACTGAGCCCCCGCCGTGCTCCACTGTAGACATCATTGAGCCCCCGCCGTGCTCCACTGTAGACATCACCGAGCCCCCGCCGTGCTCCACTGTAGACATCACTGAGCCCCCGCCGTGCTCCACTGTAGACATCACTGAGCCCCCGCCGTGCTCCACTGTAGACATCACTGAGCCCCCGCCGTGCTCCACTGTAGACATCACTGAGCCCCAGCATGCTTCACTGTAGACATCACTGAGCCCCGGCCGTGCTCCACTGTAGACATCACCGAGCCCCCGCCGTGCTCCACTGTAGACATCACTGAGCCCCCACTGTGCTCCACTGTAGACATCACCGAGCCCCCGCCGTGCTCCACTGTAGACATCACTGAGCCCTCGCCATGCTCCACTGTAGACATCACTGAGCCCCCGCCATGCTCCACTGTAGACATCACTGAGCCCCCGCCGTGCTCCACTGTAGACATCACTGAGCCCCCGCCGTGCTCCACTGTAGACATCACTGAGCCCCCGCCATGCTCCACTGTAGACATCACTGAGCCCCCGCCGTGCTCCACTGTAGACATCACTGAGCCCCCGCCGTGCTCCACTGTAGATTTCACTGAGCCCCCGCCGTGCTCCACTGTAGACATCACTGAGCCTCCGCCATGCTCCACTGTAGACATCACTGAGCCCCGCCGTGCTCCACTGTAGACATCACTGAGCCCCGCCATGCTTCACTGTAGACATCACTGAGCCCCGCCGTGCTCCACTGTAGACATCACTGAGCCCGCGTGTCACTGTAGACTCACTGAGCCCCCCCATGCTCCACTGTAGACATCACTGAGCCCCCGCATTGCTCCACTGTAGACCTCACTGAGCCCCCGCCGTGCTCCACTGTAGACATCACTGAGCCCCCCCATGCTCCACTGTAGACATCACGAGCCTCCGCCGTGCTTCCACTGTAGACATCACGAGCCCCCGCCGTGCTCCACTGTAGACATCACTGAGCCCCGCACTGTGCTCCACTGTAGACATCACTGAGCCCCCCGTGCTTCCACTGTAGACATCACTGGAACCCCCGCCGTGCTTCCACTGTAGACATCACTGAGCCCCCACTGTGCTCCACTGTAGACATCACTGAGCCTCCACCGTGCTCCACTGTAGACATCACTGAGCCCCCGCCGTGCTCCACTGTAGACATCACTGAGCCCCCGCCGTGCTCCACTGTAGACATCACTGAGCCCCGCCGTGCTCCACTGTAGACATCACTGAGCCCCCGCCGTGCTCCACTGTAGACATCACTGAGCCCCGCCGTGCTCCACTGTAGACATCACTGAGCCCCGCCATGCTCCCTGTAGACATCACTGAGCCCCCTGCTCCACTGTAGACATCACTGAGCCCCGCTGCTCCACTGTAGACATCACTGAGCCCCCGCCGTGCTCCACTGTAGACATCACTGAGCCCCGCCGTGCTCCACTGTAGACATCACCTGAGCCTCCGCCGTGCTCACTGTAGACATCACTGAGCCCCCGCCGTGCTCCACTGTAGACATCACTGAGCCCCCACCGTGCTCACTGTAGACATCACTGAGCCCCCGCCGTGCTCCACTGTAGACATCACTGAGCCCCCGCCGTGCTCCACTGTAGACATCATTGAGCCCCCGCCGTGCTCCCCTGTAGACATCACCGAGCCCCCGCCGTGCTCCACTGTAGACATCACTGAGCCCCCGCCATGCTCCACTGTAGACATCACTGAGCCCCCGCCGTGCTCCACTGTAGACATCACTGAGCCCCCGCCGTGCTCCACTGTAGACATCATTGAGCCCCCGCCATGCTCCACTGTAGACATCACTGAGCCCCCGCCGTGCTCCACTGTAGACATCACTGAGCCCCCGCCGTGCTCCACTGTAGACATCACTGATCCCCGCCATGCTTCACTGTAACATCACTGAGCCCGCCGTGCTCCACTGTAGACATCATTGAGCCCCCGCCGTGCTCCACTGTAGACATCACCGAGCCTCCGCCGTGCTTCACTGTAGACATCACTGAGCCCCCCCATGCTCCACTGTAGACATCACTGAGCCCCCGCGTGCTTCACTGCAGACCTCACTGAGCCCCGCTGTGCTTCACTGTAGACATCACTGAGCCCCCGCGGTGCTCCACTGCAGACATCACTGAGCCTCCGCCGTGCTCCACTGCAGACCTCACTGAGCCCCGCCGTGCTCCACTGCAGACATCACTGAGCCTCCGCCGTGCTCCACTGTAGACATCACTGAGCCCCCGCCGTGCTCCACTGTAAACATCACTGAGCCTCCGCCGTGCTCACTGTAGACATCACTGAGCCCCCGCCGTGCTCCACTGTAGACATCACTGAGCCCCCGCCATGCTCCACTGTAGACATCACTGAGCCCCCGCCATGCTCCACTGTAGACATCACTGAGCCCCCGCCGTGCTTCACTGTAGACATCACTGAGCCCCCGCCGTGCTCCACTGTAAACATCACTGAGCCCCCGCCGTGCTCCACTGTAGACATCACTGAGCCTCCGCCGTGCTCACTGTAGACATCACTGAGCCTCCGCCATGCTCCACTGTAGACATCACTGAGCCCCCCGGTGCTTCACTGTAGACATCACTGAGCCCCCGCCGTGCTCCACTGTAGACATCACTGAGCCCCCACCGTGCTCCACTGTAGACATCACTGAGCCCCCGCGTGCTCCACTGTAGACATCACTGAGCCCCCGCCGTGCTCCACTGTAGACATCACTGAGCTCCTGTTTGCTTCACTGTAGACATCACTGAGCCCCCGCCGTGCTCCACTGTAGACATCACTGAGCCCCCGCCGTGCTCCACTGTAGACATCACTGAGCTCCTGTTATGCTCCACTGTAGACATCACTGAGCCCCGCCGTGCTCCACTGTAGACATCACTGAGCCCCCGCCGTGCTCCACTGTAGACATCACTGAGCCTCCGCGTGCTCCACTGTAGACATCACTGAGCCCCCGCCGTGCTCCACTGCAGACATCACTGAGCCCCCGCCGTGCTCCACTGTAGACATCACTGAGCCTCCGCGTGCTCCACTGTAGACATCACTGAGCCTCCGCCATGCTCCACTGTAGACATCACTGAGCCCCCGCCGTGCTCACACTGTAGACATCACGGGACCCCCGCCGTGCTCCACTGTAGACATCACTGAGCTCCTGTTATGCTTCACTGTAGACATCACTGAGCCCCCGCCGTGCTCCACTGTAGACATCACTGAGCCCCCGCCGTGCTCCACTGTAGACATCACTGAGCTCCTGTTATGCTTCACTGTAGACATCACTGAGCCCCCGCCGTGCTCCACTGTAGACATCACTGAGCCCCCGCCGTGCTCCACTGTAGACATCACTGAGCCTCCGCCGTGCTCCACTGCAGACCTCACTGAGCCCCCGCCTGCTCCACTGTAGACATCACTGAGCCCCGCCGTGCTCCACTGTAGACATCACTGAGCCCCCGCCGTGCTCCACTGTAGACATCACTGATCCCCCGCCATGCTTCACTGTAGACATCACTGAGCCCCCGCCGTGCTCCACTGTAGACATCATTGAGCCCCCGCCGTGCTCCACTGTAGACATCACCGAGCCTCCGCCGTGTGCTTCACTGTAGACATCACTGAGCCCCCACATGCTCCACTGTAGACATCACTGAGCCCCGCTGTGCTTCACTGCAGACCTCACTGAGCCCCCGCTGTGCTTCACTGTAGACATCACTGAGCCCCCGCGGTGCTCCACTGCAGACATCACTGAGCCTCCGCCGTGCTCCACTGCAGACCTCACTGAGCCCCCGCCGTGCTCCACTGCAGACATCACTGAGCCTCCGCCGTGCTCCACTGTAGACATCACTGAGCCCCCGCCGTGCTCCACTGTAAACATCACTGAGCCTCCGCCGTGCTCCACTGTAGACATCACTGAGCCCCCGCCGTGCTCCACTGTAGACATCACTGAGCCCCCGCCGTGCTCCACTGCAGACATCACTGAGCCTCCGCCGTGCTCCATTGTAGACATCACTGAGCCCCCGCCGTGCTCCATTGTAGACATCACTGAGTCCCCGCCGTGCTCCACTGTAGACATCACTGAGCCCCCGCCGTGCTCCACTGTAGACATCACTGAGCCCCGCCGTGCTCCACTGTAGACATCACTGAGCCCCACCGTGCTTCACTGTAGACATCACTGAGCCCCCCCGCGTGCTCCACTGTAGACATCACTGAGCCCCCCCCGACCGTGCTCCACTGTAGACATCATTGAGCCCCCGCCATGCTCCCTGTAGACATCACCGAGCCCCCACCGTGCTCCACTGTAGACATCACTGAGCCCCCGCCATGCTCCACTGTAGACATCACTGAGCCCCCGCCGTGCTCCACTGTAGACATCACTGAGCCCCCGCCGTGCTCCACTGTAGACATCATTGAGCCCCCGCCATGCTCCACTGTAGACATCACTGAGCCCCCGCCGTGCTTCACTGTAGACATCACTGAGCCCGCCCGCCGTGCTCCACTGTAGACATCATTGAGCCCCCGCCATGCTCCACTGTAGACATCACTGAGCCCCCGCCGTGCTCCACTGTAGACATCACTGAGCCCCGCCGTGCTCCACTGTAGACATCATTGAGCCCCCGCCGTGCTCCACTGTAGACATCACGAGCCCCCGCCGTGCTCCACTGTAGACATCACTGAGCCCCCGCCGTGCTCCACTGTAGACATCACTGAGCCCCCGCCGTGCTCCACTGTAGACATCACTGAGCCCCCGCCGTGCTCCACTGTAGACATCACTGAGCCCCAGCATGCTTCACTGTAGACATCACTGAGCCCCGCCGTGCTCCACTGTAGACATCACCGAGCCCCCGCCGTGCTCCACTGTAGACATCCACTGAGCCCCCCACTGTGCTCCACTGTAGACATCACGAGCCCCGCCGTGCTCCACTGTAGACATCACTGAGCCCTCGCCTGCTCCACTGTAGACATCACTGAGCCCCCGCCATGACTCCACTGTAGACATCACTGAGCCCCCGCCGTGCTCCACTGTAGACATCACTGAGCCCCCGCCATGCTTCACTGTAGACATCACTGAGCCCCGGCCGTGCTCCACTGTAGACATCACCGAGCCCCCGCCGTGCTTCACTGTAGACATCACTGAGCCCCCCTGTGCTCCACTGTAGACATCACCGAGCCCCGCCGTGCTCCACTGTAGACATCACTGAGCCCCCGCCTGCTCCACTGTAGACATCACTGAGCCCCCGCCGTGCTCCACTGTAGACATCACTGAGCCCCCGCCATGCTCCACTGTAGACATCACTGAGCCCCCGCCGTGCTCCACTGTAGACATCACCAAGCCATCGCTATGCTCCACTGTAGACATCACTGAGCCCCGCCATGCTTCACTGTAGACAGCACCAAGCCTCCGTCGTGCTCCACTGTAGACATCACTGAGCCCCCGCCATGCTTCACTGTAGACAGCACCAAGCTCCGTCGTGGCTCCACTGTAGAACATCACGAGCCTCCGTCGTGCTCACTGTAGACATCACTGAGCCCCCGCCGTGCTCCACTGTAGACATCACTGAGCCCCCGCCGTGCTCCACTGCAGACATCACTGAGCCTCCGCCGTGCTTCACTGTAGACATCACCGAGCCCCCGCCGTGCTTCACTGTAGACATCACTGAGCCCCCGCCGTGCTCCACTGTAGACATCACTGAGCCCCCGCCGTGCTCCACTGTAGACCTCACTGAGCCCCCGCCGTGCTCCACTGTAGACATCACTGAGCCTCCGCCGTGCTCCACTGTAGACATCACTGAGCCTCCGCCGTGCTCCACTGTAGACATCACTGAGCCCCCGCCGTGCTCCACTGTAGACATCACTGAGCCCCGCCGTGCTCCACTGTAGACATCACTGAGCCCCCGCCATGCTCCACTGTAGACATCACTGAGCCCCCGCCGTGCTCCACTGTAGACATCACTGAGCCCCCGCCGTGCTCCACTGTAGACATCACTGAGCCCCGCCGTGCTCCACTGTAGACATCACTGAGCTCCCGCCGTGCTTCACTGCAGACATCACTGAGCCTCCGTTATGCTTCACTGTAGGATGGGGGTTTGCCCTTGTCTCCTGGTATAGGCAGTGGGGAGGCTCCTGCTGCAGCTGATCTCCTAGGACACAGATTCTTTATCATTTTTCACGCTTTCTTTGCATTGAGAGTGAAGAGACCGGGAGGTTTTTTACCTTTTTGTGTATTGTCCCCAATCTTGCAGAACTACGAGCCGCCGCCATGTTTGGCTTCGACTCCTGTTCAAACATCTCTGTGAATGTCAGAAATGTGGGAGTCCTGCCAAGACTGAGGGAGCCGGGCTGCGGGGCGAGGGGCCCCCGGTACACGGGCGACATCTCCCTTATTTGTTCTCCTTCACATTTCACAGCGGCTGCTTAAATATTTAATAACGCCTGTGTGCGGAGGGCGATTATTTACCCTGCGCCCCATCAGCTCTGCTACAACCATTTCTTAATTATCTTCTGGGTTTGTTTGTTGAGTAAGAAGTGATGAGCGGCGCCGATAGAAGATCCCAAGGTCACCGCGTCCCCCGTCTCCAGGCAGCGCCTCATCCAGGAAGGGGAACATTATCCCAAATGTAAAAAAGTGATAGGGGCGAGATTAATCCGCGTCTCAGACATCTCATCTTATAGAAAGGTCACCCGGGCACTGCAGGAATCAAGACCTACCAGGAATCAGCAGCAGTAACCGTGGGCAGGATGGTGGCTTCTTACATGTGCATGGCCCTTTAATTTTCAGTTGTCTCTGAGCTGGTGGGGTAGACGAGCTGCTGTAATGTCTCTCATACACAGGCATAAGAGATTGCTGCACTCCTGTCTCCATGGTGCCATCATCAGAAGCACAAGAAACAGTATCCAGCAGTACTGTGCAGTGGGGATGTGAATCCATCTCTGTAGTTACTAAAAGCAGAAAAAGCATGGAAAGTATTCTGCAGCAATACTAAGTAGTAAAGCTGTGAATCCAACAACTGAGGTGAGAGGAGAAAACCTACTAGAAGCCGCAGGATGGAGAACATTACAGTACTGTGCAGTGTAGCTGTGAATCTTTCTTTGTTGTAAGATAAATACTAATAGCAGAAAAAGCATAGATGATATTATGCAGAAATAGTAAGCAGTGTAGCTGTGACTCTAAATCTGGGGTGATGGCGAAAATCTACCAGAAGCAGCAGGATGGAGAACAGTACTGAGCAGTGTATCTGTGAGTCCACCTTTGTGATAAGGGAAACACTTACTAGAAGCAGCAACAGCATGGATGATATTATGTAGCATCAACACTAAGTATAACTGTGAATCCAAAACTAGAGTGACACAAAAATCTTCTAGAAGCAGCAGCTGGATAGAGAACATTACAGTGCTGTGTAGCTGTGAATCCAGCCCTGAGTTTAACATTCTTGATTGCACTTTGCTCACTTGATCTCATCATTTCTTACTCTACTCTTACATGATTCAGCGCTAAGTCCTTATACAAAGCTCCTGGTCCCCTGCGTTCTTCCCATCATTGGTATCCATCCATTGAGCTCTGTAGTCACCTCGGGTGTGGGTCCGTCCAAGCGTTCACATTGGAGCTCCCGGGTTCTCCGGTACAGAGCGCTGCGCAGCTTCACAGCTGAACTCCTGGGTTCTCCGGTACAGAGCACTGTGCAGCTGAACTCCCGGGTTCTCCCATGCAGAGCACTGCACAGCTTCAGAGCTGAACTCGGGGTTCTCTTATGTAGAGCGCTACGTAGCTTCAGAGCTGAACTCGGGGTTCTCTTATGTAGAGCGCTACGTAGCTTCAGAGCTGAACTCCCGGGTTCTCCGGTGCAGAGCGCTGCGCAGCTTCAGACCTGGACTCCTGGGTTCTCCGGTACAGAGCACTGCGCAGCTGAACTCCCGGATTCTCCGATGCAGAGCACTGTACAGCTTCACAGCTGAACTCTCGGGTTCTCCGATGCAGAGCGCTGCGTAGCTTCAGAGCTGAACTCTCGGGTTCTCCGATGCAGAGCGCTGCGTAGCTTCACAGCTGAACTCTCGGATTCTCTGAAGAAGAGGTTCTCCGGGTTCTCCGGTGCAGAGCGCTGTGCAGCTTCAGAGCTGATCTCCCGGGTTCTCCGGTGCAGAGCACTGCGCAGCTTCAGAGCTGAACTCCCGGGTTCTCTTATGTAGAGCGCTACATAGCTTCAGAGCTGATCTCCCGGGTTCTCCGGTGCAGAGCACTGCGCAGCTTCAGAGCTGAACTCCTGGGTTCTCTTATGTAGAGCACTACGTAGCTTCAGAGCTGAACTCCCGGGTTCTCCGGTACAGAGCGCTGCGCAGCTTCAGAGCTGAACTCCCGGGTTCTCCGGTACAGAGCACTGTGCAGCTTCACAGCTGATTTCCTGGGTTCTCCGATGCAGAGCACTGCGCTGCTTCAGAGCTGAACTCCCGGGTTCTCCCATGCAGAGCACTGCACAGCTTCACAGCTGAACTCTCGGGTTCTCCGATGCAGAGCACTGCGCAGCTTCAGAGCTGAACTCCCGGGTTCTCCGGTGCAGAGCGCTGCGCAGCTTCAGAGCTGAACTCCTGGGTTCTCCAGTGCAGAGCGCTGCGCAGCTTCAGAGCTGAACTCCTGGGTTCTCTGGTGCAGAGCACTGTGTAGCTTCAGAGCTGAACTCCCGGGTTCTCCGGAAGCAGAGCGCTGCGCAGCTTCAGAGCTGAACTCCCGGGTTCGCTTATGTAGAGCGCTACGTAGCTTCACAGCTGAACTCCTGGGTTCTCCGGTGCAGAGCGCTGCGTAGCTTCACAGCTGAACTCCTAGGTTCTCCGGTGCAGAGCGCTGCGTAGCTTCACAGCTGAACTCCCGGGTTCTCCGGTGCAGATCACTGTGTAGCTTCACATCTGAACTCGCAGGTTCTCCGGTGCAGAGCACTGCGTAGCTTCACAGCTGAACTCCCGGGTTCTCTTATGTAGAGCGCTACGTAGCTTCACAGCTGAACTCCCGGGTTCTCCAGTGCAGAGCACTGCGTAGCTTCACAGCTGAACTCCTAGGTTCTCCAGTGCAGAGCGCTGCGTAGCTTCAGAGCTGAACTCCCGGGTTCTCCGGTGCAGAGCGCTGCGCAGCTTCAGAGCTGAACTCCCGGGTTCTCCGGTGCAGAGCGCTGCGCAGCTTCAGAGCTGAACTCCTGGGTTCTCCGGTGCAGAGCGCTGCGCAGCTTCAGAGCTGATCTCCTGGGTTCTCCGGTGCAGAGCGCTGCGTAGCTTCAGAGCTGATCTCCTGGGTTCTCCGGTGCAGAGCGCTGTGCAGCTTCAGAGCTGATCTCCTGGGTTCTCCGGTGCAGAGCGCTGCGCAGCTTCAGAGCTGATCTCCTGGGTTCTCCGGTGCAGAGCGCTGCGCAGCTTCAGAGTTGAACTCCCGGGTTCTCCGGTGCAGAGCGCTGCGTAGCTTCAGAGCTGAACTCCCGGGTTCTCCGGTGCAGAGCGCTGCGTAGCTTCAGAGCTGAACTCCCAGGTTCTCCGGTGCAGAGCGCTGCGTAGCTTCAGAGCTGAACTCCCGGGTTCTCCGGTGCAGAGCGCTGCGTAGCTTCAGAGCTGAACTCCCGGGTTCTCCGGTGCAGAGCGCTGCGCAGCTTCAGAGCTGAACTCCCGGGTTCTCCGGTGCAGAGCGCTGCGCAGCTTCAGAGCTGAACTCCCGGGTTCTCCGGTGCAGAGCGCTGCGCAGCTTCAGAGCTGAACTCCCGGGTTCTCCGGTGCAGAGCGCTGTGTATCTTCAGAGCTGATCTCCTGGGTTCTCCGGTGCAGAGCGCTGTGTATCTTCAGAGCTGAACTCCCAGGTTCTCTGGTGCAGAGCGCTGCGCGGTGATCCATCAGACGATCCTGCGTCGCTTTATTTCCATATATACAAACTGTAAATAATTGATTGGATTTTAATGAGCAGCTTTACGCGGAGATTAGATCCATAAATCACACGGCGGAGAGCAGTGTAAATAAGATAATGTTAATCATATATGTGCTGCGTGCGCAGCTGTAATCACCGCCAGAGCTGTGCTGCGTCCAGTAATCACATACACAGCACCAGGGCCCATCATGGGGAGCGGAGCAGGGATCTGGATCACACACTTTGTGTCCGTTCTCCACCGACTTCAAAACATCTCAACATCCAAAAGTATAAAACCTTCCTGACCCCAGACTTCTCACAGCTGAGGCTTTGTTACAATGTATCACTGCACACAATCCTCAGTTCTCTCCCCATCCTGATAGAATCTTCTCTGCTCTGATACATTGTATCCCAGGATTATCTACACTGGACACAACTGTAACAAACCCGCCCCTGTACGCCCGCTGTTCACACTGTGCGGCTTTTCATCCGTTTTTCTGTCATTTTTAGCAGCAAAACTGGATAAAAAAAACATCAAAATCGCATCATCGGTTTCTGATCCATTCTTGATCCATTCTTGATCCATTTCTGATCTGTTCTTGATCTTGTTTTTGATTCGTTTTCATTGCATTTTTTTCTGGAGCACTTTTTAGCCCGTACACAATGGATTCAATGGGAAAAGCGGATCAGAAAAGCGCAGCCATAATTGACATCTCCTTCTATTATCGGATCTCTGTTCTACCCAAAAAACGGATCAAGTCAAAAACAGACAGATTGAACGGAAAAACTTACAAACCCATTGACTTTGCTGAGATTCCAAATAAGTCATGACTTCACTGCAAAAATGGATCCAAACCGCACGGTGTGGAGAGCCCACGCAGCCCACCAGTGGGCGGCCCATGTGGAAAAGTCCCGCCCCTCCCACCTATCAGTCCGGGTCTGGTGTGGACACGGCCTGAGCGGGATCCGCTCCTGTGGACACGGCCTGAGCGGGATCCGCTCCTGTGGACACGGCCTGAGCGGGATCCGCTCCTGTGGACACGGCCTGAGCGGGATCCGCTCCTGTGGACACGGCCTGAGCGGGATCCGCTCCTGTGGACACGGCCTGAGCGGGATCTGCTCCTGTGGACACGGCCTGAGCGGGATCCGCTCCTGTGGACACGGCCTGAGCGGGATCCACTCCTGTGGACACTGTCTGAGCGGGATCCGCTCCTGTGGACACTGTCTGAGCGGGATCCGCTCCTGTGGACACGGCCTGGGCGGGATCTGCTCCTGTGGACAGGGCCTGAGCGGGATCCGCTCCTGTGGACACGGCCTGAGCGGGATCTCCTTCTGTGGACACGGCCTGAGCGGGATCCGCTCCTGTGGACACGGCCTGAGCGGGATCCGCTCCTGTGGACACGGCCTGAGCGGGATCCGCTCCTGTGGACACGGCCTGAGCGGGATCTGCTCCTGTGGACACGGCCTGAGCGGGATCCGCTCCTGTGGACACGGCCTGAGCGGGATCCACTCCTGTGGACACTATCTGAGCGGGATCCGCTCCTGTGGACACTGTCTGAGCGGGATCCGCTCCTGTGGACACGGCCTGGGCGGGATCTGCTCCTGTGGACAGGGTCTGAGCGGGATCTGCTCCTGTGGACAGGGTCTGAGCGGGATCAGCTCCTGTGGACAGGGTCTGAGCGGGATCTGCTCCTGTGGACAGGGTCTGAGCGGGATCTGCTCCTGTGGACACGGTCTGAGCTTGATCTGCTCCTGTGGACACGGCCTGAGCGGGATCTACTCCTGTGGACACGGTCTGAGCTTGATCTGCTCCTGTGGACACGGTCTGAGCTTGATCTGCTCCTGTGGACACGGCCTGAGTGGGATCTGCTCCTGTGGACAGGGTCTGAGCGGGATCAGCTCCTGTGGACAGGGTCTGAGCGGGATCAGCTCCTGTGGACAGGGTCTGAGCGGGATCTGCTCCTGTGGACAGGGTCTGAGCGGGATCTGCTCCTGTGGACAGGGTCTGAGCGGGATCAGCTCCTGTGGACAGGGTCTGAGCGGGATCAGCTCCTGTGGACAGGGTCTGAGCGGGATCTGCTCCTGTGGACAGGGTCTGAGCGGGATCTGCTCCTGTGGACACGGTCTGAGCTTGATCTGCTCCTGTGGACAGGGTCTGAGCGGGATTTGCTCCTGTGGACAGGGTCTGAGCGGGATCTGCTCCTGTGGACAGGGTCTGAGCGGGATCAGCTCCTGTGGACAGGGTCTGAGCGGGATCTGCTCCTGTGGACAGGGTCTGAGCGGGATCTGCTCCTGTGGACAGGGTCTGAGCGGGATCTGCTCCTGTGGACACGGTCTGAGCTTGATCTGCTCCTGTGGACACGGCCTGAGCGGGATCTACTCCTGTGGACACGGTCTGAGCTTGATCTGCTCCTGTGGACACGGTCTGAGCTTGATCTGCTCCTGTGGACAAGGTCTGAGCGGGATCTGCTCCTGTGGACACGGTCTGAGCTTGATCTGCTCCTGTGGACAGGGTCTGAGCGGGATCTGCTCCTGTGGACAGGGTCTGAGCGGGATCCGCTCCTGTGGACACGGCCTGAGCGGGATCTGCTCCTGTGGACACGGCCTGAGCGGGATCTACTCCTGTGGACACGGTCTGAGCTTGATCTGCTCCTGTGGACACGGTCTGAGCTTGATCTGCTCCTGTGGACACGGCCTGAGTGGGATCTGCTCCTGTGGACAGGGTCTGAGCGGGATCAGCTCCTGTGGACAGGGTCTGAGCGGGATCTACTCCTGTGGACACGGTCTGAGCTTGATCTGCTCCTGTGGACACGGTCTGAGCTTGATCTGCTCCTGTGGACACGGCCTGAGTGGGATCTGCTCCTGTGGACAGGGTCTGAGCGGGATCAGCTCCTGTGGACAGGGTCTGAGCGGGATCTACTCCTGTGGACACGGTCTGAGCTTGATCTGCTCCTGTGGACACGGCCTGAGCGGGATCCGCTCCTGTGGACAGGGTCTGAGCGGGATCAGCTCCTGTGGACAGGGTCTGAGCGGGATCTGCTCCTGTGGACAGGGTCTGAGCGGGATCCGCTCCTGTGGACACGGCCTGAGCGGGATCTGCTCCTGTGGACACGGCCTGAGCGGGATCTACTCCTGTGGACACGGTCTGAGCTTGATCTGCTCCTGTGGACACGGCCTGAGTGGGATCTGCTCCTGTGGACAGGGTCTGAGCGGGATCAGCTCCTGTGGACAGGGTCTGAGCGGGATCTGCTCCTGTGGACAGGGTCTGAGCAGGATCAGCTCCTGTGGACAGGGTCTGAGCGGGATCTGCTCCTGTGGACAGGGTCTGAGCGGGATCTGCTCCTGTGGACAGGGTCTGAGCGGGATATGCTCCTGTGGACACGGTCTGAGCTTGATCTGCCCCTGTGGACACGGCCTGAGCGGGATCTACTCCTGTGGACACGGTCTGAGCTTGATCTGCTCCTGTGGACACGGTCTGAGCTTGATCTGCTCCTGTGGACAAGGTCTGAGCGGGATCTGCTCCTGTGGACACGGCCTGAGCGGGATCTACTCCTGTGGACACGGTCTGAGCTTGATCTGCTCCTGTGGACAGGGTCTGAGCGGGATCTGCTCCTGTGGACACGGCCTGAGCGGGATCTGCTCCTGTGGACACGGCCTGAGCGGGATCTGCTCCTGTGGACACGGCCTGAGCGGGATCCGCTCCTGTGGACAGGGTCTGAGCGGGATCAGCTCCTGTGGACACGGCCTGAGCGGGATCAGCTCCTGTGGACAGGGCCTGAGCGGGATCTCCTCCTGTGGACACGGCCTGAGCGGGATCTGCTCCTGTGGACAGGGTCTGAGCGGGATCTGCTCCTGTGGACACGGCCTGAGCGGGATCCGCTCCTGTGGACAAGGTCTGAGCGGGATCTGCTCCTGTGGACACGGTCTGAGCTTGATCTGCTCCTGTGGACAGGGTCTGAGCGGGATCAGCTCCTGTGGACAGGGTCTGAGCGGGATCTGCTCCTGTGGACAGGGTCTGAGCGGGATCTGCTCCTGTGGACAGGGTCTGAGCAGGATCAGCTCCTGTGGACAGGGTCTGAGCGGGATCTGCTCCTGTGGACAGGGTCTGAGCGGGATCTGCTCCTGTGGACAGGGTCTGAGCGGGATCTGCTCCTGTGGACACGGTCTGAGCTTGATCTGCTCCTGTGGACACGGCCTGAGCGGGATCTACTCCTGTGGACACGGTCTGAGCTTGATCTGCTCCTGTGGACACGGTCTGAGCTTGATCTGCTCCTGTGGACAAGGTCTGAGCGGGATCTGTGTGGAGCCCCAAGGGACGTGGGGTACTCGGTGCCGGACCTGTCTGCTGCTGGGGATGTCACTGGTGGCCTGGTCCGGACCGTGTCCCTGGCTCAGCACAATAAAAGGGGAATATTTACAAGGGAGATTGTCACGGGTGACGCCACCCACTTGATGCGGCCAGCGATGGGGCCGCGGCTGCTGCAGAACCTCCGGGGGTGATGGAATGGCAGCGGAGGTGGTATAGTTCCAGTGGGGGGAACTGTATCCCCCGGGGCAGTAAAGAGTTAAAGTTTGTTGTGTGTGAGGCTGTTGGAGCACACTTACTTTGCAGCTGCAAGGATCTCTCTTCCTGTGCTGGTGCTGACAGGCTGTAGCTCTGCAGGTTGAGATCTTCCTGGTGCAAGCCTGTGTGGGGGGAAAGGGTCTGCAGATGGAAGCAGGCAGGAGACAATGCAGGGTTTCCAAAGCTTTACTTAGTTCCTTCAGTCAGCTTACAAGTTAGTTGTTACACAGTTCTTAACATTCAGTTGCATTCTCCCTTTCCGGGTTCCCTTCTCTCCTGCAGCCAGGCTCCTCTCTCCTTGTGACCCCTCACACAGTCTCTTAGTGTACCTTTCCGGGCTTTTACTCTCTTTCTCCGTCTTACACGGGTGTATGCGGACGCTGAACAGTATAGCGGTGACTCGGGCTTCTGTGAGTCCTAGTGTGTCACTGTGCTGCCTGTTCTTTGGGTTAGGAACTCCAGCTTGAAACTAAAGCTCCCCATCAGTGAATCTGGGGATACCGGGTGAATCGTCGGTCCCCTTCAGAGCTGACACTCTGCCTTAGCCCAGCCTGCAGTAGTCTGCAGCATTAAACTACCAGGCTCCTTCCTCTGTGTTCCTTCCAGTATATATGAGGGCTACTCCGCCTGCAGTTGGTTGCTTGAGCTGTAATTCTAGGGCCCCGGGTTACACCGTCCCTCTCGGCTCTCTCACACTCCTGGTGGTTTCAGCATCTTGGATGGGCTTTTCCCCCCCATCTGGCTCGCATTGGCTCAGTACGGGTCAGCGCTCCTCAGCTTAGGCACTTCCAAGACGTATGGCTCTCTCCTGCTCAGCTTCAGCTCAACCTCCTGCTGTTCTGTAGCCTTTCTATCTCAGCTCACTTTGCTCTTGGTCTTTGCTTCTCAGCTACTTCAGCCTACTGACTTTCCTTCACTCCTCCCCCTCTCTATATACTGTCAGTCACCTGACCTTCTGGTGTGCCCAACCCACTCCTCATCCACCACTCCTTCTGGTCTCATATAGTGTCTAACCTCAGAGCTGGATGTGAACCCTCTCTATGCGTGGGGATGTGGGCTGTGAGGGTGTAGTGTTTACTATGTCCTAACTGCCTGGCTGCAGTTCCCTTTTGTGGCCACCTGGACGCAGGGGCGCCACATTCTCCCGGAGTTAAACAGCGCGTCCGCGCGCGACTAGACATTGGTTACCCTGAAAACATTTTTATATTATTTATAACAATAAACATTATGGATTCTTGTTTCTTCCCTTCCGGGAGGCACGATTCTTGGAACGTTACTTTAACTATAAACATATAAGTGCATGGGTATGTGCTCATCATTACCCTCTTTTCTGTAAAATACACATTATAAACATTACTCTTTATAAAAGTATAAAATTCTTTTCTTCTTTTCAAAAAGTGCTAAAACTTTCAAAAATTCTCAAAAAGTGCAAAAGTCTCAATAAGCAGCTTCAAAGTTCAAAATGCAGAGTTCGTGCATTACTTCGCATTTGCATCTGGTCTTAAAACCAAAGGGGAGCACACAAGTGTGCTTAACTATTTACAAGAAAGTTAGTATCATGTCATTGTCTATGATGCAAATGTTCAGTTTGAAACACATAAGACAGACAGGGGAATGCTAACATTCACTCAGGTAAGGTTGGGGGATCAATAAGGAACAATGTACATTCACACTTACAGTTTCTTCTGTACTTCTTTAAGGACCCGTGTTCACTCCTTCTTCTCCGGTTGTTTCCACGGCAGCGTCTGCGGTGCTGGGATCAGGGGCTCCGGCAGCTTCAGAAATCCTTCCGGTAGAGCTCCGAGCGGGTCGACATCTCTCCATGCCTGGTTCACGATAGCTGGCGGGGTACTCACATCCACAAGTACAGCAGTATGGCCTTCGGCGTCGCTTGCGGCACGTCCGTGCTCTTCGACCCGGCCGGGTCGCTGTAGCCGGACTTCGTAGTTCGGGCTGCGGTCGATGTCTATCTGGATCCGGGTTCTATTAGCTTCCTGAACCCGTGTCATCCTCGGGGGCAGCAGCCGCAATACACCCCTCCGGGTGTCTGGGATGCGGGGACGCTCTTCTCCACCTTCCGCCATCTCTACGCGATCACGCGGGGTCTCTCCTCGGCCGGGTTCCTCCACTGGTTCAATCTGTGGGCCCTCCGGGATCACTCGTGGTCTCTCGCACAGAGCGCTGGTTGCTGCGTCCTCCGCTTCCGTCCTCGTGTCTCTGAATGGCGACTGCTTCTCTTCCGGTTGCCTGCTCCGCCCCCTCCTGATGACGATTTCCTGCTTCGTTCGCGCCAGCTTCTTGGTAGGAGGGTCTAGGGGCGGCGGCTCTTCTTTAAGAGTGACAGCTGGCTCTCCCGGAGTTAAGGAGAGCCAGGGCGGGACCTTCTTTTCGCGCCTTGGACCGGACCGGCCCACGATGGGAGGCTTAGGAACGCCCCCTCTGCACATGGCGCTAGTCCCCTGTGGCCGCCATTAGGGTCAGATTTTGGCGGGAAAAGTCCAGAAACAGTTCTTTTGGCGCACAAGGTCCAATTCTTTTGGACCGGGTAGATCCTGTTCGTGACGCCAGGTTGTGGAGCCCCAAGGGACGTGGGGTACTCGGTGCCGGACCTGTCTGCTGCTGGGGATGTCACTGGTGGCCTGGTCCGGACCGTGTCCCTGGCTCAGCACAATAAAAGGGGAATATTTACAAGGGAGATTGTCACGGGTGACGCCACCCACTTGATGCGGCCAGCGATGGGGCCGCGGCTGCTGCAGAACCTCCGGGGGTGATGGAATGGCAGCGGAGGTGGTATAGTTCCAGTGGGGGGAACTGTATCCCCCGGGGCAGTAAAGAGTTAAAGTTTGTTGTGTGTGAGGCTGTTGGAGCACACTTACTTTGCAGCTGCAAGGATCTCTCTTCCTGTGCTGGTGCTGACAGGCTGTAGCTCTGCAGGTTGAGATCTTCCTGGTGCAAGCCTGTGTGGGGGGAAAGGGTCTGCAGATGGAAGCAGGCAGGAGACAATGCAGGGTTTCCAAAGCTTTACTTAGTTCCTTCAGTCAGCTTACAAGTTAGTTGTTACACAGTTCTTAACATTCAGTTGCATTCTCCCTTTCCGGGTTCCCTTCTCTCCTGCAGCCAGGCTCCTCTCTCCTTGTGACCCCTCACACAGTCTCTTAGTGTACCTTTCCGGGCTTTTACTCTCTTTCTCCGTCTTACACGGGTGTATGCGGACGCTGAACAGTATAGCGGTGACTCGGGCTTCTGTGAGTCCTAGTGTGTCACTGTGCTGCCTGTTCTTTGGGTTAGGAACTCCAGCTTGAAACTAAAGCTCCCCGTCAGTGAATCTGGGATACCGGGTGAATCGTCGGTCCCCTTCAGAGCTGACACTCTGCCTTAGCCCAGCCTGCAGTAGTCTGCAGCATTAAACTACCAGGCTCCTTCCTCTGTGTTCCTTCCAGTATATATGAGGGCTTCTCCACCTGCAGTTGGTTGCTTGAGCTGTAATTCTAGGGCCCCGGGTTACACCGTCCCTCTCGGCTCTCTCACACTCCTGGTGGTTTCAGCATCTTGGATGGGCTTTTCCCCCCCATCTGGCTCGCATTGGCTCAGTACGGGTCAGCGCTCCTCAGCTTAGGCACTTCCAAGACGTATGGCTCTCTCCTGCTCAGCTTCAGCTCAACCTCCTGCTGTTCTGTAGCCTTTCTATCTCAGCTCACTTTGCTCTTGGTCTTTGCTTCTCAGCTACTTCAGCCTACTGACTTTCCTTCACTCCTCCCCCTCTCTATATACTGTCAGTCACCTGACCTTCTGGTGTGCCCAACCCACTCCTCATCCACCACTCCTTCTGGTCTCATATAGTGTCTGACCTCAGAGCTGGATGTGAACCCTCTCTATGCGTGGGGATGTGGGCTGTGAGGGTGTAGTGTTTACTATGTCCTAACTGCCTGGCTGCAGTTCCCTTTTGTGGCCACCTGGACGCAGGGGCGCCACATCTGCTCCTGTGGACACGGCCTGAGCGGGCTCTGCTCCTGTGACACGGCCTGAGCAGGATCTACTCCTGTGGACACGGTCTGAGCTTGATCTGCTCCTGTGGACAGGGTCTGAGCGGGATCTGCTCCTGTGGACACGGCCTGAGCGGGATCTGCTCCTGTGGACACGGCCTGAGCGGGATCTGCTCCTGTGGACACGGCCTGAGCGGGATCTGCTCCTGTGGACACGGCCTGAGCGGGATCCGGTCCTGTGGACAGGGTCTCAGCGGGATCAGCTCCTGTGGACAGGGCCTGAGCGGGATCTCCTCCTGTGGACACGGCCTGAGCGGGATCTGCTCCTGTGGACAGGGTCTGAGCGGGATCTGCTCCTGTGGACACGGCCTGAGCGGGATCCGCTCCTGTGGACAAGGTCTGAGCGGGATCTGCTCCTGTGGACACGGCCTGAGCGGGATCCGCTCCTGTGGACAAGGCCTGAGCGGGATCCGCTCCTGTGGACAAGGTCTGAGCGGGATCTCCTCCTGTGGACACGGCCTGAGCGGGATCTGCTCCTGTGGACAGGGTCTGAGCGGGATCTGCTCCTGTGGACACGGCCTGAGCGGGATCCGCTCCTGTGGACAAGTCCTGAGCGGGATCTACTCCTGTGGACACGGCCTGAGCGGGATCTACTCCTGTGGACACGGTCTGAGCTTGATCCTCTCCTGTGGACACGGTCTGAGCGGGATCTGCTCCTGTGGACACAGTGGGAGGAGGACAGGGTTCACACAGGACGCTGTTCACACCTTCACTCCAGTAATGTCATGAGAAGCAGAAGAGGCCGCACAGGACGGACCCCCCTTCAGTGATCCTCAGCCCCTGCTCCCCCCGCAGCCCCCCAGGATGGTTCTCAGCCAAATCTTCTGTGTAAATCGCCCTGAATCTGGCGAAAACTCCAATTATATAGTATCCCGTTATACAAAATCAACTAAACCCCACTCGCACAGCTGAGGGTTTGTTACAGGTGTATCCAGTGACGAAGACAAACTGTGAGCGAAACACAGTGCACAAATCTGTCTCCTGTCATCATAGTTTGCTACAATGTATCAGTGCAGGTAACAACTATTGGTCACGGATGGTTAAGTCCAGTGACGTGTGTAGGCCGGATACACTGTAACAAACCCTCAGCTGTATCAGTGCAAGTGATGTATCAGTTCACAGAGGATTGTATAGGGTGGATACACTGTAACACATCCTCAGCTGTATCCTAGCTCACAGAGGAAGATATTACTCTGCGAATTCCTACACTTGACTTGGTAATGTGGCCCCACGTGTTTCTGGATCCGGAGCCCCTACTCCCGTTATGCAGTGGGTCTGGCGGTGTGGAGCAGGGCTTGTGGTGTTCAGTGGCACTGAGGGTGTGCAGTGGCTCTGGTGGTGTGGAGCAGGGCTGGCGGTGTATGGTGCAGGTCTGGCGGTGTGCAGTGGCTCTGGCGGTGTGGAGCGGGTCTGGCGATGTGGAGCAGAGCTGACGATGTGAAGCGGGTCTGGCGGTATGCAGTGGCTCTGGCGGTGTGGAGCAGGGCTGGTGGTGTACAGCGGGTCTGGCAGTGTGCAGTGGCTCTGGCGGTGTGGAGCAGGGCTGGAGGTGTGCTGTGGCTCTGGCGGTGTGGAGCAGGGCTGGTGGTGTACAGCGGGTCTGGCAGTGTGCAGTGGCTCTGGCGGTGTGGAGCAGGGCTGGAGGTGTACAGCGGGTCTGGCAGTGTGCAGTGGCTCTGGCGGTGTGGAGCAGGGCTGGAGGTGTGCTGTGGCTCTGGCGGTGTGGAGCGGGTCTGGTGATGTGCAGTGGCTCTGGCGGTGTGGAGCAGGGCTGGCGGTGTGGAGCAGGGCTGGAGGTGTGCCGTGGCTCTGGCAGTGTTGAGCGGGTCTGGCGATGTGCAGTGGCTCTGGCGGTGTGGAGCAGGGCTGGAGGTGTGCCGTGGCTCTGGCGGTGTGGAGCAGGGCTGGCGGTGTGGAGCGGGTCTGGTGGTGTACAGCGGGTCTGGCAGTGTGCAGTGGCTCTGGCGGTGTGGAGCGGGTCTGGTGATGTGCAATGGCTCTGGCGGTGTGGAGCAGGGCTGGCGGTGTGGAGCAGGGCTGGAGGTGTGCAGTGGCTCTGGTGGTGTGGAGCAGGGCTGGCGGTGTGGAGCGGGTCTGGTGGTGTACAGCGGGTCTGGCAGTGTGCAGTGGCTCTGGCGGTGTGGAGCAGGGCGGGAGGTGTGCCGTGGCTCTGGCGGTGTGGAGCAGGGCTGGCGATGTGGAGCAGGGCTGGAGGTGTGCCGTGGCTCTGGCAGTGTTGAGCGGGTCTGGCGATGTGCAGTGGCTCTGGTGGTGTGCAGTGGCTCGGGCGGTGTGGAGCGGGTCTGGCGATGTGGAGCGGGTCTGGCGATGTGGAGCGGGTCTGGCGATTGTGCAGTGGCTCTGGCGGTGTGGAGCAGGGCTGGCGGTGTGGAGCAGGGCTGGAGGTGTGCAGTGGCTCTGGTGGTGTGGAGCAGGGCTGGCGGTGTGGAGCGGGTCTGGTGTGTGTACAGCGGGTCTGGCAGTGTGCAGTGGCTTCTGGCGGTGTGGAGCAGGGCGGGAGGTGTGCCGTGGCTCTGGCGGTGTGGAGCAGGGGCTGGAGGTGTGCCGTGGCTCTGGCGGTGTGGAGCAGGGCTGGCGATGTGGAGCAGGGCTGGAGGTGTGCCGTGGCTCTGGCGGTGTGGGAGCATGGCTGGCAGTGTGGAGCAGGGCTGGTGGTGTACAGCGGGTCTGGCAGTGTGCAGTGGCTCTGGCGGTGTGGAGCAGGGCTGGAGGTGTGCTGTGGGTTCTGGCGGTGTGGAGCGGGGGTCTGGTGATGTGCAGTGGCTCTGGCGGGTGTGGAGCAGGGCTGGCGGTGTGGAGCAGGGCTGGAGGTGTGCCGTGGCTCTGGCAGTGTTGAGCGGGTCTGGCGATGTGCAGTTGCTCTGGCGGTTGTGGAGCAGGGCTGGAGGTGTGCCGTGGCTCTGGCGGTGTGGAGCAGGGGCTGGCGGTGTGGAGCGGGTCTGGTGTGTACAGCGGGTCTGGCAGTGTGCAGTGGCTCTGGCGGTGTGGAGCGGGGTCTGGTGGATGTGCAATGGCTCTGGCGGTGTGGAGCAGGGCTGGCGGTGTGGAGCAGGGCTGGAGGTGTGCAGTGGCTCTGGTGGTGTGGAGCAGGGCTGGCGGTGTGGAGCGGGTCTGGTGGTGTACAGCGGGTCTGGCAGTGTGCAGTGGCTCTGGCGGTGTGGAGCAGGGCGGGAGGGTGTGCCGTGGCTCTGGCGGTGTGGAGCAGGGCTGGCGATGTGGAGCAGGGCTGGAGGTGTGCCGTGGCTCTGGCAGTGTTGAGCGGGTCTGGCGATGTGCAGTGGCTCTGGTGGTGTGCAGTGGCTCGGGCGGTGTGGAGCGGGTCTGGCGATGTGGGAGCGGGTCTGGCGATGTGGAGCGGGTCTGGCGATGTGGAGCGGGTCTGGCGATGTGCAGTGGCTCTGGCGGTGTGGAGCAGGGCTGGCGGTGTGGAGCAGGGCTGGAGGTGTGCAGTGGCTCTGGTGTGTGGAGCAGGGCTGGCGGTGTGGAGCGGGTCTGGTGGTGTACAGCGGGTCTGGCAGTGTGCAGTGGCTCTGGCGGTGTGGAGCAGGGCGGGAGGTGTGCCGTGGCTCTGGCGGTGTGGAGCAGGGCTGGCGATGTGGAGCAGGGCTGGAGGTGTGCCGTGGCTCTGGCAGTGTTGAGCGGGTCTGGCGATGTGCAGTGGCTCTGGTGGTGTGCAGTGGCTCGGGCGGTGTGGAGCGGGTCTGGCGATGTGGAGCGGGTCTGGCGATGTGGAGCGGGTCTGGCGATGTGAGCGGTTGGCATGTGCATGGCTTGCGTGTGGAGCAGGGCTGGCGGTGTGGAGCAGGGCTGGAGGTGTGCAGTGGCTCTGGTGGTGTGGAGCAGGGCTGGCGGTGTGGAGCGGGTCTGGTGGTGTACAGCGGGTCTGGCAGTGTGCAGTGGCTCTGGCGGTGTGGAGCAGGGCGGGAGGTGTGCCGTGGCTCTGGCGGTGTGGAGCAGGGCTGGAGGTGTGCCGTGGCTCTGGCGGTGTGGAGCAGGGCTGGCGATGTGGAGCAGGGCTGGAGGTGTGCCGTGGCTCTGGCGGTGTGGAGCATGGCTGGCAGTGTGGAGCAGGGCTGGTGGTGTACAGCGGGTCTGGCAGTGTGCAGTGGCTCTGGCGGTGTGGAGCAGGGCTGGAGGTGTGCTGTGGGTCTGGCGGTGTGGAGCGGGTCTGGTGATGTGCAGTGGCTCTGGCGGTGTGGAGCAGGGCTGGCGGTGTGGAGCAGGGCTGGAGGTGTGCCGTGGCTCTGGCAGTGTTGAGCGGGTCTGGCGATGTGCAGTGGCTCTGGCGGTGTGGAGCAGGGCTGGAGGTGTGCCGTGGCTCTGGCGGTGTGGAGCAGGGCTGGCGGTGTGGAGCGGGTCTGGTGGTGTACAGCGGGTCTGGCAGTGTGCAGTGGCTCTGGCGGTGTGGAGCGGTCTGGTGATGTGCAATGGCTCTGGCGGTGTGGAGCAGGGCTGGCGGTGTGGAGCAGGGCTGGAGGTGTGCAGTGGCTCTGGTGGTGTGGAGCAGGGCTGGCGGTGTGGAGCGGGTCTGGTGGTGTACAGCGGGTCTGGCAGTGTGCAGTGGCTCTGGCGGTGTGGAGCAGGGCGGGAGGTGTGCCGTGGCTCTGGCGGTGTGGAGCAGGGCTGGCGATGTGGAGCAGGGCTGGAGGTGTGCCGTGGCTCTGGCAGTGTTGAGCGGGTCTGGCGATGTGCAGTGGCTCTGGTGGTGTGCAGTGGCTCGGGCGGTGTGGAGCGGGTCTGGCGATGTGGAGCGGGTCTGGCGATGTGGAGCGGGTCTGGCGATGTGGAGCGGGTCTGGCGATGTGCAGTGGCTCTGGCGGTGTGGAGCAGGGCTGGCGGTGTGGAGCAGGGCTGGAGGTGTGCAGTGGCTCTGGTGGTGTGGAGCAGGGCTGGCGGTGTGGAGCGGGTCTGGTGGTGTACAGCGGGTCTGGCAGTGTGCAGTGGCTCTGGCGGTGTGGAGCAGGCGGGAGGTGTGCCGTGGCTCTGGCGGTGTGGAGCAGGGCTGGCGATGTGGAGCAGGGCTGGAGGTGTGCCGTGGCTCTGGCAGTGTTGAGCGGGTCTGGCGATGTGCAGTGGCTCTGGTGGTGTGCAGTGGCTCGGGCGGTGTGGAGCGGGTCTGGCGATGTGGAGCGGGTCTGGCGATGTGGAGCGGGTCTGGCGATGTGGAGCGGGTCTGGCGATGTGCAGTGGCTCTGGCGGTGTGGAGCAGGGCTGGCGGTGTGGAGCAGGGCTGGAGGTGTGCAGTGGCTCTGGTGGTGTGGAGCAGGGCTGGCGGTGTGGAGCGGGTCTGGTGGTGTACAGCGGGTCTGGCAGTGTGCAGTGGCTCTGGCGGTGTGGAGCAGGGCGGGAGGTGTGCCGTGGCTCTGGCGGTGTGGAGCAGGGCTGGAGGTGTGCCGTGGCTCTGGCGGTGTGGAGCAGGGCTGGCGATGTGGAGCAGGGCTGGAGGTGTGCCGTGGCTCTGGCAGTGTTGAGCGGGTCTGGCGATGTGCAGTGGCTCTGGTGGTGTGCAGTGGCTCGGGCGGTGTGGAGCAGGTCTGGCGATGTGGAGCGGGTCTGGCGATGTGGAGCGGGTCTGGCGATGTGCAGTGGCTCTGGCGGTGTGGAGCAGGGCTGGCGGTGTGGAGCAGGGCTGGAGGTGTGCAGTGGCTCTGGTGGTGTGGAGCAGGGCTGGCGGTGTGGAGCGCGGTCTGGTGGTGTGTACAGCGGGTCTGGCAGTGTGCAGTAGCTCTGGCGGTGTGGAGCAGGGCGGGAGGTGTGCCGTGGCTCTGGCGGTGTGGAGCAGGGCTGGAGGTGTGCCGTGGCTCTGGCGGTGTGGAGCAGGGCTGGCGATGTGGAGCAGGGCTGGAGGTGTGCCGTGGCTCTGGCAGTGTTGAGCGGTCTGGCGATGTGCAGTGGCTCTGGTGGTGTACAGTGGCTCTGGCGGTGTGGAGCGGGTCTGACGGTGTACAGTTGCTCTGGCGGTGTGCAGTGGGTCTGGTGGTGTGGAGCAGTTCTGGCGGTGTGCAGTGGCTCTGGTGGTGTGCAGTGGCTCTGGTGGTGTGCAGTGGCTCTGGCGGTGTGGAGCGGATCTGATGGTGTGCAGTGGCTCTGGTGGTGTGCAGTGGCTCTGGCGGTGTGGAGCGGGTCTGGCTATGTGCAGTGGTTCTGTCTGGCCACCATTAGCCCTCTCTCTCCCGGCCGCTCACCACTATTGGCGTCTCACACCGCAGGCTCGTCCTGGGCGCTCGGCTCACAATCATTGGCTCTTGGCTATTAGCGCTGTTGGGGCCCCGGCACAGGAGGAGGACGGGCGACCTACAAGTCTCTACGCCCCCAATAACATTCATCTACGAGCCGCGAAAACAGGAGAAATCCCTCAATCGGCAACAAGAAAAAATCCATAAACAATTTTTAAGTCTCTGACCGCGGCATATGTCCTCACACCCTCAGCTGATAACAGATATTATATATCAGCAGATTATCTTTATGCTTCCGCTAGAACAAAGACAAAATGGGCGCATCCCTGCACAAAGAGGGCGGCTGCTCCCAACACCGGGGGAAGGTCCCGGCAGGGCTCAGACTACAGGGTAGAAGCAGAGGAGCCACAGGCCACAATCCTGACAGTGGTTATAACAAGTCTACACACCCCCATGTTACACAGTATCAGCGCTCAGTAACCCCAGAGAAAGTGCCGCTGTCCTAGGAGGATTCTCCTGACATTTTCTGGCCTGTAAACAGCTGACAACACAGCAAAGGATCATTGTGGAAAGTGATCAGTCAGGAGCAGGTAGAACATTATCCACTGTATGTGCACAGAGCGCAGCGCCCGCACCATCACATCCATCATGAGGGATATGGCGTCAAAGGGGGGGAAGGTCCCAGCAGGGCTCTGTGTACATATGTCATATAACTGTAGGAAGCAGAGGAGATGATCTGCCGGCAGGAGATACATTGTGACAGGTTCTTGTTATGTTCAGTGGGTCCCCGTGCACCGGGCGTTATCACAGCGGGGCCCCGTGCAATTGGTGTTATCACAGTGGGGTCCCCGTGCTGTTGGTGTTATTGCAGCGGGACCCCCATGCAATTGCTGTTATCGCGGCGGGGCCCCCATGCAGCAGGCGTCATCACAGTGGGGCCCCCATGCAGTTGTTGTTATTGCAGTGGGGCCCCCATGCAATTGCTGTTATCGCGGCGGGGCCCCCATGCAGCAGGCGTCATCACAGTGGGGCCCCCATGCAGTTGTTGTTATTGCAGTGGGGCCCCCATGCAGTGAGCGTTATCATGGCCGGGCCTCTATGCAGTTGGTGTTATTGCAGTGGGGCCCCCATGCAGTGAGCGTTATCATGGCCGGCCTCTATGCAGTTGGTGTTATCGCAGTAGGGCCCCCATGCAGTGGGTGTTATCATGGCTGGGCCTCCACGCAGTTGGTGTTATTGCAGTGGGGCCCCCATGCTGCGGGTGTTATCATGGCGGGCCCCCATGCAGTAGGTGTTATTGCAGAGGGGCCTCCATACAGCGGGCGTTATCATGGCCCCTCATGCAGCGGGTGTTATCATGGCTGGGCCCCCATGCAGCGGATGTTATCATGGCTGGGCCCCCATGCAGCGGGCGTTATCATGGCCCCACATGCAGCGGGTGTTATCATGGCTGGGCCCCCATGCAGCGGGCGTTATCATGGCCCCTCATGCAGCGGGTGTTATCATGGCTGGGCCCCCATGCAGCGGGCGTTATCATGGCCCCACATGCAGCAGGTGTTATCATGGCCCCCCATGCAGCGGGCGTTATCATGGCCCCCCCATGCAGCAGGTGTTATCATGGCCCCCCCATGCAGCGGGCGTTATCATGGCCCCCCATGCAGCGGGCGTTATCATGGCCCCCCATGCAGCGGGCGATATCATGGCGGGGCCCCCATGCAGTTGGTGTTATCATGGCGGGGCCCCCATGCAGTTGGTGTTATCATGGCGGGGCCCCCATGCAGTTGGTGTTATCATGGCGGGGCCCCATGCAGCGGGTGTTATCATGGCGGGGCCCCCATGCAGCGGGTGTTATCATGGCGGGGCCCCCGTATACACACGTCCCATACTGTACAGGGGGGACACACGATTCGTCATCAGTAATGACTTTCCCTGAAGGTGACGGATTGCGGTCAGGAGTCTGCGGTGACAAATGGCGGCTATTACCAGGATTCTGCAGCGATGAGAGGAGTAAACAAACACATTAATTAGCGGCTCCTGTATAATAACCCGCTACATTATAATGAGCCGCATTCTGGGAATATGGGATTATAGCGCGAGACGCAGAGGGAACGCCGGGCCCCGAAAATCTATCCTAGAAAATCTCATTATATTGTCTCATAATGAAGAGAAATGATGGAGCGGCAGCTGCTCCCTGCAATAGTCAGGTCCGGGGCGCGGGTCATGCTGCGGGTTGTAGTGTTTCCAGTCTGCGATGTGATTGTGGTGCAGATCCAGGGCTCGTCCGTCACAGCGGTGTGCACAGTACGGCGGTGTGCATAGTGCGGCGGTGTGCACAGTACGGTGGTCTCCACAGTATGGCGGTGTGCACAGTACGGCGGTGTGCACAGTGCGGTATATACAGTACGGCGGTGTGCACAGTACGGCGGTGTGCACAGTACGGCGGTGTGCACAGTACGGCGGTGTGTACAGTACGGCGGTGTGCACAGTACGGTGGTCTCCACAGTATGGCGGTGTGCACAGTACGGCGGTGTGCACAGTGCGGTATGTACAGTACGGCGGTGTGTACAGTACGGTGGTCTCCACAGTACGGTGGTCTCCACAGTACGGCGGTGTGCACAGTGCGGCGGTCTCCACAGTATGGCGGTGTGCACAGTACGGCGGTCTCCACAGTATGGCGGTGTGCACAGTACGGCGAAGTGCACAGTACGGCGGTGTGCAAAGTGCGGTATGTACAGTACGGCGGTGTGCACAGTGCGGTATGTACAGTACGGCGGTGTGCACAGTACGGTGGTCTCCACAGTACGGTGGTCTCCACAGTACGGCGGTGTGCACAGTGCGGCGGTCTCCACAGTACGGCGGTGTGCACAGTACGGCGGTCTCCACAGTATGGCGGTGTGCACAGTACGGCGGTGTGCACAGTACGGCGGTGTGCACAGTGCGGTATGTACAGTACGGCGGTGTGTACAGTGCGGCGGTGTGCACAGTGCGGCGGTCTCCACAGTATGGCGGTGTGCACAGTACGGCGGTGTGCACAGTACGGCGGTGTGCACAGTGCGGTATGTACAGTACGGCGGTGTGTACAGTACGGCGGTGTGCACAGTACGGTGGTCTCCACAGTATGGCGGTGTGCACAGTACGGCGGTGTGCACAGTGCGGTATGTACAGTACGGCGGTGTGCACAGTGCGGTATGTACAGTACGGCGGTGTGCACAGTACGGTGGTGTCCACAGTACGGTGGTCTCCACAGTACGGCAGTGTGCACAGTACGGTGGTCTCCACAGTACAGCAGTGTGCACAGTACGGCGGTGTGCACAGTGCGGTATGTACAGTACGGCGGTGTGTACAGTACGGCGGTGTGCACAGTACGGTGGTCTCCACAGTATGGCGGTGTGCACAGTACGGCGGTGTGCACAGTGCGGTATGTACAGTACGGCGGTGTGCACAGTGCGGTATGTACAGTACGGCGGTGTGCACAGTACGGTGGTCTCCACAGTACGGTGGTCTCCACAGTACGGCGGTGTGCACAGTACGGTGGTCTCCACAGTACGGCAGTGTGCACAGTACGGCGGTGCGCAGAGTACGGTGGTCTCCACAGTACGGCAGTGTGCACAGTACGGCAGTGTGCACAGTACGGCAGTGTGCACAGTATGGCGGTGTGCACAGTATGGCGGTCTCCACAGTACGGCAGTGTGCACAGTACGGTGGTCTCCACAGTACGGCAGTGTGCACAGTACGGCGGTCTCCACTGTACGGCAGTCTCCACAGTACGGCGGTCTCCACAGTACGGCGGTCTCCACAGTACGGCGGTGTGCACAGTACGGCGGTCTCCACAGTACGGCGGTCTCCACAGTACGGCGGTTTCTCTAGTACGGCGGTGTGCACAGTACGGCGGTGTGCACAGTACGGCGGTCTCCACAGTACGGCGGTCTCCACAGTACGGCGGTGTGCACAGTACGGCGGTTTCTCTAGTACGGCGGTGTGCACAGTACGGCGGTCTCCACAGTACGGCAGTCTCCACAGTACGGCGGTTTCTCTAGTACGGCGGTGTGCACAGTACGGCGGTGTGCACAGTACGGCGGTCTCCACAGTACGGCGGTCTCCACAGTACGGCGGTGTGCACAGTACGGCGGTTTCTCTAGTACGGCGGTGTGCACAGTACGGCGGTGTGCACAGTACGGCGGTGTGCACAGTACGGCGGTGTGCACAGTACGGCGGTGTGCACTAAACGGCGGTGTGCACTAAACGGCGGTGTGCACATTACAGCGTGTCTCCACAGTATGGCGGTTTCCCTAGTATGGCGGTGTGCACAGTACGTCGGTGTGCACATTACGGCGGTGTGCACATTACAGCGTGTCTCCACAGTATGGCGGTCTCCACAGTATGGCGGTCTCCACAGTATGGCGGTCTCCACAGTACGGCGGTGTGCACATTACAGCGTGTCTCCACAGTATGGTGGTCTCCACAGTACGGCGGTGTGCACAGTACGGCGTTTCTCTAGTACGGCGGTGTGCACAGTACGGCGGTGTGCACAGTACGGCGGTCTCCACAGTACGGCGGTCTCCACAGTACGGCGGTGTGCACAGTACGGCGGTTTCTCTAGTACGGCGGTGTGCACAGTACGGCGGTGTGCACAATACGGCGGTGTGCACAGTACGGCGGTCTCCACAGTACGGCGGTCTCCACATACGGCGGTGTGCACAGTACGGCGGTGTGCACAGTACGGCGGTCTCCACAGTACGGCGGTTTCCCTAGTACGGCGGTGTGCACAGTACGGCGGTTTCTCTAGTACGGCGGTGTGCACAGTACGGCGGTCTCCACAATACGGCAGTCTCCACAGTACGGCGGTGTGCACAGTACGGCGGTCTCCACAGTACGGCGGTCTCCACAGTACGGCGGTGTGCACAGTACGGCGGTCCCCATAGTATGGCGGTTTCCCTAGTATGGCGGTGTGCACAGTACGTCGGTGTGCACATTACGGCGGTGTGCACATTACAGCGTGTCTCCACAGTACGGCGGTGTGCACAGTACGGCGGTGTGCACAGTACGGCGGTCTCCACATTACAGCGTGTCTCCACAGTACGGCGGTTTCCCTAGTACGGCGGTCTCCCCAGTACGGCGGTGTGCACAGTACGGCAGTGTGCACAGTACGGCGGCCTCCACAGTACGGCGGTGTGCACAGTACGCCGGCCTCCACAGTACGGCGGTGTGCACAGTACGGCGGTGTGCACAGTACGGCGGCCTCCGGCTGCACAGTACAGCGGTGTGCACAGTACGGCGGCCTCCACAGTACGGCAGTGTGCACAGTACGGCAGCCTCCACAGTACGGCGGTGTGCACAGTATGGCGGCCTCCACCGTACGGCGGTCTCCACAGTACGGCTGTGTGCACAGTACGGCGGTGTGCACAGTACGGCGGTCTCCACAGTACGGCGATGTGCACAGTACGGCGGTGTGCACAGTACGGCGGCGTGCACAGTACGGCGGTCTCCACAGTACGGGGTCTCCACAGTACGGCGGTGTGCACAGTACGCCGGCCTCCACAGTACGGCGGTGTGCACAGTCCGGCGGTGTGCACAGTACGGCGGCGTGCACAGTACGGCGGTCTCCACTGTACGGCGGTGTGCACAGTACGGCGGTCTCCACAGTACGGCGGTGTGCACAGTACGGCGGTGTGCACAGTACGGCGGCCTCCACAGTACAGCGGTGTGCACAGTACGGCGGCCTTCACAGTACGGCAGTATGCACAGTACGGCGGCCTCCACAGTACGGCGGTGTGGCACAGTATGGCGGCCTCCACCGTACGGCGGTCTCCACAGTACGGCGGTGTGCACAGTACGGCGGCCTCCACAGTACGGCGGTGTGCACAGTACGGCGGTCTCCACAGTACGGCGATGTGCACAGTACGGCGATGTGCACAGTACGGCGGCGTGCACAGTACGGCGGCGTGCACAGTACGGCGGTCTCCACTGTACGGCGGTGTGCACAGTACGGCGGCCTCCACAGTACGGCGGTGTGCACAGTACGGCGGTCTCCACAGTACGGCGGTGTGCACAGTATGGCGGCCTCCACCGTACGGCAGTGTGCACAGTACGGCGGCCTCCACAGTACGGCGGTGTGCACAGTACGGTGGCCTCCACAGTACGGCGGTGTGCACAGTACGGCGGTCTCCACAGTACAGCGGTGTGCACAGTACGGCGGCCTCCACAGTACGGCAGTGTGCACAGTACGGCGGCCTCCACAGTACGGCGGTGTGCACAGTATGGCGGCCTCCACCGTACGGCGGTCTCCACAGTACGGCGGTGTGCACAGTACGGCGGTGTGCACAGTACGGCGGTGTGCACAGTACGGCGGTGTGCACAGTACGGCGGCGTGCACAGTACGGCGGCGTGCACAGTACGGCGGTCTCCACAGTACGGCGGTCTCCACAGTACGGCGGTGTGCACAGTACGCCGGCCTCCACAGTACGGCGGTGTGCACAGTCCGGCGGTGTGCACAGTACGGCGGCGTGCACAGTACGGCGGTCTCCACAGTACAGCGGTGTGCACAGTACGGCGGCCTTCACAGTACGGCAGTGTGCACAGTACGGCGGCCTTCACAGTACGGCAGTGTGCACAGTACGGCGGCCTCCACAGTACGGCGGTGTGCACCGTATGGCGGCCTCCACCGTACGGCGGTCTCCACAGTACGGCGGTGTGCACAGTACGGCGGCCTCCACAGTACGGCGGTGTGCACAGTACGGCGGCCTCCACAATACGGCGATGTGCACAGTACGGCGGTGTGCACAGTACGGCGGCCTCCACAGTACGGCGGTGTGCACAGTACGGCGGCGTGCACAGTACGGCGGTCTCCACAGTACGGCGGTGTGCACAGTATGGCGGCCTCCACCGTACGGCGGTCTCCACAGTACGGCGGTGTGCACAGTACGGCGGTGTGCACAGTACGGCGGCGTGCACAGTACGGCGGCGTGCACAGTACGGCGGTCTCCACAGTACGGCGGTGTGCACAGTATGGCGGCCTCCACCGTACGGCGGTCTCCACAGTACGGCGGTGTGCACAGTACGGCGGCCTCCACAGTACGGCGGTGTGCACAGTACGGCGGCCTCCACAGTACGGCGGTCTCCACAATACGGCGATGTGCACAGTACGGCGGTGTGCACAGTACGGCGGTGTGCACAGTACGGCGGTCTCCACAGTACGGCGATGTGCACAGTACGGCGGTCTCCACTGTACGGCGGTGTGCACAGTACGGCGGTGTGCACAGTACGGCGGCCTCCACAGTACGGCGGTGTGCACAGTACAGCGGCCTCCACCGTATGGCAATGTGCACACGGTGCTTTTTTTATGCAGATTTGTCACAGATCACTTAGATTCCAGTCTCCGGCGCTCGGTGAAGATTTGCTCCTTGCAGATTTGGTGCAGAAATCCATTTGCAGATGTCAATTCTTGCAGCGTTTAATGAATAGGAAAAACCTTGATCCAAAAATGATCCAAGAACAGGCGTTTTTTGGTGCGTTTTTCTGCTAAATGAAGCCGAAATTTCTGCAAATACCTAATATGTCACCCCCGGCCGGAGGCTCTGATCACACTGGGCGCTTCTGCTGTGTATTTTGCTCGGTTTTTCATTGGGTTTATGTAATTCCAGGGTAATAAAAAGCTGCTTCTGGTTCCAGTGAAACCTATGAGATTCCTGTGATCTCCCTGATCTCGCGCGCAGACACCGGATCTCCGGACTGATCGCGGACTCTGCCCGGATTGTGCTGCGTTTTCAGAAGAAGCAGCTGTCGATTCTTCCAGGGTTTTTTTCTGCTTTTTTCCACCATTGAAAACAATGAAGAGTGAAAAAACGCAGCAAAAAAACGCAGCAAGAAAACGCAGGTGTCTGACTACCAATGATCAGGCATTGCTGCAGAAAAAACCGCCCTGTGTGAACAGAACCCCAGACTGACACACTGTTACTGATGGACCTGTTCACACTGGGTCGTTCCGTCGATGTGAGATTAGATGGATCCCGGGATCTCCCCACATTCTTGTCCTCTGCGCTCCAGCTCTGGGATTGACATTTACTTTATGTCTTGATCTGGGTAATTTTGGACGCTGATCTGTGGGTCTGGTCTGGGGTATAAATATTTTGGGGTTGGATCTGGAGACTTCACTAATTTGGGGTCTGGTTTGTGGGATGTGGGGGGAGGGGTTGTGTTGGGGGCACCAATTCTCCCCCTTTGCTGTGTTTCCTCTGTGATCAATGTTGATACAATGTATCCAGTGTTATGACAATAAACAATGTATCAGCCTCTGATTGTTTCCTCTTTGATCGATGTGTTGACTCGATCTATCCGGCGATGTCACAATAAACAATCAGAGAATGATACATTGTGTATGTTTCAACTTTGATCGATGTCACAATAATCAGGGATTGATACATTGACTGATGTGGATACAATGTATCTGTCACAATAAATAATGTATCAACAGATCAATCAATGCATCAGTCTGATTATTTCCTCTTTGATCTGTGTTGATACAATGTATCCAGTGATGTCACAATAAACACTTGATGTATCAGTCTCTGATTTCTTTTCCTGTCTGAGCAATGTTGATACAATGTATCCAGTGTTATGACAATAAACAATGTATCAATTTCTGATTGTTTCCTCTTTGATTGGTGTTAATACAATGTATCACTGACACAGACAGTAGAGGGCCCCTGTGCAAGAATAATATAGGGGTCCTCAGCAGTCCAATAGCTCCTAACAATGCACAGTTCCACCTAATTTGGAGGTGAAAATGGGCTCCTAACCTCTTGCACCAGTGATATGTCCACCCCTGTATCTGGTGATGTCACAATAAGCAATCAGGGAACAATCAGAATCAGATGCATTGATCGATGTGTTGATAAATTGCTTACTATGATGGATACATTGTATCAACACATTAATCAAAGAGGAAACAGTCTGATACATTGATTATAGTGAAATCACTGAATACAATGTATCAACATGGATCAAAGAGGAAACAGACTAGATACATTGATGTTGATATCCTTCACAATAAACAATGTATCAACACATCGATCAATGTAATATTCTCTGATTGATTCCTCTTTGATCGATGTGTTGATACAATGTATCCAGTGATGTCACAATAAATACTTGATGTATCGGTTTATGATTGTTTCCGCTTTTGATTGGTGTTGAATTGATACAATGTATCCAGTGCTGTCACAATAATTCGTTTTTGATTGTTTTCTCTTATGATCGGTGTTGATACAATGTATCCAGTGATGTGACAATGAACACTGCCTCATGTTATTCTGGAGCTTGTAGTCTCTCCAGTCCATACTCCACACAGCCCCCAGGCGGGAGGGGCGCTGTTTTTGGAAGGCGGCCATGATTTCCTGATCTCTAATAGGAGAGCTCTCCACTGTGATGAGATTTGCCGTCCCGCTGCCTCTCCGTCCAGCCGCTGCGGTTTCCGAGCTGTTTTTTCTGTTCGGCCTTCATTAGTCCGGCGCTGGCAGAAGATCAGGCGGCGGCAGAAGCCGAGACGTTAAATGTTCCAGTCCTGATCCTGCTGCTGAATTATTAATCACGTTCTGCCAGGAGGAGCGCGGACTCCCCGAGGCTCCAGGGATGAGCAGACCCTTCCCGGCTCCATATCCCCCCCGCAGTAATGAGAGTCAGGCCTGTGGAGCTCATGGCACGGCGGACGGCGCGGTGCGAGCGGGAGATGGGAAGCGGCCGCCGATAATCAGATCATCACTAGTTTAGACATGGAAGGGACGGAGGAGCCGAGGTGTTCAGAGCAGAATCACTTCCAGTAATTTCACCTCCGCTGAGGAACAAAGTGTTCTCATCTCACAAGTCCCATCCTCCGTCCTCCATCCTCCATCCTCCTCCGTACCCCGAGGACCAACGCCAGATCCGAAACACTGACCTGTCCCCAGGAGGCACAAACTAAGTGTACGTCATCCTAAGAGGAAAGGTATATACTGTATATAGCACAGGAAAGGTATATACTGCATGCACCAGAGGAAAGGTATATACTGTATACAGCACAGGAAAGGTATATACTGCATGCAGCAGAGGAAAGGTATATACTGCATACAGCACAGGAAAGGTATATACTGCATGCAGCAGAGGAAAGGTATATACTGTATACAGCACAGGAAAGGTATATACTGCATGCAGCAGAGGAAAGGTATATACTGCATGCAGCAGAGGAAAGGTATATACTGCATGCAGCAGAGGAAAGGTATATACTGCATACAGCACAGGAAAGGTATATACTGCATGCAGCAGAGGAAAGGTATATACTGTATACAGCACAGGAAAGGTATATACTGCATGCAGCAGAGGAAAGGTATATACTGCATGCAGCAGAGGAAAGGTATATACTGCATGCAGCAGAGGAAAGGTATATACTGCATACAGCACAGGAAAGGTATATACTGCATGCAGCAGAGGAAAGGTATATACTGCATGCAGCAGAGGAAAGGTATATACTGTATATAGCAGAGAAAAGGTATATACTGTATACAGCAGACTATGCACCCCTGATATCTGCAGAGCATTGTCAGCTTTGATAGATATAGTTTAAGGGGGGTGGCCTCATGTCTGATGTCATATCAGTGATGTCATCACCAGGGAGCAGGGCTGTTACTCAGCCTGAGTTTAGTTCATGGCAGCCGAGCCCAGCAGCTGTGGCCCTAGCCGCACATGTAAAGAGGATAGTATAGGGATAGAGTTTGTTTGTGAGTTGGGATAATCGGCCTGATGAGGCTGTCACTGCAGGGGATCCCTGGGAGATAGGTGGTAGTGGCAGTGCAGGTATTTCACCCTTCCCAACCAGGGCTGGCTCCCAGGGAGATGATGAGGCTGATGTTGGTGGGTGCAGTGGAGAAAGTAAACAGCAGGAGTCAGGATTTGCTTTACCGTTTTTCTGCAGGTTTCTGTAGCATTTTCAGGGTTACAATCAACCACCACCAGACATGTGGTCCGGCCAGTCTGATGAGAACTGTGGTCCGCTTTGCTGGGTGAGTAATACCACCTTCCTGCTGCCTTCCATTAAGTTTTAAGTTTCTTGATTCCTTGAGCTTTTAGTAGTCTCTCTAGGGTGCTGTGGGTCACCTCCTGCCAGGCTGGTAGTGTGGATCCTGTGGGTATCCGTGCCTATAGTAGTTCCCTGATCCTTTGTACTACGGCCGCCTCGGAGTGCTCCGCTTGAGTTGCTAGTGAGCTTGAAACTCACACAGCATGCAATTCTGCCACAAGGCCCTCTAAGCCTGGATGACCTAGAGACTGACCTAGAGACTGACTCCCTGCCTGCAGTGTGTCCCTTCACAGCAGCTCCTGCTGCCTCCTCACTTTACCTCTCCTTCCCCTACTGTGTCCTACCACATCCTAACTAACCCTTCACTCCAACCAGAGACTGAGTCAAAGCCCCACATAGGCCTTCAGTGCTCAGCTTCCTGGTTAGAGATCAGGCAGTGTGTGTTCACTTCAGACACTGTAGTAGGGGTGTGGCCTCATGTATGATGTCACCATTGGGGGTGGGGCTGATGAGGAGCTGGTGCTGTAGTATAAGGGGTGTGGCCTCATGTGTGATGTCATCATTAGGGGGGCTGATGAGGAGCTGGTGCTGTAGTATAAAGGGTGTGGCCTCATATATGATGTCATCATTCGGGGGGCTGATGAGGAGCTGGTGCTGTAGTATAAGGGGTGTGGCCTCATGTGTGATGTATACAGGCTGGTGCTGTAGTATAAGGGGTGTGGCCTCATGTGTGATGTCATCATTAGGGGGGGGCTGATGAGCTGGTGCTGTAGTATAAGGGGTGTGGCCTCATATATGATGCCATCATTCGGGGGGGCTGATGAGGAGCTGGTGCTGTAGTATAAGGGGTGTGGCCTCATATATGATGTCATCATTCGGGGGGCTGATGAGGAGCTGGTGCTGTAGTATAAGGGGTGTGGCCTCATATATGATGTCATCATTAGGGGGGGCTGATGAGGAGCTGGTGCTGTAGTATAAGGGGTGTGGCCTCATGTGTGATGTCATCATTAGGGGGGCTGATGAGGAGCTGGTGCTGTAGTATAAGGGGTGTGGCCTCATGTGTGATGTATACAGGCTGGTGCTGTACTATAAGGGTGTGGCCTCATATATGATGTCATCATTAGGGGGGCTGATGAGGAGCTGGTGCTGTAGTATAAGGGGTGTGGCCTCATATATGATGTCATCATTAGGGGGGGCTCATGAGGAGCTGGTGCTGTAGTATAAGGGGTGTGGCCTCATGTGTGATGTCATCATTAGGGGGTGGGGCTGATGAGGAGCTGGTGCTGTAGTATAAGGGGTGTGGCCTCATATATGATGTCATCATTAGGGGGGGCTGATGAGGAGCTGGTGCTGTAGTATAAGGGGTGTGGCCTCATGTGTGATGTCATCATTAGGGGGGGCTGATGAGGAGCTGGTGCTGTAGTATAAGGGGTGTGGCCTCATATGATGTCATCATTAGGGGGGCTGATGAGGAGCTGGTGCTGTAGTATAAGGGGTGTGGCCTCATATATGATGTCATCATTAGGGGGGGCTGATGAGGAGCTGGTGCTGTAGTATAAGGGGTTTGGCCTCATATATGATGTCATCATTAGGGGGGGCTGATGAGGAGCTGGTGCTGTAGTATAAGGGGTGTGGCCTCATATATGATGTCATCATTAGGGGGGCTGATGAGAAGCTGGTGCTGTAGTATAAGGGGTGTGGCCTCATATATGATGTCATCATTAGGGGGGCTGATGAGAAGCTGGTGCTGTAGTATAAGGGGTGTGGCCTCATATATGATGTCATCATTAGGGGGGCTGATGAGAAGCTGGTGCTGTAGTATAAGGGGTGTGGCCTCATATATGATGTCATCATTAGGGGGGGCTGATGAGGAGCTGGTGCTTGCAGTGTGGATGGAGGGATACAGGTCACCGGTGTGGATGGTGGCGGCCGCTGTGCCGGGGTTTGTAGGGTTTGTTTCAGGACACGTCTTTAAGTCTTTATTCTCATCAATGTCCTTCTGCCTCTTCAGACGTGTTAAGCAAGTGAGAAATCAGCGCTGGGAAGATTCCGGAGCAGCCGGAGGATGGATAGGACGCAGCGCCCAGAGCCGCCATCCACAGCTGTGCGCCGCTGATCCGTGAAATATTAAGGCAGATGGTGAAGAAGACTGGACCGGGGCCGAGGTGCCGCAGCGTCACCCGAGAGAGCGACACACGGCTGCTAGAAGAGGCGCCATCGCAGGACACATGGGAGGAACACACAGAAAAATGAAATATTAATGAGAAAAACATACATAGAAACGACAAGAAAATAAAATGTGTCACATGTCTGCAGATATCAGAGAAAAAGAAGAGAAGAGGACGGATCACAGCGGGCGGTGCGGGGCGGTGCGGGGCGGTGCGGGGACCGGGATCAGAAGGACGAGAAAGGAGAAGGACAGTGGTGGAATCACATCCAAGAGTCACTGTATCTACATTGTAGGGGTTCGCTCACTGAGCGTGTTGGGGGATACTCTGTGGTGGTGGGATTGAGGCAAACACACACATTTATCCATAAAATAAAGTCCCAGCAGTTTATTAAGACGTCATAAACCGCACACAGTGGTATAACATCACATCAACGGAACATGAGTCACATACCAGTCTGCCCCAATAGCGGATACGCCCGCATGGCACTAACTCTCATACATTGTCACCCACACGGACCATTACTGAAACATGCTGAACTACATGTCCCAGCAAGCCGCTGCATCACAATAAATATAGATATAGGATAAAGAATGAGAGAAGAGGCAGAGGATGGATCACACCGAGGACCTGGGAACTGAGACCGTGATCAGAAGGACGAGAAAGGAGAAGACAAGGGATGAGATAATATCCAAGAGTCACTTCATATATTCATATATATATATACATTTCTATATATGACATGTCCCACCATGGCCGTGGGGCACTCGGGACTGGGCCAGTATTTACTTGGATAGTCACGGTAGTGTGACCCGTTTCCTTGGCCCTGGTGGTGTCATAAAATGGGGACTGTTCATGGGGTTTGATTCGTGACGCCACCAGTGGTTTTTGGCAATTGGAATGGATGGCCGAGGCTGCGGTGCAGATCTCTGGGGCAGATGTTGACGCAGCTATGGTGGTTCTACTCTCCATAGGTAGAGCGGTAGAACCCAGGGCAGTTACATGCTGGGAATAGGGAATGGGTGGGTGCAGGATTGAGGGTGCGGGAAAGAAATGGAGGACACAGCTGAGTGCAGTCTTTTGGATTGTTACTCACTTTTGGTGCAAGTCTGTAGGTGCTTCCAGCCGCTAATGGGGTGCTGTGTTCTCCGGGTCAAAGCTCCTGCCAACTCTCGGAGAATTTGGGAACACTCTGTCAGGACCCTCTTCTGGTGTTCCCTCTTCTGGTGTTCTCCCTTCTGGTGTTCCCTCTTCTGGTGTTCTCCCTTCTGCTGTTCCACCTTCTGGTGTTCCCTCTTCTGGTGTTCCCCCCTCTGGTGTTCCCCCTTCTGGTGTTCCCCCCTCTGGTGTTCCCCCTTCTGGTGTTCCCTCTTCTGCTGTTCCCCCTTCTGGTGTTCTCCCTTCTGCTGTTCCCCCTTCTGGTGTTCCCCCTTCTGGTGTTCCCTCTTCTGCTGTTCCCTCTTCTGGTGATCCCCCTTCTGGTGTTCCCCCTTCTGCTGTTCCCCTTCTGCTGTTCCCCCTTCTGGTGTTCCCCCTTCTGCTGTTCCCCCTTCTGGTGTTCCCCCTTCTGCTGTTCCCCCTTCTGGTGTTCCCTCTTCTGCTGTTCCCCCTTCTGGTGTTCTCCCTTCTGCTGTTCCCCCTTCTGGTGTTCCCCCTTCTGGTGTTCCCCCTTCTGGTGTTCCCTCTTCTGCTGTTCCCTCTTCTGGTGATCCCCCTTCTGGTGTTCCCCCTTCTGGTGTTCCCCCTTCTGCTGTTCCCCCTTCTGCTGTTCCCCCTTCTGGTGTTCCCTCTTCTGCTGTTCCCCCTTCTGGTGTTCTCCCTTCTGCTGTTCCACCTTCTGGTGTTCCACCTTCTGGTGTTCCCCCTTCTGGCGTTCCCTCTTCTGGTGTTGCCCCTTCTGGTGTTCCCCTTCTGGTGTTCCCTCTTCTGGTGTTCCCCCTTCTGGTGTTCCCCCTTCTGGTGTTCCCCCTTCTGGTGTTCCCCCTTCTGGTGTTCCCTCTTCTGGTGTTCCACCTTCTGGTGTTCCCCCTTCTGGTGTTCCCCCTTCTGGTGTTCCCTCTTCTGGTGTTCCCCCTTCTGGTGTTGCCCCTTCTGGTGTTCCCCCTTCTGGTGTTCCCCCTTCTGGTGTTGCCCCTTCTGGTGTTCCCCCTTCTGGTGTTCCTATCTGGGTCGTCTCTCTCTGCGCTGGCTCTCGCCCTCCTACCCCGCGCCTCACATTCGTTGTCCCAAGACAGCAACCTTGGGCCCTGTCGGGCGACGTCTTCCTAGTCATCCTCTTGACCCTATGTGGCTTCAGCTGCTGCACTTGGAGTCACCGCAGCCCCCGGTTCACTAGCTGAGACCTTTACTCACTCCACTAGTCTGGGGCCGGTCCCCGATCACGGTCGGCGTGGATACGGGCGTCACGGGTAGATTCCTCACTTCTTGTGCCTCTGGGACCCCTTCTGTCTCTCTGGAGCCCTCTCTGGCTCTCATGTCTTCCTTGTCTTGGGATGAGCCTCTCTGCTCCTCTTCTCAGGTCACCTTTCCTCACATCTCTCCTGCGACTCCTCTCCTCCCTCTCTCTCCTCGTGGTTACTACTCCTCACACTACTTCCTGGTGTGCTCCTCTTATCTCCTTCCTCCACCCACACCCTTTACCTAGTTCCCTCCTCCAGCCTGGGATGGGGCCCTCCCTCAACAGGGTCCGCCTAGATCCCCTGGCCTGGAGTGGTGTGGTGCTGAATGCTAGTGTGTGGATACCTGGTAGTGTCCCCTCCTTACCCGAAAGTGGGGCACCACACATCTGGCTGAGGTGCAGTACCTCTGTGGTGACTGGTACAGTGAGGTCCCCAACCGGGATGTCCTTCTCACTGTCCTAAGTGCAATATGGGGGACCCGTCTAATAAAACCTCCAACATAGGCCCTGGGCGGGATACAGGGCATTGCTGTTCACCTAGCTGGACCCCGGTACAGCCACGCCAAACGGGTTTTCATTTTGGGGTCTATTCTAAAGTGTCAGGACTCTCCTCCATCTTTACTAATGAGGCAAACTGTTAGGTCCCCTGGCACCGCTCCCCAGCTCACCTCTCCTGAGTCTGCATCCTCTGCTCCTCTACCGATCAGGCATCCGGCATCCAGGCGTGCTGTGTCTCGGACCCATCGCCGGGTCCCCTTCCTGTCTTCTGACCACCGGGCTCACACATCAGAACAGTCATGAATCTAATCAGCGGTGCACTAGGCGCGGTCGCGCTCCTTCCCAGTGAATCTAGGGGCCGACACGGCTCAACCTGACACTCCCCTTGACCAATAGCTGTCCATCCTCCAGTATTTCAGGCCACCTCCACTGCTGGGAGGTGCCTGATTATTGAGTTAGTATGCTTCTGCTTCTCTGGCTGTTAGTCAGGCCTTCCTCGTGCTCTCCTCTGGTAGAACCCGTTCCAGCTCTCCTGTACCCGGGGTTTGGTGCCTTCTTCCCTGTTTGGCCTTACCGTAGTATAGGCTACCCCTACGAGCCGCCCCCCTGGTACTAGCAGCTGTGGTATTTAGACCCCCTGGGCTTGCCCCTGACAATCCCTGTATAGGGGTTGGTTAAACTAGGACCAGCTCACCAGGGGAGTTCAGTACCACGGCCCAGTGGGTCCACTCTAGGGCGCCTTCCCCCGGACATAAACCTTGTGATTAATAGTATGGATGACTGGCATCTAAACTCTAAGTGCAGGTGCAAGCAGAAAAAATACATACTAATGAAAAATAAGAGATATCTGCTGCAACACTGACACTAAATGTGTACAATTCATGAGTGTAATGAGCGGCCAAGCTGCACAGCTAATATAAGAAACATGATAAAATGTATTATGGCAAACACTGCCCTAGAATATAATGCAAATTGGAAGACTTAGCTTCAGCAGTGGCCACTGCGGAGTGCCCGGTGACCAACGACAAGGTGCTTCCATCTCACCGGGTCCTATCACTATGACTAACAGAGTTGTGCAATGTGAATGGGTTTATATGCCCTTATTTTTAATTGAAAAAGGAAAAGTGTGTGCTGGACTCCAACCAAGATGGAGACCCAAGCCGGCCTCCGGGTGGGGAAGGGGGAGGAGAGAGGGAGCTCTGTTAGTCATAGTGTTAGGCCCTGATCTCCTTCTGCAGGACTCGCTATGCTCTGGAACTAGCAGTTTCGGCTACCTGTTGCAATAGAACAATAATCTCTGCAAGCGCCCAGCTGCAGCCCTGATAACAACATTACAAGGTACCACAGGTGGCGTCACGTTTCCCTATCACCAAGTTACCCCTCATCCCCCATCATCATCACCCCCATCAGCCAATTGAGTGCCCAGGGCACAGAACCGGGGACCCGACCAGCCGTGATCCCCCACCGAAGCCACCGTCCCGGTATCCGAGTAACCCCTTCCTGCCGGCCCGACTCCACCTGTTTAACTGCCCTCAGCGCCTCTTGCAGGTTTAGAGCATGGTCCGCACACTGTCCTGCACCCGTTGTTTACACCCGTAGAATTTCAGTTTAATCTCCACTGCTGTGCGGATGTCAAAGTTGATGGCAGAGCTTCTCTTCACGCTCTTTCTAGGGTTCCGCCCACGACAACACACCCCTTTAGGCTTCCCACGCACCACTTGGCTCAGCAATGGCGGCTATCGTACAGTTCAATAAAGTCTATGGCACACAGTACTTGTTGATACCGGGCACGAAATCCTGTTCGTGATGCCAAGTTGACACGCCCCCCCCCCCCCCAGCACCGTGAGGTACTCGGAACGGGATAGGGCACTTCTGTAGGTAGGATATGGGGCTGTGACCCAATTCCTTGGCCCTGGTGGTGTCAATAAATGGGGGAATCAGAGAGAGCGGCAGCACTCACCGGTTTCGGGTTACACCTTATTTGTTTAAAACATATCAGCGACTCACAGGTTACTCCATAGGGTGTGGGGGAAGGATGGGTGGTCATCATAACGACGGACTGTTTCGCACCTCCCAGTAGCGCTTCAACAGGTTAAAGCAGTGCAGTTGAAGCGCTGGGACGAGCTCCAACCGGCTCCAGTCCCCAGGGTGTCTGTTCTCCTCCATACTCCCTAACGTTTTCTGACTTTATGCCTAACCCCTCCCCTAGGCCAGAATCTATGGGGAAGCTTCATTGAATCTGGGTTCAGTGCTCCCCCTTCTGGTCTGGAGTCAGGAAAAGTGTTGGATGCTGGTGTTACCTGACTAGAGGACCCCTCCTTGCTTCCAGGCATGATATCACCCCCTGTAAGGGAGGCATCCACTGTGCAACCGGACCCCTGGGATACCACACTATGATAGTATCTGCTCTCTATGGTGATGTCTATGGTACAGTACAGTGCTCTATTGTGCAACCGCTCTTACAGTACAGAATCCATATTGTGACTTTTGTTTCTATTTTCCATAACTTTCTTTTTGTTTTGTGCTGTGTTGTAATTACGGCAATGCCCGTCTCCTCCATCACCCCACACCCCCCGGTCCTCCAGCCCTCTCACCCCACGTCCTCTCTCACCGTACTCCTTCACCTCTCACCCCATGTCCCTCTTTGGTCCTCCACCTCTAAACCCATGTCCCCTCTCCCCTGTCACTCCATATCCTCTCTTCAGTCCTCCAGCCCTCTCACTCCCTCTCCGGTCCTCCTCCACCTCTCACCCCTCTTCCCCTCTCCTGTCCTCCAGCCCTCTGACCTCATGTCCCCTCTCTGATCCTCCTCCACCTCTCACCCCACGTCCCCTCTCCGGTCCTCCTCCATCTCTCACCCCACGTCCCTTCCTGTCCTCCAGCCCTCTCACCCCACGTCCCCTCTCCTGTCCTCCAGCCCTCTCACCCCACGTCCCCTCTCCGATCCTCTTCCACCTCTCACCCCACGTCCCCTCTCCTCTCCTCCAGCCCTCTCACCCCACACCCCTTCTCCGATCCTCTTCCACCTCTCACCCCATGTCCCTCTCCGATTTCCTCCTCCACCTCTCACCCCCGTCCCCTCTCCTGTCCTCCAGCCCTCTCACCCCACGCCCCTTCTCCGATCCTCTTCCACCTCTCACACCACATCCCCTCTCCGGTCCTCCTCCATCACTCACCCCACGTCCCCTCTCCTGTCCTCCACCCCCTCACCCCACGTCCCCTCTCCTGTCCTCCAGCCTCTCACTCCCTCTCCGTCCTCCTCCACCTCTCACCCCTCTTCCCCTCTCCTGTCCTCCAGCCCTCTGACCTCATGTCCCCTCTCTGATCCTCCTCCACCTCTCACCCCACGTCCCCTCTCCGATCCTCTTCCACCTCTCACCACGTCCCTCTCCTCTCCTCAGCCTCTGACCTCATGTCCCTCTCTGATCCTCCTCCACCTCTCACCCCACGTCCCCTCTCCGATCCTCCTCCACCTCCACCCCACGTCCCCTCTCCTGTCCTCCAGCCCTCTCACCCCACGTCCCCTCTCTGTCCTCCAGCCCTCTCACCCCATGTCCCCTCTCCGGTCCTCTCCACCTCTCACCCCACGTCCCCTCTCCTGTCCTCCAGCCCTCTCACCCCACGCCCCTTCTCCGATCCTCTTCCACCTCTCACCCATGTCCCCTCTCCGGTCCTCCTCCATCACTCACCCCACGTCCCCTCTCCTGTCCTCCAGCCCTCTCACCCCACACCCCCTCTCTGATCCTCTTCCACCTCTCACCCCATGTCCCCTCTCCGATCCTCCTCCACCTCTCACCCCACGTCCCCTCTCCTGTCCTCCACCCTCTCACCCCACACCCCTCTCTGATCTCTTCCACCTCTCACCCATGTCCCCTCTCCGTCTCCTCATCACTCACCCCACGCCCCTCTCCGTCCTCCAGCCTCTCACCCACTCCCCTCCTGTCCTCCACCCTCTGACCCTCATGTCCCCTCTCCGGTCCTCCTCCATCACTCACCCCACGTCCCCTCTCCTGTCCTCCAGCCCTCTCACCCCACGTCCCCTCTCCGGTCCTCCTCCACCTCTCACCGCTCGGGGCGCTCTTCCCTCCTCACATTTCTGGTTGGTTTTCGCACTTCCCTGCACACAGGATCTGATGTTTTGTGTGATCCTCTGTGATGTTTCCACATCTTCATGTTCCCCAGACTCTGCGCTTTATCTGCACTGACACGGACTCGTCAGGAGCCGGTGAATCTGTCCATTACCATTAGCTCCGCTGTCTGTCACACGTCTCCGGCGTCCCCGTCGTCTTATCTGTGCCGCCTGGATCTAGATGGCGGCTCGGCGTCCTGCGCTCCGTCTACAATCCGATTTACAGGCAATGACTGCGATAGCGGAAGGCGACACGTCAGAACGGGCGCCGGAGTGAGATCTAATCGTTAATAGGATGGCGCTGCTGCGGGGAGCGCGGCGGATCCTGGATGACTGCAGAAAAGGCTGGATCCATCCGTGTCCACCCCACAGGAGGGTCCCCAACTATCCGCGGACCCCGGTGTGAAGTCTCAGCTCCTCCTGATTATTAGGGCAGACGGCCATATTGTCGGTCTATGTGTGTTTATGTATGTGTATATACTGTGAGGTAGCAATGTTGGTTAACAAGTCAGGTACCCAAGCACTGGATTACAGAGCACACAGTTTAATTGGCACCGTCCACAACAGTACACACCTCCAGGTTCCGGGGCGCAGCCGGGTACACTTCATACAGTCACAATAGCCGAAAAAGACACTGTGTCCCTTCTCACGGGTTCTCCCTCGGCTAGGTCCCATGCAAGACCAAGCCCTCCTGGCTAGGCTGTGTTATCTCAGCACACAACCGCTGCTCTCTCTTTACCGTCCACTCATTAGCTTCATGAGCCTCCACTCAGAAAGAGCCTCCACAAGAAAACCCCACCCTGTATTCCAGCCCAGCCTTTAACCCATGCCTACACCTGGGGAATCCGCCAAGACCCGGAGTGGAGGGCTCCTATAGGGATATGGACCCCATACTATGAGGCTCATACCGGCCGTCATCCCGGTCACTGCCTCACATACTCCCCCCGCTGTTCAAGCTTGTGGGTTGAACACAGGCCCATAACCCGGTACTCCGAGACAGGGTCCCCACCAGTCGCGGGTTCGGCTGAGCCGACGAGGAGGGACCGCCATCGCCCCAGAGTCACCGTCCGACTCCAACGGTCCCAAGCACCGGCACCAGGAGGCCACTCCTCCCCCAAGGGTCTGCAGCAGCGCAATCCACCCAGCCCCCTAATAATAGGGCGTCCTGGCGCTATGTCATCAACCCTATGCGAGACACAACCACAAGTCGCAGGAAAGACCTCTCGGCAGTCGCCCCCCACACTGTAGGGCATAGGAGCATCCCCCGGTACGGCCGTTTGCATCCTGCCTGCGAGGGCCGGATGCTCTGAGTCCTCCTGCCTTTACCTCTAGGGGACCTCTATCGGGTTTACATTCTATCCCTCCAATGGTGACCCCTATGGCGGGTACCCCAGAGTTGGGATCTTCGGGTACAGGGCCCGGACTGTCCAACTCCAGAGATTGCCTCTTCCACAAAGTCCCGAACAAAGGCATATCCCACCCAAAAATCACATCGAAGAGCAGTGTCTTCACCACCCCTACTTCATGTCGACTCATCCGGGCAGGATATTGAATGTGACCATCCTTGTTGGATATGTACGGAGGTCCCCATGGACACCAATCACCTGCACCTAACGGCCGGTGGGATTGGTTCCCGATTGTCCGAGACCAACGAGGCACACACAAGGGTCACATTACTCCCCGAGTCCCACAGGGCCTTCACCTTATGTCCATTAAGCCGTACCTGGCTCAAAATACTCCCTTTACTCCTCGACACACAGCGTCCTGCCCCGGCAGATTGGGCGAACATGGACATCCGAAGGGTATATCCACAATCCATAGGCTCTGTGTTAAGGGGACACCGAGCCATTGAGTGTCCCGGCTCTTGGCATCTCCAACACCTGATCGTGGGGACAACATTATACCTGGTACCCGGTTTAGGAGGCCCGGTCTTCAACTCACTTCAGGGGGGTGCTCACTCTATGCCTGGGATGGGGTTGAGGCCACCATATGGCCGGGTTGGAGGTCCCTAGCTTGTGGTGTGGCGGCCATGGCCCGGCGGATGCATGCACTGTCCCAGAGTCCCGAATCAAGTCTTGTGTAGCCACATGGCGCTCCACCACACTCACTACCCGATCTAGGCTACCCGGGTCACCTTGTCCCACCCACCGTTGAATGGGGACGGGCAGCGTGCCACAAACCAGTTAACCACCACCCGCTCTATCATCTGCGCAGGGCTCAAAGTCACCAGGTGCAACAAGTCATATGCCTGACACCATACGGGTTTACCCTCCTCATAGGACATTTGTTTACCCACTGCGCCCTTACGTACGTATTGACCCCTACGGGCCATGATCTCACATTTCAAAGTCCCATAGTCCATGGCGTCCTCGGTGCAGAGATCTAGGTAGGCTTTTGGGGCTCGGCTGTCAAATATGGGGCCAACACCTCTGCCCACTGCTCTGGCGGAAGTCTCTCCCGCTCTGCGACCCTCTGAACACTGCCAGGAACGCCTCTACATCATCCCCCGGGTCATCTTTTGTACGGCTCGCCTTACCACTGTCCGGATGCTGGAGTTATCGTCTTGTCCGGGAGATGAGCCAGCCGCCGTTACGACGCCTCCATCAGGAGCTCCAACTGTTGCTGCTGACAATCCAACGACTGGAGAAGGTGTGCATTGGTCTGTTGTGCTGCACATTAGCCTGCTGTTGCTGGGCCTTACCCAGAGCCAACTGTTTTAGGATGTACTCCATGGTTGCAGCAGGGGTATACCAGAGCTTAGCTGGTTGGACCACGGACATGTGCCACTGGGTATGCCTGGTGGGGTTTCTCCGGTCTTGCCACTGGCGATTGCTACACCTCACTGGGCCGCACTGCCCGCATTCTCCACCATATGTGAGGTAGCGACGTTGGTTAACAAGTCGGAGACAGGTACCCAGGCACTGGATTACACAGTTTAATTGGCACAGTCCACAACAGTACACACCTCCAGGTTCCGGGGCGCAGCCGGTACACTTCATACAGTCACAATAGCCGAAATAGACACTCTGTCCCTTCTCACGGGTTCTCCCTCGGCTAGGTCCCACGCAAGACCAAGCCCTCCTGGCTAGGCTGTGCTATCTCAGCACACAGCCTTGCTCTCTCTTTACCGTCCGCTCATTAGCTTCATGAGCCTACCACTCAGAAAGAGCCTCCACAAGAAAACCCCACCCTGTATTCCAGCCCAGCCTTTAACCCTGTGCCCACACCTGGGGATTCCTCCAAGCCCCGGAGTGGAGGGCTCCTATAAGGGATATGGAGTCCAGACTGTGAGGCACATACCGGTCGTCATCCCGGTCACTGCCTCACAATACGCACATATATACATATACACATATAGACATATATACAGTGGGGATAAGACATATTTTGTCAGCCACCAATTGTGCGAGTGCTCGCACTTCTCCAGATGAGGTCGGCCTGTAAACTATGAGAGACAAAATGAGGAAACTAATCCCGATAATCACGTTGATTTGGAAAGAAATGTTTTTCTAATTTTGGTGGAAAATAAGTATTTGATCAATAAAAAAATTTCCTCTCAATCCTTTATTCTTTCTCCTTTGTTGGCAATGACAGAGGTGAGACGTTTTGTGTAAGTCTTCATGTGGTTGGCACACACTGGGGCTGGTATCTTGGCACACACTGGTGCTGGTATCTTGGCACACACTGGTGCTGGTATGTTGGCGCACACTGGGGCTGGAATGTGGGCACACACTGGTGCTGATATATTGGTACACACACTGGTGCTGGTATGTTGGCACACACTGGTGCTGGTATGTTGGCACACACTGGGGCTGGTATGTTGGCACACATTGGTGCTGGTATGTTGGCACACACTGGTGCTGGTATGTTGGCACACACTGGTGCTGGTATGTTGGCACACACTGGTGCTGGTATGTTGCTCATTCCCTCATGCAGATCTCCTCTAGAGCAGTGATGTTTTGGGGCACGGACTTTCACCTCCCTCCAAAGGATTTCTATAGGGTTGAGATCTGGAGAGTAGCTAGGCCACTCCAGGACCTTGAAATGCTTCTTATGAAGCCGCTCCTTCATTGCCCTGGCGATGTGCTTGGGATCATTGTCATGCTGAAAGACCCAGCCATGTTTCATCTACAATGCCCTTGCTGATGGAAGGAGGTTTGCACTCTCAATCTCACGATACATGGCCCCGCTCATTCTTTCATGTACACGGATCAGTCATCCTGGTCCATTGGCAGAGAAACAGCCCCAAAGCATGATGTATCACCTCCATGCTGCACAGTAGGTATGGTGTTCTTTGGATGCAACTCATCATTCTTTCTCCAAACACAACGAGTTGTGTTTCTACCAAACAGTTCCACTTTTGTTTCATCTGACCATGAGGGCCATATCTAGGGTTCCTGCCACCCAAGGCACTTTCAGTGATCGCACCCCCCCATCCCCCCTACTGATCTAATCAGACTATGGGCCTTTTCACATCACGTTCAATTTGCAACTGCATTTTGCATTGTGTTTTGTATTGTGTTTGCATGTGTTCACCCACACAAGTCTATGGGTGCAGTACCGCATGTATTTCACCGCGTTTTTTTTACCTGTGTCTCCTGAAGCCTCTTTCATCTGAATTAGGGACCTTTCACATCAGCATTTTTTGCTGAATTGCGGCAGATCCGGCAGATTTTGCTGCATCTGCCGCCTAACAGCCGACATTCATTCCCGATGGGACTTGCAATTAGGTGCGGCAAGTGCGGTTTGCTGGATCCGGCACTTGTGGCAAGTAAAAAATATGTTGCTAGCTGCGGTTTTTTTTGCACTGCCGCAAGATCTTGATACACATTAGAGTAAAGTTGGCTAAACCCGTCGATATGAACAGGTTGCACTGACAGTCTAATATGTGTGGGGGCTCTAAGTGACGATTGTCGGCAGAGATAAGGATCCAGCATGTCCGATTACAGTCTGTAGATCCTGTAGATCTAAGTGATTTGCTGCAGCCAGAGACGTCTAGCAGCGGTTCTAATAGAGAATATGACTGCTCCTGTATATAGGAGAATCAAGGAAGATCGCTGCCGGCCAAGCAATTAGACAGCTATCTATAATGTTTTAGGGACTTTAGTAAATTAATTGCTTGGCTGACATTCAGCTGTATTTTTAGTCAAGCACACTTGCCCTATAATGTTTTAGGATCAAGTCTGTTAAGTTAAAGTTTACAACTTCCACATGACTACATCACCAGAACCACCTGCAATACAAAAACACATCACCAGAACGCATGTCAGTATATCACCAAAACCACTGTCAATACAGTAATACATCATCAAAACCATTGTCAGTATATCACCAGAACCACCGTCAATAAAGCAATACATCACCATAACCACTGTCAGTATATCACCAGAACCACCTTCAATACAGCAATACATCACCAGAACCACTGTCAGTATATCACCAGAACTACCGTTGTCAAGGTAGAAAATACGCTTTTCCACTATATTTATATTTTCCTTATATACTTTTATATTTTATATTTTTACTAATGCTCTAGATGAGAAATAATAAGTTTTTCCCTTAACCTAGTACCCAATAGATATATCCGTCTGCTGAAAAGAAGATACTGTTGTGTTGGGATGGATGAGAACTGAGAAGATAGGCTGTCCTTGGATGCCTGTGTCAAGGAGTATCAGGAGAAACCTGAGATGTCCCACATACCAGGAGCCCAGAGATGGCACCGTGTCAAGAAGAAGGATGGACTCAACAGAGAAGACAAAATACTAATTATTACTAACAGAGATAGATATATTAGCCTAACCCCACCTAACCCCCATCTAATCCCACCTTGTCCTGGCCATTTCACGCCTATTCCCTAGAGTATAAAATGCTGTGTAACCGGAAATAAAAGTCAGTTGCTGTGACCATTGCCATTGCTTAATAAAGCAACGAACATATTATAAGTTTGAACCAGATTCTCCATCTGATTTACTCTTATCTGGTACCATATGTTCATAGTCTAATTTGGAATGACTGGTGAAGGAGTGTATTGTCGCAACGACCCCGACACCATCAATACAGTAATACATCACCAGAACCACTGTGAATACAGTAATACATCATCAAAACTATTGTCAGTATATCACCAAAATCACTGTCAATTCAGTAATACATCACCAGAACCACTGTCAGTATATCACTAGAACCACGGTCAATACAGCAATACATTACCAGAACCACCGTCGGTGCATCACCAGAACAGTACATCCCCATATATTAAAAAGAACCTGTCACCCCTTTGGGCATTCTAAACTGTGCCCACCAGCTGTAGCAAGATTTAATTGGGGTTCCTGTAAGGCTAGGGTCACACATAAGTCCTGGATCCATTATTGGCATTAGTTTTTCCACTTTTGTGTTCTAAGTCCAAAAACTGATGCCATAAACGGATGCTGCACTCAAGTGTGACTGCAATGGTGTCAGATTTTTTACAGGACCCAAACAACATTGCAAGCAACATTTTTGGGTGCAGTAAAAAAACAGAACTGTTTTTTTAACATGGGGCCCTATGGGAAAAAAAAATCTGTTTTTTAGAGCATTGTTTATAGAAAAAAATGGCAAAGTCCCAAAAATGCAGAGCTGCACAGGAGGGTCAAAAATCACTCTAAAAAAACGGATCAGTTATTGAAGACAAGGGAAAAACTTATGGCCATGTGTGACCTTAGCCTAACCCCTCTATATGCCCAGACGTCCCCCTGCATAGCTCAGAAATACACTTTTATTCTCTCCCACGATGTATGGTAATGAGTCCTGAAAAGGTCCGGGGCATCTGCTCTATGTGATCCTCGCCACCCCCCGCCTGGTATACCCGCTCCACTCTTTTCAAAACTGCCTCCATTCTCCCTCTCCCCCCATTCCATTCTATGCAGCCCCTATTCTCCTGCCCCCACTCTCCATCCTGTGCAGCCCCCTTTCTCCCTGCACCCATTCCACACTGTGCAGCCCCCATTTCATGCTGTGCAGCCACCCCTGGGCTTTGCTTCTCCTCTATCTTCAGCTGACACAGCACTTACCTACATCAGCTTCTCCTCCTGTGCAACGTTCTGCAGAGACGCCGGCAGAGTGAGGAGTCCTCGGGACGCCGTCGTGACCCCTGGAATGTCACAGCGCCTCCGCACGCTGAGTCAGGAAGCCGCTGGGAGCTCCATGGAACCTAGAAGTGTGGCGGTGCTGTGATACTGGGGAAAGTGCCGACACCGTTGCTGCTCCAACACTCACCCTCCCCTGCAAATACTTTGGTTCTCATATAGAGTCTGGGGGTGGGAAAGTAAAAAATAAACTAAAATTTAAAAAATTACCTCTACCCTGGCGCCGCCCCCTGCGACCTGCTGCCCCAGGCACATGCTCTTAAGTGCCTAATTGGAAATATGTCCTGCTGACCATTTGACATTATCCCAATACTCTACTGGATCATCCAAATGCTCTATAGCAAACTTCAGACAGGCCCGGACATGTAGTGGCTTAAGCAGGGGGACACGTCTGGCATTGCAGGATCTGAGTCCCGGATGGTGTAGTGTATTACAGATGGTAGCCTGTGTAATGTTGGTCCCAGCTCTCTGCAGGTCATTCACTAGGTTCCCCATGTGGTTCTGGGATTTTTCCTCACCGTTCTTGAGATTATTTTGACCCCACGGGGTGAGATCTTGTGCGGAGCCCCAGATGGAGGGAGATTATCAGGGGTCTTGTATCTCTTCCATTGTCTAATTATTGCTCTCACAGTTGATTTCTTGCCTATTGCAGATTCAGTCTTCCCAGCCTGGTGCAGGGCTATAATGTTGTTTCTGGTGTCCTTCGCCGGCTCTTTGGTCTTCACCATAGTGGAGTTTGGAGTGTGACTGTTTGAGGTTGCCAGTACTACATGTAATGATGGAGGACAGAGGAGCCTCTTATAGAAGAAGTTACAGGTCTGTGATAACAAGGTCACACAGGTGACAGCACAACAGGTAATGAGTGGAGGACAGAGGAGCCTCTTATAGAAGAAGTTACAGCTCTGTGATAACAAGGTCACACAGGTGCCAGCACTACAGGTAATCATGAAGGACAGAGAAGCATCTTATAGAAGAAGTTACAGCTCTGTGATAACAAGGTCATACAGGTGCCAGTACTACAGGTAATGATGGAGGACAGAGGAGCCTCTTATAGAAGAAGCTACAGGTCTGTGATAACAAGGTCACACAGGTGCCAGTACTACAGGTAATGATGGAGGACAGAGGAGCCTCTTATAGAAGAAGCTACAGGTCTGTGATAACAAGGTCACACAGGTGCCAGTACTACAGGTAATGATGGAGGACAGAGGAGGCTCTTATAGAAGAAGTTACAGGTCTGTGATAACAAGGTCACACCGGTGCCAGTACTACAGGTAATGATGGAGGACAGAGGAGCCTCTTATAGAAGAAGTTACAGGTCTGTGATAACAATGTCATACAGGTGCCAGTACTACAGGTAATGATGGAGGACAGAGGAGCCTCTTATAGAAGAAGTTACAGGTCTGTGATAACAAGGTCATACAGGTGCCAGTACTACAGGTAATGATGGAGGACAGAGGAGGCTCTTATAGAAGTTACAGGTCTGTGATAACAAGGTCACACAGGTGCCAGTACTACAGGTAATGATGGAGGACAGAAGAGCCTCTTATAGAAGAAGTTACAGGTCTGTGATAACAAGGTCACACAGGTGACAGCACAACAGGTAATGAGTGGAGGACAGAGGAGCCTCTTATAGAAGAAGCTACAGGTCTGTGATAACAAGGTCACACAGGTGCCAGTACTACAGGTAATGATGGAGGACAGAGGAGGCTCTTATAGAAGAAGTTACAGCTCTGTGATAACAAGGTCACACAGGTGCCAGCACTACAGGTAATGATGGAGGACAGAGAAGCATCTTATAGAAGAAGTTACAGCTCTGTGATAACAAGGTCATACAGGTGCCAGTACTACAGGTAATGATGGAGGACAGAGGAGCCTCTTATAGAAGAAGCTACAGGTCTGTGATAACAAGGTCACACAGGTGCCAGTACTACAGGTAATGATGGAGGACAGAGGAGGCTCTTATAGAAGAAGTTACAGGTCTGTGATAACAAGGTCATACAGGTGCCAGTACTACAGGTAATGATGGAGGACAGAGGAGCCTCTTATAGAAGAAGTTACAGGTCTGTGATAACAATGTCATACAGGTGCCAGTACTACAGGTAATGATGGAGGACAGAGGAGCCTCTTATAGAAGAAGTTACAGGTCTGTGATAACAAGGTCACACAGGAGCCAGTAGTACAGGTAATGATGGAGGACAGAGGAGCCTCTTATAGAAGAAGTTACAGGTCTGTGATAACAAGGTCACACCGGTGCCAGTACTACAGGTAATGATGGAGGACAGAGGAGCCTCTTATAGAAGAAGTTACAGGTCTGTGATAACAATGTCATACAGGTGCCAGTACTACAGGTAATGATGGAGGACAGAGGAGCCTCTTATAGAAGAAGTTACAGGTCTGTGATAACAAGGTCATACAGGTGCCAGTACTACAGGTAATGATGGAGGACAGAGGAGGCTCTTATAGAAGTCACAGGTCTGTGATAACAAGGTCACACCGGTGCCAGTACTACAGGTAATGATGCAGGACAGAGGAGCCTCTTATAGAAGAAGTTACAGGTCTGTGATAACAAGGTCACACAGGTGCCAGTACTACAGGTAATGAGTGGAGGACAGAGGAGGCTCTTATAGAAGAAGTTACAGGTCTGTGATAACAAGGTCACACAGGTGCCAGCACTACAGGTAATGATGGAGGACAGAGGAGCCTCTTATAGAAGAAGTTACAGGTCTGTGATAACAAGGTCACACAGGTGCCAGTACTACAGGTAATGATGGAGGACAGAAGAGCCTCTTATAGAAGAAGTTACAGGTCTGTGATAACAAGGTCACACAGGTGACAGCACAACAGGTAATGAGTGGAGGACAGAGGAGCCTCTTATAGAAGAAGTTACAGCTCTGTGATAACAAGGTCACACAGGTGCCAGCACTACAGGTAATGATGGAGGACATAGAAGCATCTTATAGAAGAAGTTACAGCTCTGTGATAACAAGGTCATACAGGTGCCAGTACTACAGGTAATGATGGAGGACAGAGGAGCCTCTTATAGAAGAAGCTACAGGTCTGTGATAACAAGGTCACACAGGTGCCAGTACTACAGGTAATGATGGAGGACAGAGGAGGCTCTTATAGAAGAAGTTACAGGTCTGTGATAACAAGGTCATACAGGTGCCAGTACTACAGGTAATGATGGAGGACAGAGGAGCCTCTTATAGAAGAAGTTACAGGTCTGTGATAACAATGTCATACAGGTGCCAGTACTACAGGTAATGATGGAGGACAGAGGAGCCTCTTATAGAAGAAGTTACAGGTCTGTGATAACAAGGTCACACAGGAGCCAGTAGTACAGGTAATGATGGAGGACAGAGGAGCCTCTTATAGAAGAAGTTACAGGTCTGTGATAACAAGGTCACACAGGTGCCAGTACTACAGGTAATGATGGAGGACAGAGGAGGCTCTTATAGAAGAAGTTACAGGTCTGTGATAACAAGGTCACACAGGTGCCAGTGCTACAGGTAATGAGGGGAGGACAGAGGAGGCTCTTATAGAAGAAGTTACAGGTCTGTGATAACAAGGTCACACAGGTGCCAGTACTACAGGTAATGATGGAGGACAGAGGAGGCTCTTATAGAAGAAGTTACAGGTCTGTGATAACAAGGTCACACAGGTGCCAGTGCTACAGGTAATGAGGGGAGGACAGAGGAGGCTCTTATAGAAGAAGTTACAGGTCTGTGAGAGCAGAAATCTCGCTGGTTTGTAGGTGACCAAATACTTATTTTCCACCAAAATTTGAAAAAAAAATTCTTTCCATATCAGACAATGTGATTTTCAGAATTTGATTTCTCATTTTGTATCTCATAGTTGAGGTCTCCTATGATGTCAATTACAGGTCGACCTCACCTTTATAAGTGGGAAAAACTGCACAATTGGTGGCCGACTAAATACTTTTTTTCCCCACTGTACATACATACCTACAGACATATGCACACATATACATACAGATACATGTACATATACACACCTACACATACATATACACACATAACCATTGTGACATCACTGCCCCCCTGATGCAATAGCATCGGGCCTCCATCTAGGACTATCATAGCCATCACCATAGAGAGTAGCTTATGATAGAACCATGGACAGCAGATACTATTATTATTATTATTCTTGTCAGGAAAATATGAATTCTTGTCATTGTTTTAACATGTTTGAAAGGACAGCCAGAGCTGGCTTACTTCTCCGCCCCTTGCTCGTTCATAAGAGAGATACATAGATCTCCGATTTGCTTCCCCCAAGTCAGGAATTTTTGTGACTAAGCCATAAATCTGAGCTGAGCTGAAGGCCAACTGGTTTGTGCTGGTTCTTCCTACAGCATCCACGTGATATTTATTTGTCTTAAGTCTTTTAACATCAAATTTAATAATGCACATTCATGTCACAATTTGCTCAATCATATTTTTGGAATGCTTACCATTCTTACAGATTTAATGGTCTATCTTACTCATCTGGAAACAGGTCAGAAACCTGGGAAATGAGTTCTGACCTCCCGCACGTCCCAGATATCTCATATTTGGTATCAAACAACATGTAAATTCACGAGGATAAACATGATGTACATATCTTGGATGTGGGTGCGTCCAAGCCAAAAATATGGAAAAAATGGAGGTTTTGACAATTGTGGAGAGTGGGTGGGTGTCCATAAACCAGCCCACACGTGGGGTAAACAAAGTGGGTGCTCCTGTTTTTATGGCTCATTACATAAAACCAAAGCGTCCATTTTGGAGTCATTCTAGCTTAACCCTAACCCATCTCTGGGGTGCCACCCCCCCTGAAATTTGTGATGGCCACCACCTGGCACGGTTATTATTTTAATAACAGTTTATGCATATATGTAAATTGTCTCCTTTGTAATATCTTGTATATCGTTTTGTAAACACTGCCAACTTTTGGAGTAAAATTGAATATTACTAGCTTCATTCTTCATGTTCTATGAACGAGCGACACGCACCTCCCGCTATTTCATGTTACCAGACAGGTTATCGATCCTCCTGAGAGAGATCGGTGGTGGCAGCATACTTGTGTATTTATGTGATATTGTGGGTTGGAGGGTTGAGGTATATATACATTCCTGGCAGGAACTGGTGGTATATACACAACCATTCAAAAGTTTGGGGTCAATGAAATGTAAGTGCCCTTCTCTGCCTACGAAATTAATAAACTGTGACCGCCTTGTTCACCCCATCTAGGCCTGTCTGTGTTTTTCATTACGGGACTGGTGAGAGGGGGGAAGGCACTGTTTGAGACACACGGGTCCCCACAGTCACTGTTTTAATGATACATTGTGTTTGCTGACTGTGTAAGAAGGCTAATGGATGTTTAGAAAACCCTTGCACAAGTATGTTAGCACAGCTGAAAACGGCTTGGCTGATTAGAGAAGCTATAAAACTGACCTTCCTTTGAGCTAGTTGAGAATCTGGAGCATTACTGTACATTTGTTTGTTCTATAAAACTCTCAAAATGGCCAGAAAAAGAGAACTTTCATGTGAAACTCGACAGTCTATTCTTATTCTTAGAAATGAAGGCTATTCCATGGGAGAAATTGCCAAGAAACTGAAGATTTCCTACAACGGTGTGTCCTACTCCCTTCAGAGGAGAGCACAAAAAGGCTCTAACCAGAGTAGAAAGAGAAGTGGGAGCCCTGCTGCACAACTGAGCAACAAGACAAGTACATTAGAGTCTCTAGTGTGAGAAATCCAAACTAGAGACTCTAATGTCGCCAAAAGAATGTGAAGACACGGCTTCTTTCGTTCACCTCCTTTATTCCAACCGACGCGTTTCGGTGCCGTCCCTGCACCTTCCTCAGGGTTCCATCATGGAAAACACAAAATTGTCTGGGTGACCCCAAACTTTTGAACAGTAGTGTATATATCCCATCACATCACGTGCCGCAGTAGACGACATAAAGTAGAGCAGCTGGGCTCCTTTTCTTATTCTCTGGCAATATCTGGTTTGGCCAGCAGGATAAGGGGGCGCCAGAGAGCTGCAGGTCCTGACTAAGTTTTCATGACAATTATTATTTATTTATTTATATAGCACCATTAATTTTATTGTGCTGTACAGGAGATGGGGTTACATACAAAATTATAGATATAGTTTACAGTAAACAAATTAACAATGACAAGACTGGTACAGAGGGGAGAGGACCCTGCCCTTGTGGGCTGACATTCTACAGGATATTGGAGAGGAGACAGTAGGTCAGGGATGCAGCAGCTTCGGTGGTGGTGGGGCGGCAGATCCAGTCATGGTGGGGCGGCAGATCCAGTGGTGGTGAGGCGGTAGCTCCGGTGGTGGTGAGGCGGTAGCTCCGGTGGTGGAGAGGCGGTAGCTCCGGTGGTGGAGAGGTGGCAGCTCCGGTGGTGGAGAGGCAGCAGCTCCGGTGGTGGAGAGGCAGCAGCTCCGGTGGTGGAGAGGCGGCAGCTCCGGTGGGGGATGAGGCGGCAGCTCCGGTGGTGGTGAGGCAGCAGCTCCGGTGGTGGAGAGGCGGCAGCTCCGGTGGTGGAGAGGCAGCAGCTCCGGTGGTGGAGAGGCGGCAGCTCCGGTGGGGATGAGGCGGCAGCTCCGGTGGTGGTGAGGCAGCAGCTCCGGTGGTGGAGAGGCGGCAGCTCCGGTGGTGGTGAGGCGACAGCTCCGGTGGTGGAGAGGCGGCAGCTCCGGTGGTGGAGAGGCGGCAGCTCCGCTGGTGGAGAGGCGGCAGCTCCGGTGGTGGAGAGGCGGCAGCTCTGGTGGTGGAGAGGCGGCAGCTCCGGTGGTGGTGAGGTGGCAGCTCCGGTGGTGGAGAGGCGGCAGCTCCGGTGGTGGTGAGGTGGCAGCTCCGGTGGTGGTGAGGCGGCAGCTCCGGTGGTGGTGAGGTGGCAGCTCTGGCGGTGGTGAGGTGGCAGCTCCGGTGGTGGTGAGGCGGCAGCTCCGGTGGTGGTGAGGTGGCAGCTCTGGCGGTGGTGAGGCAGCAGCTCTGTGGTGGTGAGGCAGCAGCTTGGTCATTATAGGCTGTAAGCTATTCTGAAGAGATGGGTTTTCAGGCTTTGTCAGAAGGATCCGAGTGCGGTGGATAATCGGACGTGTTGGGGTGCAGAATTGTGTTGTGGTGGAGGTGGTGTGGTGGAGAGGCGGCAGCTCCGGTGGTGGTGAGGTGGCAGCTCCGGTGGTGGAGAGGCGGCAGCTCCGGTGGTGGAGAGGCGGCAGCTCCGGTGGTGGTGAGGTGGCAGCTCCGGTGGTGGTGAGGGGGCAGCTCCGGTGGTGGAGAGGCGGCAAGTCCGGTGGTGGAGAGGCGGTAGCTCCGGTGGTGGAGAGGCGGTAGCTCCGGTGGTGGTGAGGCGGCAGCTCCGGTGGTGGAGAGGCGGTAGCTCCGGTGGTGGTGAGGCGGCAGCTCCGGTGGTGGTGAGGCGGCAGCTCCGGTGGTGGAGAGGCGGCAAGTCCGGTGGTGGAGAGGCGGTAGCTCCGGTGGTGGAGAGGCGGTAGCTCCGGTGGTGGTGAGGCGGCAGCTCCGGTGGTGGTGAGGCGGCAGCTCCGGTGGTGGTGAGGCGGCAGCTCCGGTGGTGGTGAGGCGGCAGCTCCGGTGGTGGAGAGGCGGCAGCTCCGGTGGTGGTGAGGCGGTAGCTCCGGTGGTGGTGAGGCAGCAGCTTCGGTGGTGGTGAGGCGGCAGCTCTGGTGGTGGTGAGGTGGCAGCTCTGGTGGTGGAGAGGCCGCAGCTCCGGTGGTGGTGAGGTGACAGCTCCGGTGGTGGTGAGGTGGCAGCTCCGGTGGTGGTGAGGTGACAGCTCTGGTGGTGGAGAGGCGGCAGCTCCGGTGGTGGTGAGGTGACAGCTCTGGTGTTGGTGAGGCGGCAGCTCCGGTGGTGGTGAAGTGGTAGCTCCGGTGGTGGTGAGGCGGCAGCTCCGGTGGTGGTGAGGAGGCAGCTCCGTTGGCGGTCAGGCGGCAGCTCGGTCATTGCAGGCTGTTAGCTATTCTGAAGAGATGGGTTTTCAGGCTTCGTCAGAAGGATCCGAGTGTGGTGGATGATCAGACGTGCTGGGGTGCAGAATTCCAGAGAATGGGGGATAATCAGGAGAAATCTTGCAGGCGGTTGTGTGGAGGAGCGGATAAGTGTGGAGGAGAGGAGGATCGAAGATTACGGGAGGACAGGTTATGGATGACTTTGACTATTCTAATCATCATCATATAGAGCAGCTCCTATCAGCACCATGGACAGCAGATACTATTATAGTCATCACCATAGAGAATGGTGGATCACACATGTCTACCTACCTTTATTAACTTTTGGTTATTAGATTGATTCTGATATTAGCTGGATATTTCTCACAGCTGGAGTTTGTTACAATGTATCAGTGTACACAATCTCTTGTAATCTAAATACGTGAGCAGCACAAAGCTCCGCACTGTGCTGATAGGTTGCTACAATGTATCAGTGCAGAACTCCAGGGTGTTTGGATCACACATTTTCCAGATTGGATGCAATTGTAGCAAACCCCCAGCTGTGCGTAGGGATATAATCTATGAATGTTACTGAGGAGGGGAGTATGTGATAAAGTCGGTGGTTGCAGAAGGTCCAGGTGGAGCTTTATGACTTGTGCCTTTACCCAATTAGTTGTGACTATAAAGTCTCTGAGTTCAGAGTGTTTGATGTCAGATCCCGGGTGAGGCTGGATCTCGTCCTTCTTCACTTGTCAGATGTCACCGAACACCGAAATATTAAACATTTGCAGAATCCGTCAGCCCTAATTATCTCAGGAGAAGCCGCCGACTTTCTCTAAATGTTCCGAAACCTGAAATGTGTTTGTAAAAGTCGTCTGAAATCCCAAGAAAGTGACGAGACGAAAGGAATCAGGATGATGACAGATGGAGACTCCTCAGACACCGCAGGATCAGGAGGAAAAGTGAACGCAACATAGAGTGCTGTGCAGATAATAACAAGCTGCAAGGTCCCTGATGATCAACCGGAGGGACCACACTGCAACAGCGAGAAAATCGGAAATAGTATGGCTGCTGCAACCATAGAGCGCAAGAGGTCAGGGGGCCACATCCAACTCTGAGGGATTGTGCAGTATAAAGAGTTATTGGACTGCAATGGGTCCATATACTGTTGTTGTTCAGGGGCCCGAGAGGTCAGGAGGCCACAACCAGCTCCGAGGCAGGCGGGATTGTGCAGTATGAGGAGTTATTGGACTGCAATGGGTCCATATACTGTTCTTGTTCAGGGCCTGAAAGGTCAGGGGGCCACAACCAGCTCCGAGGCCGGCAGGATTGTGCAGTATGATGGGATATTGGACTACAGAGGACCCATATACTCTTCTTGTTCAGGGGTAATCTTGTGATTGTCCATCCCTGATTCAGGTGGGTCAGTGACCTGTACAGGCCTAGTGGGCAGGGGGTCCTCAAACCTCATGCAACCGCTTCAGTCAATTTTATGCTCCGCCACACTCAGTTGACACAAGTATCAGCTTCACGGATTACTATAGGAAGTCCAATTCAGGTAGATGAGTGACATGTGTAGGCATGGTGCTCAGAGGGCTCTGCAAAATTTAGGAAAGTGACAATAAGACCCCAATAAGAGTCTCCACAGTTCAAAAAAATAAGGCCAGATACCACCAAAGTGGTATTAATCGACCCAGAATAAAAATTGTAGAATCGCACAGCCTGCATGCATGACACACAGTCAGGAACAGGGCCCGGCCTAACATTTCAAGGTTAAACATTGATCAGGAACAGGGGGATGAGTGACAAGTGTAGGACTGCTGGGCAGGATGCCTTCAGATCTTATATAAAAGCTCCAATACATTTTATGCCCCACCAAACTCAAGTGTAACCAGTATCAGCTACATGGTCTACTACGGGAAGAAGGATTTGGGCGGGTGAAAGACCTGTATAGGCCCAGTGGGTAGCGGTCACTCAAACCTCAACAACCACTCCAGTTAATTTTATTCTCTGCCGCACTCAAGTGGCACGAGTATCAGCTTCACAAATTATTATTGGAACTTGGATTTAGGTGGATGAGTAACATGTGTAGGCATGGTGTTCAGAGAGCCCTGCTAAATTCAGTTAAGTTCAGGAAACAGACGAGGAGAGACCAATAAGAATTCAGTTAAAAAAATTAAGACGAGACACCACCAAAGGGGCATCAATTGACCCAGAATAAAACTTGTAGAGTGGCGCAGTCTGCATGCATGGCACTGGGCCAGACCTAGCATTTCAAGGTTAAACATTGATCAGGAACAGGGGATGAGTGACAGGTGTATGACTGTTGGGCAGGATGCCCTCAAACCTCATGCAACAGCTCCAATAAGTTTTATGGTCTGCCAAACTCAGGTGGCACGAGTATCACCTTCATGGATTACTACTGGAAGAATGATTTAAGTGGGTCCTTTTTAAGCCTAGCGGGCAGGGGGCCCTCAAACCTCGTGCAAAAGCTCCAGTCAATTTTATGCTCCATCACAGTCATGTGGCACGAGTATCAGCTTCACGGATTACTATAGATAGTCGGATTCAGGTGGGTCAGTGACATGTGTAGGCATGGGTGCCACCCAGTAACCCAACACCAGGGGAAAGGCAGCAATAGTCCTTACATGAGTTCATTGAATCCAGCATGTGAGTAACACAGCACAATCCCACGTGGCAACCGACATCCAACTTCTATCAATCCACAGATAGGCACCAGGATCTGGCCACAGCCTCAGATCCTAACCCGTCTGAAGTTGGTGATGGGACTTCCGAAGGGTTAGGGTCTGGAGCTGTGGCCAGATCATGGTGCTCAGGTATTAGACTGGCCAAGCATGTATCCTATTGTCCTCCCCCTCCTGGGATCAGCCTCCTTTAACACTTGGCTACATGAGGAAGTTCTCCACCAAACAGGAGGACCCGCACCCTCGTTCTCAGGAATAATGGCGCTCCTGCATTTAGACCTCCACACCCCTCGTTCTCAGGATGGCGCTCCTGCATTCAGACCTCCGCACCCCTCATTCTCAGAATTGATGGCGCTCCTGCATTCAGACCTCCACACCCCTCATTCTCAGGATTGATGGCGCTCCTGCATTCAGACCTCCACAACCATCGTTCTCAGGATTGATAGCGCTCCTGCATTTAGACCTCCACACCCCTCATTCTCAGGAATGATGGCGCTCCTGCATTCAGACCTCCACACCCCTTGTTCTCAGGATTGATGGCGCTCCTGCATTTAGACCTCCACACCCCTCGTTCTCAGGATTCATGGCGCTCCTGCATTTAGACCTCTGCACCCCTCATTCTCAGGATGGCACTCCTGCATTCAGACCTCCTCACCCCTCATTCTCAGGATGGCACTCCTGCATTCAGACCTCCTCACCCCTCATTCTCAGGATGGCACTCCTGCATTCAGACCTCCTCACCCCTCATTCTCAGGATGGCACTCCTGCATTCAGACCTCTGCAACCCTCGCTCTCAGGATTGATGGCACTCCTGCATTCAGACCTCCGCACCCCTCGTTCTCAGGATTGATGGCACTCCTGCAGTCAGACCTCCGCACCCCTCGTTCTCAGGATTGATGTTGCTCCTGCATTCAGACCTCCACACCCATCGTTCTCAGGATTGATGGCGCTCCTGCATTCAGACCTCCACACCCTCGTTCTCAGGATTGATGGCACTCCTGCAGTCAGACCTCCACACCCCTCGTTCTCAGGATGGCACTCCTGCATTCAGACCTCCTCACCCCTCATTCTCAGGATGGCACTCCTGCATTCAGACCTCCTCACCCCTCATTCTCAGGATGGCACTCCTGCATTCAGACCTCTGCAACCCTCGCTCTCAGGATTGATGGCACTCCTGCATTCAGACCTCCGCACCCCTCGTTCTCAGGATTGATGGCACTCCTGCAGTCAGACCTCCGCACCCCTCGTTCTCAGGATGGCACTCCTGCATTCAGACCTCCTCACCCCTCATTCTCAGGATGGCACTCCTGCATTCAGACCTCCTCACCCCTCATTCTCAGGATGGCACTCCTGCATTCAGACCTCTGCAACCCTCGCTCTCAGGATTGATGGCACTCCTGCATTCAGACCTCCGCACCCCTCGTTCTCAGGATTGATGTTGCTCCTGCATTCAGACCTCCACACCCATCGTTCTCAGGATTGATGGCGCTCCTGCATTCAGACCTCCACACCCCTCGTTCTCAGAATTGATGGCGCTCCTGCATTCAGACCTCTGCACCCCTCGTTCTCAGGATTGATGGCGCTCCTGAATTCAGACCTCTGCACCCCTCGTTCTCAGGATGGCGCTCCTGCAGTCAGACCTCCGCACCCCTCATTCTCAGGATGGCGCTCCTGCAGTCAGACCTCCGCACCCCTCGTTCTCAGGATTGATGGCGCTCCTGCATTCAGACCTCCACACCCCTCGTTCTCAGGATGGCGCTCCTGCATTCAGACCTCCACACCCCTCGTTCTCAGGATTGATGGCGCTCCTGCATTCAGACCTCCACACCCCTCGTTCTCAGGATTGATGGCGCTCCTGCATTCAGACCTCCGCACCCCTCATTCTCAGGATGGCGCTCCTGCAGTCAGACCTCCGCACCCCTCGTTCTCAGGATTGATGGTGCTCCTGCATTCAGACCTCCGCACCCCTCGTTCTCAGGATGGTGCTCCTGCAGTCAGACCTCCACACCCCTCGTTTCTCAGGAATGATGGCGCTCCTGCAGTCAGACCTCCGCACCCCTCGTTCTCAGGATGGTGCTCCTGCAGTCAGACCTCCGCACCCCTCGTTCTCAGGATTGATGGCGCTCCTGCATTCAGACCTCCGCACCCCTCGTTCTCAGGATTGATGGCGCTCCTGCATTCAGACCTCCACACCCCTCGTTCTCAGGATTGATGGCGCTCCTGCATTCAGACCTCCACACCCCTCGTTCTCAGGATTGATGGCGCTCCTGCATTCAGACCTCCGCACCCCTCATTCTCAGGATGGCGCTCCTGCAGTCAGACCTCCGCACCCCTCGTTCTCAGGATTGATGGTGCTCCTGCAGTCAGACCTCCACACCCCTCGTTCTCAGGATTGATGGCGCTCCTGCATTCAGACCTCCACACCCCTCGTTCTCAGGATTGATGGCGCTCCTGCATTCAGACTTCCGCACCCCTCGTTCTCAGGATTGATGGCGCTCCTGCATTCAGACCTCCACACCCCTCGTTCTCAGGATTGATGGCGCTCCTGCATTCAGACCTCCGCACCCCTCGTTCTCAGGATGGCGCTCCTGCATTCAGACCTCCACACCCCTCGTTCTCAGGATTGATGGCGCTCCTGCATTCAGACCTCCGCACCCCTCATTCTCAGGATGGCGCTCCTGCAGTCAGACCTCCGCACCCCTCGTTCTCAGGATTGATGGCGCTCCTGCATTCAGACCTCCACACCCCTCATTCTCAGGATGGCGCTCCTGCATTCAGACCTTCGCATCCCTCATTCTCAGGATTGATGGCGCTCCTGCATTCAGACCTCCACACCCCTCGTTCTCAGGATTGATGGCGCTCCTGCATTCAGACCTCCACACCCCTCATTCTCAGGATGGCGCTCCTGCATTCAGACCTTCGCATCCCTCATTCTCAGGATTGATGGCACTCCTGCAGTCAGACCTTCGCATCCCTCATTCTCAGGATTGATGGCGCTCCTGCATTCAGACCTCCACACCCCTCGTTCTCAGGATTGATGGCGCTCCTGCATTCAGACCTCCACACCCCTCATTCTCAGGATGGCGCTCCTGCATTCAGACCTCCACACCCCTCGTTCTCAGGATTGATGGCGCTCCTGCATTCAGACCTCCGCACCCCTCATTCTCAGGATGGCGCTCCTGCAGTCAGACCTCCGCACCCCTCGTTCTCAGGATTGATGGCGCTCCTGCATTCAGACCTCCACACCCCTCATTCTCAGGATGGCGCTCCTGCATTCAGACCTCCGCACCCCTCATTCTCAGGATGGCGCTCCTGCAGTCAGACCTCCGCACCCCTCGTTCTCAGGATTGATGGCACTCCTGCATTCAGACCTCCGCACCCCTCGTTCTCTGGATTGATGGCGCTCCTGCATTCAGACCTTCGCATCCCTCATTCTCAGGATGGTGCTCCTGCATTCAGACCTCTGCACCCCTCGTTGTCAGGATTGATGGCGCTCCTGCATTCAGACCTCCAACAAGCTGATTTTTTAATAGCTGGGATAATTGTTATAAACTGTCATAGTGAAAAATTATTTTAAAATGGAGCAGAGCATAATGGGAAGAATAAAACACGAGTTCCATAAATGTCTGCATCTTCGTGGCTTTTTATTGATTTTTGGGTCTTTTTATTCCATTAAATACTGGTCATCCTGGAGACATTTACAGCCTCCATTTATCATGAGGGGGGAGACCGGGCCGGACTCATTACACCAGAAGCTTCTTATTATGCTCCCTGAATATGAGGATTTCATGACCTATAAAGACTCAAAGTTCACAAATCTTTGGTATAAAATGGGGTAATGATCATTTCCAACTCCAAAACGTGGGGGAAACCCCAAAAGTTTACTGAACTGAAGAATGACCGGACAATTTTAGCATTGTAGCAAACGGAATGTGGGAGGAGGACAAAGGACGTGCGGCTCAACGCATCCGTCCTCTGGATTCACAGACATCCGGCAAGACTGGCGGGCAACCAGGAAAGAGAGGAAAGCCGGAGTGCCCAAACTGCTATAACAGTGTAAACTTTATTTAATCTTCATAGACAAACAATTAAAAAAAGTTTCCCAGCCCCATAAGGCACGCTTACGCGTTTCGCAACTAAGCGTCCTTTTTCATAAGACTAGATGAAAGCCCGGTGCTATCACATCAGGAGGGTGCTGACGTCATGATGAGGGTGGGCTCTGTGGTGTGGTGGCTCTCTCCCCCCCATATGCAGTTTCTCCCCTCCTGTGCTCTCTCTTCCCTGTAATCTCTACTTTGACCTGTCTCCCCCCTGTGCTCTCTCTCTGCCCTCTTGTGCACTGTCTCTGTCCCCGTGCGCTCTGTACCATTACTCTGTAATGGACGTTGCACGTGAAGGATATTAATGTCATTTTGTCGGTTATGAATTTATCTTTTAATAGACAGGAAACACAACATAGCTGGTATTCGCTAATGGGAAGAAATCCGTTTGCTATGATTCCAGACATCGCCCAGTGAAGCAAAACAAAGTTTTGCATTTGCCATTTTATACGGATTCTAAAAATATAATTTTCATAACTCTAATTTTAACACAGTACATGAAATCTGACTTCACAGCCCTTCACCCCTGAGAACAAGGGAAATGGAAGTCTTTTCTTTATCTGTGCTTCATGCCAAAAGTCTTATTTGATTTTAGGATCAGAAAACTGGACATTCTTTGCATTCTTGGCCACTTTAGCAGTCTCTAATTATCCTATTGGAGGGGGTCAGAGAGGTTGTATCCAGATGCATGTGTGAGGATTTTTACACTCAAGGTCTCAGGGCTGAGTTTCAGATCCTGGACAATGTTGAACATATTTCTATTATATGTTTATGGCAAACACCTTTTATATATTAGACTATTGGACAATCTGCAAATATCTGAGGGTTCAGCTGACTTTAGTCTAATGTGTACGTGTCCTTTATTATGAAAACAGATAGTCCCTTCACCATAGGATGTGCAGATTAATAAAATTGGATCTTACAAGCATTATAAGGATCTTATCGGCAAGAGATCCCAGTAGGAAAGCAGCTCCCTAAATATGAGTTCCTGTTTGTCAGACACAGGAGGTGGCAGGCAGCAGAGAGCGAGAGAGAGAAAACTGGAAGTGTTATCTCCAGCCCTAAAACACTTGCTGCCTGGCTGACACACAAGGGGAGAAAAGGGCCGTTGTGAGCGTCCTCCTGTGCAGGATTACTGTCCATTGTTCTGTACAACATTGTGAGTCCAATTCAACTACAGTACCTAGTAAAGAAAATGTCCATAAGTAATATGCCACCACCAGTAACCACGAAGATTATACCTTTGTGTTCCATGGAAGAACCATGTGTGCTGCCTGCTGTATGATGTCCATTCATGCTGTTTACAGTAACGTTTGCCTTAGTTTTACCGACGTATCTATTGTCCTGATCCGCTATCCAATGGACCGAATGAGGAAAGTGACCGGATCAATGGGAAGGTACAAAGAATTAGATCACCAGCACCCATACACCAGGGTCTCTCAGTTTAATGTAGTGTGCCTGGGTGGATCAATCACAGCATGGCTACAGAGATGGAGAGAGCGAGAAAAAGCTGAGAAAGAAAGAAGTAGTGGAAGAGAGAGTGAAAGAAGGATATAAAGGAAGTAAGAGAGAAAAGAACAAGTGGGCGGAGAGACAGAAGAAGAGACAAAACAAGAAATGAGAGGAAGAGAGCGAAGGAAGAGGGAGGGAGAAAACAAAAGAAAGAGGGTAGGTAAAGGGAGAAGGAGAGAAAGATTCAGAGATAGAAAACAAGAAAAAATTAATAGGAAGAGGGAGAGAAGGTAAGATAAGGAGGGAGAAAGAGTGAGTGAGCCGAAGAAAAAGAGAAAGAGAGACAGTGAGAGAACAAAAAGAGATAAAGACAGAAAAAGAGAGTGAGAGGGAAAGAGAACAAAGAGGGGAAAAAGAGGGTGAAATACAGAGAGTGAGATAGTGAGCAGAAGAGAGGAAGAAAGGGGAATAGAAAGGACACAAAAGATCAGAGGAAGAGAAAAAAGAGATATATACAGAGCAGGAAACAGAGAGAAAGTAATAGTGACAGAAAGAGACAGAGAGAAAAAAGATAAGAGGAATGAAAAAAGAGAGGAAAAATAGAGTAAGAAAAAAAGGGAGATAGAAAGAAACACAAAGTGAGGAAGAAATATAGAAAAAGAGAAAGTGAGAAAAAAAGAGATATACAGAGCAAGAAAAGGGAAAATAGAGACAGTGAGAGAACAAAAAAAGAGAGATAAAGGTAGAAAGATGGAAAGAGAACGAAAAAAAAGGGGAAAGGAGGGTGAAATAGAGATAGCGAGAGAAGAGAGAACAAAGGGAAATAGAAACACAAAGACAGAGGAAGAAAGAGAGAAAGTGAGCGAAGAAGAGAAAAAGAGAGCAAAAAAAGACAAAACAGAGGGATTGTGAGAGAAAGACACAGAGAAGGAAAGAGGTGAAAAGATAGAAAGTGAGAAAGAGGAAAAAGAGTAGGAAAAACATTATTATTATTATTTATTTATAGATTCCATGGCGCTTCACATAAGGAAAGGGCAGACAAGGACAGGACAATATATGTGGGTAGTACAGACACACTGGAACAGGAGGGGAGAAATCCTGTCTGTGAGAGCTCACAGTCTACGAGGGGCGGGTGGGGATACAGTGGGAGGTGTCGGTCGTGAGGCGGTGTGGTGGACCGGGTCTTATTGCAGGCGGTAGGCTTGGCGGAACAGGTGGGTCTTCAGGCTTCTTTTGAAGGTTCCCAGGGTAGGAGAATGTCTGATGTGTTCGGGCAGTGAGTTCCAGAGTCTGGGTGAAGCACGGGAGAAATCCTGTATGCGGTTGTGTGAAGAGGAGATGAGGGGGGAGTAGAGGAGAAGCTCTTGGGAGGATCGCAGGTTGCGTGAGGGTAGGTATCGGGAGACCATGTCAGAGATGTATGGAGGGGACTGGTTGTGGATGGCTTTGTATGTCATGGTTAATTTTAGTTCCATAACATGACCATATGTCATGGTTAATGTTTTAAACCGGGATCTCTGGGAAATAGGGAGCCAGTGAAGGGCTTGGCAGAGGGGGGAGGCAGGGGAGTAGCGGGAGACAGGTGAATGAGTCGGGCAGCGGAGTTTAGGATAGATTGGAGAGGTGCAAGGGAGGTAGCTGGGAAGCCGGTAAGCAAGAGATTGCAGTAGTCAAGGTGGGAGATGATGAGAGCGTGAACAAGGGTTTTAGCAGTGTTTTTGAGCTGGAGTCGGCAGGAGGTGGCGAGGGCCTGGATGTGGGGCTTGAAGGAGAGGGAAGAGTCAAGGATTACCCCGAGGCACTTAGCGTGGTGGGCTGGGGAGAGTGAGCAATTGTTGACCAGGATGGATAGGTCAGGTAGTGAGGGGGAGCGGCTTGGGGGAAGATGATGAACTCAGTTTTGTCCATGTTGAGTTTGAGGAAGCGAGCAGAGAAGAAGGATGAGATGGCGGACAGGCAGTGTGGGATTCTGGATAGCAGGGAGGCGATGTCAGGCGTAGAGGTGGTACTGGAGGCCGTGGGACTCAATGAGTTGCTCTAGTCCGAGAGTGTAGATGGGGAAGAGTAACAGTCCCAGAACCGAGCCCTGGGGGACCCCGACAGATAGGGGGTAGGGCGAGGAGGAGGTGTGGGAGTGGGTGACGCTGAAGGTCCGGTCCGCTAGGTAAGAGGAGATCCAGGAGAGGAATATAGAGAGGAAGAAAGAGAGAAGACAGAGAAAGATGGAGAAAGGTAAAGAGGGAAGAAATGGGATAGAAGTGACAGCGGTGACATCAGAGCGCGGCGGCGTCTCTCTAATTACATTTCCTTTGCTAATTTGTGCTATCGGCGGCGGCTCATTTCACGCCGGCTGCTCTGGCGGTTATCACGCGTTTCGCTCTGTCACCGGTCGCTCTCCGTCTTTCAGACGCACATTAACCCCTTCTATGACCCTAGCACTTGTGTTTACAGCGCAGCGCTCACAGCAGTGTCAGTGAGTCCTGATGTAGCAGAGCTGATTGTGCGGTGAGTGTCTGACCCAATATAACATCATTCATCGGGGTCACTATGGGGGTGCAGAGGTGTGTGTGGGGCCAGCGTCTGCAAGATGTGTCACCCCAGAGAGTAAAGACATTGAAAACTATTCACCCCCTCCCATAAGGCTTCATTCCTACATCTGTAGTTTTCACCTGCAGAATACGAAGCTGAAGAGAAGAAAGAACCTGGACAAATCCGTGTGAAGAACAACAGACGGAACGAGGACGGAATGAGGATGGAACGAGGACAGAAAGAGACAGAACGAGGACAGAACGAGGACGGAATGAGGATGGAGTGAGGACAGAAATACGACAGAACAAGGACAGAACGAGGACGGAATGAGGATGGAGCGAGGACAGAAAGACGACAGAACGAGGACAGAACGAGGACGGAGATGAGGATGGAGTGAGGACAGAAAGACGACAGAACGAGGACAGAACGAGGACGGAATGAGGACGGAATGAGGATGGAGTGAGGACAGAAAGACGACAGAACGAGGACGGAACGAGGACGGAATGAGGATGGAGTGAGGACAGAAAGACGACAGAACGAGGACGGAACGAGGACGGAATGAGGATGGAGTGAGGACAGAAAGACGACAGAACGAGGACGGAACGAGGACGGAATGAGGATGGAGTGAGGACAGAAAGACGACAGAACGAGGGCGGAACGAGGACGGAATGAGGATGGAGCGAGGACAGAAAGACGACAGAACGAGGACGGAATGAGGACGAAATGAGGATGGAGCGAGGACAGAAAGACGACAGAACGAGGACAGAACGAGGACAGAATGAGGACGGAACGAGCACAGAATGAGGACGGAACGAGGACAGAAAGACGACGGAACGAGGACAGAAAGACGACAGAACGAGGACAGAAAGACGACAGAACGAGGACAGACCCTGCTCCTGTACCTGGATTACACCTGACCCTGCTCCTGCACCCGGATTACACCAGACCTGCTACTGCACCTGGATTACACCAGACCCTGCTACTGCACCGGATTACACCAGACCCTTCTACTGCACCCGGATTACACCAGACCCTGCTCCTGCACCTGGATTACACCAGACCCTGCTCCTGCACCTGGATTACACCAGAACCTGCTCCTGCACCTGGATTACACCAGACCCTGCTCCTGCACCTGGATTACACCAGACCCTGCTCCTGCACCTGGATTACACCAGACCCTGCTCCTGCACCGGATTACACCAGACCCTGCTACTGCACCTGGATTACACCAGACCCTGCTACTGCACCCGGATTACACCAGACCCTGCTACTGCACCCGGATTACACCAGACCCTGCTTCTGCACCTGGATTACACCAGACCCTGCTCGTGCACCTGGATGACACCAGACCCTGCTCCTGCAACTGGATTACACCAGACCCTGCTCCTGCACCCGGATTACACCAGACCCTGCTCCTGCACCTGGATTACACCAGACCCTGCTCCTGCACCCGGATTACTCCAGACCCTGCTCCTGCACCTGTATTACACCAGACCCTGCTCCTGCAACTGGATTACACCAGACCCTGCTCCTGCACCCGGATTACACCAGACCCTGCTCCTGCACCTGGATGTACACCAGACCCTGCTCCTGCACCCGGATGACACCAGACCCTGCTCCTGCACCTGGATGACACCAGACCCTGCTCCTGCACCTGGATGACACCAGACCCTGCTCCTGCACCTGGATGACACCAGACCCTGCTCCTGCACCTGGATTACACCAGACCCTGCTCCTGCACCTGGATTACACCAGTCCCTGCTCCTGCACCCGGATTACACACTGCTCCTGCACCCGGATGACACCAGACCTGCTCCTGCACCTGGATTACACCAGACCCTGCTCCTGCACCCGGATGACACCAGACCCTGCTCCTGCACCCGGATGACACCAGACCCTGCTCCTGCACCTAGATGACACCAGACCCTGCTCCTGCACCTGGATGACACCAGACCCTGCTCCTGCACCTGGATGACACCAGACCCTGCTCCTGCACCTGGATGACACCAGACCCTGCTCCTGCACCCTGACTATACCAGACCCTGCTCCTGCACCTGGATTACACCAGACCCTGCTCCTGCACCTGGATGACACCAGACTCTGCTCCCGGAGCTGTGATCTCCTGTGTGTCCCTTCAGCTCGGGGACGATGTGAGATTACCAGGGGGGACACACTCGGGGGATAATGGCCGCCCCCATATTCGCTGTCACTCAGCTCTCCCTCCTGTTACAATGTATCACAGTTCCATGTTCTGGATGTTTAGTGTGAATGTTCTGTCTGTGATTCCCAGGTGGGAACATTCGTCACAATCAGTTTTTTTCTTGTTCTAATGGAAAATTCTGTCTCTTCACATTAGAAAATAAATGAATTTTTCTTCAGCGACTTCATCACATGGAAATAAATCCTTCAGCCGCGAAATCGATAGGAAATCAGGAAAGTGGATCCCGGAGCCGTGTGTGATCAGGCGTCCTGTGCGGTTTATATGGGGGCAGACAGGTGAAGCCAAGAGAAGCCCCTACTGTCACCTCCCAGAGGAACCTAAGAGCCCCGATCAGATCCAGAGCAATGGAGGGGCCTGGTGCAGGGAGTGGGCACCGCGGGCCCTGACCATATACTGCTGCAGGTGACGACGGCTCAAGAAGGACCACAAGATGCAAGAAGGAGGGAAGAGGAGGAGGAAGAGCACCGAGGAGCAAGCAAAGCCATGTGGACATAGTAAAATAACATGGTGGTCATATTGGGCTACTCTGTGGCGATATTCTGCCATCATGGATGACACAACCAATGGGGACAACTAGTGTTGGTACATAGATGGAACAGCGCCCCTAGTGGTGGTCATGGATGGCAGAACCACTGTGAGATTCCTGGTGGTGGCTCATAGATGGGACAGCGTCCCGAGTGGTGGTCATGAGTGGCGGGACCACTGGGGGAGAACTAGTGGTTATCCATAGATAGGACAGCGCCCCTAGTGATAGTCATGGATGGCGGGATCACTGGGGGACACATGATGGTGGCTCATACATGGGACAGCGCCCCTAGTGGTGGTCATGGATGGCGGGAGCACTGCGGACACCTGGTGGGGGCTCATACATGGGACAGCGCCCCTAGTGATAGTCGTGGATGGTGGGATCACTGGGGGACACATGATGGTGGCTCATACATGGGACAGCGCCCCTAGTGGTGGTCATGGATGGCGGGATCACTGGGGGACACATGATGGTGGCTCATACATGAGACAGCGCCCCTAGTGATAGTCGTGGATGGTGGGATCACTGGGGGACACATGATGGTGGCTCATACATGGGACAGCGCCCCTAGTGGTGGTCATGGATGGTGAGATCACTGGGGGAGACCAGGTGGTGGCTCATACATGGGACAGCGCCCCTAGTGGTGGTCATGGATGGCAGAACCACTGTGAGATTCCTGGTGGTGGCTCATAGATGGGACAGCGTCCCGAGTGGTGGTCATGAGTGGCGGGACCACTGGGGGAGAACTAGTGGTTATCCATAGATAGGACAGCGCCCCTAGTGATAGTCATGGATGGCGGGATCACTGGGGGACACATGATGGTGGCTCATACATGGGACAGCGCCCCTAGTGGTGGTCATGGATGGCGGGAGCACTGCGGACACCTGGTGGGGGCTCATACATGGGACAGCGCCCTAGTGATAGTCGTGGATGGTGGGATCACTGGGGGACACATGATGGTGGCTCATACATGGGACAGCGCCCCTAGTGGTGGTCATGGATGGCGGGATCACTGGGGGACACATGATGGTGGCTCATACATGAGACAGCGCCCCTAGTGATAGTCGTGGATGGTGGGATCACTGGGGGACACATGATGGTGGCTCATACATGGGACAGCGCCCCTAGTGGTGGTCATGGATGGTGAGATCACTGGGGGAGACCAGGTGGTGGCTCATACATGGGACAGCGCCCCTAGTGGTGGTCATGGATGGCAGAACCACTGTGAGATTCCTGGTGGTGGCTCATAGATGGGACAGCGTCCCGAGTGGTGGTCATGAGTGGCGGGACCACTGGGGGAGAACTAGTGGTTATCCATAGATAGGACAGCGCCCCTAGTGATAGTCATGGATGGCGGGATCACTGGGGGACACATGATGGTGGCTCATACATGGGACAGCGCCCCTAGTGGTGGTCATGGATGGCGGGAGCACTGCGGACACCTGGTGGGGGCTCATACATGGGACAGCGCCCCTAGTGATAGTCGTGGATGGTGGGATCACTGGGGGACACATGATGGTGGCTCATACATGGGACAGCGCCCATAGTGGTGGTCATGGATGGCGGGATCACTGGGGGACACATGATGGTGGCTCATACATGAGACAGCGCCCCTAGTAATAGTCGTGGATGGTGGGATCACTGGGGGACACATGATGGTGGCTCATACATGGGACAGCGCCCCTAGTGGTGGTCATGGATGGTGAGATCACTGGGGGAGACCAGGTGGTGGCTCATACATGGGACAGTGCCCCTAGTGGTAGTCATGGATGGCGGGATCACTGGGGGACACATGATGGTGGCTCATACATGGGACAGCGCCCCTAGTGATAGTCATGGATGGCGGGATCACTGGGGGAGACCTGGTGGTGGCTCATACATGGGACAGCACCCCTAGTGATAGTCATGGATGGCGGAATCACTGGGGGAGACCTGGTGGCGGCTCATACATGGGACAGTGCCCCTAGTGGTAGTCATGGATGGCGGGATCACTGGGGGACACATGATGGTGGCTCATACATGGGACAGCGCCCCTAGTGGTGGTCATGGATGGTGAGATCACTGGGGGAGACCAGGTGGTGGCTCATACATGGGACAGCACCCCTAGTGGTAGTCATGGATGGTGAGATCACTGGGGGAGACCAGGTGGTGGCTCATACATGGGACAGCACCCCTAGTGGTAGTCATGGATGGTGAGATCACTGGGGGAGACCTGGTGGTGGCTCATACATGGGACAGTGCCCCTAGTAATAGTCATGGATGGTGGGATCACTGGGGGACACATGATGGCGGCTCATACATGGGACGGCGCCCCTAGTGATAGTCATGGATGGTGGGATCACTGGGGGAGACCAGGTGGTGGCTCATACATGGGACAGCGCCCCTAGTGGTGACTGAGAGCGGCTGCGGTGATGGATCTGTCTGCAGATCCGTGTGATAGAGCGGCTGCAGGGACAGGAATAATGCGGAGAATAATTGATGCGTCTGTAACTGATTCTTCCTCCACTTCTGATGAAATGAATATTTAAATTGTGCAATTATTCATCTTAATTGACTTTCCCGCTGACTAAAGTAGTTTCGCTTTCATTATTAATTCCTGGAAAAATGGCGCTGACAAAACGAGTCATTTATTAGATGGCAGAAAGGAGACAATATGGATGAGGGTCCGGGGCTGAGCTCATGACGGATCCTGTCTGCGGGCGGTGATCCTGGCACATGGGGGGTTAATGAATGTGACGCTCCGATACCGCAGCCCTGGAAAATGCGGGGTTAATGAGTGCTGCACAGCCCTGAGGACACAGCATGGGGCGCCCCCAAGCCTCCAAGGAGAAGAGCAGGGTTTTCTCAGTCATTTTTTATATAACGATTGTTTCTTTATTTGTGATTCGCAACATTTCATTTTTACGTAATTTTTACATTTAGATTTGTTCTTTTTTCCGGCTTGGTGGAGAGCAAAGATGGAGTCTGCGTCTGTTATTGTAACAAAGAGTGACGATGTACGTCGTCCTCCCCTTTATGTTACAATTATCCTGATTTTCATTTTTTTACTTAGTTTTGTGACGTAGCGCTCACTGAGAGTATTGGGGAATACTCGCTCCACTGCAGAATAGACACACGAGGCAATGCTTTCTATAAACAATAGTTCATCAGGTTCATTCCAGACTTCATAAACCATGCTCCATAACATAAACACAAGGTTTTCCTTTAGCTTCAACATAAATGTCCATATAGTGCATAGTCCATACTCTTCTTCCTAAGGCCGATTTCACATTGCATCCCTGTTTAATACGGGGACGTCAGGTATCTGTGTTTGGCCGTGGACACATGGGATCGTTTTTTCTGGGTGCCTTGGAGATGAATCATATTGCCTTCCTTCTGCATTGAGGATGCTTGATTTATATGCAAGAGTCCTCAAGTGCAGATATCATGCATAAAGCTGTATGGAGGTGCACTGCCATCTGGACATAAAGCTGTATGGAGGTGCACTGCCATCTGGACATGAAGCTATATGGAGGTGCACTGCCATCTGGAGATAAAGCTGTATGGAGGTGCACTGCCATCTGGACATAAAGCTGTATGGAGGCGCACTGCCATCTGGACATAAAGCTGTATGGAGGCGCACTGCCATCTGGACATAAAGCTGTATTGAGGCGTACCTTCCATCTGGACATAAAGCTGTATGGAGGTGCACTGCCATCTGGTCATAAATGTGTATGGAGGTGCACTGCCGTCTGGACATAAAGCTGTATGGAGGTGCAGTGACATCTGGACATAAAGCTGTATGGAGGTGCACTGACATCTGGACATAAAGCTGTATGGAGGTGCACTGCCATCGGGACATAAAGCTGTATGGAGGTGCACTGCCATCTGGACATAAAGCTGTATGGAGGCGCACTGCCATCTGGACATAAAGCTGAATGGAGGCGCACTGCCATCTGGACATAAAGCTGTATGGAGGCGCACTGCCATCTGGACATAAAGCTGTATGGAGGCGCACTGCCATCTGGACATAAAACTGTATGGAGGCGCACTACCATCTGGACATAAAGCAGTATGGAGGTGCACTGCCATCTGGACATAAAGCTGTATGGAGGTGCACTGCCATCTGGACATAAGGCTGAATGGAGGCGCACTGCCATCTGGACATAAAGCTGTATGGAGGCGCACTGACATCTGGACATAAAGCTGTACGGAGGTGCACTGCCATCTGGACATAAAGCTGTACGGAGGCGCACTGCCATCTGGATATAAAGCTGTACGGAGGCGCACTGCTATCTGGACATAAAGCTGTATGGAGGCGTACTGCCATCTGGACATAAAGCTGTATGGAGGTGCACTGCCATCTGGTCAAAAAGCTGTATGGAGCTGCACTGCCATCTGGACATAAAGCTGTATGGAGGTGCGCTGCCATCTGGACATAAAGCTGTATGGAGGTACACTGCCATCTGGACATAAAGCTATATGGAGGTGCACTGCCGTCTGGACATAAAGCTCTATGGAGGTGCACTGCCATCTGGACATAAAGCTGTATGGAGGTGCACTGCCATCTGGACATAAAGCTGTATGGAGGTGCACTGCCATCCGGATGGCAATACAACGCCTTTCTCTCTTGTCCGGGCCAGTGTACAATGGATTCCTATGGAGATTTGATGATCCACGCATGCAGAGAATCTACGCTGCGCTGACATCAGTATATATGTTTTCGATACTGCGTTTGCGGACCACACGCACGATACCGAATGCTAATGTGAAACTGGCAAAGTGTCCCAGAGCAGTATTCACACACGTCTCAGTATACATATTCATACACAGTCTCAATGGAGTATACGCTAGTACATCAGTGGATATATTCACACGTCTTAGTAGAGCATTCACAAGTGTATCAGTGGATACTCACAGAGTGCACTCACCACCTTCAGTCACTGGGACACACGGTTTACAGGCCGTCTCATTCCTCACCGTGACTTGGGCCATGTTCAATTTGAGCTCTCCCAGAGACCTCAGACAGAGCGGCTCAGACAGTCCCCTCACACCGCGGCTCTGCAGTCTCTCAGACTCATGATATGTCCTGCACCCTTGCAGGCTTGTGGACGGCTCTCTCAAACAATGCTGATATTCCGCCTGACACACTCACAGGTGGGAAGCTGTGTTCAATCAGACACACACACAGAACCTCATGCGGTGTGTAATGCTGCAAGGCACAGTAAACATTCACACTTACTGTATATTGCAACATACCTGTGCCTGTGTGATACATACTTGCCATTAAGATGCAGCCATTCACTACATCACAGTTTGAAACTATGAATGATCCGGACGGTGCGACTTTCTGTTCTTTTCTCTTGTTTGATACTTTTTTTTTTACCTTTCCTTTTTTTGATATTTTGCCCCATAAAACCTTCCGGTGGCATCAACATAAAAATACTATTTTATATATTGTGGATTTGATCTTGCAGGCGGTTACTGGACGATCAGAGGATGAGGAGGCAACTGAGAATCTGTCAGTGAGCTGTAAATGATTTCTATTATTGTGTTTCAGCGCAATTTTGCACCATTCGCTTTTTTGTTGCACTGTCTATTGCAGGCTGCAGAATGAGTTAACTAAGAATCCATTAGTGAGCTCATGGTAAGAAGTTCAATGAGAATTCATTAGTGAGCCCATCATAACGATTTGCATGTGTGGATCTCGCATAAGTGTTCTCTGCCCTAATCATGTACTATAGAGAAATAATGCAGCAGAAATGCAAAAAAACCCCACAAAAACGCAGCAAAAACACATGAAAATTAAGCAAAACATTTGCTGCGGAAAAAAACACAATGTGTGAACAGAGCCCTATACTTGGAGGGGGCAGCTATGGGGGTTGTCATGTCCAAGGTTGGTGATGATCGTCCCTCTGTCCCAAATTCGAAGGATATTCCCTCCTGTCCTCCCGTGGGACCCCCTGGAGGAGACGGTGGATGGTCAGGGGCTCATCAGGATCGCCTCGTTGTAGGACATCACTGATTTTCCTTGGTCACCCTCTGTTTCCGAAGACATCATTGTTGTTTCCTACTAATTGTTATCGGATGCTGTCTCGTACCCGCTTCTCAGCACGTGACTTGGTGTGGCCCTGGAAGGGTTAATTTCTCTACTCTCACTCGATCTAACACTCAACCCCTGATCTAGGCTATAAAGTGAGCATAAATCACACCCCAACACCATCCACACACCCCACACTGTCCACAAACCCCGGCTACACAACACGCCGCCACCACTCATCAAACACACCCTGAAATATACCACTGTCTGCCAATCAGATCACACACTCTAAGGCTATGGATTCGTTTAGAGAATACAAGTGTCAAACTTATTAAAGTTTTAAGCTTTAATATAAAAGTTTCAGTGCTTACAATAAAAGGATATAAAAGATAAAAAAAGGACATACAGATATGCAAAACAGTTATACAATAAAAGGGAGAAAATTACAGAAATATCTAATGTTCCAGTCTAGAGTTATTCTGTATCCTTGGTGGAAAGAAAGATGAAATATGGATCACAATCAGCGTTGTCCCATACCCAATCTATGAACAAGCTTTCTTGGTCCAGGTATAATAGGGTTAGTTTTGAGGTCAAATTTCTAGGACAACCTTTCATTTTAATATTCTAATCCCTGGTCTGTGACTGGACTATGGTTAATTTAACAATGAATACATCACATTTCAAATGCTCTTTTTTGAAAGCACTTCTCCCTTTTCACAGCAAATATGGAATGCAAGACTCTGCCATCGTTGACCATTTGTTGATTTCTTTAAAGCCATCAGAGGTGTCAAAAGCTTCAACCTCTCAGCCTTATCAGGAAGACTCCTTGGGATCTCAGATCATGTGTACAGGTGAATACAGTCATGACCTTTGCGTAGGATGCAGCCTGTGTACAAATGCTAACTACTGCTGTCACACAAACCTGTCTTGACTGAACCATGGCTAATTAGCAATGTAACATTACATTTTAAATGCTCTGTATTGAAAGTTCTTCCCTCCCACAGCAAATATGGAATGCAAGACTCTGAGTCTCTAAGGAAGAACCCCCCGAGGTCTCAGAATCTGTGTACAAGAGGAATACAGGTCATGACCTATTGTGTAGGTATGCAGCCTGTGTACAAATGCTAACTAGTTACTGCTGTTACACAACCCTGGTCTGTGACTGGACCATGGCTAATTTAGCAATGTATACATTACATTTTAAATGCTCTGTATTGAAAGTTCTTCCCTTCCCACAGAAATATGGAATGCAAGGCTCTGAGTCTTCTAAGGAAGACCCCCCTGAGGTCTCAGATTCTGTGTACAAGAGGAATACAGGTCATGACCTTTCGTCTAGGGATGCAGCCTGTGAACAAATGTTAACAGCACTGCTGTCATACACCCCCCTGCAAACACATGTTTTTCTCTACAGATGCATCTCTTCTTATTACATCTACAAATCTCTGTTTGGTCCTTGGTGACTGTTGCAGCTCGTTGCACCTTCCAGAGAAGTATCGGAGGTTCACGTAACGTCAGCTCCCGGCAACATTATCAATTTCCCAATGAAGGTACTGAAGACGCATGAAGGTCTGCAATCATCATCATGCAGGGTGTGAAGATTAACGCAACGGGGGCGCCGGCCCTGGATCCGTCACCATCACTTCTATCCTGCACCCTTAAGTATCCTCTTTACTCCCTGAGCTCATTTCATTGGCCATTAACCCTCTAACTGCTGGTTGTTGGATTGCGGTAAGACAATGGTGGTGCCGTCCTGGCTCCGGCTCACTTTATCACCGCCATTATCACAGCGGGATTATTTCTCCGTCTCACATTATTGAAATGGTTCATTTCCGTTTATTGGTTCAAGACGACAGATGACATATTACCTTCACATACAGAGCCTTGTGAAAGTATTCAGCCCCCTATGTATATATACAGTGCCTTGTGAAAGTATTCAGCCCCCTATGTATATATACAGAGCCTTGTGAAAGTATTCAGCCCCCTATGTATATATACAGAGCCGTGTGAAAGTATTCAGCCCCCTATGTATATATACAGCGCCTTGTGAAAGTATTCAGCCCCCTATGTATATATACAGTGCCTTGTGAAAGTATTCAGCCCCCTATGTATATATACAGAGCCTTGTGAAAGTATTCAGCCCCCTATGTATATACAGTGCCTTGTGAAAGTATTCGGCCCCCTATGTATATATATAGAGCCTTGTGAAAGTATTCAGCCCCCTATGTATATACAGTGCCTTGTGAAAGTATTCAGCCCCCTATGTATATACAGTGCCTTGTGAAAGTATTCAGCCCCCTATGTATAATAACAGAGCCTTGTGAAAGTATTCAGCCCCCTATGTATATATACAGAGCCGTGTGAAAGTATTCAGCCCCCTATGTATATATACAGTGCCGTGTGAAAGTATTCAGCCCCCTATGTATATATACAGTGCCTTGTGAAAGTATTCAGCCCCCTATGTATATACAGTGCCTTGTGAAAGTATTCAGCCCCTATGTATATATACAGTGCCTTGTGAAAGTATTCTGCCCCTATGTATATATACAGTGCCTTGTGAATGTATTCAGCCCCCTATGTATATATATACAGTGCCTTGTGAAAGTATTCTGCCCCCTATGTATATATACAGTGCCTTGTGAAAGTATTCAGCCCCCTATGTATATACAGTGCCTTGTGAAAGTATTCGGCCCCCTATGTATATATACAGAGCCTTGTGAAAGTATTCAGCCCCCTATGTATATATACAGTGCCTTGTGAAAGTATTCAGCCCCCTACATACAGTGCCTTGTGAAAGTATTCAGCCCCCTATGTATATACAGTGCCTTGTGAAAGTATTCGGCCCTCCTATATACAGTGCCTTGTCAAAGTATTCAGCCCCCTATGTATATATACAGTGCCTTGTGAAAGTATTTGTCCCCCTATGTATATATACAGTGGCTTGTGAAAGTATTCGGCCCCCTATGTATATATACAGTGCCTTGTGAAAGTATTTGTCCCCCTATGTATATATACAGTGGCTTGTGAAAGTATTCGGCCCCCTATGTATATATACAGAGCCTTGTGAAAGTATTCGGCCCCCTATATACACTGCCTTGTGAAAGTATTCAGCCCCTATGTATATATACATTGCCTAGTGAAAGTATTCGGCCCCTATGTATATATACAGTGCCTTGTGAAAGTATTTGTCCCCCTATGTATATATACAGTGGCTTGTGAAAGTATTCGGCCCCCTATATACACTGCCTTGTGAAAGTATTCAGCCCCTATGTATATATACATTGCCTAGTGAAAGTATTCGGCCCCTATGTATATATACAGCGCCTTGTGAAAGTATTTGTCCCCCTATGTATATATACAGTGGCTTGTGAAAGTATTCGGCCCCCTATATACACTGCCTTGTGAAAGTATTCAGCCCCTATGTATATATACATTGCCTAGTGAAAGTATTCGGCCCCTATGTATATATACAGCGCCTTGTGAAAGTATTCGGCCCCTATGTATATATACAGTGCCTTGTGAAAGTATTCAGCCCCCTATGTATATGTACAGTGCCTAGTGAAAGTATTCAGCCCCCTATGTATATATACAGCGCCTTGTGAAAGTATTCGGCCCCCTATGTATATATACAGAGCCTTGTGAAAGTATTCGGCCCCCTATATACACTGCCTTGTGAAAGTATTCAGCCCCTATGTATATATACATTGCCTAGTGAAAGTATTCGGCCCCTATGTATATATACAGCGCCTTGTGAAAGTATTCGGCCCCTATGTATATATACAGTGCCTTGTGAAAGTATTCGGCCCCCTATGTATATATACAGAGCCTTGTGAAAGTATTCGGCCCCCTATATACACTGCCTTGTGAAAGTATTCAGCCCCTATGTATATATACATTGCCTAGTGAAAGTATTCGGCCCCTATGTATATATACAGTGCCTTGTGAAAGTATTTGTCCCCCTATGTATATATACAGTGGCTTGTGAAAGTATTCGGCCCCCTATGTATATATACAGTGCCTTGTGAAAGTATTTGGCACCCTATGTATATGTACAGTGCCTAGTGAAAGTATTCAGCCCCCTATGTATATATACAGCGCCTTGTGAAAGTATTCGGCCCCCTATATACACTGCCTTGTGAAAGTATTCAGCCCCTATGTATATATACATTGCCTAGTGAAAGTATTCGGCCCCTATGTATATATACAGCGCCTTGTGAAAGTATTCGGCCCCTATGTATATATACAGTGCCTTGTGAAAGTATTCGGCCCCCTATGTATATATACAGAGCCTTGTGAAAGTATTCGGCCCCCTATATACACTGCCTTGTGAAAGTATTCAGCCCCCTATGTATATATACAGAGCCTTGTGAAAGTATTCTGCCCCTATGTATATATACAGTGCCTTGTGAAAGTATTCAGCCCCCTATGTATATTTACAGAGCCTTGTGAAAGTATTCAGCCCCCTATGTATATATACAGTGCCTTGTGAAAGTATTCAGCCCCCTATGTATATATACAGAGCCTTGTGAAAGTATTCAGCCCCCTATGTATATATACAGTGCCTTGTGAAAGTATTCTGCCCCTATGTATATATACAGAGCCTTGTGAAAGTATTCAGCCCCCTATGTATATATACAGTGCCTTGTGAAAGTATTCAGCCCCCTATGTATATATACAGAGCCTTGTGAAAGTATTCAGCCCCCTATGTATATATACAGAGCCTTGTGAAAGTATTCAGCCCCCTATGTATATATACAGTGCCTTGTGAAAGTATTCAGCCCCCTATGTATATATACAGTGCCTTGTGAAAGTATTCAGCCCCCTATGTATATATACAGAGCCTTGTGAAAGTATTCAGCCCCCTATGTATATATACAGAGCCTTGTGAAAGTATTCAGCCCCCTATGTATATATACAGTGCCTTGTGAAAGTATTCAGCCCCTATGTATATATACAGTGCCATGTGAAAGTATTCGGTCCCCTATGTATATATACAGTGCCTTGTGAAAGTATTCAGCCCCCTATGTATATATACAGTGCCATGTGAAAGTATTCGGCTCCCTATGTATATATACAGTGCCTTGTGAAAGTATTCAGCCCCCTATGTATATATACAGCGCCATGTGAAAGTATTCAGCCCCCTATGTATATATACGGTGCCTTGTGAAAGTATTCAGCCCCCTATATACACTGCCTTGTGAAAGTATTCGGCCCCCTATGTATATACAGTGCCATGTGAAAGTATTCGGCCCCCTATGTATATATACAGTGCCTTGTGAAAGTATTCAGCCCCCTATGTATATATACAGCGCCATGTGAAAGTATTCAGCCCCCTATATATATATACAGCGCCATGTGAAAGTATTCAGCCCCCTATATATATATACAGTGCCTTGTGAAAGTATTCAGCCCCCTATGTATATATACAGTGCCTTGTGAAAGTTTTCAGCCCCCTATGTATATATACAGCGCCATGTGAAAGTATTCAGCCCCCTATGTATATACAGTGCCTTGTGAAAGTATTCGGCCCCCTATGTATATATACAGTGCCTTGTGAAAGTATTCGGCCCCCTATGTATATATACAGTGCCTTGTGAAAGTTTTCAGCCCCCTATGTATATATACAGCGCCATGTGAAAGTATTCAGCCCCCTATGTATATATATAGTGCCTTGTTAAAGTATTCAGCCCCCTATGTATATATACAGTGCCTTGTGAAAGTATTCAGCCCCCTATGTATATATACAGTGCCTTGTGAAAGTATTCTGCCCCTATGTATATATACAGCGCCTTGTGAAAGTATTCGGCCCCCTTGTATATATACGGTGCCTTGTGAAAGTATTCAGCCCCCTATGCATATATACAGTGCCTTGTGAAAGTATTCAGCCACCTATGTATATATACAGAGCCTTGTGAAAGTATTCTGCCCCCTATGTATATATACAGTGCCTTGTGAAAGTATTCAGCCCCCTATGTATATATACAGTGCCTTGTGAAAGTATTCAGCCCCTATGTATATATACAGTGCCTTGTGAAAGTATTCTAGCCCCCTATGTATATATACAGTGCCTTGTGAAAGTATTCAGCCCCCTATGTATATATACAGTGCCTTGTGAAAGTATTCAGCCCCTATGTATATATACAGTGCCTTGTGAAAGTATTCAGCCCCCTATGTATATATACAGTGCCTTGTGAAAGTATTCAGCCCCCTATGTATATATACAGTGCCTTGTGAAAGTATTCGGCCCTTGAACTTTTCATCCTTTTGCCACATTTCAGGCTTCAAACATAAAGATAAAATTCTCATTTTTTTTGTGAAGAATCACACAAGTGGGAAAATCGTGAGGTGGAACAGAATTTATTGGAGATTTTAAACTTTTTTAACAAATAAAAAACTGAAAAGTGCAAAATTATTCATCCCCCTGAGTTAATCCTCTGTAGCGCCCCCAGTGCTAACCACTCCCGCCCTCCCCCCGCCCTCCCCCACAAAATGGCAAGAAAATGACATGAAAATGCATTATCTACAGTGAATGAAATAAGTATTTGATCCCTCTGGCAAACAAGACTTAATACTTGGTGTGAACCCTTGCTTTGCAGACAGCAGTCAGATGTTTCTTATAGTTGATGATGAGGTTTGATGTCAGGAGGAATTTTGCTCCACTCCTCTCCCCAGATCATCTGTAAATCATTAAGATTTTGGGGTTGTCACTTGGTAACTTGGAGCTTCGGCTCCTCCATACATTTTCTATGGGATTAAGGTCTGGACACTGGCTAGAGACTCCATCAATTAATGTGCTTCTTTTTGAGCCGCTCCTTTGTTGCCTTGGCTGGATGTTTTGGGTCATTGCGGTGCTGGAAGACCCAGATTCACCTTCCTCATGATCCTGGATCCCCCTGTGTAGATTAGGCTGATCTCTCCCCTCCTCATGATCCTGGATCCCCCTGTGTAGATTAGGCTGATCTCTCCCCTCCTCATGATCCTGGATCCCCCTGAGTAGATTAGGCTGATCTCTCCCCTCCTCATGATCCTGGATCCCCCTGTGTAGATTAGGCTGATCTCTCCCCTCCTCATGATCCTGGATCCCCCGTGTTAGATTAGGCTGATCTCTCCCCTCCTCATGATCCTGGATCCCCCGTGTAGATTAGGCTGATCTCTCCCCTCCTCATGATCCTGGATCCCCCTGTGTAGATTAGGCTGATCTCTCCCCTCCTCATGATCCTGGATCCCCCTGTGTAGATTTAGGCTGATCTCTCCCTTCCTCATGATCCTGGATCCCCCGTGTAGATTTAGGCTGATCTCTCACCTTCCTCATGATCCTGGATCCCCCTGTAGATTAGGCTGATCTCTCCCCTCCTCATGATCCTGGATCCCCCTGTGTAGATTAGGCTGATCTCTCCCCTCCTCATGATCCTGGATCCCCCTGTGTAGATTAGGCTGATCTCTCCCCTCCTCATGATCCTGGATCCCCCTGTGTAGATTAGGCTGATCTCTCCCCTCCTCATGATCCTGGATCCCCTGTGTAGATTAGGCTGATCTCTCCCCTCCTCATGATCCTGGATCCCCCTGTGTAGATTAGGCTGATCTCTCCCCTCCTCATGATCCTGGATCCCCCTGTGTAGATTAGGCTGATCTCTCCCTCCTCATGATCCTGGATCCCCCTGTGTAGATTAGGCTGATCTCTCCCCTCCTCATGATCCTGGATCCCCCTGTGTAGATTAGGCTGATCTCTCCCCTCCTCATGATCCTGGATCCCCCTGTGTAGATTAGGCTGATCTCTCCCCTCCTCATGATCCTGGATCCCCTGTGTAGATTTAGGCTGATCTCTCCCCTCCTCATGATCCTGGATCCCCCCTGTGTAGATTTAGGCTGATCTCTCCCCTCCTCATGATCCTGGATGCCCCTGTGTAGATTAGGCTGATCTCTCCCCTCCTCATGATCCTGGATCCCCCTGTGTAGATTAGGCTGATCTCTCCCCTCCTCATGATCCTGGATCCCCTGTGTAGATTAGGCTGATCTCTCCCCTCCTCATGATCCTGGATCCCCCTGTGTAGATTAGGCTGATCTCTCCCCTCCTCATGATCCTGGATCCCCCTGTGTAGATTAGGCTGATCTCTCCCCTCCTCATGATCCTGGATCCCCCTGTGTAGATTAGGCTGATCTCTCCCCTCCTCATGATCCTGGATCCCCTGTGTAGATTAGGCTGATCTCTCCCCTCCTCATGATCCTGGATCCCCTGTGTAGATTAGGCTGATCTCTCCCTCCTCATGATCCTGGATCCCCCTGTGTAGATTAGGCTGATCTCTCCCCTCCTCATGATCCTGGATCCCCCTGTGTAGATTAGGCTGATCTCTCCCCTTCCTCATGATCCTGGATCCCCCTGTGTAGATTAGGCTGATCTCTCCCTCCTCATGATCCTGGATCCCCCTGTGTAGATTAGGCTGATCTCTCCCCTCCTCATGATCCTGGATCCCCCTGTCTAGATTAGGCTGATCTCTCCCCTCCTCATGATCCTGGATCCCCCTGTGTAGATTAGGCTGATCTCTCCCCTCCTCATGATCCTGGATCCCCCTGTGTAGATTAGGCTGATATCTCCCCTCCTCATGATCCTGGATCCTCCTGTGTAGATTAGGCTGATCTCTCCCCTCCTCATGATCCTGGATCCCCCTGTGTAGATCAGGCTGATCTCTCCCCTCCTCATGATCCTGGATCCCCCTGTGTAGATTAGGCTGATCTCTCCCCTCCTCATGATCCTGGATCCCCCTGTGTAGATTAGACTGATCTCTCCCCTCCTCATGATCCTGGATCCCCCTGTGTAGATTAGGCTGATCTCTCCCCTCCTCATGATCCTGGATCCCCCTGTGTAGATTTAGGCTGATCTCTCCTCTTCCTCATGATCCTGGATCCCCCACGAGGTGAGATGTTACATGGAGCCCCAGATGGATGTGGATTGACCTCATTGTGTATTTCCTCCATTCTCTCCCTATTGCCTCCACAGTTGTCTCTTCTCCCCCAGCTTTGTCTTCCTTATGGTCTTGTAGCACATTCCAGCCTTGTGCAGGTCTAGGATCTTTTCCCTGACATCCTTACACAGCTCTGTGCTCTTCCCATGTTGTAGAGGTTACAGGTGACTGATACATTGTGTACAGGTGACAATGTAACACAGCTGTGTGTAAAGCCCCAGTCACACATAACGATATCGTTAGAGAGATCGTTGTAACTGTGACGTTACAACGATCTCTCCAGCGATGTCGTTATGTGTGACACTTAGCAGCGATCAGGCCCCTGCTGTGAGGTCGCTGATCGTTGCAAAGTGCTGGGGGTCATTTTTTGATCGTTGGTTTCCCGCTGGTCAGCACGCATCGCTGTGTGTGACCGCGAGACACCAGCGATCTGTGACCTCACAGGGCTGGTTACTATGATAAACACCGGGTATCCAGGCAGCGCGCGCTGCCTAGATACCCGGCATTTACCATGGTTACCAGCGTCCTCCCTGCTTAGCACTGCCTGTAAGCATGGAGAACGCTGGTAACTATGATAAACAGCGCGTATCCAGGCAGCGCGCACTGCCTGGATACGCGCTGTTTATCATAGTTACCTGCGTTCTCCTTGCTTAGCGCTGCCGCAGCGCTAAGCAGGGAGCGATATGGGAGGTGGCTCCCTTGGCCTGATCGCTGGGGAGATCTGCCTGTTTGACAGCTCCCCAGCGATCAGGTAACGATGCTCCAGCGATCCCGGCAGGTCGTTATCGCTGTCGGGATCGTTGGAGCGATCGTTATGTCTGACTGCACAGTAATGCTGGAACCAGGGGATCAGGAGCAGATAATGGCTCTGTAGGGGCCACAACTCCTAATGGTTGGGAGGGGTCAAATACTTATTTCTCTCTGCAAAATGCAAATACATTTATATAATTTACACAATGTGATTTTCTGGATCTTCTATCCCTCACTGTTACAATTACCCGGCCCTTAAATTATAGACTGTTCATGTCTGAGTCAGGGGAAAACTACAAAATCAGCGAGGGATCAAATACTTATTTCCTTCACTGTAGAACATATAATATCGCCACAGTGTTTTTTACAGGAAAAACCCAGAAATCCTAGTCCCAATAATCCCATAATCTGTAATGTGTCGGGTTCTGGCAGCGATACATTGTTTTAATAATTCTATAATGAGACCTTTATTCTATGATCACGGGGATCCACTGGATCACTGTCTCTGGGCCGATCACACTCCAGATCTACATTATTGTAATCATTTATATTTTTCAGATAAACACATTTTACTTTTGGGAACTTTCTCTTAATTCCCGGGATCCTCCCAGTCTTCATTGTAACCAATCAGATCTCCAGATTATTACTATTTATTTACCTTTTTTACCGGATTACGATTATAACAGGAGGTCACTCAAGGTCACATATGAGACATCATCAGATACAGGCGGTCACAATGACTGGGAATCTATGTAACCTGGGGCTCAGGGGCAAACGCTCATTTCAGGCGATGAAGACGAGGAGAACGAAGAACAAGCTAGAGCATCACAATGAATTAGATCATCAATAACCAATATCATATTGTCATGTTTCTGGGATTAATAAATCAATATTATATTCACTCAGCGCAGTGTTTAACCCTTCAGCCTCCCTACTTTTATTAGTTCTCATAATCATCAACATTAACAGAAATAAACCCATGACATAAACCCTCTGTGTGTAATGACTCTATATAATAGATGTGGTCACTTTATGTATTGAATTACTGATATAAAGTCCCTTTCTGATGATCTTCTAATACAATGAGATGCAGCTGAGGATGGTCATCTCAGGAGAGCGATGGATCGAGGACTCAGATGTGATCCCAGAAGGTGAAGAGAATCCAGGACTGAATATACAGATGGTTCTGGAACGTCTCAGAAGTTCAAGTCATGAGATGAAGACAAGGAGAGATGAAGACCGGGGGGCGTTGGTCTGCTAAACCTCCTACAGTGTGACCTTCCCTGCCGAATACGTCCCCACTGGAGTCCATTGGCACAACCCGGCCCTTTGGAGTTGGGACTTCATTCTCTTTGGGCAACCACCCGCTTTTTGGCCACTGGCCCTTTTTGGGACCCCACCCCCTTTAGGGCAACCATCCCTTTTTACTCCACAGCCACTTTTTGGGATACATTCGGTGTCCGCCCCACAGAATCCTCAGGGCCAAGTTCACACAGTTCCTCCCTATCTCCCTGGACACCCCGTGTCGCCCCGACCTCAACAAGGTATTGTATGAATGGTCCATTACAGCTGCTGTGGCTGCCAATGCTGCCCCCCGGTTGTACAAGGTCCTCAGCTTTTCCATAAAGTCCATATATTCTGCTCTACTCCTGGCCGCTCAGTTCCTACAGCTCTATACAGCTCCACCTGGATCTTGGTGAACCCACTGATCCACAGCAATCTGCCTGGAGAGAATATTTTAGCAATATTAATCCTATTTTTGGAAATATGAACCCATTTATGACCCATAGGACATCACCTTCACTTTATTGTAGGCCAGAGGGTAAATGCATCCCTGCCCCCCGGCCCAGTCCACCCCTGTGTATCACTGAGGGTAAACTAATATATGAAGTTGAGTGTGTGTATGTGGCATAAGCCACACCCACTCCATATAGCCATGCCCACCCCACATGGTCACACCCACTCCACATAGCTCCTCCCCTCCAGTTAGCCCAACCCCTTTGTTCTAATGTCCTAATAGAATGTAGAATAAATATAACATTCCATGTCACGCCCTCAGGACTATATGGAGGGTGTAGATATGAAAGGGCAGGGTTATATGTAGGGACCATGCTGGACTACTGGGAGGGTGTGGCTATTTAGGGTGGGGCTACTGTAAGGGGGCAGGGCTATGATATAAACATTACCATATATGGACGATATTACCATGTATGGGCATTACAACCATATATAGGCATTATGCGCGGGTAATGCCAGACTCTACCGCTAGTGTTTATACATTGAAACACATGACAAATGATTCCCAATACGTCTGGCTATAACCATTGAGTCCCCGTGGTTTTCGGCGTCTTCTGAGGATTGCTATTGGTTGATTTCTCAGCTTTCTTTCATCTTCTGGACTTCGCCAATGTGAACATTTTAGATCGTTTGTCCATAAAAGCTGCTGAAATAGAAAACAGAAAATGACTCGTCTCAGGCAAGAAAGTCTCCTCCGTTCTCAGAGCAAAATCCATTAGAAGTCTAGGTGCTACCTGATGATGGATGAGAGGAGGACGCTGCCCCGGGCTCAGGTGAGGACGATACATTATGTCACTTCCTATTATCAGTAGATAAACTGTGGCGACTGCACCGGGGCATCATCGAGAAGGAGCACGCCGGTCACCGCCGCCATGATGGATGGACCTAAAGGCTTGGACTTTGCCGGCTGCATCTCAACAAGGTCAGAGGACGGTCTGCAGACACCGGATCCCGGACTCATCTCCAGGGGGACGAATGAACACAACCTAAGAACTCGGAATACACAATGGTCCCCGGTAAGTGGAAGTTCTTGAGTCGTCCCCCAAGATGGATGAGACAATGGGGGATGTGGGGAGGTGCCGGTGCGCCCCTTTCTGGGTCATCAGACATACTTGCCATCTTTACCAAGCTGTGCAGGTCTTGTGTTTTTTTCACACCCCGTTATCTGGAGAATTTGGCTTCTCAACTCTACTGAGGTCTTTGGAACGTTGGTGTCCCGTGACTGCTGCAGTCCATGTGTAAAGCTCTCATTAGTTGTAATGGGAGTTAATTTCCTTTGGCACATTCGGAGTTAATGTGTAGATGCTGTTGTGTTGCTGTGAGGCGGCTCTTCACGGGGGGGGGGGGGGGGGGGAGTTTTGGGTTTATCAGGTGACCACTTCTCCAGCCTTTAAATAGTTCCCTCTTCCACCAGTGGATGTCGCTGATAGAGTTTAGTCCTTTCAAGAACTGGAGCTGAGAAGACGTGTGTGCATTGTGCTGAAGCTTACTGGTGTTGTTCATTATTTGTTGTAGTTGCTGTGTGTCCCGGTCCATGGGTGGAGGTGGGGGGGTGTAGCGCAGGCTGATTGGGGAGCAGGGAAAGGGTAGGGGCCAAGTCCATGCGTTGAGGTGAGGGGGTGTCAGCATAGGGCTGATTGGGGAGCAGGGAAAGGGTGGGGGCCCAGTCCATGGGTGGAGGTGGGGGGGTGTCAGCACAGGCTGATTGGGGATCAGGGAAAGGGTGGGGGCCCAGTCCATGGGTGGAGGTGGGGGGGTGTCAGCACAGGCTGATTGGGGATCAGGGAAAGGGTAGGGGCCAAGTCCATGCGTGGAGGTGAGGGGGTGTCAGCATAAAGCTGGTTGGGGAGGAGGGAAAAGGTGGTGGCCCAGTCCATGAGAGGCGGTGAGGGGTATCAGCACAGGGCTGGTTGGGGAGCAGGGAAAGGGTTGTGGCCCAGACCTCCTCACCATCAGAAGTACTTGTGGCGCCCCTGCGACCAGGAGGCCACATAGGGAACTGCAGCCAGGTAGGAGGAAAGACAGTTGCACCACAACACCCTCACAGACATCCCACATACTACTAGAGGGCAGCACCCAACCCGGAGCCCAGGACTCTAGGCGGGCAAGGGGTGGTGGGTTTAGAGACAGTGGGTGGGCCAGTAAGTAGGTCAGGTGACAGAGGGTAGATATAGAGACTGGGAGGAGGAAGGAGTTAGTAGGCCGAGGTACGCTGAGCAGTACAGACAGGAAACACACGTCCTGCAGGAGTGGGGTGTAAGGAGCGCAGAATCTGAAGAGCTAGTGTGAGCCTCAGAGAGAAAGCCCATCCGGAGCCAGCACCCCAGGAGTGTGAGGAAAGAGAGGACCAGTGACACTGGGTCCTAGAAATACGACCGAGACGGCAGACTGCAGGCGGAGCAGCCTTCTCTATAGAACCTGAGTCACGGTTAGAAGGAGCCTGATAGAGCCTAGCACAGCAGGACTATTAGAGGCTAGGCTAACAGCAGAGTGTCGGCTCTGAAGGGGACCGACGATCTACCAGGTTTCCCCAGATTCACCGACGGGGAACTCCAGCTTCAAGTTAGAGTTCCTACCGCAAAGGACAGGCAGCTCAGTGGCAACCAGGAGGGCCCACAGGGGTCCGAGCCACCGCCTTACTGTCCGGAGACGCGCACAGTGAGAGAGAGAGTAAAAGCCTGGAAAGGACAGAGAAAGAGTGAGGGGTCACAGAGAGGAACAACCCGGAGAGGGAATCTTGTAACCTGTGTAAAGACTTGTACTGTGAACAGTGACTGAGCTGTTATGCTGAACAACCTGCGAAGTAAACACGGTGAACCCTGCCTCTGACTCCCTTGTATGATTCTCTATTGCCTGCACATGATTCCCTCCAACAGGACTGCAGAGAGATCCCACCTGGAGAGCCACAGCCTGTCAGCTCTGAACCCTGAGGAACGGAAGGCTGCAGCAGCAGGACAGTAAGTGTATTGCATCCACTACAAGCTTACACTACACCATAGACTCTAACATCATCACTGCCCCGGGGAACCAAGTTCTACCAGCGGAGAACTATTCCATCTACAGCTGCCATAACATCATCCCCAGAGGTTCTACAGCGGTGGTCCCATTATTGACCACAAGCCGTGGGTGGCGTCACAACAAACTATAATCCCCTGTAAATATTCCCCTTTTACTTGCCAGGGCCCGGGACACGGTCCGGACCAGGACCTCCGCGACATCCCCAGTAGCAAACCCGGTCCGGTATCGAGTACCCCCGTCCCAGTGGGCTCGACACACTTCTGGTAGCAGGGTCAGGAAAGGACTCCAGTCTAGAGTAAGAGTAGCTACACAATTTATCTTGCCCGTGCCATCCTGCCCCCCATTTCCACTTTCTGACATCTACAATGGCGGGAGCCTAGAGGATGGAGCCTGGGATCTGCAGAATTACCTTCCATTACCGTCTCTGGTGTCGGAGCTCCAGGTGATTCTGTGGGTTTACATGTTTTATCTCCTCCTGTAATATGTGTCTCAGTATAGGACTATGGAGCGAGCGGTAATAATCCCGGTGCACTGAGCCGCGGCGGATAAATCCCTCCGTCCTGCAGGATGAGATAATTACACGCTAAGTGATTTCTACTAACACGCTCGCCGCTAATTATTCTGACTAATATAATCGGTGGAGGATTGTCGACCATTAACCTGTCCGGGGACGGGGATTACAGCGCGGGTTTATAAAGCGTCTCCGTGGGTCACATGACAGATCAGTTTCCAGCGCCCTTTATACTGTAAAGTGACTGAAGTGGTGGAGAGAGCGCCGGGCTGGAGAGACACGGCCGGGAGGTGCGTCATCACCGAAACGATGGCGGCACCACTGAAGCTACACCTGGGACCCCCCACCTAGATGGAGAGCGCTATCACACCACCGACCGATGACATTACAAGGATCCTGCCGGTGTTCTTCCATCCGTCCTCATCTAACTCCACATTACTACAAAAGAGACTCCCACTGATCTCCACAGAAGAGGCGCTTGATTCATAGGAGGTAATGGCCATTGTGATCACCTGGGTGCAACCAAGAGAGTTCAAAGGAAAGTCTGCAACAAAAGCTAAATGAGAGAGTTCAAAGGAAAGTCTGCAACAAAAGCTAAATGAGAGAGTTCAAAGGAAAGTCTGCAACAACAGCTAAATGTGAGAGTTCAAAGGAAAATCTGCAACAACAGCTAAATGTGAGAGTTCAAAGGAAAGTCTGCAACAAAAGCTAAATGTGAGTTCAAAGGAAAGTCTGCAACAAAAGCTAAATGTGAGAGTTCAAAGGAAAGTCTGCAATAAAAGCTAAATGAGAGAGTTCAAAGGAAAGTCTGCAACAAAAGCTAAATGAGAGAGTTCAAAGGAAAGTCTGCAACAAAAGCTAAATGTGAGAGTTCAAAGGAAAGTCTGCAACAAAAGCTAAATGTGAGAGTTCAAAGGAAAGTCTGCAACAAAAGCTAAATGAGAGAGTTCAAAGGAAAGTCTGCAACAAAAGCTAAATGTGAGAGTTCAAAGGAAAGTCTGCAACAAAAGCTAAATGAGAGAGTTCAAAGGAAAGTCTGCAACAAAAGCTAAATGAGAGAGTTCAAAGGAAAGTCTGCAACAAAAGCTAAATGAGAGAGTTCAAAGGAAAGTCTGCAACAAAAGCTAAATTAGAGAGTTCAAAGGAAAGTCTGCAACAACAGCTAAATGTGAGAGTTCAAAGGAAAGTCTGCTCCATTAACTAATTGCTGCAAATCACCCCCAGATCCACAGCAAAATCCGCCCGTCCGGTGACATATAAAAATATATTCATGATTCTCGAAGTTTCGCCTCCTCTTTAGCTTCGACTCTAGGTCTAGACTCCTGTGATGGAGTCAGATCCCACAAGATCACTGCAGATCATCACTAGAGATAACCAAATTCATTTATTATTTTAGGGGATCTGCACCAATGTTCATAGCATTTCTGCTTTGGATTTTCTTCCTCTAGATTTGGAGAAATTTACCATCTACCACGTGTGCACACGACTCCACAACCTGCCCCTCTCCAGCACCCGTCCCTTAATGTCATAAATACCCCAAGAGGCAAGAACTTCTATAGCAACTGAAATATCTAACTCTGCTGCATCATCTCCCCCGGTCCGCGCTGCGCACACACACACTGTAGTGAAGTCACGCACTTTCTTACACTCATGTGATGCAGGCTGTAATAGATTTTCTCACTGTGGCTCTTACATCTTGTATTGGTGCAGGCGCCGTCCTCTATATCCATAGACTTCACCTTGTACCTTGGATTCTCTGTCTGTGGCCACATGAAGGATAAACACTTTGCACTGAGCTTTTATCCTTGTTACTTACGTATTCGCACTCTAACAGCGGGATCTTACAATACTGCACCACCTCCCCATTCCTGGTAATGACACTCATGTCCGCAGGGGTGGGCTGGGCCGGGGGGAAGGGATGCATTTGCCCCCTGGGCCGCCCTCCCATCAGTTGCAAAGAGTTGGCATAATGTCTGTATTAGACATGGCCAGGCACATTAAGCTGCCAGCGGCCCTCTCTATGATGCAGGCGGTAGTAGACACACTGTAGAACGGCCGCCACCCTCACAGTACAGCAGAGACAATCGCTCATAGTTTGCTGAGCGCAGCCATATCTAATACCTCCCTGCTTCCCACTGACTGTGTGACCGCACCGGAGACAAGCTGTGCCCAGCCATCAAAACTGACCTCTCCCATTGTGTGAGTACGACCATGTGTATGTGCACTTCATATTTCATCTGTTATTCTATGATATTTACAACCTTATTTTTGACACATTATTTCACCCCTGAGGAAGCCACTTTGAGTGGCGAAACATGTGGAACCTTTCTTTGTCCTTGTTTATTTCTGATAGGAATTCTGGTATTTCTATGAAGAGAGTCTCTCGTCATTGGGAGACCTTTGACAGGTCTGGGGATCTGAGGCTTGTGACCAGTCCCCTCCACTTCTTATTTGCTTTCTTTTGGTGCAGCCAGAGTTAAGGACTCTTTTCTTGCTGATTTTTCTTTGTTACTCCAATCTCAGATGTAGCTGGTTTTTGACCAGTCCCCTCCACTTCTTATTTGCTTACTTTTGGTGCAGCCAGAGTTAAGGACGCTTTCCTTGCTGGTTGTTCCTTGTTACTCCAATCTCAGGTGTAGGTGTTTGTGACCACTCCCCTCCACTTTAAGTAGTTACATGTTCTATCAAATGTTGTCGGTTATAGAATAATTTCTATGTGACTACAGTGGAGGAAGAAGGTTTCTGGAAGCTGCTGGAGTTCTGTTGTTTGCAGCCCTGGTGTTTGATTGTAACCTAGGAGTTGGTGTGTATCCTTTTCTTTGTCTTTTCCCTCTGTCTCTCATCCTTCACCTGTGTCTTATTACAGTAGGGATGAAGTCTAGTGCACTATCAGGGTGAATGGAGGGATTAGGCACGTGATGACAATGGGGGAGAAGGACCCATATAGGGACCTCAGAGTGAGTGGAGGGATAAAGAATATGACAGCGACAGGGGGAAGGACCTGCTTAGGGACGTTAGGGAGCTCAGGATACAGACACAGATTAGTGTCAGGAGGTGACCCGTCTTCCCTCTACCATTAGGGCCTCTCCAATCCCATTGTAACCTGTGTTGCACTGTGCGTCGGGCGTTCACTTGCCCGAGTGTGACAATTTATTATGATTTAATATTATTCATATTATTTTCTCTTTTTTAGATTGTTTTGTGAGTTGTATAAATGTGTGTGTTTGGTGATGCCTTTCTTTTATGTTCAGTCTGATTTTTGATGCCTATTTGATAATAAAGGGGTGCAGCAATGGGATGAGCTGCTCGAAGGATCCAAACCCCAAATGAATAAGTAAAGCTTGTGCTGGAGTCTGAACATGGAGATCTGCCTCCGTTCATTCAGGGATCATACACCGGATCTCTTTCCAGTGGATTCCGCTCCAAAAACATCTGAAAAAGCTCTAACAAAACGCTCAAAAGAATGAACATTGCATTTCTACCACGTTTCCCCGAAACTAAGACCCAGGGGGGATCTGTCAGGCTGCCAAACGCTCGGAAGAAAATAAGACCTAACAAAGAGTGTTCTCTTAAGCCTGTCTGTGTCACAGAGGACACGGGCCTGCCGCTGTGCCTGTATCACTGTATCCCCCCACACGTGGCCCGGTGACCACCGCTGCAGTATTATGGCGCCGCTCTGAGCTCACTGCGTAGATGTACGGGAAGCTGCCGGCCAATCAGAAGCGTTATATGCGGGCCTCTGATTGGCCGGTGATTTTTGGACTCCGGATTGGTCGGCAGCTTCCCATACATCTACACAGTGAGTTCAGAACGGCACCGTAATACTGCAGCGGGAGACGAGAAAAGGAGTGTGTGTATGGGGTGTGTGTATGTGTGGGGTGTGTGTATGGGGTGTGTGTGAGTGGGTATGTGTATGGAGTGTGTATGGGGTGTGTGTATGTGTGGGGTGTGTGTATGGGGTGTGTGTGAGTGGGTATGTGTATGGAGTGTGTATGGGGTGTGTGTATGTGTGGGGTGTGTGTATGGGGTGTGTGTGAGTGGGTATGTGTATGGAGTGTGTATGGGGTGTGTGTATGTGTGGGTGTGTGTATGGGGTGTGTGTGAGTGGGTATGTGTATGGAGTGTGTATGGGGTGTGTGTATGTGTGGGGTGTGTGTATGGGGTGGGTGTATGGGGTGTGTGTATGGGGTGTGTGTATGTGTGGGGTGTGTGTATGGGGTGTGTGTGAGTGGGTATGTGTATGGAGTGTGTATGGGGTGTGTGTATGGGTGTGTGTATGTGTGGGGTGTGTGTATGGAGTGTGTGTATGTGTGGGGTGTGTGTATGGGGTGTGTGTATGTGTGGGGTGTGTGTATGGGGTGTGTGTGAGTGGGTATGTGTGGTGTGTGGTGTGCATGTGTGTCTGGTGTGTGTGGTGTGTGTATGTGTGGGGTATGTGTGTATGTGTGGGGTGTGTGTATGGTGTGTGTGTGAGTGGGTATGTGTGGTGTGCATGTATGTCTGGTGTGTGTGGGTGTGTGTATGTGTGTGTAGGGTGTGTGTGTATGTGTGGGGTGTCTGTGTGGGGGGTGTGTATGTGTGGGGTGTGTGTATGGGGTGTGTGAGTGGGTATGTGTATGGAGTGTGTATGGGGTGTGTGTATGGGGTGTGTGTATGTGTGGGGTGTGTGTATGGAGTGTGTGTATGTGTGGGGTGTGTGTATGGGGTGTGTGTATGTGTGGGGTGTGTGTATGGGGTGTGTGTGAGTGGGTATGTGTGGTGTGTGGTGTGCATGTGTGTCTGGTGTGTGTGGTGTGTGTATGTGTGGGGTATGTGTGTATGTGTGGGGTGTGTGTATGGGGTGTGTGTGAGTGGGTATGTGTGGTGTACATGTATGTCTTGTGTGTGGTGTGTGTATGTGTGGGGTATGTGTGTATGTGTGGGGTGTGTGTATGGTGTGTGTGTGAGTGGGTATGTGTGGTGTGCATGTATGTCTGGTGTGTGTGGGTGTGTGTATGTGTGTGTAGGGTGTGTGTGTATGTGTGGGGTGTCTGTGTGGGGTGTGTGTATGTGTGGGGTGTGTGAATATGTTTGTATGTGTGGGCTCTGTGTGTATGTATGTGTGTAAAAAGTGTGTGTGGGTGTATGTGTGTGTGGGGGGTGTATTGGTGTGTGTGTGTATGTGTGTAGTGTGTATGTGTAGGATGTGTGTATAGCATGTGTGGGTGTATGTGTGTGAATAGTGTATGTGTGTGGGGGATGTGTGTGTGTGTATGTGTGGGGTGTGTGTGGGGGGTTGTGTGTGTATGTGTGGGGTGTGTGTGGGGGGTTTTGTGTGTGTGGGGGGGTTGTGTGTGTGTGTGTGGGGATGTGTGTGTGTGTATGTGTGGGGTGTGTGTGTATGTGTGGGGTGTGTGTGGGGGTTGTGTGTGTGTATGTGTGGGGTGTGCGTGGGGGTTGTGTGTGTGTGTGGGGATGTGTGGGATGTGTGTGTGTATGTGTGGGGTGTGTGTGGGGGTTGTGTGTGTGTATGTGTGGGGTGTGTGTGGGGATGTGTGTGTGTGTGTATGTGTGGGGTGTGTGTGGGGGTTGTGTGTGTGTGTGGGGGGATGTGTGTGTGTATGTGTGGGGTGTGTGTGGGGGGTTGTGTGTGCGTGTGGGGATGTGTGTGTGTGTGTATGTGTGGGGTGTGTGTGGGGTTGTGTGTGCGTGTGGGGGGATGTGTGTGTGTGTGTATGTGTGGGGTGTGTGTGGGGGGTTGTGTGTGCGTGTGGGGATGTGTGATATTTTTTTGCAAATACCGTATAGGGATTTGGGGGCTGTAAGGGGATGATGGGAATGGTGGAAAAATAATCCCTAGCGCCTCTCTGGGAGACATGTTCCTATAGCACGGTCTCTTATTCTCGAGGTCACACTTTACTGTGCACATTTTTAAAGTGATCCTAACCCCACAAACTGACCCCCCGGCATCTTTAGACCTGTCCCTGCACCCCCTCTTATAATTTCTAGCCATCCCTTTTGCAGAAAAAATCGATTTTGTAAAGTAGAGAAAAGGTTATATTCACCTCCATCCTGTGTGAGTTCTCTGTTTCTATAATAGTCTCAATAGGCGGGGCCTGTCTGCTGCAGTCTTGTAATTATGCACGCCCCTCTCTGCTTGCTGCCTCGCAAAGAGCCTGGCCGCGTCATGAAAGGGGGCGGGGCTCCAGTATGATGTGATTATTTTTTTTAGCCCTGCCCCTTTCATGACGCGGCCAGGCTGTATGCGAAGCAGCAAGCAGAGAGGGGAGTGCATAATTACAAGACTGCAGCAGACAGACCCTGCCTATTGCGGCTTCCTCAGAAATAGAGAACTCACACAGGACGAGGTCAATATAACCTCTTCTCTACTTTACAAAATCGATTTTTTTCTGCAAAAGGGATGGCTAGAAATGATAAGAGGGGGAGCAGGGACAGGTCTAAAGATGCGGGGGGGGGGGCAGTTTGTGGGTTTAGGATCACTTTAAGCCACTTTTAACCACTTCAGGGTTCCAGCGATGCCGAGGGGCCATAATCAGGGTCCGGTGAGTCCTCTAGGCGTCTCGCACTCTTGGGGATTTCTCAGAGTCAGTGGAGGAGAGCAGAGGGCTCCCGGGCGTTACATTGTGAGGGATTTTACTTACAAAACTCCAGGAGTTTCTTCATTGTTGAATGGAGTAAGACCCGGAAACACTGGAGGAAAGAAACAAAGACCGGGGGTCCACTGCTCAGTGGACACATACCCTCTCAATGCTATTCAAGCAGAACCCCAAGCGTGATAAAGAGGAATGTCCCCATTTGCTTTAATGCATAAAATGCATTGGACTCCAGAGCAGTATTCATACATGTGGTATTTGGTGCAGTTTTTTAAGCCAAAGCTAGAAGAGAAGAACTAAAAAATGAAAGTTGATAATACAATTTTTCACCTTTCATCTTTTACCTTTGGCTTAAAGACCAGCAGCAATTAAGCAAGTAAAAGGTCTGGAGCTGATTCCAGGTGCGGCATTTGCATCTGGAGCTGTTGTTGTGAACCCACAACATTCGGTTAGAGGAGCTCTCTATGGAAGACCATCATTAGCCTGAAAAAAGAAGAAATCCATCAGAGAAGCGGCCAAATCTACTGTAACAAGCTGCAAGAAAACAAGATGGGCAACTGTTGAGCATCAAGTACAATGGCCGACTGGAGGAGAAAGCCTGTGGCATGGAGTGCAGGAAAACGTGTCTTGTACACTTGATAAGGACCCCTTCATGTTACTTATTTAGGAAACGTACCTATTACATCTTATGGTACCTTTACACGCCGCTACAGAAGGTTAGAAACAACCGGGTGTCTGAGACAAATGTATGTTCTGATGGTGGTTCATGTACTGACATTGTTTTTGGTGCTGTTTTTATCTACTGATGGGGATTCTAGTGCTGGTTTTACTGACGGTAGCTATGTCGCTACATTCATCTACTGATGGTGGTTCTGGCCCTACATTCATCTACTTACAGTGGTTCTGGTGCTGCATTCATGTACTGACATTGGTTTTGGTACTGCTTTCATCTACTGATGGTGTTTCTGGTGCTGTATTCATCTACTGACAGTGTTTCTGTTGCTGCTTTCATCTTCTGACAGTCGTTCTGGCACTGCATTCCTCTACTGATGGTGTTTCTAGTGCTGCTTTCATTTACTGATGGTATTTCTGGTGCTGCATTCATCCACTGATGGTGTTTCTATTGCTTTATTCATCTACTGATGATGGTTCTGGCACTGTATTCATCTACTGATGGTGTTTCTAGTGCTGCATTCATCTACTGATGGTGTTTCTGGTGCTGTATTCATCTACTGACATTGTTTATGTTGCTGCTGTCATCTTCTGACAGTCGTTCTGGCACTGCATTCCTCTACTGATGGTGTTTCTAGTGCTGCTTTCATTTACTGATGGTATTTCTGGTGCTGCATTCATCCACTGATGGTGTTTCTATTGCTTTATTCATCTACTGATGATGGTTCTGGCACTGTATTCATCTACTGATGGTGTTTCTAGTGCTGCATTCATCTACTGATGGTGGTTTGTGTGATTCATGTAGTGATGGTGGTTTTGGTGCTGCATTCATCTTCTGACAGTCGTTCTGGCACTGCACTCATTTACTGATGGTGGTTCGTCTGCTGCATTCATGTGCTTCTGGCACTGCATTCGTCTACTGATGGTGTTGTAGTGCTGCTTTCATTTACTGATGGTATTTCTGGTGCTGCATTCATCCACTGATGGTGTTTCTATTGCTTTATTCATCTACTGATGATGGTTCTGGCACTGTATTCATCTACTGATGATGTTTCTAGTGCTGCATTCATCTACTGATGGTGGTTTGTGTGATTCATGTAGTGATGGTGGTTTTGGTGCTGCATTCATCTTCTGACACTGCACTCATTTACTGATGGTGGTTCGTGTGCTGCATTCATGTGGTTCTGGTGCTGCATTCATCTACTGATGGTGTTTCTAGTGCTGCATTCATATACCGACGGTGGTTCTGGTGCTGCATTCATATACTGACGGTGGTTCTGGTGCTGCATTCATATACTGACGGTGGTTCTGGTGCTGCATTCATATACTGACAGTGGTTCTGGCCCTATATTTATATACTGGCGGTGGTCCTGGTGCTGCAATAATCCACTTATGGTGGTTCTGGTGCTACATTTATCTACTGATCATAGTTCTAATGTTGCATTCATCTACTGACGGTAGCGCTGTCGTAGAATTCATCTACTGGTGGTGTTCCTAGTGCTGCGTTCATCTACTGATGGTGTTTCTGGCCCTAAATCCACCTACTGATGATTTTTCTGCTGGTTTCATTCATGTACTGACATTGGGTCTGTTGTTGCTTTCATCTACTGGCAGTGTTTCTGGTGCTGCCCTCATGGTGTTTCTGGTCCTGCATTCATCTACTGACGGTGGTTTTGGCACTGCATTCATGTTCTGACGCTGGTTCTGGTGCTGCATTCATGCACTAACTGTAGTTCTGGCGCCACACATGTACTGACGGTGGTTCAGACACTGCATTCATGTACTGGCAGTGGTTCTGGTGCTGCATTACTGGACTGACAGTGGTTTTGATCGTGTAGCAATCTATAACATGCTTCAGGTTAAAACTGAAACATCCTCTAAACTTAGTCCTAAGTTTTTTTTAGGACTTGGTTGAGTTTGGGGTTGTTCACAGTGATTTATTTGGAGCAGAAACTTTCACTATCCTTCGCCAATATACAAATCTTAGTTTTGATGATGTCGCCCTTTACATTTATTTTTGGCCCTTTGTATTGGTTCAGTAAGACATTGTTGCCCTTGGACAAAAAAAATGTTGTGCACCCCTGATATAAAACCTTTAATATAATATACTTACCCGGCTTGTAATGTCTCAATATTACGTTTTATGTAATATTTTTTGATATTGAATAGATTAGACAATATTTACTCACACAATATCCCATATGAACTGGCGAAAAAGGAAAAATTACATCCAATGGAAGGCAAAAAAACAAATCCATTCTTCTGCATTTCGGGTGTTTTCAGGCCTGGACATTAAGGGGTTACTCTATGAATTACCTTGTTACATTGTGTCTCTCTACAGGGGGATATGTTGTATCACAGATGATGGATTAACCCTTCGCTGGCAGCGAGGCGTCCTCTGGGCCCCGCACAATGCCCCCATGTTCAGCTGAGGACATAATTATCCTCCAGGAGCAGATTCTGCTCCTCCTGCTGATTTTACAATCTCCTGCGCACAGTTGGCTGCGGCCCCTGCGCCATTCTCACTAACAGAGTAATTGGGGTCACATCCACCTCTCCAGCGCCTCGTCAGATTGCCAGCAGTGGGGGCCACAGCAATCTATTAATCTGAGGACATGACGGAGAGCAATAAGGAATAACAAGGGGATGAACTCCACCTATATAAAGCCCAGAGCCCCATCCAGACAGAAGAGGAGTCTGTCAGTGATGAAAGGAGAGGCAATGTTAACTTAAATGGCTCAGCAGCTCTGGAGACCAGTTATCAAACAAATAATAGCTACAATATGTGGTTCTGAATGGGTTAAAGAGGACACGACCAAATTTTACGTCTGAATGAGGCCAGAACGAGGCCACAATGAGAGCAGAGCAGGAGCAGAACAAGGGCAGAATGAGACCAGAACCGGGCTAAGAGGAGGCCAGAACAAGGGTAGAGCAAGGCCAGAACGAGGGCAGAGTGAGACCAGAACAGGGCCAGAACGAGGGCAGAGTGAGACCAGAACCGGGCTAAGAGGAGGCCAGAACAAGGGTAGAGCAAGGCAAGAACGAGGGCAGAGTGAGACCAGAACATGGGCCAGAACGAGGCAAGAACGAGGGCAGAGTGAGACCAGAACGAGGGCAGAACAAGGGCAGAGCAAGGCCAGAATGAGGGCAGAGTGAGACCAGAACAAGGGCAGAGCGAGGCAAGAACGAGGGCAGAGTGAGACCAGAACGAGGGCAGAACAAGGGCAGAACAAGGGCAGAGTGAGACCAGAACGAGGGCAGAACAAGGGCAGAGCAAGGCCAGAATGAGGGCAGAGTGAGACCAGAACAAGGGCAGAGCGAGGCAAGAACGAGGGCAGAGTGAGACCAGAACGAGGGCAGAACAAGGGCAGAGTGAGACCAGAATGAGGTGTTCGTGTTCCCCTTCTGGTCAGGGATCAGGCTGTGTGTGGATGCATTGGGTTACTTAATGTAGGGAGTTTCAGTGACCTCCAGACATGACACCACCACTGATTATAGAGGTAATACCACTGTGGCGCAGGGGCGCCACATAACATCGGGGATTGGCGGCTTACATTTAAAGTAAAATTACAGCGGTGCAATAAATAAATACTGCAGTGCTGCTTTAAGATTCCTTACAAAGTTGCTTCAGTATTTCGGCAGATTCTCTGGAACTCTCCTCGGAGTCTCATTTATGAAACATCTTGAGCTCCGGCTCCTTTCTTTGGCTTTGCTGTAGTTTCTTGTTCACACAGGGGTGCGGCTCCTTTCTTTGGCTTTGCTGTAGTTTCTTGTTCACACAGGGGTGCGGCTCCTTTCTTTGGCTTTGCTGTAGTTTTTTGTTCACACAGGGGTGCGGCTCCTTTCTTTGGCTTTGCTGTAGTTTTTTGTTCACACAGGGGTGCGGCTCCTTTCTTTGGCTTTGCTGTAGTTTCTTGTTCACACAGGGGTGCGGCTCCTTTCTTTGGCTTTGCTGTAGTTTCTTGTTCACACAGGGGTGCGGCTCCTTTCTTTGGCTTTGCTGTAGTTTTTTGTTCACACAGGGGTGCGGCTCCTTTCTTTGGCTTTGCTGTAGTTTCTTGTTCACACTGGGGTGCGGCTCCTTTCTTTGGCTTTGCTGTAGTTTTTTGTTCACACAGGGGTGCGGCTCCTTTCTTTGGCTTTGCTGTAGTTTCTTGTTCACACAGGGGTGCGGCTCCTTTCTTTGGCTTTGCTGTAGTTTCTTGTTCACACAGGGGTGCGGCTCCTTTCTTTGGCTTTGCTGTAGTTTCTTGTTCACACAGGGGTGCGGCTCATTTCTTTGGCTTTGCTGTAGTTTCTTGTTCACACAGGGGTGCGGCTCCTTTCTTTGGCTTTGCTGTAGTTTCTTGTTCACACAGGGGTGCGGCTCCTTTCTTTGGCTTTGCTGTAGTTTCTTGTTCACACAGGGGTGCGGCTCCTTTCTTTGGCTTCGCTGTAGTTTCTTGTTCACACAGGGGTGCGGCTCCTTTCTTTGGCTTTGCTGTAGTTTCTTGTTCACACAGGAGTGCGGCTCCTTTCTTTGGCTTTGCTGTAGTTTTTTGTTCACACAGGGGTGCGGCTCCTTTCTTTGGCTTTGCTGTAGTTTTTTGTTCACACAGGGGTGCGGCTCCTTTCTTTGGCTTTGCTGTAGTTTTTTGTTCACACAGGGGTGCGGCTCCTTTCTTTGGCTTTGCTGTAGTTTTTTGTTCACACAGGGGTGCGGCTCCTTTCTTTGGCTTTGCTGTAGTTTCTTGTTCACACAGGGGTGCGGCTCCTTTCTTTGGCTTTGCTGTAGTTTTTTGTTCACACAGGGGTGCGGCTCCTTTCTTTGGCTTTGCTGTAGTTTCTTGTTCACACAGGGGTGCGGCTCCTTTCTTTGGCTTTGCTGTAGTTTTTTGTTCACACAGGGGTGCGGCTCCTTTCTTTGGCTTTGCTGTAGTTTTTTGTTCACACAGGGGTGCGGCTCCTTTCTTTGGCTTTGCTGTAGTTTCTTGTTCACACAGGGGTGCGGCTCCTTTCTTTGGCTTTGCTGTAGTTTCTTGTTCACACAGGGGTGCGGCTCCTTTCTTTGGCTTTGCTGTAGTTTTTTGTTCACACAGGGGTGCGGCTCCTTTCTTTGGCTTTGCTGTAGTTTCTTGTTCACACAGGGGTGCGGCTCCTTTCTTTGGCTTTGCTGTAGTTTTTTGTTCACACAGGGGTGCGGCTCCTTTCTTTGGCTTTGCTGTAGTTTCTTGTTCACACAGGGTGCGGCTCCTTTCTTTGGCTTCGCTGTAGTTTCTTGTTCACACAGGGGTGCGGCTCCTTTCTTTGGCTTCGCTGTAGTTTCTTGTTCACACAGGGGTGCGGCTCCTTTCTTTGGCTTTGCTGTAGTTTTTTGTTCACACAGGGGTGCGGCTCCTTTCTTTGGCTTTGCTGTAGTTTCTTGTTCACACAGGAGTGCGGCTCCTTTCTTTGGCTTTGCTGTAGTTTCTTGTTCACACAGGGGTGCGGCTCCTTTCTTTGGCTTTGCTGTAGTTTCTTGTTCACACAGGGGTGCGGCTCATTTCTTTGGCTTTGCTGTAGTTTCTTGTTCACACAGGGGTGCGGCTCCTTTCTTTGGCTTTGCTGTAGTTTTTTGTTCACACAGGGGTGCGGCTCCTTTCTTTGGCTTTGCTGTAGTTTTTTGTTCACACAGGGGTGCGGCTCCTTTCTTTGGCTTTGCTGTAGTTTTTTGTTCACACAGGGGTGCGGCTCCTTTCTTTGGCTTTGCTGTAGTTTCTTGTTCACACAGGGGTGCGGCTCCTTTCTTTGGCTTTGCTGTAGTTTTTTGTTCACACAGGGGTGCGGCTCCTTTCTTTGGCTTTGCTGTAGTTTCTTGTTCACACAGGAGTGCGGCTCCTTTCTTTGGCTTTGCTGTAGTTTCTTGTTCACACAGGGGTGCGGCTCATTTCTTTGGCTTTGCTGTAGTTTCTTGTTCACACAGGGGTGCGGCTCCTTTCTTTGGCTTTGCTGTAGTTTCTTGTTCACACAGGGGTGCGGCTCCTTTCTTTGGCTTTGCTGTAGTTTTTTGTTCACACAGGGGTGCGGCTCCTTTCTTTGGCTTTGCTGTAGTTTCTTGTTCACACAGGGGTGCGGCTCCTTTCTTTGGCTTTGCTGTAGTTTCTTGTTCACACAGGGGTGCGGCTCCTTTCTTTGGCTTCGCTGTAGTTTCTTGTTCACACAGGGGTGCGGCTCCTTTCTTTGGCTTCGCTGTAGTTTCTTGTTCACACAGGGGTGCGGCTCCTTTCTTTGGCTTTGCTGTAGTTTTTTGTTCACACAGGGGTGCGGCTCCTTTCTTTGGCTTTGCTGTAGTTTCTTGTTCACACAGGGGTGCGGCTCCTTTCTTTGGCTTTGCTGTAGTTTCTTGTTCACACAGGGGTGCGGCTCCTTTCTTTGGCTTCGCTGTAGTTTCTTGTTCACACAGGGGTGCGGCTCCTTTCTTTGGCTTTGCTGTAGTTTTTTGTTCACACAGGGGTGCGGCTCCTTTCTTTGGCTTTGCTGTAGTTTCTTGTTCACACAGGAGTGCGGCTCCTTTCTTTGGCTTTGCTGTAGTTTCTTGTTCACACAGGGGTGCGGCTCATTTCTTTGGCTTTGCTGTAGTTTCTTGTTCACACAGGGGTGCGGCTCCTTTCTTTGGCTTTGCTGTAGTTTTTTGTTCACACAGGAGTGCGGCTCCTTTCTTTGGCTTTGCTGTAGTTTCTTGTTCACACAGGGGTGCGGCTCCTTTCTTTGGCTTTGCTGTAGTTTTTTGTTCACACAGGGGTGCGGCTCCTTTCTTTGGCTTTGCTGTAGTTTTTTGTTCACACAGGGGTGCGGCTCCTTTCTTTGGCTTTGCTGTAGTTTTTTGTTCACACAGGGGTGCGGCTCCTTTCTTTGGCTTTGCTGTAGTTTCTTGTTCACACAGGGGTGCGGCTCCTTTCTTTGGCTTTGCTGTAGTTTCTTGTTCACAAAGGGGTGCGGCTCCTTTCTATTAAGCTGCATTTCATTTACATCTATAGCGCCCCCTCCGGGTGGCATCTGAACAGTTCTGCCCCGATCTACAGCAATGGCGGTGACACAAGGTGAGGGTTTACTACTAGAGGATAGGACCTGACTGGGGGACACCTTGTGGCGGTGGGATGGATTCTTTTTCTCTTCTTATTATTTGCTCATTTTGCTTCTCTCTTCGGTTTTTCACAGATCGGATCGCAGATATTTTATTGGTAAAATTTCTAATTTTGTGCAGAATTTTCTTCTTAGAATTTTGCCTCAATGTTATGAAGACAACAGAAGTAACGGAGGAAGGAGCGTTGTAAGCGGAGCGGCCGGGGACGAGCGCCTCTCACTCCGGCTCATTATCCGCGCCGCACTGTCAGCGCTGTCATTTCATCCGCCATCGCCCCGGGCTTCGCACAAATCGCCTTTTCATTGCAGGTGTTTGTTGCAGTTTCCTGCGCGATCTGTCAGTTCCATCTAAAAATACCCCGGATTACGGCTCGCGAGTGCGCAATAACATTGATCTATCTCCTCCTCGCAAATTGATAATTCAGCCAAGGAATTTTTGCCAGACAAGAAGTTGTAGAAAGTGCTGAGAGCGGGAAATCGGAGGATCGCGGGAGAGGTGCGGGAGGGGGTGCGGGAGGGGGCGCGGGAGGGGCGCAGGGTTTAGGGACTTCTCCTGTCAGACAAGTTCTTGCTCACAAATCCTGCCAGCTGTCAGGGAGACTTGTTCTTTTAAGTGGTTCATGGGGAGCGGAGGCTTTTCTTGTTTGGGAGAGAAGTAGACCTTCACCGCTGCTCTTCCACCTCTGCCTCCACTGTTGCCTCTAGCACAGCTGCCTTCATCTCCACCACCTCCACTGCTGCCTCCTCCACCACAGCTGCCTCCACCACTGCCTTCACTGCCGCTTCCACCTCTGCCTCCACTGTTGCCTCTAGCACAGCTGCCTTCATCGTGGCCACCTCCACTACTGCCTCCTCCACCACAGCTGCGTCCAGTGTCGCCACCTCACCTGCTGCCCTCCTCCACCACAGCTGCCTCCACCACTGCCTCCACCACCGCTGTCCTCAACCATTGCCTCCTCCACCACAGCTGTCTCCACCCCTGCCTCCTCCACTGCAGCTGCCTCCACCACTGCCTCTACTACCGCTGCCTCCTCCACCACAGCTGCCTCCACTGTCACCACCTCCACTGTTGCCTCCTCCACCGCTGCTGCCTCCACCACTGCCTCCTCCACTGCAGCTGCCTCCACCACCACCTCCTCCACTGTTGCCTCCACCGCAGCTGCCTCCACCGCCGCCACCTCCTCTGCTGCCTCCACACGCCACCACTGCCTTCACTGCCGCCTCCACCACCACTGCTTCCTCCACCGTAGATGCCTCTATTGCCACTGCCTCAACCACTGCCCTCCTCCGCTGCTGCCTCCACCACCACCTCCTCCACTGTTGCCTCCACCGCAGCTGCCTCCACCGCCGCCACCTCCTCTGCTGCCTCCACAGCCACCACTGCCTTCACTGCCGCCTCCACCACCACTGCTTCCTCCACCGTAGATGCCTCTATTGCCACTGCCTCAACCACTGCCTCCTCGCTGCTGCCTCCACCACTGCCCCCGCGCCGCCTCCTCCATTGCTGTTGCCTCCACCACCTCCACTGACTTGTCTCCGAGCAGCAGGAGAACAATCAAACTTCACACTTTTCTTCTTCCTTTGCTTCATGAAATAGTTAATCATAGAATGGATCTTTATTGTACCGGGAACTCACAAATGATGAGCGGCGCCACATCACCCCGGGTACCCAGAGCTCGTCACATGGAAGGGAGAAGGTGAAAGAGAGGAAGAAGAAGAGAAGGAGAAGAATGAGGAGAAAAGGAGGAAGAAGAAGAATGTAAAGGAGAAGAAGCAAAAGAGAAAGAAGGAGAAAAAGAAGAAGAGGAAGGTGAAGAGGAAGAGGAGAAAGAAGAAACTAAGGAGGAAGAGGAATAAAAAGAAGAATAAGGAGGAGAAGAAGAGGTAGGGGAAAAAGAGGATGAAGCAGAAAAAGAAGAAGTAGAAATTAAAGAGGATAAAGAAGAATGGGAAGGACAAGAAGAAGAGTAAGAAGGAGAAAAAAGAGGCGAAAGAAGAAGGAGAAGAAGAAGGAAGACAAAGAGGGGGAGGAAGAATGAGAAGGAGAAGAAGAGAAAGAAGAAGGAGGAGAAGAAGAAGAAGGGAATGAAGAAGAAGAAGGGGAATAAGGAAAAGCTGAAGAAAATGAAGATGAAGCAGAAGAAAAAGATGGAGAAGAAGAGAAGGAAGATGTAAAAGGAGAAAGAGAGAAAGAAGAGGTAGAAGTAGAAGAAAATGAGGAAGAAAGAGAAGAAACAAGGAGAAGGAGAACAAGGTGAAAAAGAGGAGGAAGAAGGTGAAGAGGAATAAAAAGAAAAGGAAGAAGTAGAAAAAAAGGAGAAGGAAGAAAATGGAAAAAGATGCAACTGAAGAAAAATCTGGAAGACAATTACAATCTCGATGTCAGGATCACAGCACAGGAAACCAGCTAAAGACCAGCAACTAAGAGGTTAATAAACGTCACAAATACGGATACAAAGTGAAGGAAAGACAAAGGGAACCGTCCTGCGATCGTCACCGTATAATGAGACCAAAGTATCCGAGAGGAGAAGAGCAGCACTGACCGGACTCATCCCCACAAATGTGACCACCAACAAGAATTCAATACATAAAGTGAAACACATATGATATATTGTGACGTCGTCATCCACTTCAGCCGTAATCATGTCCTGCTATCACGCCATTGGCAGCACAAGTTGCCGTAGCCATATTTGGACACCCAAGTGATGGGAGTCCAAATATGGCACCCACTAGCCATGCCGCCAATGCCACATACCCATCACATATGCCACCCAGTCCTCGCAGCCCATCCCACCCCACAAACGCGATGCCAGCCATCCACCCTCGCCAACCGCAAAAACCGCAGAATGAAATCCTGCAGGACCTTTGGTGATGTCACAGTCATGGGTGGAGCCAGGGCTATGTGACTGATTGCATGACTGTGACATCACCACAGGTCCTTTAGCTTCATCGGTCTCTGCAGCAATGTATGTGATGCCCTCCAGAAGCCTATATGCCCCCACCCCAGACTATGTGCCCCCCCCCCCCGCAGTCTATGTCCCTACCCTCAGCCTATGTGGCCCCCCGGCAGCCTGTGTTCCCACTCCAGCCTATGTGCCCCCCAGCAGTGTGTGCCCCCCAGCCTATGTGCCTCCACCTCAGCCTATGTGCCTCCACCTCAGCCTATGTGCCCTCCAACAAGCTGGGCCCCCACCCCAGACTACGTGCCCCCACCACAGCAGTATATGGGCTTACCCCCCTCAGCAATGTATGTGCCCCCATCCAAAAGTGTATGTCCATTCCCAACCAGCAATGTATGTGCCACCACCCCAGCAATGTATGTGCCCCCATCCCATCAGTGTATGTCCCCATGTCAGCACTCTGAAAATTTTGATTATTTTTTTGGGCATTTTCCCTCTTCCAAGATGCCCTTTGCTTCATGCACCCTTTGTCTGCCTGCCTTTATAAACCCCACCCCAGCCTCTAATTATTTCCAGAGTATTTTGCCTGGTTTCCTGTTCCTGGTGGCTTCTTAAGTTCTCTGCCTACTCCTGCAAGTCCTGTGTGAATCTCTTGCTGCTCATCGGAGGTTCTGCTACCCACACCAGGGCCGTATTTGGAGTTCCTGCCGCCCCAGGCACTTTCAGCGGTCGCCCCCAACCCCCTCCCCCCCCCCCCCCGATTAGTCAGACTAAGCGTATGTGCACACAGCATTTTATTAGTCAGGGAGATCCGCTCAGTATCCGCCTGAACAAGTGACAAATAAATGCTAAAGGGAATGAACTCCTGCACAGCAATGTATAAGCGGATTGTGTTCAGTCTTTTGACGTTTTCCTTTTTGACTGTGTGTCCTATCTTTTGTCTGAATTCCAGCACTCAGGGGGTTCACACATGTCACATGTCAGTGCTCGTAGCCTTCACATAGTAGTGAGGACCTCCATACACATGAGACTAAAGTGGGCCAAACCTGTGAGGACAGTCTGATGTGTATGGAGGCTCTAACTGATGATTGGTCGAGGGAAGTAAGGATCCAGCATGTCTGATTACCGGCTGTAGATCCTTTTCTCCTCTAAGGCTAGGGTCACACTTGGCATGCGTTTTTTAAGGTGCTTTTTGTCAACCTGCGTTTTTGCTGATAGGTGTGGGGGACCCTTAAAAAACGCATGTGCAGCTTGCAGTATTTTTTGGTTGAGCCAAAAACGCATCCCATTACATTCAGACATGCGTTTTTTGCATGGGGGCCTATGGATGCGTTTTTGCATGCGTTTTAACAAAACGCAAGTCTCAAAAACGCATGTAAAAGCTGCAAGTGTGACCCTGGCCTAAGTGATAACCTGCAGCCAGAGACGTTTAAGGCCCCTTTCACATCAGCGGTTCTGTCTGGATCCGGCAGATTTACCCATCTGCCGCTTAACAGTCGACTTGCGCTACACTTGTGGTAAGCCCCTATTCATTCTCTATGGGGCTTGCAACAATTGAGGTTTTGCCACGGTTCGGCAAATCCAGCTGTTGTGGCCGCAAAAAAAACCCGCTGTTATCAACATTTTTTTTTTTTGCCGCAGCAAGTTCCGGATCTGCCGCATCTGGCAGGACCGCCCCTGCCGCACCCGACTGCAAGGCCCATAGACAAGGCATGGGGTTTGCCGGATCGGCGCCACAAGTCGGCCGTTAGGCAGCAAACGCGGCTCCATCTGCCGGATACATCAGCAAACCACTAATGTGAAAGGGGCCTAACAGCAGCTTCCATACAATATACAGGAACACTGGGAAGAACGAGTGCTCCTGTGTATGGGAGAGACGAGCAAGCTCGCTGCCGGCCGAGTGATCGGACACCTATCTATAGTGCTTGGGGGCTTTAGTCAATTGTTTGGCTCACATTCAGCTGTATTTTTAGTCAAGCACACTTGCCCTATAATGTTTTAGGATCAAGTCTGTTAAGTTAAAGATTACAACATCCATATGACTACATCACCAGAACCACCGGCAATACAAAAAGACATATCTAGAACCCCTGGCAGTATATCACCAGAACCACTATCAATGCAATAATACATCACCAGAACCCCCATCAATACAATAATACATCACCAGAACCACCGGCAATACAATAAGACATATCTAGAACCCCTGTCAGTATATCACCAGAACCACTATCAATGCAATAATACATCACCAAAACCAGTCAATACATCACCAGAACCCCATCAATACAATAATACATCATCACTATAACTCCTGTCAGTACATCACCAGAACCACCGGCAATACAATAATACATAATCAGAACCACCATCCAATACATCAGCAGAACAGTACGTTTCCTATATAAATGTGTATGCAGATTAAATGTCCCATACTGTTCATACTCCTTCCACATGTCCCATACTGTTCACCCCCCATATCTCCCATGCAGCTCATCCTCCATCCATATGTTCCATGCAGCTCATCCTTCCCCCCATCCCTCTCCCATGTTCCAAGCAGCCTCTTCCTCATCCTTGCAGCTTCTCCCCCATTTTCCATGTACCTTCTCCCTCTATCCACCCATCCATCCATGTACCTTCTCCCCCATCCATCTTATCCATCTTCTCTCCCCTTTTTCATGCCGCCCCCCCATGCATCCATCCAGCTACTCCCCCTTTTTCCATGCCCCCTTCCTCCATCCATCTTCTGCCACCTTTTCCAAGCTGCCCCATCCATCCATTAATCCATCCAATTGTGCACCCTCTTCCAGGCAGTTATAGTAGTTATATTCTTGTATATAGGGGCAGTATTATAGTAGTTATATTCTTGTATATAGAGGCAGTTTATGTATTAGTAGTTAATATTATAGTAGTTATATCTTGTAATAGGGGCAGTATTATAGTAGTTATATTCTTGTATATAGGGGCAGTATTATAGTAGTTATATTCTTGTATATAGGAGCAGTATTATAGTAGTTATATTCTTGTACATAGGAGCAGTATTATAGTAGTTATATTCTTGTACATAGGGCAGTATTATAGTAGTTATATTCTTGTATATAGGGGCAGTATTATAGTAGTTATATTCTTGTATATAGGGGCAGTATTATAGTAGTTATATTCTTGTATATAGGGGCAGTATTATAGTAGTTATATTCTTGTATATAGGAGCAGTATTATAGTAGTTATATTCTTGTATATAGGGCAGTATTATAGTAGTTATATTCTTGTATATAGGGGCAGTATTATAGTAGTTATATTCTTGTATATAGGAGCAGTATAGTTATATAGTAGTTTATATCTTGTATATTAGGGCAGTATTATAGTAGTTATATTCTTGTATATAGGGCAGTATTATAGTAGTTATATTCTTGTATATAGGAGCAGTATTATAGTAGTTATATTCTTGTATATAGGGCAGTAGTTTATTATAGTATAATTATTCTTGTATATAGGAGCAGTATTATAGTAGTTATATTCTTGTATATAGGGGCAGTATTATAGTAGTTATATTCTTGTATATAGGGCAGTATTATAGTAGTTATATTCTTGTATATAGGGCAGTATTATAGTAGTTATAATTCTTGTATATAGGGGCAGTATTATAGTAGTTATATTCTTGTATATAGGGCAGTATTATATAGTAGTTATATTCTTGTATATAGGAGCAGTATTATAGTAGTTTATATTCTTGTATATAGGAGCAGTATTATAGTAGTTTATTCTTGTATATAGGAGCAGTATTATAGTAGTTATGTCTTGTATTAGGAGCATATATAGTAGTTATATCTGGTATAGAGCAGTATTAAGTGTATATCTTGTATATAAGGTTTAGCGTATATAGGTAGTTATATTTCTTGTATATAGGAGCAGTATTATAGTAGTTATATTCTTGTACATATGAGCAGTATTATAGTAGTTATATTCTTGTATATAGGGGCAGTATTATAGTAGTTATATTCTTGTATATAGGAGCAGTATTATAGTAGTTATATTCTTGTATATAGGGGCAGTATTATAGTAGTTATATTCTTGTATATAGGAGCAGTATTATAGTAGTTATATTCTTGTACATATGAGCAGTATTATAGTAGTTATATTCTTGTATATAGGGGCAGTATTATAGTAGTTATATTCTTGTATATAGGGGCAGTATTATAGTAGTTATATTCTTGTATATAGGGGCAGTATTATAGTAGTTATATTCTTGTATATAGGAGCAGTATTATAGTAGTTATATTCTTGTACATATGAGCAGTATTATAGTAGTTATATTCTTGTATATAGGAGCAGTATTATAGTAGTTATATTCTTGTATATAGGGGCAGTATTATAGTAGTTATATTCTTGTATATAGGGGCAGTATTATAGTAGTTATATTCTTGTATATAGGAGCAGTATTATAGTAGTTATATTCTTGTATATAGGGGCAGTATTATAGTAGTTATATTCTTGTATATAGGGGCAGTATTATAGTAGTTATATTCTTGTATATAGGGCAGTATTATAGTAGTTATATTCTTGTATATAGGAGCAGTATTATAGTAGTTATATTCTTGTATATAGGAGCAGTATTATAGTAGTTATATTCTTGTACATATGAGCAGTATTATAGTAGTTATATTCTTGTATATAGAACAGTATTATAGTAGTTATATTCTTGTATGTAGGGGCAGTATTTATAGTAGTTATATTCTTGTATATAGGAGCAGTATTATAGTAGTTATATTCTTGTATATAGGGGCAGTATTATAGTAGTTATATTCTTGTATATAGGAGCAGTATTATAGTAGTTATATTCTTGTATATAGGAGCAGTATTATAGTAGTTATATTCTTGTATATAGGGGCAGTGTTATAGTAGTTATATTCTTGTATATAGGAGCAGTATTATAGTAGTTATATTCTTGTATATAGGAGCAGTATTATAGTAGTTATATTCTTGTATATAGAGGCAGTATTATAGTAGTTATATTCTTGTATATAGGAGCAGTATTATAGTAGTTATATTCTTGTATATAGGGGCAGTATTATAGTAGTTATATTCTTGTATATAGGGCAGTATTATAGTAGTTATATTCTTGTATATAGAGGCAGTATTATAGTAGTTATATTCTTGTATATAGGAGCAGTATTATAGTAGTTATATTCTTGTATATAGGAGCAGTATTATAGTAGTTATATTCTTGTATATAGGAGCAGTATTATAGTAGTTATATTCTTGTATATAGGAGCAGTATTATAGTAGTTATACTCTTGTATATAGGAGCAGTATTATAGTAGTTATATTCTTGTATATAGGAGCAGTATTATAGTAGTTATATTCTTGTATATAGGGGCAGTATTATAGTAGTTATATTCTTGTATATAGGGCAGTGTTATAGTAGTTATATTCTTGTATATAGGAGCAGTATTATAGTAGTTATATTCTTGTATATAGGGGCAGTATTATAGTAGTTATATTCTTGTATATAGGGGCAGTATTATAGTAGTAATATTCTTGTATATAGGAGCAGTATTATAGTAGTTATATTCTTGTATATAGGAGCAGTATTATAGTAGTAATATTCTTGTATATAGGAGCAGTATTATAGTAGTTATATTCTTGTATATAGGGGCAGTATTATAGTAGTTATATTCTTGTATATAGGAGCAGTATTATAGTAGTTATATTCTTGTATATAGGAGCAGTATTATAGTAGTTATATTCTTGTATATAGGGGCAGTATTATAGTAGTTATATTCTTGTATATGGGGGCAGTATTATAGTAGTTATATTCTTGTATATAGGGGCAGTATTATAGTAGTTATATTCTTGTATATAGGAGCAGTATTATAGTAGTTATATTCTTGTATATAGGGGCAGTATTATAGTAGTTATGTTTTTGTACATAGGGGCAGTATTATAGTAGTTATATTCTTGTATATAGGAGCAGTATTATAGGAGTTATATTCTTGTATATAGGGGCAGTATTATAGTAGTTATAGTCTTGTGGTGGGGATGATGCGGGTTGTTTGCACTATCTGGCGGTAGTAGTGGATGTATGGAGCTAACGAGCCGCCGCTGAGTGATAATTCCTCTCTGGATTCGGTATAAATATTTCAGGTCCGGCTGATCACATTCATCTGGTGTCTCGTTAGCGGTGATGGCGACTGATGTGGGGGGTGGGGCCCCGCCGGGGCCCGGACACCGCTCTGCACTGTGTAATGGACGTTATCGGTCAATGTTCATTAACTTCAACCCAAAACCCAATAAAACTTGTTAAATAAAACTCCAGGAGGGGCGCGATGTAAATGTTCCCAAATCTACAATAGATCAAGAGGTTTAGAGAGGAAATGTCACAAATCTCGTGCGGTATGTTACAGTTTCTATAACCTGATGGCGGCTCAGCAATTATATCTGATGATTTTATTTCATTTTAAAAACCGAAGCGTCAAAAAAATGCAATAAAAAATGTAAAAAAGTAGAAAATCTGCAACATCAGAAACTCAACGAATCATTGTGTGAACAAGACCGAAAGCAGCAGCATATACCATAGTGACAATACCACCAAACTGATCATTAACCACTGATCCTATCGCCATACAGTGACCATATAATATGTAACAGTAGAATAGTGAGTGCAGCTCTGGAGGTGACTGGAGGATAAGACCTGATGTAACAGCAGAATAGTGACTGCAGCTCTGGAGGTGATTGGAGGATAAGACATGATGTAACAGCAGAATAGTGAGTGCAGCTCTGGAGGTGACTGGAGGATAAGACATGATGTAACAGCAAAATAGTGAGTGCAGCTCTGGAGGTGACTGGAGGATAAGACATGATGTAACAGCAGAATAGTGAGTGCAGCTCTGGAGGTGACTGGAGGATAACACATGATGTAACAGCAGAATAGTGGGTGCAGCTCTGTAGTCGACTGGAGGATAAGACATGATGTAACAGGAGAATAGTGACTGCAGCTCTGGAGGTGACTGGAGGATAAGACACGATGTAACAGCAGAATAGTGACTGCAGCTCTGGAGGTGACTGGAGGATAAGACACGATGTAACTGCAGAATAGTGAGTGCAGCTCTGGAGGTGACTGGAGGATAAGACACAATGTAACGGTAGAATAGAGAGTGCAGCTCTGGAGGTGACTGGAGGATAAGACACGATGTAACTGCAGAATAGTGAGTGCAGCTCTGGAGGTGACTGGAGGATAAGACACAATGTAACGGTAGAATAGAGAGTGCAGCTCTGGAGGTGACTGGAGGATAAGACACGATGTAACAGCAGAATAGTGACTGCACCTCTTATTCTCTAGTTCTTCTAAAGCTGCGGTTTGATATACTTCTATTTTCTCATCATTTTCTTGGCAGATGGGTCCCGTTCTCTGCAGATTTGGCGGGGGATCTGCTGCGGATGTGAAGTGTCATTTCTTGCCATGATCCTGATAATAATGAGATTAAATATTGAATCTTCCGCCGCCCGGAGATGTGAATCCTGGAAGATAATGGAAGATTCTTCACTTTTTATCATTAATGATTTAATTAATTTACAAAGGAAACTGGCCCCAGAGATAAAACACCGGAGCGAGCGAGAGCCGCGGCGTCCCTACACACCGGCAGTGATTTCATGGCCACGGACTGTTCTAGGCTCCTCACCGGGGGCGGCGGGTCCGGAGGGCAGGAGTGCACATGCCCCCCAGGCCGTAACATAAACCAGAACCAGGAGGTCACAAAACAAAGTCTAACTCCATCACATCACTAATTATCTAAGTAAATCTATGTATGAAGGTGCTATTGACATGAATCTCTCACCAGATGTCAGTAACAACCTATCCAATCCAGAAAGGCAGAGAAATCACCATAGATGTTCATAAATGATGTGTAATAAGAAGAAATGACACAGGGAAAGCATGTAACACGTTACTGAGATGTATTTAATCATTGGTTCTTCTCCTTTGTTGGTGATGAAGCTATAGACACCTCCTGTATGGAGACACTGGTCCCTGCATTGTATGGAGACACTGGTCTCTGCATTGTATGGAGACACCGGTCCCTGCATTGTATGGAGACAGCTGTCACAGAGCCCTGACGGCGACCATGGCAGTCACCACTAGGGGAGCTCCCTGTATACAGACATACATAGGATTCAGTCTCCAGTCACCACTAGGGGGGGCTCCCTGTATACAGAGATACATGATAAGATTCTGTCTGCAGTCACCACTAGGAGATCCCTGTATACAGAGATACATGATAAGATCCTGTCTGCAGTCACCACTAGGGGGAGCTCCCTGTATACAGAGATACATGATAAGATCCTGTCTGCAGTCACCACTAGGAGGAGCTCCCTGTATACAGAGATACATGATAAGATCCTGTCTGCAGTCACCACTAGGGGGAGCTCCCTGTATACAGAGATACATGATAAGATCCTGTCTGCAGCCACCACTAGGGGGAGCTCCCTGTATACAGAGATACATGATAAGATTCTGTCTGCAGTCACCACTAGGGGGAGCTTCCTGTATACAGAGATACATGATAAGATCCTGTCTGCAGTCACCACTAGAGGGAGCTCCCTGTATACAGAGATACATGATAAGATTCTGTCTGCAGTCACCACTAGGGGGAGCTCCCTGTATACAGAGATACATGATAAAATTCTGTCTGCAGTCACCACTAGAGGGAGCTCCCTGTATACAGATATACATGATAACATCCTGTCTGCAGTCACCACTAGGGGGAGCTCCCTGTATACAGAGATACATGATAAGATTCTGTCTGCAGCCACCACTAGGGGAGCTCCCTGAATACAGAGATACATGATAAGATCCTGTCTGCAGTCACCACTAGGTGGAGCTCCCTGTACACAGAGATACATGATAAGATTCTGTCTGCAGTCACCACTAGGGGGAGCTCCCTGTATACAGAGATACATGATAAAATTCTGTCTGCAGTCACCACTAGAGGGAGCTCCCTGTATACAGATATACATGATAACATCCTGTCTGCAGTCACCACTAGGGGGAGCTCCCTGTATACAGAGATACATGATAAGATTCTGTCTGCAGCCACCACTAGGGGAGCTCCCTGAATACAGAGATACATGATAAGATCCTGTCTGCAGTCACCACTAGGTGGAGCTCCCTGTACACAGAGATACATGATAAGATTCTGTCTGCAGTCACCACTAGGGGGAGCACCCTGTATACAGAGATACATGAAAAGATCCTGTCTGCAGTCACCACTAGGGGGAGCTCCCTGTATACAGAGATACATGATAAGATCCTGTCTGCAGTCACCACTAGGGGGAGCTCCCTGTATACAGAGATACATGAAAAGATCCTGTCTGCAGTCACCACTAGAGGGAGCTCCCTGTATACAGAGATACATGATAAGATCCTGTCTGCAGTCACCACTAGGAGGAGCTCCCTGTATACAGAGATACATGATAAGATCCTGTCTGCAGTCACCACTAGGGGGAGCTCCCTGTATACAGAGATACATGATAAGATCCTGTCTGCAGTCACCACTAGGGGAAGCTCCCTGTATACAGAGATACATGATAAGATACTGTCTGCAGTCACCACTAGGGGAAGCTCCCTGTATACAGAGATACATGATAAGATACTGTCTGCAGCCACCACTAGGGGAGCTCCCTGTATACAGAGATACATGATAAGATTCTGTCTGCAGTCACCACTAGGGGGAGCTCCCTGTATACAGAGATACATGATAAGAACCTGTCTACAGTCACCACTAGGGGGAGCTCCCTGTATACAGAGATACATGATAAGATCCTGTCTGCAGTCACCAATAGGGGGAGCTCCCTGTATACAGAGATACATGATTAGATCCTTCTGCAGTCACCACTAGGGGGAGCTCCCTGTATACAGAGATACATGATAAGATCCTGTCTGCAGTCACCACTAGGGGGAGCTCCCTGTATACAGAGATACATGATAAGATCCTGTCTGCAGCCACCACTAGAGGGAGCTCTCTGTACAGATTTCTACAGCCACCACTGACCTCAACATTACTGATCTCTCCATTAGGGTGGAGACTCAATGGCGTGAAACCCTCGAGAGTGCAATGCGAGAAAAACTCGTATTGCACTCGGACCGATGTTAAACAATCTGTCAGGTCAGATTCTTGCATTTCTTCTCCGCTGAACTCGTAGTGGGAGTCAAACACAAGTCCAATCGCAGCATGACCGGCTCCTTCGGGAGCCACGATGACAGCAGCCCCGGTAAGCAATGAGTTAACTCCTGCAGTTCCTGTATGAGTTGGCTCATTCAGGAGCCGTGATGATATGGGCGCTGGTCAACGTTGCTATAGTTACCGCTTGTTTGGTTACTATGGCAACGGTGTCAGCGGTGACGTCAACGCTTACCACCCACATTCTCATTCAGTGATCACAGAGCATGAGGAGCGGACTTCCTCCCTACACTGTGTGATGTAGCAGAGCTGCGTCATTTGAAGAAGACAGAAGACCAGGATCGTGGAGGGCTATGAGGGGAGTAATTAAGATGGTGTTCCTAAGATTGTCTGTGTATTGGTTTCTAATAAAGTATGCTTTTTCTGTGTGGTGTCTTTTTTTAACTCTTTATTGGAGACTAGATGGAGCCATATACTATTGCATCAGGAGGGCGGTGACATCACAATGGGGGTGAGATCTGTGGTGCAGGGGGCAGCAGGTGTCTCTTTCCCCTGTCCACTCTCTACCGCACGTGTGCTGTCTCTTCCCCCTGTGCTCTTTAAAAGACCTGTCTCCCCACCGTGCGCTGTGTTCTCCTTTCATGTCCTCTTTCCTTTACTGCAGCCCTGTGTGCCCTCTCTGCTGCCCTGTGTGCCCTCTCTGCTGCCCTGTGTGCCCTCTCTGCTGCCCTGTGTGCTCTCTTTGCCCCTTTGTATGCTCTCTCTGCTACCTTTGCATGCTGTCTCTGTCCCCTGTGCACTCAACCCATGCAAGGGGAGTAAGTGGAGATCTTGACCAGGGGAGGGGAGGGTGCGGAGACTGGGAGCAGTGCGTGCAAAGATTGGATTTAGGGAGGGGATCAGAGATTGGGACCGGGGTTAGGGGAGTTCCTATTAGACAGGAGCTGAATCCACAATCATCCCCCTGTCTGACTCTGAGGCTCTGACTCTGCACTTTACACATTCTGCCAGCAAACTACTTAAAGATCTTAATGATATCACAGGTCATGTGCAGTAAGGAGCCAATCAGTGTGAGTGTAAGCTTTCATGAGGGAGGAGCCCCACAGGTCCATTGTAATCCCTGCTCTCCTCCCAGTCCCCAGCAGTCAGAGGCTCCTGTCAGTCACAGCAGGGAGCGGCTCTGTGTGGGATTTGTTGGTGAAGAACTGTGGGCATGTAGCAGTGGGGGCGGGGTCATGGTGATGTCAGTGGGGGCGGGGTCATGGTGATGTCAGTGGGGGTGGGGTCATGGTGATGTCAGTGGGGGCGGTCTCATGGTGACGTCAGTGGGGGCGGTCTCATGGTGACGTCAGTGGGGGCGGGCTCATGGTGACGTCAGTGGGGGCGGGGTCATGGTGATGTCAGTGGGGGTGGGGTCATGGTGATGTCAGTGGGGGCGGTCTCATGGTGACATCAGTGGGGAGGTGGGCTGTCACACAGACCAATCAGACAGCGAAAAATTGCTGACATCTGGAATTCCAGTCACAAGGCAATTATATAAGTAGATCCTTAATGGCCGGATCTAACTTGGCCTGACATTAAGAACCTCAGGGCTTAATGCCAGATGGTAAAACAAAGCTGGTATAAATCCCATATTACCCAGCGTGCTACCTACCACCAGGGTCGCTGGAAGAGCCTGGTAAGGCCCCTAGAAATGGAGCTTCTTATAAATGCACCATTTTCAGGGGCAGCTGCGAGCTGCTTTTCCTTAGTGTGGGGGGGCCCTAAAACAACGGGCCCTCACCCCACTAAGAATACCAGCCCTCAGCTGCCTAGTTTTACTTTGGCTCGCAATTAAAAATAGGGCAGAGCCCACGCTTTTTTTTGCCAGCCAAGGGAAAATTAGGCAGCTGAGGGTGGCAGCTCGCAGCTGTCGGCTTTCATCGGGCTACACTTAAAAGTACTGCGAAGCCCCACGTGTTTTATTTTTTACTCATTTAACATCCTATGATGGCAGAATCACTGTCAAGATTGAGAAAATCCAGCCTAACTGCAACAGCCAATCACAGAGTGTGAGTGCCTGTGATTGGCTGTTTGTTTGACAGTGCAGTGAATATGCAAGTAGCTTAATAGGTGGCTCCGGAAGTAGCAGCGGGAGACTGTTAAGCCTGATCTCCCTATTCTATCTAGCTACTCTTTTCTCCATTTATATACCACGAGAAAGACCATGTTACAAACGCATTGCACACTGACCACACTCGCACCACAGTCACACCACACTCATTGCTCTCGCACGACCATATGGAAAGCACTCTCATGACTGTCGTGCATCTGTGGCACCCCAGTGGTCCGGTTGCCACAGTGATGTTGCTTCCTTCACCAGGGGTGATGTCATGCCTGGAAGCAGGAGGAGGTCCCCATGTGAAGTAAACCACCAGCATTCACACAGGAGTCCGGACTCGGGTGAGCTCTATACCCGGGTTCAGGGGAGCTGCCCTGTTTCCGGCACAGAGAAGGGGTTAGAGAGAAAGTCTGAGGAAAGGGAAAAGAGCAGATGCAGAGGAGAGAGCTCTGGGGAGTGGAGCTGTGAGTGAGCACACCCCAGGGTATCACTACAGAGGATGCCAGAGTCCTGGGTTGTGCGGGTACTGTACATCCCAACAACCGAATCTGGAGGACGGGAGATTGTAAGTCTCCTGGCCGCACTACAGACCGGGTGGCACAACAGCATAGCGAGAGCCCAGAGCTACTATCAGCACGGCAGTAGCTGTAGGCCACAGGATAGCTCACAGGCTGCCAGGACCCCAAACTGAGAGTGCAGCAGGAAGGCCTCCAATCCCATCTGGCGAGGTGGATCCTGAATGCTTCCAGGCTAGCCGGACCCTTCTAAATGCTGGTAACCAGTGCCCTGGACAGTACTAAGTCTTGCCAAGTAAAGGTGAAGAAACTGCATTCCTTGTTTCTTCCTGTTATTTCCCACGCCCTCCGTCCTGCACCCTAACTATAACTACTGACTCGCCCCCAGAGGCGTGAGGAACTCTGAACCGGACTGGTTCGGTCTCTAGGGAGATGCACGTGGGCTGAGACCCGACTCTGTGGCCCTGCGGAGTCACTTAAAAATGTGGGGGAAAGGATTAGGGATAATGGATCGTGACGTCACCTGTGGTTTGCGGCTATGGGTAGCCAATGCTGCTGCAGAACCTCTGGGGATGATGGATCCCAAGTCCTCAGGGCAGTGGATGTTGGAATGTTGTTGTGGTGCAGGACAGAGAGCGCAAAGTAACAGACACAGACTCACGGTTGTTGGTTCCTCAGGTCCTTTACTGTTGGTACTTATGCAAGCCGGGACACTGACAGGTGATGTTATTTGGAGTCCGTGCAACCTGGGAGCAACTCAGGGTTCTCCTCACCCGACAGGTTCTGAGGCCTCCCGCTGCGCTCTTTCAGCGGGTCTCTACTACTGCTTAAGCTAAGATGCGGCCCTCTCCCTCTTTCCTGCATGGTGCCGATATGGCAGGCAGCTCGAGTCCTTCTCCATCCTCTGTTTACTGACGGCTGGTCCTGGACTCTCTGCAGTGCTTTGCCTCTGGGCACTTTGGTGTGGATGGGGAAGTTGGAATCCCCCACCCTCCGGTGTTGTCTGCCGGGACGTTAGGTCCTGCACAGCCTCAGTCTTTGGTGTCCGGTTCTTGGCGCTCTCTACACAGGGGTGAGCTCGACACCGCTCCCCTCCCCAGGCTCTCCTCCCTCAGACCCTTGCCTACGGGCCTCTCAAGCTAGGCTTTGGCTCTTCTGGGACGAGCTTAGCACTGCTCCAGTCCGCAGGATGTCTTACTCAGTCCTAGGTACTGAACTGACTAACTCCACCCCAGACCAGAATTTATAGGAGAGCTGCCCTGAACTCGGGTTTTAGAGCCCCTGCTTCAGGCCTGGAGGCAGAAAAGTGTTGTGTGCTTTGGTTTGCCTGGTGTGGATACCCTCTGTTGCTCTCAGGTATGACACTACCCCCCCGAGGGAGATAATGACATTGTGGCATCCAGACTCTGGGGTGCCAGACTACCATCATTCCAATAGACTATCACACCATCCCTGGGGCCCCGCTCCACCCGTGGGGAGCGATCCAATCCCCCTGCCGCACCATCTGCCCCAGAGGTTCAAATCAGCAGCGTCGGCCATCCCTAGCCGAATACCACAGGTGGCGTCACGAAAAGACTTCTAAATCTCCTGTAAATAATCCCATCACTGCATGGTCAGGGCCACGGAGCTGAGCCACCGCCACCGTGATCTCCCAGAAAGTAAGCTGATCCAGCTACCGAATACCCCTTGGCCCTTGCGGGCCGTTGCACATCACAAACACTCCGATTCCTTCACCCTAACTGTCACATACTGGTGTCTCATGTTCTCCTGAGGTGTTCTGTCCTTGCCTCCCGCACCCCCAAAAGTTTCCTTCTGATATTATTACAGCTATAAATATATTTCATTATTGCTGGATCGTCAGTTTCCTTTACAAAATTTATGACATTTGTGGAATTTCATTTATTGGAAATGATGACATCCAGGAGAAATGAGAGACGTAAATAAGAAGATTCATCTAAGATTTGACAGGTTCTTCCAGGTAATAATCCCAACCCCCGGCGCAGATAAGGAAACCACTAAGATGAGGTTGATTCCTTCTATATGGGGAAGCCAAGGGGTTAATAATATCATTAAGACCTCGGCTCCATATCTCTACTGGTGTACGAGACCTCGGCTCCACATCTCTACTGGTGTACGAGACCTCGGCTCCACATCTCTACTGGTGTACGAGACCTCGGCTCCACATCCCTACTGGTGTACGAGACCTCGGCTCCACATATCTACTGGTGTACGAGACCTCGGCTCCACATCTCTACTGGTGTACGAGAACTCAGCACCACATCTCTACTGGTGTACGAGACCTCGGCTCCACATCTCTACTGGTGTACGAGACCTCGGCTCCACATATCTACTGGTGTACGAGACCTCGGCTCCACATCTCTACTGTTGTTCGAGACCTCGGCTCCACATCTCTACTGGTGTACGAGACCTCGGCTCCACATCTCTACTGGTGTACGAGACCTCGGCTCCACATCTCTACTGGTGTACGAGAACTCGGCTCCACATCTCTACTGGTGTACGAGACCTGGCTCCACATCTCTACTGGTGCACGAGACCTCGGCTCCACATCTCTACTGGTATACGAGACTTCAGCTCCACATCTCTACTGGTGTACGAGACCTCGGCTCCACATCTCTACTGGTGTACAAGACCTCGGCTCCACATCTCTACTGGTGTACGAGACCTCGGCTCCACATATCTACTGGTGTACGAGACCTCTGCTCCACATCTCTACTGGTGTACGAGACCTCTGCTCCACATCTCTACTGGTGTACGAGACCTCGGCTCCACATCTCTACTGTTGTTCGAGACCTCGGCTGCACATCTCTACTGGTGTACGAGACCTCGGCTCCACATCTCTACTGGTGTACGAGACCTCGGCTTCACATCTCTACTGGTGTACGAGACCTCGGCTCCACATCTCTACTGGTGTACGAGACCTGGCTCCACATCTCTACTGGTGCACGAGACCTCGGCTCCACATCTCTACTGGTGTACGAGACTTCAGCTCCACATCTCTACTGGTGTACGAGACCTCGGCTCCACATCTCTACTGGTGTACGAGACCTCTGCTCCACATCTCTACTGGTGTACGAGACCTAGGCTCCACATCTCTACTGGTGTACGAGACCTCGGCTCCACATCTCTACTGGTGTACGAAACCTGGGCTCCACATCTCTACTGGTGTACGAGACTTCAGCTCCACATCTCTACTGGTGTACGAGACCTCGGCTCCACATCTCTACTGGTGCACGAGACCTCGGCTCCACATCTCTACTGGTGTACGAGACCTCGGCTCCACATCTCTACTGGTGTACGAGACCTCGGCTCCACATCTCTACTGGTGTACGAGACCTCGGCTCCACATCTCTACTGGTGTACGAGACCTCAGCTCCACATCTTTACTGGTGCACGAGACCTCAGCTCCACATCTCTACTGGTGTATGAGACCTCGGCTCCACATCTCTACTGGTGCACGAGACCTCGGCTCCACATCTCTACTGGTGTACGAGACCTCGGCTCCACATCTCTACTGGTGTACGAGACCTCGGCTCCACATCTCTACTGGTGTACGAGACCTCGGCTCCACATCTCTACTGGTGTACGAGACCTCGGCTCCACATCTCTACTGGTGTACGAGACCTCAGCTCCACATCTTTACTGGTGCACGAGACCTCAGCTCCACATCTCTACTGGTGTATGAGACCTCGGCTCCACATCTCTACTGGTGCACGAGACCTCGGCTCCACATCTCTACTGGTGTACGAGACCTCTGCTCCACATCTCTACTGGTGCATGAGACCTCGGCTCCACTTCTCTACTGGTGCACGAGACCTCGGCTCCACATCTCTACTGGTGCACGAGACCTCAGCTCCACATCTCTACTGGTGTACGAGACCTCGTCTCCACATCTCTACTGGTGTACGAGACTTCAGCTCCACATCTCTACTGGTGTATGAGACCTCGGCTCCACATCTCTACTGGTGTACGAGACCTCAGCTCCACATCTCTACTGGTGTACGAGACCTCAGCTCCACATCTCTACTGGTGTACGAGACCTCAGCTCCACATCTCTACTGGTGTACGAGACCTCAGCTCCACATCTCTACTGGTGTACGAGACCTCAGCTCCACATCTCTACTGGTGTACGAGACCTCGGCTCCTCACTGGTCTGGTGCAGTTGGGTTTTCGGCATCTTACCTATCAATCGTTGACTTGTTATTATCGCCTCCTTCACATAGAATTATCACTGATTAAACTTTCTTCTTTGTACTTTAGTTTTGTGCAGGAACTTTGGCTCTTTCTTCCCTGTTTATAGGGAGCATCAGTCACTGGTGTTTGTGAGCGTTCTCGCTGCCAGGAGCAGATTACAATTGATTGTTCGCTCACAGCTGATTGTTTTGTTATATATTGCTACCCGCTCATTTTATAGCATCTCGGGCCTTACGGCTATTAAAGCATTTGAGGTCACCGGCAATCACAGGACTCGGCTACATAGACCAGAGCTGCAGCTGACGAGGCCAAGCAGAACTATCATAGTGAAGGTTGGGGAGCAGAGTTATCTTCTGTGGCTCTGCAGTACCAGTTACTGTGTGATGTGGTTTTACCAATCTCCCAACCTTTAAGTAGTTCCTTGACACATCAGCTGGTGTCGCTGATAGAGTTCATTCTCTGCAAAGACCGTGAGCTGTGCTGACGCTGTGTGTTGTTCTGCTGAAGTCTTCTTGCTGTGTAGCTTCATGGAGATTGTCATCTCTCTTGGAGTTGCTGTGTTTATCCCGGTCCCTTAATTGAGCTGAGGAGGTTGTAGCCTAGGGCTGGTCATCAGCAGGGCATGGGTGGTGACCCAGGCATTGACTCCTCACCTTTAGAGGTACGTTTGGGAAAAGGGTCAGCTATGGGCCTCCAGTTTAAGGGTCAGACTATTCCCCTGATTGCCTTTTGCCCATCGCTGCCTTTTTGCTACCTAACCCCTTTGTTCATTACTACCAAGCGTGATATTCTGCAGCTGCACATCTACAGCCTTTTTGGCAGTTGGATGGTCGGCAGAGCCAGTGCACAATGTAGCTATGGCCAGAGGACCAGTATATCAACAATCTGGGGATGTCACGGTGTACGGAATAATGATAAGGGATTGGCAGTTACAGGCAGGATGAGCAGGGAAGACTAGTCTGACCCTAGTCTAGTAACCCTGAATGGCCCTGATCCCGAAGGTATTGTCGGGCCCACTGGGACAGGGGTACTCGGTACTGGACCGGTCTGCTGCTGGGGAAGTCACGGGTGGTCCTGGTCCGGTCCGTGTCCCGGGCTCGGCAATAAAAGGGGATATTTACAGGGGTTGTCAGTCGTGACGCCACCCACTATATGCGGCCAGTGATGGTGGCCGCCGCTGCTGCAGAACCTCCGGGGATGATGGGATAGCAGCTTAGGTGGTATAGTTCCAGTGGGTAGAACTGTGTTCCCCGGGGCAGTAAGGGTTAAGTCTATGGTGAGGTTGTAGCACACTTACTTTGCAGACGCTGCAGGGATCTCTCCTCTTTGCTGGTGCTGACAGGCTGTGTCCTGTATGGAGAGAATCACTTTCATGCAGAAACACAAGGGAAGCAGTTCCAGGGTTTTCCGTGTTTACTCTCAGTCGTTCAGACAGTTCACAAGTTATCTGCAGTCCAGTGCAGTTCTTACAAGTTACAGTACACGGGCAATCTCTCCTTCTCCGGGTTCCCTTTACTCTGCAGCCAGGCTCCTCTCTCTGTGACCCCTCACACAGTCTCTGTGTCCTTTCCGGGCTATAACGTTCTCTCTTTACTTCGTGTTGTGCAACACTGGACAGTATGGCGGTGACTCGGGCCCCTGTGGGTCCTTCGTTTGTCACTTAGGTGCCTGTCCTTTAGGGTAGGGATCCCAATCTGGAACTAAGACCCCCCGTCGTGTTGTCTGGGAATGCCGGGTAAAACTATGGTCCCCTCTAGAGCCGACACTCTACTCAGCCCAGCCTCCAGCAGTCCTCAGGTCTGAGGCTCTACCAGGCTAATTTCCTTCTGTGTCTCTCGGTATAATAGGACGGCTACTCTGCCTGCAGTCAGTTGCTTTAGCTGTAGTTCTAGGGCCCGGGTATCACTGTCCCTCTCTGTCCTCTCACACTCCTGGGGATCCGGCTCTGGTTAGGCTTTCTCTCTCCTCCGGCTCAACCTGGATCAGTACAGATTCTGCGCTCCTTATGCCCTCACTCTTCCAGGACGTGTGGCTCTCTCCTGCTCAGCTTAGCTCAACCTTCCGCTGTTCTCTGGCCTGTGCTCCTCAGCTTCTGGTCTTTACAGCTCGGCACCCTGGGCCTACTCTTGGTCTTTGCTTTTCAGCTCACCATGGCCTACTGAACTCCTTCCTCCTCCCCCTTCACTATATACTGTCAAGTCACCTGACTACGTGTGTGCCCAACCCAATCCTCCGAATCCACCACCCCTAAATCTCATAGAGTCTCTAATCTCAGAGCTGGATGCTGCCTTCTCTTACACGTGGGTTATGTGGGCTGTGAGGGTGTTGGTGTGCAACAGGTGTCCTACCTGCCTGGCTGCAGTTCCCTTTTGTGGCCTCCTGGACGCAGGGGCGCCACAGTATCTCTGATGGTGAGAAGGTTCGTGCCTCCAGCCTCTCCCTAACCTCCTCCACCAGCCCTGCACTATTCCCCCCTCACCTCCCTCCACAGAACTGGGATACAGCAACTCCAAAGGAAAGGACATCAGCAACACAAACATACAGGTCAGCACAGCACGGGGTCCGGGCATAGAGTGAGACTCTATCAGCAGCACCACCTGCTGGAAGGAGAGGCTACTTAAAGGCTAGGGGGAGGGAATGCAGGTGAGTCACACATTAACCCCTCAGCCAGCAGTTGAACCTAATAGTGACTGCAGTTCTGGAGCACAACACAGGAGGCAAAGACCTTCACAACTATCAACCATGCAGCTCTTAAAGACAAACATACACAGCAGCATCCAGCAATGTCAGCGCCAACTAAGCGCGAGACAGGGGACCTATTACTTAGAGGAAACTATAATAATATATAGAGCGATGTGAGAGAAGTACAAAACTTACCCCTGATGGCTCATCTTTTCCACTGGCTCCACTTAGGTGATCCATCTGCCTGTCCCTCAGGCCTCTTCCAGCACAGGAGGTGGTTGGAGGGCGATGAGGACAATAGGGATTTTAGAAGTGGCATCCAGAGCTATGATAGAGTTGAAGGAACTTGTGAAAAGTGCGTTTTCATAAACATCAACCTATAGAGAGATTGCACTTGCAAGGTACAAAGCAACTGTTATAAAAGCTGGGCGAAACGTGCGTCGGGGTGGAGGGACAAATATATTATTAGACTCGTTACACTTGCACTTTACTATTTCACTTTTATATTTTGATATATATAATATCTATGCCATACCCCATGATTTAATGTACCCAGAAACTTGTAGCCTTGTGCTGGATCCATAGGGGACTATCTGTTACCCCTTTGTAGTGTCTTTGTGGCCATTGTATATTCTACCTATTTGTGCCTCCAGCTGCTTATTATACAATCTTTGGCTCCTTTATGTCCCTCCTGGAGGAACTGCTCTTTTTATATCACTATATTTTGCACATTTGTATATTTAATAAAGATATTATGAATTTTACAAGTGTAGAGATTTGCTCACTGAAGGTACGGGGAATCCTCGCTCGGCTGCTAGATGAAAGCACACAGGAGCGATTTGTCATTTAAATAGTCCAGACGGTTTATTAAGAGACGGCATAAACCTCTTATAGTACAGTCCGCTTCAATCTACAAAACATATTATATGACCCTCAGTCTGTCCCAATGGCAGATACGCCCGTATGGCATTATATACATACACCGTGTTCCAAATTATTATGCAAATGTGATTTTCCTAAATGGTCGGTGCAGATGAGTCAGTGTAATAAGTCATCACCCGTTAGAGGATACATCGAATGTTAGTGAAGAAACTTCCCAATGATAACAGTATAATCTTCTCTTCACTGTTCCACATTATTAGGCACAGGAGAGTTTCTAAACATTTGATAAGTTTGAAAGAAGTGAAAATGGTGATTTGTTGAATTTGCAGCATTAGGAGGTCACATTCACTGACATAAAAAGCTATTTACCTCCAAAACATCCTAACAAGTTACATGGTAACACAGGAACCCTTCTTTGCTATCACCTTCACAATTCTTCCATCCATTGATATTGTGAGTTTCTGGAGAGTTTCTGCTTGTATTTCTTTGCATGATGTCAGAGTCGCCTCCCAGAGCTGCTGTTTTGATGTGAACTGCCTCCCACCCTCATAGATCTTTTGCTTGATTATACTCTGCAGGTTCTCTATAGGGATGAACTCAGGGGAAGATGGTGGCCACACCATGAGTTTATCTCCTTTTATGCCCATAGCAGCCAATGGCACAGAGGTATTCTTCTTTGTAGCATGAGATGGGGCATTGTCCTGCATGAAGATGATTTTGCTCTTGTTTCTGCTTTTTGTGCCATGGAAGAAAGTTCTCAGTCAGAAACTCTATATACTTTGCAGAGGTCATTTTCACAAATTCAGGAACCTTAAAGGGGCCTACCAGCTGTGTCCCAATGATTCTGGCCCAAAACATGACTCCTCCACCTCCTTGCTGACGTCGCAGCCTTGTTGGGACATGGTGGCATCCACCAACCATCCACTCCTCCATCCATCTGGACCATCCAGGGTTGCTCAGCTCTCATCAGTAAATAAGACTGGTTGACAATTAGTCTTCATGTATGTCTGGACCCACTGCAACTGTTTCTGCCTGTGAGCTCTGTTTAGGGGCGGCCGAATAGTAGGTTTATGCCCCACAGCAGCCTCTGAAGGATCCTACACATTGAGGTTGGAGGGACTCCAGAGGCTCCAGCAGCTTCACATATCTGTTTGTTGGTTTGTAAGGCCTTTTTAGCAGCTGCTCTCTTAATCTGATGAACTTGCCTGGCAGAAACCTTCCTCATTCTGCCTTTATCTGCACGAACACATCTGTGTTCAAAATCAGCCACAAATCTCTTCACAGTGCGATGATCACACTTATCTAATATCTAATGTTTTCATCCCTTGTCCAAGGCATTGCACTATTTGTTACTTTTCGGCAGCAGAGATCCTTTTTCTTTCCTATGTTACTTGAAAACTGTGGCCTGCGTAATATTGTGGAACACCCAGTTTTCCTTTCATTGGGCCTCACCTGCCAAACTAATTATCACAGATATCTGAGATTGATTTCAATGATCCAAAGACCCTGAGACACAAGACCAGCAATGGGTTTCATTGAAAAAAAAAAAAACCCTATGACACTTAACCAATTTGCATAATAATTTGGAACATGGTATAGTCCCTTCGAGATCCATGGTTACCTTAGAGGAGCTATTCTCAGCTCCGTTCACTGACTCCTGCCAGTCCATCATTCAGGACTCTGCCTCTCTGGGATCACCAACACCTGTCATTTCCAGACCCTCAGCAGGACTGTAGATTCCCGAAATCAGAGAGCCATCGCAGGTTCTCCAGACATGGTCACTGGCCTTCATGCCTTGCAGGGATGCACCTGCTCCAAAGCACAACCTTGTTCCTTCCAGGGACGCCTGCTCCCAAGCACCGAGAGACATCATCTTCTGACCATGTGTCTCCAGGAAGATGGCCGCTGCTGCAACTTCCAAACACTCAGAGACCTCATGTGATCACACACACGCACACACATGTTACATCCCTGAGACACGCCCAGGGATGGGAGGGATGTGGTTAGAGATAGACACAGCCATGTCGTTCTCAGCATACATTTCATGGACCTCAATACACTAACAAAACCCGTGGAACCACAAGTCCCAGCATAACGGTGAGTTCCATCTCAGAGATCTTCTGATACATCCGGGCTATTTACCGTGCAGGCAGTCGCTGCATCACACAAGGTTACCTTGTACCTCGCTGTAGTGTCATCTTTATATTTCCTTTGGAAGAAGATATTCATTATATTTACAGAGGACTTTTTTTAGTATTATGTGGCAAAAAATGGAAGGTTAAAAAAAGAAAAAGATACAAAAAGGTAGAACCTACCCCAACCAGATGACCCTGGAGGTCCCTTCCAACTCGATGTTTCTATGATTCTATGACACATGAAGGCTGGTATTCTGCAATTTCATCACCCCATGAAGGCCTAGACATCATCAGAGGTGCCCAAGATGCAAGCATTGGAGTTGGCACTGCCCAGGTCTGGCTGCCATGTGTCCGTTAATGAAGTCCCCTGCCCTGGTCCGGCTGCCATGTGTCTGTTCATGAAGCTCCCCCTGTCTTGGTCCGGCTGCCATGTGTCCATTGATGAAGCTCCCCCTGCCCTGGTCCGGCTGCCATGTGTCCATTGATGAAGCTCCCCCTGCCCTGGTCCGGCTGCCATGTGTCCATTGATGAAGCTCCCCCTGCCCTGGTCCGGCTGCCATGTGTCCATTGATGAAGCTCCCCCTGCCCTGGTCCGGCTGTCATGTGTCCGTTGATGAAGCTCCCTCTGCCCTGGTCCGGCTGCCATGTGTCCGTTGATGAAGCTCCCCCTGCCCTGGTCCAGCTGCCATGTGTCCATTAATGAAGCTCCCCCTGCCCTGGTCCGGCTGCCATGTGTCCATTGATGAAGCTCCCCCTGCCCTGGTCCAGCTGCCATGTATCCATTGATGAAGCTCCCCCTGCCCTGGTCCGGTTGCCATGTGTCCATTGATGAAGTCCCCTGCCCTGGTCCAGCTGCCATGTATCCATTGATGAAGCTCCCCCTGCCCTGGTCCGGTTGCCATGTGTCCATTGATGAAGTCCCCTGCCCTGGTCCAGCTGCCATGTATCCATTGATAAAGATCCCCCTGCCCTGGTCCGGCTGCCATGTGTCCATTGATGAAGCTCCCTCTGCCCTGGTCCGGCTGACGTGTCCATTGATAAAGATCCCCCTGCCCTGGTCCAGCTGCCTTGTGTCCATTGATGATGTTCCCCTGCCCTGGTCCAGCTGCCATGTGTCCATTGATGAAGCTCCCCCTGCCCTGGTCCGGCTGCCATGTGTCCATTGATGAAGCTCCCCCTGCCCTGGTCCGGCTGCCATGTGTCCATTGATGAAGTCCCCTGCCCTGGTCCGGCTGTCATGTGTCCATTGATGAAGCTCCCCCTGCCCTGGTCCGGCTGCCATGTGTCCATTGATGAAGTCCCCTGCCCTGGTCCGGCTGTCATGTGTCCATTGATGAAGCTCCCCCTGCCCTGGTCCGGCTGCCATGTGTCCATTGATGAGGATAATAAAAAGAGCTCAGCTGCTCCATTTATGTTGACTGTTGAGATGCATACATATATATACATATATATACCTTGATCCAGTCACCCTGAAGTCCACAATACCACATAAATACGAGAATTCTGCTGCCACCACCGATCGATGATAGGTCGACCAGACACCTGTTTGGTAATGTGAATTTGCGGTGAGAATGTGGCGGTTCAGTCATAGAACATGAAGATGGAAGCCGGCCGTGTTCCCAAAAGAGATTACAAAAGAGACAATGTACAGTATGTATAAACAGTAATGAAAAGAAAAGGGATTAAGGGATGAAACTTACTAAATCTCAGTCACAGGTGTGATGTGTCGATAAAGAAGAGGAGAGATCCCAAGAAATGATCCAGTATCACAGCGTAGTGTCAGCTGTCCCTTCACAGCTCTGAATAAAGGTCAAAGATGGACGTATCTGTTCTGTGCTTCGGCCACTTTGCTGCCCCCACATCTGGGCTGTTTTCTGGGGGGAACACCCGTCTCTATAAGTTATCAATAACTCCTTCTCTTCTTATCTTTGGCCGGGAAGATCACACAGTCCAAAGATATTAGCATTATTTTTTCCCTTGTGATTTTACCCTTTGTTAGAGTCCACACACAGTACGTCTGTGATTTGCTGGGGGCAGAAATTCATGGTCCAGTCACCACAAAGGTACTGCACCTTAGCCAGAGGTGTGGTCCCCCCAACCCCAGGTAAGGAGGGGACACTACCTGGTACCCACTGACGCAGCATGCACCACTAGTTACTCCAGGCCAGAAAGATGGGGAATTGATCAAACCCCCATCCCTGGCTAGAGATTGGGCTAAGATAGGGTGGTGGGTGGAATTGTAGCCACTTAGAGGAAGTGACAGGAAGAGCAGGACAGTTATGAGGGGAACACCAGGGAGTTCAGTTCAGTTAGAGAGAAGCAAGAGAGCAGTGATGGAGGGAGGAGAAGAGTGAGCTCCAGTGAGGGAGCTGAGAACGACGAGTACTGGGGACTGGAGCTGAAGGAGCTCGTCTTTGAGAGAGATGGAAGGAGCCAAGCAGGAGAAGGAAGGGGTCCCAGAGGCACGGGAAGTGAGAAATCCACCAATGGGGCTCGCATCCATTGCCGGTCGCAGGCAAGTGGAGGGACCAGGGCCGCAGAGGGTCACCGGGCCCAGAGTAGTAGAGGAGCGTTGAGGCCTCAGCTAGCTAAACGGAGGTTGCTACATCTCCAGGAGCAGTAGCCAAATCCACGCCATTCACTGCTAAGGTGGCCGGATATGGCCAAAGGGGATGAAGGGTGCATCGCCCGGTAGGGTCCAAGGCCACTTGTGCGGGACACTGAACATGAGGTGCAGGACAGGAGGGAGAGAGTCAGCACGAGAGGCAGACGACCCGGACAGGGTGCTGGCTAAATGTTTCCAATCTACCTGGGAGTGGCTGGACCCCTGGCTCATAGCACCTGGATGGACTTTACCACCTGAAACCCGTGAGTCCCCTGCCCTGCACCGCATCTTCACCACCATCTACACCAGTGACTTTTACACCTGCCCCAGGGTACCGCTCCACCTACAGGGAGTGGCAACATCTGTCTGCATCGTCATCTGCCCCGGAGGTCTGAACTGCAGCGTCAGACATCCCTGGCCGAGCACCGTAGGTGGCATCATGACATTTATCCCCAAAACCTTAATCCACAAACTTTGTTATTGACACCGCCAGGGTCATGGAGCCGGGTCTTGACCCCCTTGACTCCCAAGCAGTATTGTAGCCCAGTTCCGAGTATCCCACGGCCCTGGGGGGGCGTGTCACAAGCGTGATTAACACCAGTGTTGATGAATCGTCCAATCTACTCCTGCAAATATTTAAAAACGACCATCAGAAATATAATGTGCGCGATTATTCCAGGGTGAGTCTACACGGGGTAGATTTCATGCAGGTAAAATCCATAGCAGAGGGGGGATGTTTTAAAGTCTTTTGCATTTGCAGTAAATATTCCAAAATTCATGTGTATTGTCACGGGGTCCTTCTCTGGTATACCACAATCAACAGAGTGAGAGATGTGTGAACAGCCCAAGATCCTTTATTGTTTGAAAACTATAAAAATCCATAAAACAATCCAGCAGTATATCCAGGTAAAAACAGGGTTTCTCCAGTCTCTTTGGAGAGCTGTCTCAGCTTCCCACACAAGGAATCAAATCATACTACACTGTCCTCCCCTCAACCATCTCACTGTATCCAAACCAGGGAGCGGCAGACAGGTTGGAGCCTCGGCTATTGACGCACTCCAGGGTAATTACAAACATTTGTAGACAGGTTGGAGCCTCGGCTATTGATGCACTCCAGGGGTAATTACAAACATTTGTAGACAGGTTGGAGCCTCGGCTATTGACGCACTCCAGGGGTAATTACAAATATTTGTAGACAGGTTGGAGCCTCGGCTATTGATGCACTCCAGGGGTAATTACAAACATTTGTAGACAGGTTGGAGCCTCGGCTATTGACGCACTCCAGGGGGTAATTACAAACATTTGTAGACAGGTTTTAGCCTCGGCTATTGATGCACTCCAGGGGTAATTACAAACATTTGTAGACAGGTTGGAGCCTCGGCTATTGACGCACTCCAGGGGTAATTACAAATATTTGTAGACAGGTTGGAGCCTCGGCTATTGATGCACTCCAGGGGTAATTACAAACATTTGTAGACAGGTTGGAGCCACGGCTATTGACGCACTCCAGGGGTAATTACAAACATTTGTAGACAGGTTGGAGCCTCGGCTATTGATGCACTCCAGGGGTAATTACAAACATTTGTAGACAGGTTGGAGCCTCGGCTATTGACGCACTCCAGGGGTAATTACAAATATTTGTAGACAGGTTGGAGCCTCGGCTATTGATGCACTCCAGGGGTAATTACAAACATTTGTAGACAGGTTGGAGCCTCGGCTATTGACGCACTCCAGGGGTAATTACAAACATTTGTAGACAGGTTGGAGCCTCGGCTATTGATGCACTCCAGGGGTAATTACAAACATTTGTAGACAGGTTGGAGCCTCGGCTATTGACGCACTCCAGGGGTAATTACAAATATTTGTAGACAGGTTGGAGCCTCGGCTATTGATGCACTCCAGGGGTAATTACAAACATTTGTAGACAGGTTGGAGCCTCGGCTATTGACGCACTCCAGGGGGAAATTACAAACATTTGTAGACAGAGGGGGCTGGAATGACCCTTGGGATATACAGGACAGGGGAAGGGGGGAATACACAGAAGACAAGACAACGCTTCTCCTCTCTGGTAAAATGAATAAAGGTGAATGAATATACCTAAGGTAAAGGTAAATATATTCCTAGCCCACCCTATCACATGTATCATTTGCTGATGAGCTGATTTCCACATTTCTGCAGAGTCTTCTGCGTTCATTAGTGACATGAAGATGAAGCTGATCTTGGTCCATGGTCCCATCGCCTCCACTTCTCTCTGTGACGCTCCTGATCCTCCCCGGTCGTCCCGGCACTTATCAGGTAATTAGCAAGTCTGCTGAGAGGTATGAGCATCTGACGAGGACAGGTGGCAGCGAGGCTGCTCTCGTTAGGTGATTAATGCTTCTCCTTGGTTCACCTTGCGGAGGAGACGGCGGCTCAGGTGCAGGGGACTCTGACAGGTAGCGAGGAATCCGGCCTGACAGCTGCAAGGTGGAGGGTGACATCTTTCTTAGGACTCGGAGCCGCCCGCGCCCGTCATTGCACCATTAATTTTATAGATGAGACGAAACTTCATCAAATGCAGCTCAGGAGGAACGGGGAAATCAGGAGCAAAAAGAAGCTGTGACGCTGCGTAAACTGCAGACGCGGATGGCGGCGGGACAGTCCGGGGTCACTGGCGCCATCTCACCATGTACGAAGAGAAATGATCGATCACAGATACATCAGCGTGACGACCTCCGAGGAAGAGCAGGACCACGACGTTGGCGGTGCGCTGTAGTGCGGAGAGCTGAGGTCACTCCACTTGGGCCAATGTGGCTATTGGGGCCCATGAGGTGCAATGTGACATTTCACTTACCAAAAATCCAGCCATCTGCCCGAGCCCGGTGTCTACATACGAGTGATGTATTAGGTCACCAATAATGTCCTTTACACCGGGTACATACCGCTACAGCACTCAGACACCAGCTGCACCTAGTGACCAGGGCCGCCGATACGGCATCATTAGGGTGACTGCTGTGACTGACAGGAGAGTGGACCCGGAGAAGAAGTGAGGGGACGGGCCCCGATCTCCTCTGTGTCCCGTCCCCTCACCTCCTCTACGGGCCCTCTCACCTGCCATTATCCTCTGGGCCTCGTCCCCTCATCTCCTCTACGGGCCCTCTCGCCTGCCATTCTCCTCTGGGTCCCACCACCTCACCTCCTCTACGGGCCCTCTCGCCTGCCATTCTCCTCTGGGTCCCACCACCTCACCTCCTCTACGGGCCCTCTCACCTGCCATTCTCCTCTGTGTCCCACCACCTCACCCCCTCTACGGGCCCTCTCACCTGCCATTCTCCTCTGTGTCCCACCACCTCACCTCCTCTACGGGCCCTCTCGCCTGCCATTCTCCTCTTGGCCCCGTCCCCTCACCTCCTCTACGGGCCCTCTCGCCTACCATTCTCCTCTGGGCCCCACCACCTCACCTCCTCTACGGGCCCCCTCGCCTGCCATTCTCCTCTGGGTCCCACCACCTCACCTCCTCTATGGGCCCTCTCGCCTGCCATTCTCCTCTGGGCCCCGTCCCCTTACCTCCTCTACGGGCCCTCTCGCCTGCCATTCTCCTCTGGGCCCCGTCCCCTCACCTCCTCCACGGGCCCCCTCGGCTGCCATTCTCCTGTGGGCCCCGTTCCCTTACCTCTTGAGTGGGCCCCCTCTCCTGTGACTAGCACATTTTGGCAAGACCCGAGGCCACGACTACTCACTGGAGTAACTGGCACTGAGGCCGCACATTTTGCTGAAGTTTCTAGGTCACGTTGGGGGTGTTGCATGGTGGAATAACAGACAAGGGGATAAGATAGTAAGATTGCAGTGATGAGCAAAAGGTGATTAGTGGAACTAGTTTGACCTTTAAGGTACCTTTACACGCCGCCACAACAGGATGGATACAACCCGCTACAGGCTACAAATGTAGCGTGTGGCGCCAATATCGCCCATAGTAGCGGCGTCTGAAGACGGGACGACACAGCCGGCTACAGATACATCTGTATCCGAGCACTGCCCATAAACATATGGCTACATCGCCGATTGTAGCGAGCTGTATCGGCGTGTAAAGAACCCACAGAAGGGAACTCTGGACACCCGGGGCTGTAGCTGCAATGTAGCTAAGGCGTGACCCAGGCTCCGTGTTACCGCGCCCCATGTGCGATCATTGGTGGAAGCTGCTGCATGACGATTGGTAGTCGCTGCACAGGGCGGCATATTTAAAGGAGCTGACCAGTCACACTACACAATTACTCGAGCGTCATGTATTAAGCCTAGGTCTCACATAACGATATCGTCCTATTTGTGACGTAGGAACGATATCCTTACCGATATCGTTATGTGTGACTGCTCCCAACGATCAGGCCCCTGCTGAGAGGTCGCTGATCGTTACAAAGTGTCCAGGACCATTTTTGGGTCGCTGGACATCCCGCTGGTCAGCCCGCATCGGCGTGTGTGACCAGCGGAAGAACGATCAGCGAGCTCACAGGCCGGTAACCATGGTTACACCAGTAACAATGCAGCGCGCGCTGCTTAGATACTTGGTGTAACCATGGTTACCAGCGGGGGGCCCACTGGGGGGACTACTGGGGCCACTGGGGGGCACTACTGGGGCCACTGGGGGGGACTACTGGGGCCACTGGGGGGGACTACTGGGGCCACTGGGGGGGCTTGTATAGCCAGCTTACCGCTGCCTCCACGCTCCTCTGCCGACGCTTCTGCCAGCGCTTGCTTCCGCGTCACGTGGCTGCATGAATGCAGCCGCGCGGCGTGCGGTCCTAGTGCCCGCCGGATACACACTGTGTATCCCGCGGCACTGAGGAAAGGTGCTGAAGTGCGGGAGGGAGGGGTGCAGGGTGCAGGATGACAGCCAGCTCTGTGCTGGCTGTCACCGATGTGGGGGGAGCTCCATGGTCCCTGGTCGCTGGTGAAGTCTGTCTGTGTGACAGCTCCCAGCGACCAGATTACACATGCTCCAACGATCCCAGCAACTCAGGATCGTTGCTGGGATCGTTGGAGCATCGGTACGTGAGACAGGACCTTACCTCAGCCTCCTGCGATGCCTGGCCAATCATGTTGTTATTGCTTCGTCCTATCAGCGTAAGGACGGCTCGTAATCCACAATTGTGGCACGCCTATGTGCTGTCCCTGCTGCACCAGGTACGCCCATAGTAGCTGGTTATAGCGGTGTGTAAATGAGCAACAGCTGGCTACTTGAGACACCCGGCGATGTAGCTAGCTGTAGATGTAGCGTAGCGCACCTTGTGGCGGCGTGTAAAGAGGGTGCGTTTCCCATTGGTAACCGTTCGGGGCGTGCTCGTGCACGTGAAGTAGCCGTTGGTATCCATCCTGTTGTGGCGGCGTGTAAAGGTACCATCAGCGTCAGCACAGCTCACGGTCTTTGCAGAGTATAAACTCTGTCAGCGACACCAGTGATGGGTCAGGGGACTGCTTAAAGGCTGGGAGAGTGGTGAATCCACAACAGCTGATTCACTCAACAACTTGAGTTGTTGGAGGACACACAAGCTCAGCCGCCTCCACCTAATGAGCTGAATGCTGGAGGACACACACGCTCAGTCACCTCCTCCTAATGAGGCGAGTGCTGGAGGACACACACACTCAGTCCCCTCCACCTAATGAACCGAGTGCTGGAGGACACACACTCTCAGTCACCTCCACCTAATGATCCGAGTGCTGGAGGACACACACACTCAGTCACCTCCACCTAATGAGCCGAGTGCTGGAGGACACACACGCTCAGTCACCTCCACCTAATGAGCCGAGTGCTGGAGGACACACACGCTCAGTCACCTCCACCTAATGATCCGAGTGCTGGAGGACACACACACTCAGTCACCTCCACCTAATGAGCCGAGTGCTGGAGGACACACATGCTCAGTCACCTCCACCTAATGAACCGAGTGCTGGAGGACACACACGCTCAGCCACCTCCCCCTAATGAGCCGAGTGCTGGAGGACACACACGCTCAGTCACCTCCAACTAAAGAGCTGAGTGCTGGAGGACACACACGCTCAGTCACCTCCACCTAATGAACCGAGTGCTGGAGGACACACACGCTCAGTCACCTCCTCCTAATGAGCCGAGTACTGGAGGACACACACGCTCAGTCACCTCCTCCTAATGAGCTGAGTGCTGGAGGACACACACACTCAGTCACCTCCTCCTAATGAGCCGAGTGCTGGAGGACACACACACTCAGTCACCTCCACCTAATGAGCCGAGTGCTGGAGGACACACATGCTCAGTCACCTCCACCTAATGAGCCGAGAACTGGAGGACACACACGCTCAGTCACCTCCCCCTAATGAGCTGAGTGCTGGAGGACACACACGCTCAGTCACCTCCTCCTAATGAGCCGAGTGCTGGAGGACACACACGCTCAGCCACCTCCTCCTAATGAGCCGAGTGCTGGAGGACACACACGCTCAGTCACCTCCTCCTAATGAGCCGAGTGCTGGAGGACACACACGCTCAGCCACCTCCTCCTAATGAGCCGAGTGCTGGAGGACACACATACTCAGTCACCTCCTCCTAATGAGCTGAGTGCTGGAGGACACACACACTCAGTCACCTCCTCCTAATGAGCTGAGTGCTGGAGGACACACACACTCAGTCACCTCCTCCTAATGAGCCGAGTGCTGGAGGACACACACACTCAGTCACCTCCACCTAATGAGCCGAGTGCTGGAGGACACACACACTCAGTCACCTCCTCCTAATGAGCTGAGTGCTGGAGGAACACACACACTCAGTCACCTCCTCCTAATGAGCCGAGTGCTGGAGGACACACACACTCAGTCACCTCCACCTAATGATCCGAGTGCTGGAGGACACACACCGCTCAGTCACCTCCTCCTAATGAGCCGAGTACTGGAGGACACATACACTCAGTCACCTCCACCTAATGAGCCGAGTGCTGGAGGACACACATGCTCAGTCACCTCCACCTAATGAGCCGAGAACTGGAGGACACACACGCTCAGTCACCTCCCCCTAATGAGCTGAGTGCTGGAGGACACACACACTCAGTCACCTCCTCCTAATGAGCTGAGTGCTGGAGGACACACACACTCAGTCACCTCCACCTAATGAGCCGAGTACTGGAGGACACACACGCTCAGTCACCTCCTCCTAATGAGCCGAGTGCTGGAGGACACACACGCTCAGTCACCTCCACCTAATGAGCCGAGTACTGGAGGACACATACACTCAGTCACCTCCACCTAATGATCCGAGTGCTGGAGGACACACACACTCAGTCACCTCCTCCTAATGAGCCGAGTGCTGGAGGACACACACACGCTCAGTCACCTCCACCTAATGATCCGAGTGCTGAAGGACACACACGCTCAGTCACCTCCCCCTAATGAGCTGAGTGCTGGAGGACACACACACTCAGTCACCTCCTCCTAATGAGCTGAGTGCTGGAGGACACACACACTCAGTCACCTCCTCCTAATGAGCCGAGTGCTGGAGGACACACACGCTCAGTCACCTCCACCTAATGATCCGAGTGCTGAAGGACACACACGCTCAGTCACCTCCCCCTAATGAGCTGAGTGCTGGAGGACACACACACTCAGTCACCTCCTCCTAATGAGCTGAGTGCTGGAGGACACACACACTCAGTCACCTCCACCTAATGAGCCGAGTACTGGAGGACACATACACTCAGTCACCTCCACCTAATGAGCCGAGTGCTGGAGGACACACACGCTCAGTCACCTCCTCCTAATGAGCTGAGTGCTGGAGGACACACACACTCAGTCACCTCCACCTAATGAGCCGAGTACTGGAGGACACATACACTCAGTCACCTCCACCTAATGAGCCGAGTGCTGGAGGACACACACGCTCAGTCACCTCCTCCTAATGAGCCGAGTGCTGGAGGACACACACGCTCAGTCACCTCCACCTAATGAGCTGAGTGCTGGAGGACACACATGCTCAGTCACCTCCTCCTAATGAGCCGAGTGCTGGAGGACACACACGCTCAGTCACCTCCACCTAATGAGCCGAGTACTGGAGGACACATACACTCAGTCACCTCCACCTAATGATCCGAGTGCTGGAGGACACACACACTCAGTCACCTCCACCCAATGAGCTGAGTGCTGGAGGACACACACACTCAGTCACCTCCACCTAATGAGCCGAGTACTGGAGGACACATACACTCAGTCACCTCCTCCTAATGAGCCGAGTGCTGGAGGACACACACGCTCAGTCACCTCCACCTAATGAGCTGAGTGCTGGAGGACACACACGCTCAGTCACCTCCACCTAATGAGCCGAGTGCTGGAGGACACACATGCTCAGTCACCTCCTCCTAATGAGCCGAGTGCTGGAGGACACACACGCTCAGTCACCTCCACCTAATGAGCCGAGTACTGGAGGACACATACACTCAGTCACCTCCACCTAATGATCCGAGTGCTGGAGGACACACACACTCAGTCACCTCCACCCAATGAGCGATCATTGGTGGAAGCTCCTGCGTTACGATTGGTAGTCGCTGCATAGGGAGGCATATTTAAGGAGCTGACCAGTCACACTACACAATCGCTCGAGCGTGCTGTATTACTCAGCCTCCTGCGATGCCTGTCCAATCATGATGTTATTGCTTCGTCCTATCAGCGTAAGGACGGCTCGTAATCCACAATTGTGGCACGCCTATGTGCTGTCCCTGCTGCACCAGGTCCGCCCATAGTAGCTGGTTATAGCGGTGTGTAAATGAGCAACAGCTGGCTACTTGAGACACCCGGCGATGTAGCTAGCTGTAGATGTAGCGTAGCGCACCTTGTGGCGGCGTGTAAAGAGGGTGCGTTTCCCGTTGGTAACCGTTCGGGCGTGCTCGTGCACGTGAAGTAGCCGTTGGTATCCATCCTGTTGTGGCGGCGTGTAAAGGTACCATCAGCGTCAGCACAGCTCACGGTCTTTGCAGAGTATAAACTCTGTCAGCGACACCAGTGATGGGTCAGGGGACTGCTTAAAGGCTGGGAGAGTGGTGAATCCACAACAGCTGATTCACTCAACAACTTGAGTTGTTGGAGGACACACAAGCTCAGCCGCCTCCACCTAATAAGCCAAGTGCTGGAGGACACACACGCTCAGTCACCTCCACCTAATGATCTGAGTGCTGGAGGACACACATGCTCAGTCACCTCCACCCAATGAGCCGAGTTCTGGAGGACACACACGCTCAATCACCTCCCCCTAATGAGCCGAGAACTGGAGGACACACACGCTCAGTCACCTCCTCCTAATGAGCCGAGTACTGGAGGACACACACGCTCAATCACCTCCACCTAATGAGCCGAGTGCTGGAGGACACACATGCTCAGTCTCCTCCACCTAATGAGCCGAGAGTAACTGGAGGACACACACACGCTCAGTCACCTCCTCCTAATGAGCCGAGTGCTGGAGGACACACACACTCAGTCACCTTCTCCTAATGAGCCGAGTGCTGGAGGACACACACGCTCAGTCACCTCCTCCTAATGAGCCGAGTGCTGGAGGACACACACGCCTCAGCTCACCTCCACCTAATAGATCCGAGTGCTGGAGGACACACACGCTCAGTCACCTCCACCTAATGAGCCGAGTGCTGGAGGACACACACGCTCAGTCACCTCCACCTAATGAGCCGAGTGCTGGAGGACACACATGCTCAGTCCCCTCCACCTAATGAGCCGAGTACTGGAGGACACACACGCTCAGTCACCTCCACCAATGAGCCGAGTTCTGGAGGACACACACGCTCAATCACCTCCCCCTAATGAGCCGAGAACTGGAGGACACACACGCTCAGTCACCTCCTCCTAATGAGCCGAGTGCTGGAGGACACACACACCTCAGTCACCTCCACCTAATGATCCGAGTACTGGAGGACACACACGCTCAGTCACCTCCCCTAATGACCGAGTGCTGGAGGACACACACACTCAGTCACCTCCTCCTAATGAGCCGAGTACTGGAGGACACACACGTCAGTCCCCTCCTCCTAATGAGCCGAGTGCTGGAGGACACACACGCTCAGTCATCTCCACCTAATGAACCGAGTGCTGGAGGACACACACACTCAGTCACCTCCTCCTAATGATCCGAGTACTGGAGGACACACACGTCAGTCCCCTCCTCCTAATGAACCGAGTGCTGGAGGACACACACACTCAGTCACCTCCTCCTAATGAGCTGAGTACTGGAGGACACACATGCTCAGTCGCCTACACCTAATGATCCGAGTGCTGGAGGACACACACGCTCAGTCACCTCCACCTAATGAGCCGAGTGCTGGAGGACACACACACTCAGTCACCTCCACCTAATGATCCGAGTACTGGAGGACACACACGTCAGTCCCCTCCTCCTAATGAGCCGAGTGCTGGAGGACACACACGCTCAGTCACCTCCTCCTAATGAGCCGAGTACTGGAGGACACACATGCTCAGTCACCTCCACCTAATGAGCCGAGTGCTGGAGGACACACATGCTCAGTCAACTCCACCCAATGAGCCGAGTGCTGGAGGACCACACATGCTCAGTCACCTCCTCCTAATGAGCCGAGTGCTGGAGGACACACACACTCAGTCACCTCCACCTAATGAGCTGAGTGCTGGAGGACACACACACGTCAGTCCCCTCCTCCTAATGAGCCGAGTGCTGGAGGACACACACACTCAGTCACCTCCTCCTAATGAACTGAGTGCTGGAGGACACACACGCTCAGTCACCTCCACCTAATGAATCGAGTGCTGGAGGACACACACACTCAGTCACCTCCACCTAATGATCCGAGTACTGGAGGACACACACGTCTGTCCCCTCCTCCTAATGAGCTGAGTGCTGGAGGACACACACACTCTGTCACCTCCTCCTAATGAGCCGAGTACTGGAGGACACACACGCTCAGTCACCTCCTCCTAATGAGCTGAGTGCTGGAGGACACACACGCTCAGTCACCTCCACCTAATGAGCCGAGTGCTGGAGGACACACACACTCAGTCACCTCCACCTAATGAGCCGAGTGCTGGAGGAAAACACACGCTCAATTACCTCCTCCTAATGAGCCGAGTACTGGAGGACACACACGCTCAGTCACCTCCTCCTAATGAGCCGAGTGCTGGAGGACACACACGCTCAGTCACCTCCACCTAATGAGTCGAGTACTGGAGGACACACACACTCAGTCACCTCCACCCAATGAGCCGAGTGCTGGAGGACACACACACGCTCAGTCACCTCCACCTAATGAACCGAGTACTGGAGGACACACACACTCAGTCACCTCCACCTAATGAGCCGAGTACTGGAGGACACACACGCTCAGTCACCTCCACCTAATGAGCCGAGTGCTGGAGGACACACACGCTCAGTCACCTCCACCTAATGAGCTGAGTGCTGGAGGACACACACGCTCAGTCACCTCCACCTAATGAGCCAAGTGCTGGAGGACACACACGCTCAGTCACTTCCCACCTAATGAGCCGAGTGCTGGAGGACACACACGCTCAGTCACCTCCACCTAATGATCCGAGTGCTGAAGGACACACACGCTCAGTCACCTCCCCCTAATGAGCTGAGTGCTGGAGGACACACACACTCAGTCACCTCCTCCTAATGAGCTGAGTGCTGGAGGACACACACACTCAGTCACCTCCACCTAATGAGCCGAGTACTGGAGGACACACACGCTCAGTCACCTCCACCTAATGAGCCGAGTACTGGAGGACACATACACTCAGTCACCTCCACCTAATGATCCGAGTGCTGGAGGACACACACACTCAGTCACCTCCTCCTAATGAGCCGAGTGCTGGAGGACACACACGCTCAGTCACCTCCACCTAATGATCCGAGTGCTGAAGGACACACACGCTCAGTCACCTCCCCCTAATGAGCTGAGTGCTGGAGGACACACACACTCAGTCACCTCCTCCTAATGAGCTGAGTGCTGGAGGACACACACACTCAGTCACCTCCTCCTAATGAGCCGAGTGCTGGAGGACACACACGCTCAGTCACCTCCACCTAATGATCCGAGTGCTGAAGGACACACACGCTCAGTCACCTCCCCCTAATGAGCTGAGTGCTGGAGGACACACACACTCAGTCACCTCCTCCTAATGAGCTGAGTGCTGGAGGACACACACACTCAGTCACCTCCACCTAATGAGCCGAGTACTGGAGGACACATACACTCAGTCACCTCCACCTAATGAGCCGAGTGCTGGAGGACACACACGCTCAGTCACCTCCTCCTAATGAGCCGAGTGCTGGAGGACACACACGCTCAGTCACCTCCACCTAATGAGCTGAGTGCTGGAGGACACACACACTCAGTCACCTCCACCTAATGAGCCGAGTACTGGAGGACACATACACTCAGTCACCTCCTCCTAATGAGCCGAGTGCTGGAGGACACACACGCTCAGTCACCTCCACCTAATGAGCTGAGTGCTGGAGGACACACACGCTCAGTCACCTCCACCTAATGAGCCGAGTGCTGGAGGACACACATGCTCAGTCACCTCCTCCTAATGAGCCGAGTGCTGGAGGACACACACGCTCAGTCACCTCCACCTAATGAGCCGAGTACTGGAGGACACATACACTCAGTCACCTCCACCTAATGATCCGAGTGCTGGAGGACACACACACTCAGTCACCTCCACCCAATGAGCTGAGTGCTGGAGGACACACACACTCAGTCACCTCCACCTAATGAGCCGAGTACTGGAGGACACACACACTCAGTCACCTCCTCCTAATGAGCCGAGTGCTGGAGGACACACACGCTCAGTCACCTCCACCTAATGAGCTGAGTGCTGGAGGACACACACGCTCAGTCACCTCCACCTAATGAGCCGAGTGCTGGAGGACACACATGCTCAGTCACCTCCTCCTAATGAGCCGAGTGCTGGAGGACACACACGCTCAGTCACCTCCACCTAATGAGCCGAGTACTGGAGGACACATACACTCAGTCACCTCCACCTAATGATCCGAGTGCTGGAGGACACACACACTCAGTCACCTCCACCCAATGAGCGATCATTGGTGGAAGCTCCTGCGTTACGATTGGTAGTCGCTGCATAGGGAGGCATATTTAAGGAGCTGAGCAGTCACACTACACAATCGCTCGAGCGTGCTGTATTACTCAGCCTCCTGCGATGCCTGGCCAATCATGATGTTATTGCTTCGTCCTATCAGCGTAAGGACGGCTCGTAATCCACAATTGTGGCACGCCTATGTGCTGTCCCTGCTGCACCAGGTCCGCCCATAGTAGCTGGTTATAGCGGTGTGTAAATGAGCAACAGCTGGCTACTTGAGACACCCGGCGATGTAGCTAGCTGTAGATGTAGCGTAGCGCACCTTGTGGCGGCGTGTAAAGAGGGTGCGTTTCCCGTTGGTAACCGTTCGGGCGTGCTCGTGCACGTGAAGTAGCCGTTGGTATCCATCCTGTTGTGGCGGCGTGTAAAGGTACCATCAGCGTCAGCACAGCTCACGGTCTTTGCAGAGTATAAACTCTGTCAGCGACACCAGTGATGGGTCAGGGGACTGCTTAAAGGCTGGGAGAGTGGTGAATCCACAACAGCTGATTCACTTAACAACTTGAGTTGTTGGAGGACACACAAGCTCAGCCGCCTCCACCTAATAAGCCAAGTGCTGGAGGACACACACGCTCAGTCACCTCCACCTAATGATCTGAGTGCTGGAGGACACACATGCTCAGTCACCTCCACCCAATGAGCCGAGTTCTGGAGGACACACACGCTCAATCACCTCCCCCTAATGAGCCGAGAACTGGAGGACACACACGCTCAGTCACCTCCTCCTAATGAGCCGAGTACTGGAGGACACACACGCTCAATCACCTCCACCTAATGAGCCGAGTGCTGGAGGACACACATGCTCAGTCTCCTCCACCTAATGAGCCGAGTACTGGAGGAACACACACGCTCAGTCACCTCCTCCTAATGAGCCGAGTGCTGGAGGACACACACACTCAGTCACCTTCTCCTAATGAGCCGAGTGCTGGAGGACACACACACTCAGTCACCTCCTCCTAATGAGCCGAGTGCTGGAGGACACACACGCTCAGTCACCTCCACCTAATGATCCGAGTGCTGGAGGACACACACGCTCAGTCACCTCCTCCTAATGAGCCGAGTGCTGGAGGACACACACACTCAGTCACCTTCTCCTAATGAGCCGAGTGCTGGAGGACACACACACACTCAGTCACCTCCTCCTAATGAGCCGAGTGCTGGAGGACACACACGCTCAGTCACCTCCTCCTAATGAGCCGAGTGCTGGAGGACACACACGCTCAGTCACCTCCTCCTAATGAGCTGAGTACAGGAGGACACACACGCTCAGTCACCTCCACCTAATGATCCGAGTGCTGGAGGACACACACGCTCAGTCACCTCCACCTAATGAGCCGAGTGCTGGAGGACACACATGCTCAGTCCCCTCCACCTAATGAGCCGAGTACTGGAGGACACACACGCTCAGTCACCTCCACCCAATGAGCCGAGTTCTGGAGGACACACACGCTCAATCACCTCCCCCTAATGAGCCGAGAACTGGAGGACACACACGCTCAGTCACCTCCTCCTAATGAGCCGAGTGCTGGAGGACACACACGCTCAGTCACCTCCACCTAATGATCCGAGTACTGGAGGACACACACGCTCAGTCACCTCCACCTAATGAACCGAGTGCTGGAGGACACACACACTCAGTCACCTCCTCCTAATGAGCCGAGTACTGGAGGACACACACGTCAGTCCCCTCCTCCTAATGAGCCGAGTGCTGGAGGACACACACGCTCAGTCATCTCCACCTAATGAACCGAGTGCTGGAGGACACACACACTCAGTCACCTCCTCCTAATGATCCGAGTACTGGAGGACACACACGTCAGTCCCCTCCTCCTAATGAACCGAGTGCTGGAGGACACACACACTCAGTCACCTCCTCCTAATGAGCTGAGTACTGGAGGACACACATGCTCAGTCGCCTACACCTAATGATCCGAGTGCTGGAGGACACACACGCTCAGTCACCTCCACCTAATGAGCCGAGTGCTGGAGGACACACACACTCAGTAACCTCCACCTAATGATCCGAGTACTGGAGGACACACACGTCAGTCCCCTCCTCCTAATGAGCCGAGTGCTGGAGGACACACACGCTCAGTCACCTCCTCCTAATGAGCCGAGTACTGGAGGACACACACATGCTCAGTCACCTCCACCTAATGAGCCGAGTGCTGGAGGACACACATGCTCAGTCAACTCCACCCAATGAGCCGAGTGCTGGAGGACACACATGCTCAGTCACCTCCTCCTAATGAGCCGAGTGCTGGAGGACACACACACTCAGTCACCTCCACCTAATGAGCTGAGTGCTGGAGGACACACACACGTCAGTCCCCTCCTCCTAATGAGCCGAGTGCTGGAGGACACACACACCTCAGTCACCTCCTCCTAATGAACCGAGTGCTGGAGGACACACACGCTCAGTCACCTCCACCTAATGAATCGAGTGCTGGAGGACACACACACTCAGTCACCTCCACCTAATGATCCGAGTACTGGAGGACACACACGTCTGTCCCCTCCTCCTAATGAGCCGAGTGCTGGAGGACACACACGCTCAGTCACCTCCTCCTAATGAGCCGAGTACTGGAGGACACACACGCTCAGTCACCTCCTCCTAATGAGCTGAGTGCTGGAGGACACACACGCTCAGTCACCTCCTCCTAATGAGCCGAGTGCTGGAGGACACACATGCTCAGTCACCTCCACCTAATGAGCCGAGTGCTGGAGGACACACATGCTCAGTCACCTCCACCTAATGAGCCGAGTGCTGGAGGACACACACGCTCAGTCCCCTCCTCCTAATGAGCCGAGTGCTGGAGGACACACACACTCAGTCACCTCCTCCTAATGAGCCGAGTACTGGAGGACACACACGCTCAGTCACCTCCTCCTAATGAGCTGAGTGCTGGAGGACACACACGCGACACACACGCTCAGTCACCTCCACCTAATGAGCCGAGTACTGGAGGACACACACGCTCAGTCACCTCCACCTAATGAGCTGAGTGCTGGAGGACACACACGCTCAGTCACCTCCACCTAATGAGCCGAGTGACTGGAGGACACACACTCAGTCACCTCCTCCTAATGAGCGAGTGCTGGAGGACACACACGCTCAGTCACCTCCTCCTAATGATCTGAGTGCTGGAGGACACACACCTCAGTCACCTCCACCCTAATGAGTCCGAGTGCTGGAGGACACACCACGCTCAGTCACCTCCTCCTAATGAGCCTGAATGCTGGAGGACACACATGCTCAGTCACCTCCACCCTAATGAGCCGAGTGTCTGGAGGACACACACCTCAGTCACCTCCACCTAATGAGCCGAGTGACTGGAGGACACACACCTCAGTCACCTCCACCTAATGAGCTGAGTGCTGGAGGACAACACACGCTCAGTCACCTCCACCTAATGTAGCCGAGTACTGGAGGACACACACACCTCAGTCACCTCCTCCTAATGAGCCGAGTACTGGAGGACACACACGCTCAGTCACCTCCCTCCTAATGAGCCGAGTCTGGAGGACACACACGCTCAGTCACCTCCACCTAATGAGCCGAGTACTGGAGGACACACAGCTCAGTCACCTCCCCCTAATGAGCCGAGTACTGGAGGACACACACACCTCAGTCACCTCCTCCTAATGACCGAGTCTGGAGGACACACACGCTCAGTCACCTCCACCTAATGACCGAGTCTGGAGGACACACACACTCAGTCACCTCCACCAATGAGCCGAGTCTGGAGGACACACACCTCAGTCACCTCCACCTAATTGACGCTGAGTGGCTGGAGGACACACACGCTCAGTCACCTCCACCCTAATGAGCTGAGTGCTGGAGGACACACATGCTCAGTCACCTCCACCTAATGAGCTGAGTGCTGGAGGACACACACGCTCAGTCACCTCCACCTAATGAGCTGAGTGCTGGAGGACACACACGCTCAGTCACCTCCACCTAAGAGCTGAGTGCGGAGGACACACACTGCTCAGTCACCTCCACCCAATGAGCCGAGTTCTGGAGGACACACACGCTCAGTCACCTCCACCCAATGAGCTGAGTGCTGGAGGACACACATCCTCAGTCACCTCCACCAATTGAGCCGAGTCTGGAGGACACACACACTCAGTCACCTCCTCCTAATGAGCTGAGTGCTGGAGGACACACACGCTCAGTCACCTCTCCTAATGATCTGAGTCTGAGGACACACCTCAGTCACCTCACCAATGAGCCGAGTTCTGGAGGACACACACGCTCAGTCACCTCCTCCTAAAGAGCTGAATGCTGGAGGACACACATGCTCAGTCACCTCCACCCAATGAGCCGAGTTCTGGAGGACACACACGCTCAGTCACCTCCACCTAATGAGCTGAGTGCTGGAGGACACACACGCTCAGTCACCTCCACCCAATGAGCTGAGTGCTGGAGGACACACACGCTCAGTCACCTCCACCTGGTGAGCCGAGTACTGGAGGACACACACACTCAGTCACCTCCTCCTAATGAGCCGAGTGCTGGAGGACACACATGCTCAGTCACCTCCACCCAATGAGCCGAGTTCTGGAGGACACACATGCTCAGTCACCTCCACCCAATGAGCCGAGTACTGGAGGACACACATGCTCAGTCACCTCCACCCAATGAGCCGAGTACTGGAGGACACACACACTCAGTCACCTCCTCCTAATGAGCCGAGTGCTGGAGGACACACACGCTCAGTCACCTCCACCCAATGAGCCGAGTTCTGGAGGACACACATGCTCAGTCACCTCCACCCAATGAGCCGAGTTCTGGAGGACACACACGCTCAGTCACCTCCACCCAATGAGCTGAGTGCTGGAGGACACACACGCTCAGTCACCTCCACCCAATGAGCGAGTGCTGGAGGACACACACGCTCAGTCACCTCCACCCAATGAGCCGAGTTCTGGAGGACACACACGCTCAGTCACCTCCACCCTAATGAGCTGAGTGCTGGAGGACACACACGCTCAGTCACCTCCACCCAATGAGCTGAGTGCTGGAGGACACACACGCTCAGTCACCTCCACCCAATGAGCCGAGTACTGGAGGACACACACGCTCAGTCACCTCCACCCAATGAGCCGAGTTCTGGAGGACACACATGCTCAGTCACCTCCACCCAATGAGCCGAGTTCTGGAGGACACACACGCTCAGTCACCTCCTCCTAAAGAGCTGAATGCTGGAGGACACACATGCTCAGTCACCTCCACCCAATGAGCCGAGTTCTGGAGGACACACACGCTCAGTCACCTCCTCCTAAAGAGCTGAATGCTGGAGGACACACATGCTCAGTCACCTCCACCCAATGAGCCGAGTTCTGGAGGACACACACGCTCAGTCACCTCCACCTAATGAGCTGAGTGCTGGAGGACACACACGCTCAGTCACCTCCACCCAATGAGCTGAGTGCTGGAGGACACACACGCTCAGTCACCTCCACCTGGTGAGCCGAGTACTGGAGGACAGACACACTCAGTCACCTCCTCCTAATGAGCCGAGTGCTGGAGGACACACATGCTCAGTCACCTCCACCCAATGAGCCGAGTTCTGGAGGACACACATGCTCAGTCACCTCCACCCAATGAGCCGAGTACTGGAGGACACACATGCTCAGTCACCTCCACCCAATGAGCCGAGTACTGGAGGACACACACACTCAGTCACCTCCTCCTAATGAGCCGAGTGCTGGAGGACACACACGCTCAGTCACCTCCACCCAATGAGCCGAGTTCTGGAGGACACACATGCTCAGTCACCTCCACCCAATGAGCCGAGTTCTGGAGGACACACACGCTCAGTCACCTCCACCCAATGAGCTGAGTGCTGGAGGACACACACGCTCAGTCACCTCCACCCAATGAGCCGAGTGCTGGAGGACACACACGCTCAGTCACCTCCACCCAATGATCCGAGTACTGGAGGACACACACGCTCAGTCACCTCCACCTAATGAGCTGAGTGCTGGAGGACACACACGCTCAGTCACCTCCACCCAATGAGCTGAGTGCTGGAGGACACACACGCTCAGTCACCTCCACCCAATGAGCCGAGTACTGGAGGACACACACGCTCAGTCACCTCCACCCAATGAGCCGAGTTCTGGAGGACACACATGCTCAGTCACCTCCACCCAATGAGCCGAGTTCTGGAGGACACACACGCTCAGTCACCTCCACCCAATGAGCTGAGTGCTGGAGGACACACACGCTCAGTCACCTCCACCCAATGAGCTGAGTGCTGAGGGACACACACGCTCATTAATCCTCCCAATAGAGAGGTCTCTGACTAGTGATCTTCTCTTCACTTCAGGTCAAGCAATAGAAACTGCTTTCTGCCTGTTTGTCAGGGAAGAATCACAGGATCTTCTGACTCACCGTGGCCAGGACTCCGGTTTAGACAGGCGATGCTTCCTTCCTCCTTGTCACGGGTGGACCGCGCCTGCCGGTAGTGGGGCCCGGTGTAGTGCAGATCAAAAGTTGAAGACGTCTTGGTGGAACAGATTAAAGGGGTTTTTTAATTTATTCGTGACGCCACCTATGAGTAGTTTTGGTAATCGTTACCGACGCTGCGGAACCCCTGGGGGATGGACAGCAGCAAGATGTTACGCTCCCCACAGGCTGAGCGGTGATCCCCGGAGGCTGGAGCTGCTCAAGATGTTGTGAGGCAGCTGCGGTTACCTTGTGTGCGGACGGACAGTTCATAAGGAAGCACGGACACATATAGTCTCTGCAACGGGTCTTTACTGTAACCAGCAGGCAGTACATGGTATACAGTGGTTGAGTAGTGGACCGGGTGGACTCAGCAGTGATAGTGCTCCTCAGAGATCCGCAGTGTTCCTCCTTTCTACCTCCTTAGCTTCTCTTGCCAGCGTCGCCCAGGAATACCAGGTCGGGTACGGGGAGGCTGCTTCAATGCCCTATCCATGATGTACGTTCTGGATGCTTTGGGGAGCCTTGGGTCCCTCAGTGGGTACACCGCTGGTTAGACGACTGGAAACTGGCTGGTGGTGGGGTGCTCCTATAAAGCTGCTCCTCCACGGGGCTGGTTCGCGTGGCAGAGGTGAACTGCTGCCAGCTTCGGTACCAGTGAACCGGCTGTAAGTTGTGGGCACGGGAGTCTTTTGGGAACCCGTGTAGAAATGCCCAATCCCGGTAGTTAAGGCCTCAGGTGCTGACACCCGACCGGTGACGGCCCAGGGGCTGCACGGAGTGCGGAGCCCCCGCTCCTCTCCAAGCTCTAGTCCTCAGACTCTGTTCTAGCTCTAGTGTGCCAGGTTCTCATCTAGACCATTGTGTGTTCTTCTGCGCTACCCTAACACTCCACCCACCAGGACCTAGGATTGGCCCTCTGTTCTAGGTGTTTGCATGTAGGGTTGGATTTCTAAATTAACCAGGTCATTGCTGAGTCAGAGAATATTGCGGCTGCTTTTATGGCTGCAATACCCTCCTGTGACGCACTCGTTGCGGGGCGCCACACTTCAGTAGAGCCGAGAAGACTCATTCTACACATACGTAAGATTGGAATGTATTGTCAGCTGCCAGGGGGTGAGGAGACTGATCATACCCAGAGCCAGACCCCAATAGCACCAAAGGGGGACACTGAAACAACAAATTTAATTTAATACTAGAAAAACTGCAAATTACTTCAAAATAGCAATTAGAAGTATTTCAGGACTTCTGTATCAAACTAACTCATAGGATAACAGAAACAGAGGACCTGGAGCTCCAGAGCAGATCACCTTGTGTGTGTCTTATAGGATACACTTATCTTAAAGGATATACAGTTAGGGCCAGAAATATTTGGACAGTGACACAAGTTTTGTTATTTTAGCTGTTTACAAAAACATGTTCAGAAATACAATTATATATATAATATGGGCTGAAAGTGCACACTCCCAGCTGCAATATGAGAGTTTCCACATCCAAATCGGAGAAAGGGTTTAGGAATTATAGCTCTGTAATGCATAGCCTCCTCTTTTTCAAGGGACCAAAAGTAATTGGACAATGGACTCTAAGGGCTGCAATTAACTCTGAAGGCGTCTCCCTCGTTAACCTGTAATCAATGAAGTAGTTAAAAGGTCAGGGGTGGATTCCAGGTGTGTGGTTTTGCATTTGGAAGCTGTTGCTGTGACCAGACAACATGCGGTCAAAGGAACTCTCAATTGAGGTGAAGCAGAACATCCTGAGGCTGAAAAAAAAGAAAAAATCCATCAGAGAGGTAGCAGACATGCTTGGAGTAGCAAAATCAACAGTTGGGTACATTCTGAGAAAAAAGGATTTGACTGATGAGCTTGGGAACTCTAAAAGGCCTGGGCGTCCACGGATGACAACAGTGGTGGATGATCGCCGCATACTTTATTTGGTGAAGAAGAATCCGTTCACAACATCAACTGAAGTCCAGAACACTCTCAGTGAAGTAGGTGTATCTGTCTCTAAGTCAACAGTAAAGAGAAGACTCCATGACAGTAAATACAAAGGGTTCACATCTATATGCAAACCATTCATCAATTCCAAAAATAGACAGGCCAGAGTTACATTTGCTGAAAAACACCTCAAGAAGCCGCTCAGTTCTGGAAAAGTATTCTATGGACAGATGAGACAAAGATCAACCTGTACCAGAATGATGGGAAAAAGAAAGGGAACGGCACATGATCCAAGGCACACCACATCCTCTGTAAAACATGGTGGAGGCAACGTGATGGCATGGGCATGCATGGCTTTCAATGGCACTGGGTCACTTGTGTTTATTGATGACATAACAGCAGGCAAGAGTAGCCGGATGAATTCTGAAGTGTACCGGATATACTTTCAACCCAGATTCAGCCAAATGCTGCAAAGTTGATTGGACGGCGCTTCATAGTACAGATGGACAATGACCCCAAGCATACAGCCAAAGCTACCCAGGAGTTCATGAGTGCAAAAAAGTGGAACATTCTGCAATGGCCAAGTCAATCACCAGATCTTAACCCAATGGAGCATGCATTTCACTTGCTCAAATCCAGACTTAAGACGGAAAGACCCACAAACAAGCAAGACCTGAAGGCTGCGGCTGTAAAGGCCTGGCAAAGCATTAAGAAGGAGGAAACCCAGCGTTTGGTGATGTCCATGGGTTCCAGACTTAAGGCAGTGATTGCCTCCAAAGGATTCGCAACTAAATATTGAAAATAAAAATATTTTGTTTGGGTTATGTTTATTTGTCCAATTACTTTTGACCTCCTAAAATGTGGAGTGTTTGTAAAGAAATGTGTACAATTCCTACATTTTCTATCAGATATTTTTGTTCAACCCTTCAAATTAAACGTTACAATCTGCACTTGAATTCTGTTGTAGAGGTTTCATTTCAAATCCAATGTGGTGGCATGCAGAGCCCAACTCGCCAAAATTGTGTCACTGTCCAAATATTTCTGGCCCTAACTGTATGTGTGTGTAATGTAAGCAGATTATATCATCTGATGAAATAAAGGGAATAGCCAATCAAGAAACTGTATATAAATACCACGTGATAGAGATGAATTTCTTGCCCCTGAAGAAGCCAGCAGGGTGAAACGCTGGTTTTACTAATCATCCTGCAGTTCTCCCTGACTTTAGGCCTTTTTTATACGGATCTGTTATAAAGTTACTAGATCTGTGGAGGGAATCCTGGTCTGCAGGGTTACTCTACTGGACGTTCCTCTAGTCAGATGGAGTGGCCCCCAGAGACCCCCCATGGAGCGTTAGAACTTCGAATAGTTTTGCTCAACTCTAATACAGAAAAGAATGGGAATAAGTGAATAAGTGAATAAGTGAATAAGTGAATAAGTGAATAAGTGAGCGCTGAGTGGAGTGTGGTCACTTGTGTCTCTGTCCTGTTCGCACAGTGTTGTGAGGATAAAACATTTCATAGATTTCCTGCTGCCAGTGCTGTGCCCGATCCCCCCGCCTGGACGATAATGACATCATGAGCGGCTTCAATGACATCACACACGTCTGTGCTATACGCTGCATGCAGCACTAGACGATGATGACATCACACAAGTCTGTGCTATACGCTACATGCAGCACTGGACGATGATGACATCACACAAGTCTGTGCTATACGCTACATGCAGCACTGGACGATGATGATATCACACAAGTCTGTGCTATACGCTACATGCAGCACTGGACGATGATGATATCACACAAGTCTGTGCTATACGCTACATGCAGCACTGGACGATGATGATATCACACAAGTCTGTGCTATACGCTACATGCAGCACTGGACGATGATGACATCACACGAGTCTGTGCTATACGCTACATGCAGCACTGGACGATGATGATATCACACAAGTCTGTGCTATACGCTACATGCAGCACTGGACGATGATGATATCACACAAGTCTGTGCTATACGCTACATGCAGCACTGGACGATGATGATATCACACAAGTCTGTGCTATACGCTACATGCAGCACTGGACGATGATGATATCACACAAGTCTGTGCTATACGCTACATGCAGCACTGGATGATGATATCACACAAGTCTGTGCTATACGCTACATGCAGCACTGGACGTTGATGATATCACACAAGTCTGTGCTATACGCTGCATGCAGCACTGGACGATGATGATATCACACAAGTCTGTGCTATACGCTACATGCAGCACTGGATGATGATGATATCACACAAGTCTGTGCTATACGCTACATGCAGCACTGGACGATGATGATATCACACAAGTCTGTGCTATACGCTACATGCAGCACTGGACGATGATGATATCACACAAGTCTGTGCTATATGCTGCATGCAGCACTGGACGATGATGACATCACACAAGTCTGTGCTATACGCTACATGCAGCACTGGATGATGATGATATCACACAAGTCTGTGCTATACGCTACATGCAGCACTGGACGATGATGATATCACACAAGTCTGTGCTATACGCTACATGCAGCACTGGACGATGATGATATCACACAAGTCTGTGCTATATGCTGCATGCAGCACTGGACGATGATGACATCACACAAGTCTGTGCTATACGCTGCATGCAGCACTGGACGATGATGATATCACACAAGTCTGTGCTATACGCTACATGCAGCACTCCACATTTACCTACACAACTTCCCATGGAGATTCCTATTCCTTCTATAGGACCAATCCATAAATCCCGTCATCATCGCTCCTCGTTCACACAGGACCTGTTCTCTCGGTATCAGCCCACCTGGATTCCTCCATCACATGGTGGCGTGAGATCCTGCACCTCCTCCAGTGTCCCTGGCTTTACACCTCTCCAGCTGCCGCCTGGCATTGAGTAGCCTCTCAGGTCTTTGGATGATTTCCTGATGATAAGAGAATCGAATGCACAACGCTCCGATGAACATTTGGAGAAAGGGCGACTTCCAGAGCTCCGCAGTCTCGCTCTGTGCTCCTAGGGGCCACTATATCATGACATAGACGATGTTGGTAAAGGACTAAGGATTCGACTCCAACAGACGACTAATGATTGTGGTCATCCAAACCATGAGCCGGATGTGAGGGGTTAAACATTCCCCGTTGGCCGGTGCAGTCTGTGTGTCCAGGGCCATCGATGATTGATCAGTCACTGGCCCAGTTTCATCTAATGTATATAGGGGCCATCAGGGAGCCTGTCATGGCCCCAGACACTCAGTAATGATATTCAGTGTCTGTGAGAGTCTATGACTATCCTAAATCCTAGTTAAATGGCTGCTGTGTTCCATGCCTGGGTATTTATACAGGCTCTTATCATATTTCATTACTTACTGCTGTGTTCCCTGCCTTGGCTTTTATACAGTCTCTTATCATATTTCATGACTTACTGCTGTCTTCCCTGCCTCGGCTTTTATACGGGCTCTGACAATCTTTCTTGTCTTACTGCTGCATTCCCTGCCTCGGCTTTTATACGCGCTCTGATAATCTTTGTCTTACTGCTGTCTTCCCTGCCTCGGCTTTTATACGGGCTCTGACAATCTTTCATGACTTACCGCTGTCTTCCCTGCCTGAGCTTTTATATGGGCTCTGACAACCTTTCTTGTCTTACTGCTGTCTTCCCTGCCTCAGCTTTTATACAGGCTCTAATAATCTTTCATGACCTACTGCTACGTTCTCCTTTTATACGCGCTCTGATAATCTTTCATGACTTACTGCTGTCTTCCCTGCCTCGGCTTTTATACACGCTCTGACAGTCTTTCTTGACTTACGGCTGTCTTCCCTGCCTCGGCTTTTATACGGGCTCTGACAATCTTTCTTGTCTTACTGCTGCATTCCCTGCCTCGGCTTTTATACGCGCTCTGATAATCTTTGTCTTACTGCTGTCTTCCCTGCCTCGGCTTTTATACGGGCTCTGACAATCTTTCATGACTTACCGCTGTCTTCCCTGCCTGAGCTTTTATATGGGCTCTGACAACCTTTCTTGTCTTACTGCTGTCTTCCCTGCCTCGGCTTTTATACAGGCTCTAATAATCTTTCATGACCTACTGCTACGTTCTCCTTTTATACGCGCTCTGATAATCTTTCATGACTTACTGCTGCATTCCCTGCCTCAGCTTTTATACGCGCTCTGACAGTCTTTCTTGTCTTACTGCGCTTCACCATGTGATGTCTTATCTGCGAGGCATTTTTTTAATATTTGCATGAAGCAAAAGGCAAATTGTTTAAATTCAGGGGGAAATACTTCATGAATCTGATCCCCATTGGACAACTTCACTCCTCTCTATTGCAGTTACGTTCCCCTTTGCTGCCTCTTCTGTGCTTGTGTCAGTCTCCACTGCAGATCCGGCATTATATTCACAGCAGATCTGACCATGGCTCATAGATCTGAGCCTCAGAGCTGATTCCTGGGTATAGAATATGACCAGTGACGGCTGAGATCTGACGGCGGAGGCTCCGGGGGGATCTTTATACCATGAAGGATCCACCTGTGCGTCCATGAGGATGAGCGGCGGCGATGAAGCACGAGTGGATAATAGAAGCTGTGATAATATTTGTAGTGCCATTATCCAGGCACGTAACTCCCCGCCGCCGCCGCGTACGCAGCAATTGTCTGAAGAGAATCAGCTCTTCAAATCCAGGGAAAGTCACTTGTGGATTTATTTCATCGCGTCGCAGCAATTTCGCACTGAATAAAAGCTGCAAGACACGACGGAGGCAGGATTTAAAGGGATCCGCCGGAAAAAAAGACCCCAAAAAAGGCGCCCCTCCGTGGCGGGTGCATGACAGCCCACCAGCCATTGTAGACTCTGTACTCCGGTCACAGCCAAAGCTGCACAGAATGGACCACAGATTTACCTGCAAATGAGAGCAGATGTCCGATCCCCAGAGCAGCGCTCCCATTAACCAGCAGAACTGTGAATTCAGCTCTGGAGGAGATTGAAGACGACTCGTGAGCATCGTCCATAGGCATCACTATGAGCAGAGCGCCGCCCTCGTGGCCAGAGACAGAACTGCCCGTGTGCTGCCATCACTGTGAGCAGAGCGCCGCCCTCGTGGCCAGAGACAGAACTGCCCGTGTGCTGCCATCACTATGAGCAGAGCGCCGCCCTCGTGGCCAGAGACAGAAGTGCCCCTGTGCTGCCATCACTATGAGCAGAGCGCCGCCCTCGTGGCCAGAGACAGAACTACCCGTGAGCTGCCATCACTATGAGCAGAGCGCCGCCCTCGTGGCCAGAGACAGAACTACCCGTGAGCTGCCATCACTATGAGCAGAGCGCCGCCCTCGTGGCCAGAGACAGAACTGCCCGTGTGCTGCCATCACTATGAGCAGAGCGCCGCCCTCGTGGCCAGAGACAGAACTGCCCGTGTGCTGCCATCACTGTGAGCAGAGCGCCGCCCTCGTGGCCAGAGCCAGAACTGCCTGTGAGCTGCCATCACTATGAGCAGAGCGCCGCCCTCGTGGCCAGAGATAGAACTGCCCGTGAGCTGCCATCACTATGAGCAGAGCGCCGCCCTCGTGGCCAGAGACATAACTGCCCGTGTGCTGCCATCACTGTGAGCAGAGCGCCGCCCTCGTGGCCAGAGCCAGAACTGCCCGTGTGCTGCCATCACTATGAGCAGAGCGCCGCCCTCGTGGCCAAAGCCAGAACTGCCCGTGTGCTGCCATCACTATGAGCAGAGCGCCGCCCTCGTGGCCAGAGACAGAACTGCCCGTGGGCTGCCATCACTATGAGCAGAGCGCCGCCCTCGTGGCCAGAGACAGAACTGCCCGTGTGCTGCCATCACTGTGAGCAGAGCGCCGCCCTCGTGGCCAGAGACAGAACTGCCCGTGGGCTGCCATCACTATGAGCAGAGCGCCGCCCTCGTGGCCAGAGACAGAACTGCCCGTGTGCTGCCATCACTATGAGCAGAGCGCCGCCCTCGTGGCCAGAGACAGAACTGCCCGTGTGCTGCCATCACTATGAGCAGAGCGCCGCCCTCGTGGCCAGAGACAGAACTGCCCGTGGCTGCCATCACTATGAGCAGAGCGCCGCCCTCGTGGCCAGAGACAGAACTGCCCGTGTGCTGCCATCACTATGAGCAGAGCGCCGCCCTCGTGGCCAGAGACAGAACTGCCCGTGTGCTGCCATCACTGTGAGCAGAGCGCCGCCCTCGTGGCCAGAGACAGAACTGCCCGTGCACTGCCATCACTATGAGCAGAGCGCCGCCCTCTTGGCCAGAGGCAGACAACTTGATAACCTCAGGTCGCAGTCAACCAACCTAAATGCTTGAAACGTCGTCAGATTGGTCAATCCCAGGATTGATACATTATTGGAACCAATGAGGAAGCAGTAAAGAGGTGGGGGGGCCCTGGTCATCTCCGGGGCCCTGGTCATCTCCGGGGCCCTTTCACCCTCCGTCATGTCCTCCTTCATCTGCTCTCGGAGTTCACGGCTCAGATCTGCTCCAGGATCATTTTCATGATATTAAGACAAATAAAATAAGGCGACATTGGAGGAAACTTCTGCACCAGCGCCACCAGCAGGCAGAGCCCGGATGACAGGAGGACAATCACTGCACACAGACACTGCTGCACCAGCGCCACCAGCAGGCAGAGCCCGGGATGACAGGAGGGCAATCACTGCACACAGACACTGCTGCACCAGCGCCACAGCAGGCAGAGCCCGGGATGACAGGAGGACAATCACTGCACACAGACACTGCTGCACCAGCGCCACCAGCAGGCAAGCCCGGATGACAGGCGGACAATCACTGCACACAGACACTGCTGCACCAGCGCCACCAGCAGGCAGAGCCCGGGATGACAGGAGGACAATCACTGCACAGACACTGCTGCACCAGCGCCACCAGCAGGCAGAGCCCGGGATTACAGGAGGACAATCACTGCACACAGACACTGCTGCACCAGCGCCACCAGCAGGCAGAGCCCGGGATGACAGGGGGAACACTCACGACACTGTACACCACCAGACAACGTGCCTTGCACCAGCAGCTCATCACAGCAAGCAGCAGAGCCGGATGACAGGAGGACAATCACTGCACATAGACACTGCTGCACCAGCGCTCAGCAGCAACGTGGTGGCCACCAGGCAGAGCCCGGATGACAGGAGGACAATCACTGCACACAGACACTGCTGCACCCAGGCCCCACTCTCATGCAACGCGCAGAGCCCGGGATGACAGGAGGACAATCACTGCACATAGACACTGCTGCACCAGCGCCTCCAGCAGGCAGAACCCGGGATGACAGGCAGACAATCACTGCACACAGACACTGCTGCACCAGCGCCACCAGCAGGCAGAGCCCGGATGACAGGAGGACAATCACTGCACACAGACACTGCTGCACCAGCGCCACCAGCAGGCAGAGCCCGGGATGACAGGAGACAAGCACTGCACACAGACACTGCTGCACCAGCCCCCAGCAGGCAAGCCCGGATGACAGAGAAATCACTGCACACAGACACTGCTGCACCAGCGCCACCAGCAGGCAGAGCCCGGGATGACAGGAGGACAATCACTGCACAGACACTGCTGCACCACGCCACCAGCAGGCAGAGCCCGGATGACAGGAGACAATCACTGCACACAGACACTGCTGCACCAGCGCCACCAGCAGGCAGAGCCCGGGATGACAGGAGGACAATCACTGCACACAGACACTGCTCACCAGCGCCACCAGCAGGCAGAGCCAGGATGACAGGAGGACAATCAATGCACACAGACACTGCTGCACCAGCGCCACCAGCAGGCAGAGCCCGGGATGACAGGAGGACAATCACTGCACACAGACACTGCTGCACCAGCGCCACCAGCAGGCAGAGCCCGCGATGACAGGCGGACAATCACTGCACACAGACACTGCTGCTGCACACCACCACAGCAGGCAGAGCCCGGGATGACAGGAGGACAATCACTGCACACAGACACTGCTGCACCAGCGCCTCCAGCAGGCAAAGCCCAGGATGACAGGAGGACAATCACTGCACACAGACACTGCTGCACCAGCGCCATCCAGCAGGCAGAACCCGGGATGACAGCAGACTACAATCACTGCACACAGACACTGCTGCATCAGCACCACCAGCAGACAGAGCCCGGGATGACAGGAGGAGAATCACTGCACATAGACACTGCTGCACCAGCGCCTCCAGCAGGCAGAACCCGGGATGACAGCAGTCAATCACTGCACACAGACACTGCTGCATCAGCGCCTCCAGCAGGCAGAGCCCGCGATGACAGGCGGACAATCACTGCACACAGACACTGCTGCACCAGCGCCTCCAGCAGGCAGAACCCGGGATGACAGCAGTCAATCACTGCACACAGACACTGCTGCATCAGCGCCTCCAGCAGGCAGAGCCCGCGATGACAGGCGGACAATCACTGCACACAGACACTGCTGCATCAGCACCACCAGCAGGCAGAGCCCGGGATGACAGGAGGACAATCACTGCACATAGACACTGCTGCACCAGCGCCTCCAGCAGGCAGAGCCCGGATGACAGCAGTCAATCACTGCACACAGACACTGCTGCATCAGCACCACCAGCAGGCAGAGCCCGGATGACAGGAGGACAATCACTGCACATAGACACTGCTGCACCAGCCGCACTCCAGCAGGCAAACCCGGGATGACAGCAGTCAATCACTGCACACAGACACTGCTGCATCAGCACCACCAGCAGACAGAACCCGGGATGACAGGACAATCACTGCACACAGACACTGCTGCATCAGCACCACCAGCAGGCAGAGCCCGGGATGACAGGAGGACAATCACTGCACACAGACACTGCTGCATCCAGCGCCACCAGCAGGCAGAGCCTGGATGACAGGAGGACAATCACTGCACACAGACACTGCTGCACCAGCACCACCAGCAGGCAGAGCTCGGATGACAGGAGGACAATCACTGCACACAGACACTGCTGCACCAGCGCCACCAGCAGGACAGAGCCCGGGATGACAGGAGACAATCACTGCACACAGACACTGCTGCACCAGCGCCACCAGCAGGCAGAGCCCGAGATGACAGGAACAAGCACTGCACACAGACACTGCTGCACCAGCGCCACCAGCAGGCAGAGCCCGGGATGACGGAGGAGCAATCAACTGCTAACACAGACACTGCTGACATCCACGCCAACCCACCAGCGCACAGAGCCCGGGACGACAGGAGGACAATCACTGCACACAGACACTGCTGCACCAGCGCCTCCAGCAGGCAGAGCCCGGGATGACCGGAGGACAATCACTGCACACAGACACTGCTGCACCAGCGCCACCAGCAGGCAGAGCCCGGGATGACCGGAGTACAATCACTGCACACAGACACTGCTGCACCAGCGCCACCAGCAGGCAGAGCCCGGGATGACAGGAGGACAATCACTGCACACAGACACTGCTGCACCAGCGCTACCAGCAGGCAGAGCTCGGGATGACAGGAGGACAATCACTGCACACAGACACTGCTGCACCAGCGCCACCAGCAGGCAGAGCCAGGGATGACCGGAGGACAATCACTGCACACAGACACTGCTGCTCCAGCGCCTCCAGCAGGCAGAGTTCGGGATAACAGGAGAACAATCACTGCACACAGACACTGCTGCACCAGCGCCTCCAGCAGGCAGAGCCCGGGATGACAGGAGGACAATCACTGCACACAGACACTGCTGCACCAGCGCCCCAGCAGGCACAGCCCGGGATGACAGGAGGACAATCACTGCACACAGACACTGCTGCACCAGCGCCTCCAGCAGGCAGAGCCCGGGATGACAGGCAGACAATCACTGCACACAGACACTGCTGCACCAGCGCCTCCAGCAGGCAGAGCCCGGGATGACAGGAGGACAATCACTGCACACAGACGCTGCTGCACCAGCGCCTCCAGCAGGCAGAGCCCGGGATGACAGGAGGACAATCACTGCACACAGACACTGCTGCACCAGCGCCACCAGCAGGCACAGCCCGGGATGACAGGAGGACAATCACTGCACACAGACACTGCTGCACCAGCGCCACCAGCAGGCAGAGCCCGGGATGACAGGAGGACAATCACTGCACACAGACACTGCTGCACCAGCGCCACCAGCAGGCACAGCCCGGGATGACAGGCGGACAATCACTGCACACAGACACTGCTGCACCAGCGCCACCAGCAGGCAGAGCCCGGGATGACAGGAGGACAATCACTGCACAGACACTGCTGCACCAGCGCCACCAGCAGGCAGAGCCCGGGATTACAGGAGGACAATCACTGCACACAGACACTGCTGCACCAGCGCCACCAGCAGGCAGAGCCCGGGATGACAGGAGGACAATCACTGCACACAGACACTGCTTCACCAGCGCCACCAGCAGGCAGAGTCCAGGATGACAGGAGGACAATCAATGCACACAGACACTGCTGCACCAGCGCCACCAGCAGGCAGAGCCCGGGATGACAGGAGGACAATCACTGCACACAGACACTGCTGCACCAGCGCCACCAGCAGGCAGAGCCCAGGATGACAGGAGGGCAATCACTGCACACAGACACTGCTGCATCAGCACCACCAGCAGGCAGAGCCCGGGATGACAGGAGGACAATCACTGCACATAGACACTGCTGCACCAGCGCCTCCAGCAGGCAGAGCCCAGGATGACAGGAGGACAATCACTGCACACAGACACTGCTGCACCAGCGCCTCCAGCAGGCAGAGCCCGGGATGACAGGAGACAATCACTGCACACAGACACTGCTGCACCAGCGCCACCAGCAGGCAGAGCCCGGGATGACAGGAGGACAATCACTGCACACAGACAAGCACTGCTGCACCAGCGCCACCAGCAGGCAGCACCCGGGATGACAGGGGGACAATCACTGCACACAGACACTGCTGCACCAGCGCACCAGCAGGCAGAGCCCGGGATGACAGGAGGACAATCACTGCACACAGACACTGCTGCACCAGCGCCACCAGCAGGCAGAGCCCGGGATGACAGGAGGACAATCACTGCACACAGACACTGCTGCATACCAGCGCCTCCAGCAGCAGAGCCCGGGATGACAGGAGGACAATCACTGCACACAGACACTGCTGCACCAGCGCCACCAGCAGGCAGAGCCCGGATGACAGGAGGACAATCACTGCACACAGACACTGCTGCACCAGCGCCACCAGCAGGCAAGCCCGGATGACAGGAGGACAATCACTGCACACAGACACTGCTGCACAGCCACAGCAGCAAGCCGATGCAGAGCAGCAGCCCGCAGGAAGATGAGCAGGCCGATGACAATCACATGCACACAGACACTGCTGCACCAGCACCACCAGCAGGCAGAGCCCGGGATGACAGGAGGACAATCACTGCACACAGACACTGCTGCACCAGCGCCTCCAGCAGGCAGAGCCCGGATGACAGGAGGAACAATCACTGCACACAGACACTGCTGCACCAGCGCCACCAGCAGGCAGAGCCCGGGATGACAGGAGACAATCACTGCACACCAGACACTGCTGGCACTCAGCACCACCAGCAGGCAGAGCCCGGGATGACAGGAGGACAATCACTGCACACAGACACTGCTGCACCAGCGCCCCAGCAGGCAGAGCCCGGGATGACAGGAGGACAATCACTGCACACAGACACTGCTGCACCAGCGCCACCAGCAGGCAGAGCCCGGGATGACAGGGAGACAATCACTGCACACAGACACTGCTGCACCAGCGCCACCAGCAGGCAGAGCCCGGGATGACAGGAGACAATCACTGCACACAGACACTGCTGCACCAGCGCCACCAGCAGGCAGAGCCCGGGATGACAGGAGGACAATCACTGCACACAGACACTGCTGCTGCACCAGCGCCACCAGCAGGCAGAGCCCGGGATGACAGGAGGACAATCACTGCACACAGACACTGCTGCACCAGCCACCAGCAGGCAGAGCCCGGGATGACAGAGGACAATCACTGCACACAGACACTGCTGCACCAGCGCCACCAGCAGGCAGAGCCCGGGATGACAGGAGACAATCACTGCACACAGACACTGCTGCACCAGCGCCACCAGCAGGCAGAGCCCGGATGACAGAGGCAATCACTGCACACAGACACTGCTGCACCAGCGCCACCAGCAGGCAGAGCCCGGATGACAGGAGGACAATCACTGCACACAGACACTGCTGCACCAGCGCCACCAGCAGGCAGAGCCCGGGATGACAGGAGGACAATCACTGCACACAGACACTGCTGCACCAGCGCCACCAGCAGGCAGAGCCCGGATGACAGGAGGACAATCACTGCACACAGACACTGCTGCACCAGCGCCACCAGCAGGCAGAGCCGGGATGACAGGAGGACAATCACTGCACACAGACACTGCTGCACCCAGCGCCCCAGCAGGCAGAGCCCGGGATGACAGGAGGACAATCACTGCACACAGACACTGCTGCACCAGCGCCTACCAGCAGGCAGAGCCCGGGATGACGGAGGACAATCACTGCACACAGACACTGCTGCACACCAGCGCCACCAGCAGGCAGAGCCCGGGATGACAGGAGGACAATCACTGCACACAGACACTGCTGCACCAGCGCCACCAGCAGGCAGAGCCCGGGATGACAGGAGACAATCACTGCACACAGACACTGCTGCACCACGCCACCAGCAGGCAGAGCCGGATGACAGGAGGACAATCACTGCACACAGACACTGCTGCACCAGCGCCCCACAGGCAGAGCCCGGGATGACAGGAGGACAATCACTGCACACAGACACTGCTGCACCAGCGCCCCAGCAGGCAGAGCCCGGGATGACAGGAGGACAATCACTGCACACAGACACTGCTGCACCAGCGCCTACCAGCAGGCAGAGTTCGGGATAACAGGAGAACAATCACTGCACACAGACACTGCTGCACCAGCGCCTCCAGCAGGCAGAGCCCGGGATGACAGGAGGACAATCACTGCACACAGACACTGCTGCACCAGCGCCACCAGCAGGCACAGCCCGGGATGACAGGAGGACAATCACTGCACACAGACACTGCTGCACCAGCGCCTCCAGCAGGCAGAGCCCGGGATGACAGGCAGACAATCACTGCACACAGACACTGCTGCACCAGCGCCTCCAGCAGGCAGAGCCCGGGATGACAGGAGGACAATCACTGCACACAGACGCTGCTGCACCAGCGCCTCCAGCAGGCAGAGCCCGGGATGACAGGAGGACAATCACTGCACACAGACACTGCTGCACCAGCGCCACCCAGCACGCACAGCCCGGGATGACAGGAGGACAATCACTGCACACAGACACTGCTGCACCAGCGCCACCAGCAGGCAGAGCCCGGGATGACAGGAGGACAATCATTGCACACAGACACTGCTGCACCAGCGCCTCCAGCAGGCACAGCCCGGGATGACAGCAGTCAATCACTGCACACAGACACTGCTGCACCAGCGCCTCCAGCAGGCAGAGCCCAGGATGACAGGAGGACAATCACTGCACACAGACACTGCTGCACCAGCGCCTCCAGCAGGCAGAGCCCGGGATGACAGGAGGACAATCACTGCACACAGACACTGCTGCACCAGCGCCACCAGCAGGCAGAGCCCGGGATGACAGGTGGACAATCAATGCACACAGACACTGCTGCACCAGCGCCTCCAGCAGGCAGAACCCGGGATGACAGCAGTCAATCACTGCACACAGACACTGCTGCACCAGCGCCACCAGCAGACAGAGCCCGGGATGACAGGAGGCCAATCACTGCACACAGACACTGCTGCACCAGCGCCTCCAGCAGGCAGAGCCCGGGATGACAGGAGGCCAATCACTGCACACAGACACTGCTGCACCAGCGCCTCCAGCAGGCAGAGCCCGGGATGACAGGAGGACAATCACTGCACACAGACACTGCTGCACCAGCGCCACCAGCAGGCACAGCCCGGGATGACAGGAGAATAATCACTGCACAGAGAAGTCCAGGGAGCTGCACTGACACCTCATCACACAAACCAATATCCTGCACCAATTAAAGGGATCTATGGACACTCAACTGCCGCAGAAATCTGTTGAGAGCGGTCATCACTTCTGTGCTCCTCTGAGCAGCTTGTGTCAAGTGCAATACTCAACAGCAGGGGGCGACAGAGGGCACAGGGAAAGCTCCTCCTGGGAGGTGAAATCTGAGCTCCACCCCCGAGGAGCAATGGGAGAGATACTGCAGGTAGAATAAAGGGATAGAGTAAAGGTTATTTTATGAAAGGTCTATACTGCGAGACTCGGGGAGGATTTCAGTACCAGGTATGTTAATATTAGCTGGGAGTGGAGATGTCCAGGTGACCGATAGTGTTCGCTGCCCTAAAATTGTTCCAGAAGATGCAGTTTTTCCTCCATAAAATTATGAAAATTACACGTTTTGGTATACAGAGGTTCATTTACTTTGTACATATTGGAGCAACACAAAACAAAACATAGAAAAAAGGAAAATAGGACAAAATCCCAAAAATTTACCAAACACAATTGTTCCCTCCACCAAGGACACTAAGGACAACATCTGCAAGGAGTTTGTATGTTCTCCCTGTGTTTGCGTGGGTTTCCTCCGGGCACTCCGGTTTCCTCCCACATTGTAAAGACATACTGATAGGATATTTAGATTGTGAGCTCCAAGAGAGACAGCATTACTCATGTATGTAAAGTGCTATGGAATCAATAGCGCTATCTAAATGAATAAATATTATTATTATTATTATTAATATTATTTTAATATTAGTTTCCCCTGTGTAATAAATCCTGCGATCAGTCTCCTCCTATATCCTCCACAAGATTCTCCTCCTGGAATCTTGGCCTCTCCTGTGTCAGCGGTGGGTCCTCCTGCTTCTCCTGTCATTCACATGTGGACGGAGAGTTTGTGCTGACACTGACGCCCCCTGAGCCTGCCGAACAGCTGGAATGTCTATAGATCCTGATTGGAGCTTATCCACCATCTGGACTATCCTGCGTTACAACCTGTCATCAATTTCTTTCTGCCATCCACGTCCAGGGAGATTAGCTACAGTGCCACAGGGTGTAAACGTCTTGATTACATTGCACCGAGGACAAAGGATCTGTGGAGATGGACTTGTAACCTGGAGATTGATGATATTTTTCCACAATTTTGGTTCTCGTATCCTCAGACGGTTCTCTTCTCCTCTTTCTGTCCTCCATGATTAGTGCGGCGCACACAGACACACGATGCAAAGATTGAGGCAACTTCTCCCCTTTTTATCTGGTGTCAGATGTGATTTTCATATTGCCCGCACCTGTTACTGTCACAGGTGAGTGTGAACGAGCGTCACATGCTGGAAACAAAGTTATTACCCACAATTTTGGAAAGGCGACAACAATTTTGTTCAGCCCATTTTTGGGGTTTTCTGTGAAATTATGTCCAATTCGCCTCAAGGCCCACAAACACTGCAGGTTTTCAGGATTTCCTTAGCATTTGACAGTTAGTAATTTAATCTCCTGCGCAGGTGATGATTCCAACTGTCAAATGCTAAGGAAATCCTGAAAACCTGGACTGTTGGTGGGCCTTAAGGTCTGGAGTAGGGGACTTCTGGATTAGAGGACATTTTAGGACATGAGAGCGAGCGCGTCCAGTCTGCAGACATCGTCCATAGCAAACACTGTGACAGTGACCGGCGGATTAAGTTCTCCGGTCTCAATCCCGTATGATGGCGCGTGGTCTCCGGATTCACACCGCCATCTAGTGGCCACACGCCATATCAGCGGCCCGGGCACACTGCTGTTCCCTTGTCATCACTTTCTGTGGCCTGGGGTCGCTGGCACATCAGCCGTCTCTGTGTCACATCCCTGAGGCTGAAAGGGACAGAAAAGAGAAAACCTTCAATAAGAGAACGACTCGGAAAAAGGAGAAGCTCCAGAATATTCCGCCCCCGCTCAAAGAGCGAAGAGGAACCTGCAAACCCGCAGGAGACGAGCGGCGGCTGATCCGAGGTCACAGCAGAACTTTACACCTTATAGGAGTGTCAGAGAATCGCTTAGGTAGCAACTTCCTAAGAGAAGATCACGAATCAGAGGATTCACCCTCCGGATACCAGAGATAATGAGACAATGTTCAGGTGTGCAGCAAGCAGTAAAGCGAGACTGCTCCGCCGTTACACTGACACCTAGTGGCCAAAATCAAGATGAACATAAGATACTAAAATGTTCGAAGGCTCGAAGTCAACTGATGTTGTGTCAAGACTCGTGACTACAAATTATCGCTCTCGGTGCAGAACCTCACCCCTGCTCCCCCCAGGATCCACATCTCCGGTATGGTCCGTCCCCCCAGGATCCACATCTCCGGTATTGTCCGTCCCCCCAGGATCCACATCTCCGGTATGGTCCGTCCTCTCCAGGATCCACATCTCCGTTTGGTCCGTCCTCTCCAGGATCCACATCTCCGTATTGTCCGTCCTCTCCAGGATCCACATCTCCGTATTGTCCGTCCTCTCCAGGATCCACATCTCCGGTATTGTCCGTCCTCTCCAGGATCCACATCTCCGGTATGTCCGTCCTCTCCAGGATCCACATCTCCGGTATTGTCCATCCTCTCCAGGATCCACATCTCCGGTATTGTCCGTCCTCTCCAGGATCCACATCTCCAGTATTGTCCGTCCTCTCCAGGATCCACATCTCCGGTATTGTCCATCCTCTCCAGGATCCACATCTCCGTATTGTCCGTCCTCTCCAGGATCCACATCTCCGGTATTGTCCGTCCTCTCCAGGATCCACATCTCCGGTATGTCGTCTCCCGATCCACATCCCTTTTCCCTCCAGGATCCACATCTCCGGTATTGTCCGTCCTCTCCAGGATCCACATCTCCGGTATGGTCCGTCCTCTCCAGGATCCACATCTCCGGTATGGTCCGTCCTCTCCAGGATCCACATCTCCGGTATTGTCCGTCCTCTCCAGGATCCACATCTCCGGTATTGTTCCGTCCTCTCCAGGATCCACATCTCGGTATTGTCCGTCCTCTCCAGGATCCACTCTCCGGTATGTCCACTCTCCAGGATCCACATCTCCGGTATTGTCCGTCCTCTCCAGGATCCACATCTCCGGTATTGTCCGTCCTCTCCAGGATCCACATCTCCGGTATTGTCCGTCCTCTCCAGGATCCACATCTCCGGTATTGTCCGTCCTCTCCAGGATCCACATCTCCGGTATTGTCCGTCCTCTCCAGGATCCACATCTCCGGTGTTGTCCGTCCTCTCCAGGATCCACATCTCCGGTATTGTCCATCCTCTCCAGGATCCACATCTCCAGTATTGTCCGTCCTCTCCAGGATCCACATCTCCGGTATTGTCCGTCCTCTCCAGGATCCACATCTCCGTATTGTCCGTCCTCTCCAGGATCCACATCTCCGTATGGTCCGTCCCTCTCCAGGATCCACATCTCCGGTATTGTCCGTCCTCTCCAGGATCCACATCTCCGGTATTGTCCGTCCTCTCCAGGATCCACATCTCCGGTATTGTCCGTCCTCTCCAGGATCCACATCTCCGTATTGTCCGTCCTCTCCAGGATCCACATCTCCGGTATTGTCCGTCCTCTCCAGGATCCACATCTCCGGTTTGTCCGTCCTCTCCAGGATCCACATCTCCGGTATTGTCCGTCCTCTCCAGGATCCACATCTCCGTATTGGTCCGTCCTCTCCAGGATCCACATCTCCGGTATTGTCCGTCCTCTCCAGGATCCACATCTCCGGTATGTCCGTCCTCTCCAGGATCCACATCTCGGTATTGTCCGTCCTCTCCAGGATCCACATCTCCGGTATTGTCCGTCCTCTCCAGGATCCACATCTCCGGTGTTGTCCGTCCTCTCCAGGATCCACATCTCCGGTATTGTCCGTCCTCTCCAGGATCCACATCTCCGGTATTGTCCGTCCTCTCCAGGATCCACATCTCCGGTATGGTCCGTCCTCTCCAGGATCCACATCTCCGGTATTGTCCGTCCTCTCCAGGATCCACATCTCCGTATTGTCCGTCCTCTCCAGGATCCACATCTCCGGTATTGTCCGTCCTCTCCAGGATCCACATCTCCGGTATTGTCCGTCCCTCCAGGATCCACATCTCCGGTATTGTCCGTCCTCTCCAGGATCCACATCTCCGGTATTGTCCGTCCCTCCAGGATCCACATCTCCGGTATTGTCCGTCCTCTCCAGGATCCACATCTCCGGTATTGTCCGTCCTCTCCAGGATCCACATCTCCGGTATTGTCCGTCCTCTCCAGGATCCACATCTCCGGTATGTCCGTCCTCTCCAGGATCCACATCTCCGGTATGTCCGTCCTCCCAGGATCCACATCTCCGGTATTGTCCGTCCTCTCCAGGATCCACATCTCCGGTATTGTCCGTCCTCTCCAGGATCCACATCTCCGGTATTGTCCGTCCTCTCCAGGATCCACATCTCCGGTATTGTCCGTCCTCTCCCAGGATCCACATCTCCGGTATTGTCCGTCCTCTCCAGGATCCCATCTCCGGTATTGTCCGTCCTCTCCAGGATCCACATCTCCGGTATTGTCCGTCCTCTCCAGGATCCACATCTCCGGTATGTCCGTCCTCTCCAGGATCCACATCTCCGGTGTTGTCCGTCCTCTCCAGGATCCACATCTCCGTATTGTCCGTCCTCTCCAGGATCCACATCTCCGGTATTGTCCGTCCTCTCCAGGATCCACATCTCCGGTATGGTCCGTCCTCTCCAGGATCCACATCTCCGGTATTGTCCGTCCTCTCCAGGATCCACATCTCCGGTATTGTCCGTCCTCTCCAGGATCCACATCTCCGTATTGTCCGTCCTCTCCAGGATCCACATCTCCGGTATTGTCCGTCCTCTCCAGGATCCACATCTCCGGTATTGTCCGTCCTCTCCAGGATCCACATCTCCGGTGTTGTCCGTCCTCTCCAGGATCCACATCTCCGGTATGGTCCGTCCTCTCCAGGATCCACATCTCCGGTTTGTCCGTCCTCTCCAGGATCCACATCTCCGGTATTGTCCGTCCTCTCCAGGATCCACATCTCCGGTATTGTCCGTCCTCTCCAGGATCCACATCTCCGGTATGGTCCGTCCTCTCCAGGATCCACATCTACGGTATAGTCCGTCCTCTCCAGGATCCACATCTCCGGTATGGTCCATTCCTTCCAGGATCCACATCTCCGGTATTGTCCGTCCTCTCCAGGATCCACATCTCCGGTATTGTCCGTCCTCTCCAGGATCCACATCTCCGGTATTGTCCGTCCTCTCCAGGATCCACATCTCCGGTATTGTCCGTCCTCTCCAGGATCCACATCTCCGGTATTGTCCGTCCTCTCCAGGATCCACATCTCTGGTATTGTCCGTCCTCTCCAGGATCCACATCTCCGGTATTGTCCGTCCTCTCCAGGATCCACATCTCCGGTATGGTCTGTCCTCTCCAGGATCCACATCTCCGGTGTTGTCCGTCCTCTCCAGGATCCACATCTCCAGTATTGTCCGTCCTCTCCAGGATCCACATCTCCGGTATTGTCCCTCCTCTCCGGGATCCACATCTCCGGTATGGTCCGTCCTCTCCAGGATCCACATCTCCGGTATTGTCCGTCCTCTCCAGGATCCACATCTCCAGTATTGTCCGTCCTCTCCAGGATCCACATCTCCGGTATTGTCCGTCCTCTCCAGGATCCACATCTCCAGTATTGTCCGTCCTCTCCAGGATCCACATCTCCGGTGTTGTCCGTCCTCTCCAGGATCCACATCTCCGGTATTGTCCGCCCTCTCCAGGATCCACATCTCCGGTGTTGTCCGTCCTCTCCAGGATCCACATCTCCGGTATGGTCCGTCCTTTCCAGGATCCACATCTCCGGTATTGTCCGTCCTCTAGAGGATCCACATCTCCGGTATTGTCCGTCCTCTCCAGGATCCACATCTCTGGTATAGTCCGTCCTCTCCGGGATCCACATCTCCGGTATTGTCCGTCCTCTCAGGGATCCACATCTCCAGTATGGTCCGTCCTCTAGAGGATCCACATCTCTGTTATTGTCTGTCCTCTCCAGGATCCACATCTCCGGTATGGTCCGTCCTCTCCAGGATCCACCTCTCCGGTATGGTCCGTCCTCTCCAGGATCCACATCTCCGGTATGGTCCGTCCTCTCCAGGATCCACATCTCCGGTATTGTCCGTCCTCTCCAGGATCCACATCTCCGGTGTTGTCCGTCCTCTCCAGGATCCACATCTCCGGTGTTGTCCGTCCTCTCCAGGATCCACTCCGTATGCCGTCCTCTCCAGGATCCACATCTCCGGTATTGTCCGTCCTCTCCAGGATCCACATCTCTGGTATAGTCCGTCCTCTCCGGGATCCACATCTCCGGTATTGTCCGTCCTCTCAGGGATCCACATCTCCAGTATGGTCCGTCCTCTAGAGGATCCACATCTCTGTTATTGTCTGTCCTCTCCAGGATCCACATCTCCGGTATGGTCCGTCCTCTCCAGGATCCACCTCTCCGGTATGGTCCGTCCTCTCCAGGATCCACATCTCCGGTATGGTCCGTCCTCTCCAGGATCCACATCTCCGGTATTGTCCGTCCTCTCCAGGATCCACATCTCCGGTGTTGTCCGTCCTCTCCAGGATCCACATCTCCGGTGTTGTCCGTCCTCTCCAGGATCCACATCTCCAGTATTGTCCGTCCTCTCCAGGATCCACATCTCCGGTATGGTCCGTCCTCTCCAGGATCCACATCTCCAGTATTGTCCGTCCTCTCCAGGATCCACATCTCCGGTGTTGTCCGTCCTCTCCAGGATCCACATCTCCGGTATTGTCCGTCCTCTCCAGGATCCACATCTCCGGTGTTGTCCGTCCTCTCCAGGATCCACATCTCCGGTGTTGTCCGCACACTGACACATGACTGGAGGCGGCAGCTCCTTTATCTTGAGCTCTAGCCATTAACCCAACACAGCGGAATAAAAGGACAGAGGCGAAAAGGACAGGAGGCTCCGCGGGCCCCAAATCATAAACCTGCAGATTGGGCTGTAACCTGTAATTGTGTTTGTGCTGCAGATATAACACCTATGTAGGATAAGCCATCAGGTGAAGAGAAAGCCTCATCGTGAAGATGATAGATAGATTAGATAATAGATAGATAGATAGATAGATAGATTAGATAGATAGATAGATAGATAATAGATAGATAGATAGATAGATAGATAGATAGATAGATGATAGATAGATAGATAGATAGATAGATAGATAGATAGATAGATAGATAGATAGATAGATAGATAGATAGATAGATATGATAGATAGTAGATAGATAGATAGATATAGATAGATAGATAGATATAGAATAGTAATAGATAGATAGATATAGATAGATAGATAGATAATAGATAGATAGATAGATGATAGATAGATAGAGATAGAGATAGATAGATAGATAGATAGATAGATAGATAGAATAGAGTAGATACATAGATAGATAGAGATAGATAGATAGATAGAATAGATAGATAGATAGATAGGATAGATAATAGAGATAGATAGATAGATAGATAGATAGATAGATAGAAAATAGATAGATAGATAGATAGATAGATAGATAGATAGATAGAGATAAATAGATAGATAGAAATAGATAGATAGATAGATAGATAGATAGATAGATAGATAGATAGATAGATAGACAGATAGTGATACGCTCACTGTGTCGGGGGACACCGGATTGAGGCAAACAGCAACATCTTTCCATAAACTAATGTCCAGCAGTTTATTAACACATCATGACCTGCATACAGTGCACAGGTCATCATTTACCATCACATCAATAGAACATTAGTGACACCAGTCTGTTGCAATGGAGGATACGGCCGCCTGCCATTACTTCCTCTCACAATTTGTTACAGTGTGTCAGTGCAGGCATCACCACCCACACACAGACCTCGCAGTGCACCGTCAGGAACCTGCCTCCCTGGGATCACACACTCCTGTCTGTTCCAGACCCCCAGGAGGCCTGAAGCTTCCTGAACACCGACACAGTCCAGGCTCCACCATGGTCTCCTCACCGCGTGTCTTCCGGGACGCCAGCCACTTCCAAGCATTCCATCCCGGTGCCTTCCAGGACAGCGGCTGCTCCAAACACCGAGAGCCCTGACAGGTTGTGCCGCTCTCTCCAGTGCTCTCTCCGTGCTCACACAAACACTCATTATAAGGTATGAGCCACACCCCTGTCTTTTAGCTCACCTGCAGTCCTGCACTTGTAATGCATTACCTGAACCTGTGGAACCTCACGTCCCAGCATAATGCATTACTGACACTTGCTGAACTACATGTCCCAGCATTCATATTTGCAATGCAACATAATAGATACATTGAGATGCTCCTGTCTCTATTATTAGAAGATTTTGGGCGACATTAAAGGTGAGAAAAGTCCTGAAATTCTATTTATTTGGAATGTTTCATAGCGTCAGCTGATCGGGGGCGTGTGGACTTTATATACCCACTGTAGACAGATGAAGATAATACATAGATCATAGCTGTCTCTTCAGATGACAGCAGCACCGGGCGAGGTGTCGGGCACAATATGGCGGCCATCTCCCACCTCCCTCTGATGTTCAGGTATTTTTGCAGACATTAAACATTCAGAGAGATCTCGTCCTCGTTATCTGACAGTTTTGATTCTCTCCATCTGTGAGCAGAATGATCCGGGCTGGGAATTGCGGCGCTCTCACCATACGGCTCCCCGTCTATTTATCTACAGAACCGTAAACTGCTGCAGGAAGGAGAGAACGCAATCTGCAGAGCCGCCGTGGTTTGTGTCCGGTGACCCAACAAGCTCCGCCTCCTGCGCCAGGTGACACCGCCGCCACCACTGCAGCCACACCGCTCAAAAGCCTGCAGAGGAATGTATCAAAAATATTTAACACAGGACTGTGGCCGAGAGTGGAGGTGTCTGCAGGTCTGGGTGTGTCTGCAGGTCCAGAGATGTCTGCAGGTCCGGAGGTGTCTGCAAGTCCAGAGGTGTCTGCAGGTCCAGAGGTGTCTGCAGGTCCGGGGGTGTCTGCAGGTCCGGGGGTGTCTGCAAGTCCAGAGGGGTCTGCAGGTCCAGAGGTGTCTGCAGGTCTCAGAGGTGTCTGCAGGTCCAGAGGTGCCTGCAGGTCCCAGAGGTGTATGCAGGTCCGGAGGTGTCTGCAGATCCAGAGGTGTCTGCAGGTCCATAGGTGTCTGCAGGTCCCAGAGGTGTCTGCAGGTCCGGGGTGTCTGCAAGTCCAGAGGTGTTTGCAAGTCCAGAGGTGTCTGCAGGTCCGGGTGTGTTTGCAGGTCCGGAGGTGTTGCAAGTCCAGAGGTGTCTGCAGGTCCCAGAGGTGTGTGGCAGGTCCAGAAGTGTTTGCAGGTCCAGGGGATGTCTGCAGGTCCAGAGGTGTCTCCAGGTCCAGGGGTGTCTGCAGGTCCGGGGTGTCTGCAGGTCCGGGGGTGTCTGCAGGTCCCAGAGGTGTCTGCAGGTCCAGAGGTGTCTGCAGGTCCCAGAGGTGTCTGCAGGTCCAGAGGTATCTGCAAGTCCAGAGGTGTCTGCAAGTCCAGAGGTGTCTGCAGGTCCGGAGATGACTGCAGGTCCAGAGGTGTCTCCAGGTGCGGGGGTGTCTCCAGGTGCGGGGGTGTCTGCAGGTCCGGATATGTCTGCAGGTCCGGGGGTGTCTGCAGCTCCAGAGGTGTCTGCAGGTCCGGGGTGTCTGCAGGTCCAGAGGTGTCTGCAGGTCCAGAGGTGTCTGCAGGTCCAGGGGTGTCTGCAGGTCCGGGGGTGTCTGCAGGTCCGGGGGTGTCTGCAGGTCCGGGGGTGTCTGCAGGTCCCAGAGGTGTCTGCAGGTCCAGAGGTGTCTGCAGGTCCCAGAGGTGTCTGCAGGTCTCAGAGGTGTCTGCAAGTCCAGAGGTGTCTGCAGGTCCAGAGGTGTCTGCAGGTCCAGAGGTGTCTGCAGGTACGGGAATGTCTGCGGGTCCAGAGGTGTCTGCAGGTCCCAGAGGTGCCTGCAAATCCAGAGGTGTCTGCAGGTCCGGGAGTGTCTGCAAGTCCAGAGGTGTCTGCAGGTCCGGAGGTGTCTGCAGGTCCAGAGGTGTTTGCAGGTCCCAGAGGTGTCTGCAGGTCCTAGAGGTGTCTGCAGGTCCAGAGGTGTCTGCAAGTCCAGAGGTGTCTGCAGGTCCAGAGGTGTCTGCAAGTCCAGGGGTGTTTGCAGGTCCAGAGGTGTCTGCAGGTCCAGAGGTGTCTGCTGGTTCAGAGGTGTCTGCAGGTCCCAGAGGTATCTGCAGGTCTAGGGTGTCTGCAGGTCCAGAGGTGTCTGCAGGTCCTAGAGGTGTCTGCAGGTCCCAGAGGTGTCTGCAGGTCCAGAGGTGTCTTCAGGTCCAGGGGTGTCTGCAAGTCCAGAGGTGTCTGCAGGTCCAGAGGTGCCTGCAGGTCCCAGAGGTGTCTGCAGGTCTGGGGGTGTCTGCAGGTCCAGAGGTGTCTGCAGGTCCTAGAGGTGTCTGCAGGTCCAGAGGTGTCTGCAGGTCCAGAGGTGTCTGCAGGTCCAGAGGTGTCTGCAGGTCCTAGAGGTGTCTGCAGGTCCAGAGGTGTCTGCAGGTCCAGAGGTGTCTGCAGGTCCAGAGGTGTCTGCAGGTCCAGAGGTGTCTGCAGGTCCAGAGGTGTCTGCAGGTCTGGAATAGAAGAATTCTGCAGGAAGAATTTGTCAAAAATAAAACATTTCTCACTGATGTTGCAGAGCGAAGAGTGAGAAGGGAGCGCCCTCTAGTGTGAGACATGGGAACAGCAGCCAACATGTGCTCTATGGAGACGCTCAGAGCAGATAAACCCCACTGGGTCACCCCAGCACTGACCCAGACGACCAGGGACACAGACATTAACCTTCTCACTGCCACAGACCACCAGGGACACAGACATTAACCCCTTCACTGCCCAGACCACCAGGGATACAGATGACTCGCCCCGGTGGGGGCCGTGGGGTACTCGGAACCGGGCCTTCTCAACGTCATCAGGGCTACGCAGGGGCGGAACTACACTGGTGCAGCTGGTGCAGCCGCACCAGGGCCCCGACCGGTTAGGGGGCCCCTTCAAGCCTGGAGGGGGGCCCCCAGCCGACCCCCGCAAGCCGCCGCCAGAGGAGAGGAGGGTCAGGCAAGGGAAGCAGAGAGCTTCCTGCTTCCCTTGCCTGATCCAGCCCCTCCTCTCCTCTGCTCCTCCGGCCCCTAGCAGACATCCGGCGCGGCTCCCAGGTAGGAGAGCATCGCGCCTGCGGCTCCCAGCGGCACCCACCCCCCCCTTTCCGGGCCGAGCCGACGGCCAGCAGCACCCCTTCCCCCCGGGCCGCGCTGACGGCCAGTAGCTCCGCCCCCCCGGTCCTCTCCTGCACCAGGGCCCCCGGGGGTGACGGTCCGCCCCTGGGGCTACGGGATGTCACTATGGCGTGACCCGGTCCGTGATCCCCTCGTCAGGCGATCAGTTACAATGGGGAGGTTGAAAAAGGGATGAAAATAAAAGTTTGCATTGTGACGCCACCCGTGGAGTGTGGCCGGTATAGCCGCTGCTGCAGTCGGGACCTCTGAGGATGATGGGAGTAGCAGCTGTGATGGTTCAGGTCTGAAGAGCGCGTCCCCAGGGCATCTTTATAGTCTATGGAGATGATAAGATTGTTGGTGGTGCAGGACTAGGGGTGACAGTCTCCTTTACCTTTATTGAAGTCAGAAGCAGGGTCATCCAGGGCTCAGGTCACAAGTGGTGTTTAGGGGTTATGGTGATGTGTCTGGCAGGTGACCCATGGCCGGGGGCATCACATGGGATTGCAGCACAGATCCTGTTCACATCAGCCTGTGTTACTGTGTGTGTGACGTGTGTTGTGTGAAGCCTGTCTGGTACACAGTGGGTTAACAGCTAAAGGATAGATGAGACCAATGAGTGGCCGAGAGAGCAGTGTGCGCTAACTGATCAGCCCAGGTGTGTGGGTGTGTCAGGTGGGTGTGTCAGGTGGGTGTGTCAGGTGAGTGTGTCAGGTGAGTGTGGGTGTGTCAGGTGAGTGTGGGTGTGTCAGGTGGTTATGGGTGTGGCAGGTGGGTGTGGGGTGTCAGGTGGTTATGGGTGTGGCAGGTGGGTGTGTCAGCCACGTTAAGAACCTGCCAGGTGTCTTTGTGAGACTGGAGATGGAACTCCGTGCAGTCCAGACCACTGAGATGTGAGGATGTGTGAGAGGTGATCAGTCCCTTTGAGACGTGAGGGGAGCCGGCCCTTCTCCCTGCGGGAGGCTCCTGTCCCTCTGTTGCTCGTGTGCGAGCCGGTGGCCATGAACGAGTTGTGATGTCTCCTGGAGTTGGGGAAACCATGGCTGACCCTGGAGGATGCTTGTTCAGGTATGGGGTGAAACATGTGCTGGAGGAGACCTTGGGGGACTCCTGGTGTACCCGAGAACTCAGGTTGCTAGACCCGGTTTAGTGCCTGGTAAGGACCGAGTCCACGGATGTATGGTGGACTAAGCGTGCCACGTATATGTGTGCCAGGCGGGCATAGCCGCCATGTTCTGTGTTATGTGAATAGCCCTTTGGGAGGCGAATGTGATGTGTTCATGTGTATAGCCCTGTGGGAGGCGTATATATGTGAACAGTGCCAGGCGGGCATAACCACCATTAGAACCAGACTGAGGTCTGCAAGGGTCGGTGGGGGACGCCTCGAGGTTCTGGTGAAAATGTGTTTTATGACTAAATGTAATGGAAATAATGTGATGAAATATCCTGTAATGTACCGAGGTGAAGATTGTTATGTGTGATGTAAACACTGCATTATGTTATGTGAGTAATAAGCGGTTTATGAAGGAACAATTAATAAACCCGCTGTTTATGTTACGTTACACATTGTAGTTGGTGTTAATTATGCGTGCAAGCGAGTTGAGGTTTTCCACACCTGGCGAGTCCTGAGGCCTCCCTGCTGCGCTGTTCACTGTGAGCCCTGGTTGCTTGAAGCTGTGCTGTGACCCTCTTCTCTCTATCTTGGCCGTGTGACAGGCGGCTCGAGCCCTTTTTGTGTTATGCTCACCTTCACTGCGTTGGGCATAAAAGTCCCTGGCGACCTCGGACTCCGGTGTCCATCCTGTGCCTCGTGATGGGGCAAGCTGGCTCTGCTCCACTCCCCACACCTACCCCTCCACTTCCCTCAGACCCTCACTTACGGGTCACTCACGCTGGCTAGTCAGTATCCTCAGACGGGCCTGGTGTGGCACCCAACCATAGGATGTTTTCTACAGTCCTCCTAAGAACTGAATTGCCTGACCCTGCCCCTAGACCAGAATTTATAGGGGACCTGCCCTGAACCCAGGCTTTAGAGCTCGCCCTTCTGGCCTTAAGTTGGGAAGGTGGTGTGTGTGTTTCACCTGAGGTGGGTACCTTTTCTTGCTTCCAAGCGTAGTATTGTGGCAACTAGACCCTGGGGCGCTACATTCCCCCTTAGTTAAATTCAGTACTCCTGGACTAAGGAAACACTTTTTGTACATGCAATATATAACAATGACAACACAGTAAATATTGAACAGAGTCTCAAAATGAAAAAGTACAAAAAACAAGAAGATGTTAAGAAAAACAGTCACTTTGGTGATTAATCCTTCCACCATTGGCTGATGAATAAGTATATTTACACCAAGTCTTTGCCACAACCAGTCCCGTGGTTAATGGTCCCTATTTAATTAAAAGTTCAAGAGCTCGAAAGCTCAAAAGTTCATACAGTAAAGTGTAGGCGCGGTACACTTGGTGGTTGCATTATTGCTTAGTTATTTGAAAACACACATATTCACACAGTGCTTAATAGAAAACAAACATATTTATATTGTAAACCTTGTCACATTTCTTTGACTAATTATCCCTGTAACGGGCTGGAGTCTGACCTACGTTGCTACGTGGGGACCTACGCAGTACAGGTATACTACTACACGTGGACCTACGTAACACTGGTGTTTCAGTTGGGCTATCTGAATCTGTAGTGTCTGCTACAGATGGAGCATGTGAACTACTTGCTGATGTCGGTGATTCTGGAATGGCAGCAAGTTGACTCTGACTCACCATGGGACTGACAGGCTCACCAATAGCAAGGGGCTGACTCTCTGGTTCGTGCTGGCTCTTCAGCTCTTAGAATCCGTACAGGCGATTTTGCTGCCCCTAGGGGAAAGGTCAGTACAGGGACCACAATAGCTCTATTGATCTGGGTCCAAGTCTTGGGGAAGTCTCCCAGTACAGTGCGGACCATCTCTTCCTTTGCTGGTTTGGGTGTAGACATTGTCAGGGACTCTCTTGGCTTTTCAGCTGCTCGGGGCATCTTTTCAGGTGATCTCTGGAGATGGTGGTTGAGGTTTCTCCCCCGTCTTTGCTGATCAGGCCGACCTTCAGAGGGTCAAAGTGAGAAGGCATCACGGTGTAGGGCTCTGCCTCCCAATGGTCATCCAATTTGTGAACCCGTCGCTTTCTCTTTAGGACCTGGTCTGCTGGTGCTTTCAGGTTGTATGTCCTCTCCTGCTTCTCTCTAGCCTTAGTCAGGTTTCTCTGAACACTGTCCTGCACCTGGCGATATCTCGGTTGGCGCTCGACATCCTAGTCTGTCTCTGGGAGGTTGTTTTCAAAGGTCAGTACCCCCATTTCTAGGTCAATAGGCAGTTTGCCCGGTCTGGCTCTCATCGACAAGGCGAGACTGAAGTTGGTGGAATTCACTGGATGTTGTTGTACAAGTCCACTAGATCTGGCAGCTTCTCCGACCACATGTTCCTCTCTTCTAGTGGGGGTGTTTTCAGCAGATCCATCACCACTTGGTTCATCTTCTCACACATGCTGTTTGTTTGGGGATGATACGGAGTGGTTGCAATGTCAGTACCCATTCCGGGTAGCCGTGGGGTCTGCAGAAGTGTGTCTGGAAAGCTCATGCTGCGGTCTTTGCTCTCAGGTCTTTCACAGGTACCACCACCAGGAATCGGGAGTAGTGGTCCACTATCGTGAGGGCATAGACATAGCCAGATCGGCTTGGTCAAAGGCCACTAACTCCAGGGGCTGTTTGGCGACATTGGGTTGCAATGGGGCCCGCTGGCTGTCACGGTCTTTCCTCCGGAGGCTGCAGGGGCCGCAGCTCCTGCACCACGCTTCGATGGTTGCTCTCATACCGACCCAGTAGAACCTCCCATGTAGCAATACTTCCAGCTTTTTCCACCCGAAGTGTTCGGCCCCGTCATGGTAGGCTTCCAGGACCATATGGGTGTTGTGAATTCATTGGAGCTCCCTCCAGTGGTTGTTGCTGGTGATGTAGCTGACTGTGTGGGCTTCACATGTGATGGGGATTGGCAATCTGGTTCTTGTAGCATATCATGGTTGGAAATGGATAATTCCTTGCCAGTTGTCTTTTGTTCCTGGAAGGAGTTCACATCTCTCTGGTTTCTTCTGCTCTGTGAAGATCTTTGCAAGCTAAGTGAATGTTTTTTTTTATATTGTGTGGCACACTTTTGTGTGCTTAAGGTTCTGCTTATGTTTTGTGTTATTCTGAGCTGTGAGTTTGCTATCTAGTCTGTATATTTGTTTATCTTCTCTCAGATAGAACGTTTTCTTCCTAGGAATTTTACCATTCACTATTATCTGTTATTTCCAGTTCTGCTGGCATTTGATTTATAGAAGTCTGCAGATATAGAGGGCGCCGAGTCTTAGTGACTCAGGGTAATTTTTGTACTATCTGCTGTTGGTGGTTTTTTATAGTGTTTTATACTAACCACAATAGTATTCTATCCTGCCTTTCCTATACAGCTAGTGTGGCCTCTTTTGCTAAACCTTATACTCTGCCTGTGTTTGTTTTTCCGTCTCTTGTTTCCCAGTTAATATCTGTGGGGGGCTTGCTATTCTTTTAGGGTTCTGCTCTGAGGCAAGACAGCTTTTCTTACATCCATTTTTAGGAGCACCAGACAATAATGAGTAGTGCACACTGATGAATGTGATTAGTACCTGCATTCATCCACCACCAGAAAAACTGCAAAAAATCAGTGCAAAAAATCTGCACAGGAATCACACAAAAAGCTCTCGGTTTATAATAAGTATTTTTTTTTCCAGTTTTCAACAAGTGCTATCAAAAAAGTATCAAAAACAGGGCTATTGGTCTGTACGTTTTTTGCAAAAAATATACGCAAGCTGCCTCACCTCGTCACGGTTGCCCTGACCGAGGCAGTCCCTAGCTGATGTGTGTATTTAAAACCTGTGTGTGTGAACATACCTCAATCCAGGCCCCAGCCAGGACTCCACTCTGTGGGCTTTTCCCTGTGAAACAGCTTGTGTGTGAACTACTCATAGGGGAAGGGTGGGTCACTTCCCTTTCCTGCGAACAGGAGACTAGGTACTGCCTCGGTCAGGGCAACCGTGACGAGGTGAGGCAGCTTGCGTATATTTTTTGCAATAAACGTACAGACCAATAGCCCTGTTTTTGATACTTTTTTGATAGCACTTGCTAAAAACTGGAAAAAAAAATACTTATTATAAACAGAGAGCTTTTTGTGTGATTCCTTGCACTGATTTTTTGCATCCGGAGCAGTTAGTTCTCCGGCTGTGCAGGGGTGTCTAGGTCTGGTTAGTTACATCCCACGGCTACATCTAGTTGCGGTGTGTAGTCCGGGATTGCAGTCAGTACAGTTACCAACGACTTATACGGAATCTGAATGTACTCCTGAGTCATCGGTTCATAACATATAGGCACCTCTCTTCGTGACCACTATCTGCCACACTAGCTCGTGGGTCCTAGGGTTGGTGTGCCGCCTACAGTTTACCGGCATAGATAAACAGCCTGCCTCTCTCCTTCCATAGTTGCTGTACCTCTTGTGGGGCGTCTAGGCCTGGGTGCATGTCTGTTTTTTGCAGTAACTCCTTGACCAGGCTGACAGCAGGGTCACTGTCCTGTGTCTCTGCCCAGTTGTGATGGGGCAACGGGTCTACAGTGACTTCTTGTCCCCCTGGTCGCTTGTCTTTCACTTTATGGGAACATTGGGACACCTTTTTACGGTGGAAAGCCGGTAGCTCTACTTCCTCCAGCTCTTCTGGATCTTCACCCCCGTCTGGCAGATGGGGCATTCTGGACAGGGCGTCAGAGTTGGCATTCTTGTGCCATGCCTGGTATTTGATGGTGAAGTTGTAAATAGAGAGCCAGGCCATCCAGCGCTGCTCTGGTGCACCTTGCTTGGCAGTGTCCAGGTGGGTCAGGGGGTTGTTATCCATGTAGATGGTAAACCTTGCAGCTGCCAGATAGTGCTTGAAGCGTTCTGTAACTGCCTACACTACTGCCAGGGACTCTAGCTTGAAGGACCTGTAGTTGTCAGGGTTCCTCTCTGTAGGCCTGAGCTTCCTGCTGTCGTAGGCAATCACTCTTTCTTTGCCTCTCTGCACTTGGGACAGTACGGCTCCCACTCCCACATTGCTGTAGTAAGGGTAGGCTTCTCCAGTCAGGGCCCTCTTCAGCTGCTGGAAGGAGTCTTCCTCTCTGGCCTTCTTGGCCTGGCCCGCCAAGAGATCTTGCAGGTGCGCGGCCATGTTGGTGAAACTTTTGATGAACCACTGGTAGTAGCCTACCAGTCCCAGGAACTGCCGCACCTCTTTGAGGTCTTGACCAACTCTGGATTGCGATGACCTAGTTGGGGTCTGGGGCCATGCCTTCCGCGCTCACCACATGACCTAGGTACTGCACCTTGGGTTTGAGGAGGTAGCACTTGGATGGCTTTACCTTCATTTACAAAATAACCGACAGACACAGGGGTGACAGTCTCCTTTACCTTTACTGAAGTCAGAAGCAGGGTCATCCAGGGCACAGTTCACAAGTGGTGTTAGGGGTCCGGAGCCTGGAAACAATTCAGGTTTTCCACACCTGGCGATCCTGAGGCCTCCTGCTGCGCTGTTCACTGTGAGCCTTGGCGGCTTTGAAGCTGTGCTGTGACCCTCTCCTCACTTGTCTGTCTTGGTCATGTAAGAGGTGGCTTGAGCTCTATTTACATTACTCTCCTTCCACTGCGTCTCCTGAGCTCTGTGTGCGGCTTCGTCTCATGAGCTCTGTGTGCGGCTGTGTCTCCTGAGCTCTGTGGTGCGGCTGTGTCTCCTGGCTCTGTGTGCGGCTGCGTCTCCGAGCTCTGTGATGGGCTGTGTCTCCTGAGCTCTGTGTACGGCTGCGTCTCCTGAGCTCTGTGTGCAGGCTGTGTCTCCTGAGTTCTGTGGTGTCGGCTGCGTCTCCTGAGCTCCTGTGTGCGGCTGTGTCTCCGAGCTCTGTGATGCGGCTGTGTCTCCGAGCTCTGTGTGCGGCTGCGTCTCCTGAGCTCTGTGGTGCGCTGTGTCTCCTGAGTTTTGTGGTACGGCTGGTCTCCTGAGCTCTGTGGTGCGGCTGTGTCTCCTGAGCTCTGTGGTGCGGCTGTGTCTCCGAGTTCTGTGGTGCGGCTGCTGTCTCCTGAGCTCTGGGCCTGTGTCTCCTGAGCTCTGTGGTGCGGCTGCGTCTCCTGAGCTCTGTGGTGCGGCTGTGTCTCCTGAGCTCTTGGTGGGCTGTGTCTCCTGAGTTCTTGGTGCGGCTGTGTCTCCTGAGTCTGTGATGCGCTGTGTCTCCTGAGCTCTGTGGTGCGGCTGTGTCTCCTGAGCTCTGTGGTGCGGCTTGTCTCCTGAGCTCTGTGTTGGGCTGCGTCTCCTGAGCTCTGTGATGCGGCTGTGTCTCCTGAGCTCTGTGGTGCGGCTGCGTCTCCTGAGCTCTGTGGTGGGCTGGTCTTCTGAGCTCTGTGGTGCGGCTGCGTCTCCTGAGCTCTGTGGTGCGGCGCGTCTCCTGAGCTCTCTGATGCGGCTGCGTCTCCTGAGCTCTTTGTGCGGCTGTGTCTCCTGAGTTCTGTGGTGCGCTGTGTCTCCTGAGCTCTGTGTGGGCTGTGTCTCCTGAGCTCTGTGGTGCGGCTGCGTCTCCTGAGCTCTGTGGTGCGGCTGTGTCTCCTGAGTTCTGTGGTGCAGCCGTGTCTCCTGAGTTCTGTGGTGCGGCTGTGTCTCCTGAGCTCTGTGGTGCAGCCGTGTCTCCTGAGCTCTGTGGTGGCGGCTGTGTCTCCGAGCTCTCTCTGGTGCAGTTGTGTCTCCGGAGCTCTGTGATGCGGCTGTGTCTCCTGAATTCTGTGGTGCAGCCGTGTCTCCTGAGCTCTGTGGTGCGGCTATGTCTCCTGAGCTCTGTGGTGCGGCTGTGTCTCCTGAGCTCTGTGGTGCGGCTTTGTCTCCTGAGCTCCGTGGTGCGGCTGTGTCTCCTGAGCTCTGTGTTGCGGCTGTGTCTCCTGAGCTCTGTGGTGCGGCTGTGTCTCCTGGGCTCTGTGATGCGGCTGTGTCTCCTGAATTCTGTGGTGCAGCCGTGTCTCCTGAGCTCTGTGGTGCGGCTGTGTCTCCTGAGCTCTGTGGTGCGGCTGTGTCTCCTGAGCTCTGTGGTGCGGATGTGTCTCCTGGGCTCTGTGGTGCGGCTGTGTCTCCTGGGCTCTGTGGTGCGGCTGTGTCTCCTGAGCTCTGTGGTGCGGCTGTGTCTCCTGAGCTCTGTGGTGCGGCTGTGTCTCCGGAGCTCTCTGGTGCGGTTGTGTCTCCGGAGCTCTGTGGTGCGGCTGTGTCTCCTGGGCTCTGTAGTGCGGCTGTGTCTCCGGAGCTCTGTGATGTGGCTGAGTCTCCTGAGCTCTGTGGTGCGGCTGTGTCTCCTGAGCTCTGTGGTGCGGCTGTGTCTCCTGAGCTCTGTGGTGCGGATGTGTCTCCTGGGCTCTGTGGTGCGGCTGTGTCTCCTGGGCTCTGTGGTGCGGTTATGTCTCCTGAGCTCTGTGGTGCGGCTGCGTCTCCTGAGCTCTGTGATGCGGCTGTGTCTCCTGAGCTCTGTGGTGCGGCTGTGTCTCCTGAGCTCTGTGGTGCGGCTGTGTCTCCGAGCTCTGTGATGCAGCTGTGTCTCCTGAGCTCTGTGGTGCGGCTGTGTCTCCGAGCTCTGTGATGCAGCTGTGTCTCCTGAGCACTGTGGTGCGGCTTCGTCTCCTGAGCTCTGTGTTGCGGCTGTGTCTCCTGAGCTCTGTGGTGCGGCTGTGTCTCCTGAGCTCTGTGGTGCGGCTGTGTCTCCTGAGCTCTGTGGTGCGGCTGTGTCTTCTGAGCTCTGTGGTGCGGCTGTGTCTCCTGAGCTCTGTGGTGCGGCGGTGTCTCCTGAGCTCTGTGGTGCGGCTGCGTCTCCTGAGCTCTGTGGTGCGGCTGTGTCTCCTGAGTTCTGTGGTGCAGCCGTGTCTCCTGAGCTCTGTGGTGTGGCTGTGTCTCCTGAGCTCTGTGGTGCGGCTGCGTCTCCTGAGCTCTGTGGTGCGGCTGTGTCTCCTGAGTTCTGTGGTGCAGCCGTGTCTCCTGAGTTCTGTGGTGCGGCTGTGTCTCCTGAGCTCTGTGGTGCAGCCGTGTCTCCTGAGCTCTGTGGTGCGGCTGTGTCTCCGGAGCTCTCTGGTGCAGTTGTGTCTCCGGAGCTCTGTGATGCGGCTGTGTCTCCTGAATTCTGTGGTGCAGGCCGTGTCTCCTGAGCTCTGTGGTGCGGCTATGTCTCCTGAGCTCTGTGGTGCGGCTGTGTCTCCTGAGCTCTGTGGTGCGGCTTTGTCTCCTGAGCTCCGTGGTGCGGCTGTGTCTCCTGAGCTCTGTGTTGCGGCTGTGTCTCCTGAGCTCTGTGGTGCGGCTGTGTCTCCTGGGCTCTGTGATGCGGCTGTGTCTCCTGAATTCTGTGGTGCAGCCGTGTCTCCTGAGCTCTGTGGTGCGGCTGTGTCTCCTGAGCTCTGTGGTGCGGCTGTGTCTCCTGAGCTCTGTGGTGCGGATGTGTCTCCTGGGCTCTGTGGTGCGGCTGTGTCTCCTGGGCTCTGTGGTGCGGCTGTGTCTCCTGAGCTCTGTGGTGCGGCTGTGTCTCCTGAGCTCTGTGGTGCGGCTGTGTCTCCGAGCTCTCTGGTGCGGTTGTGTCTCCGGAGCTCTGTGGTGCGGCTGTGTCTCCTGAGCTCTGTGGTGCGGCTGTGTCTCCTGGGCTCTGTGGTGCGGCTGTGTCTCCTGAGCTCTGTGGTGCGGCTGTGTCTCCTGAGCTCTGTGGTGCGGCTGTGTCTCCTGAGCTCTGTGGTGCGGCTGTGTCTCCTGGGCTCTGTAGTGCGGCTGTGTCTCCGGGAGCTCTGTGATGTGGCTGAGTCTCCTGAGCTCTGTGGTGCGGCTGTGTCTCCTGAGCTCTGTGGTGCGGCTGTGTCTCCTGAGCTCTGTGGTGCGGATGTGTCTCCTGGGCTCTGTGGTGCGGCTGTGTCTCCTGGGCTCTGTGGTGCGGATGTGTCTCCTGGGCTCTGTGGTGCGGTTATGTCTCCTGAGCTCTGTGGTGCGGCTGTGTCTCCTGAGCTCTGTGGTGCGGCTGTGTCTCCTGGGCTCTCTGGTGCGGTTGTGTCTCCGAGCTCTGTGGTGCGGCTGTGTCTCCTGAGCTCTGTGGTGCGGCTGTGTCTCCTGAGCTCTGTGGTGCGGCTGTGTCTCCTGAGCTCTGTGGTGCGGCTGTGTCTCCTGAGCTCTGTGTTGCGGCTGTGTCTCCTGAGCTCTGTGGTGCGGCTGTGTCTCCTGAACTCTGTGGTGCGGCTGTGTCTCCTGAGCTCTGTGGTGCGGCTGTGTCCCTGAGCTCTGTGGTGCGGCTGTGTTCCTGAGCTCTGTGGTGCGGCTGTGTCTCCTGAACTCTGTGGTGCGGCTGTGTCTCCTGAGCTCTGTGGTGCGGCTGTGTCTCCTGAGCTCTGTAGTGCGGCTGTGTCTCCTGAGCTCAGAATTTATAGGGGACCTGCCCTGAACTCAGGTGTAGAGCTCCCCCTTCTGGCCTGGAGTTGGGAAGGTGTTGAATGGTGTGTGTTTTCACCGGAGGTGGATGCCTTTTCTTGCTTCCAAGTGCAGTATTGTGACAACTGGACCCTGGGTGCCACACAGACATTAACCCTTTCACTGTCCCAGACCACCAGGGATACAGACATTAACCCTTTGACTGTCCAGACCACCAGGACACAGACATTAACCCTTCTCTGCTCCAGACCACCAGGGATACAGACATTAACCCCTTCTCTGCTCCAGACCACCAGGGATACAGACATTAACCCCTTCTCTGCTCCAGACCACCAGGGACACAGAGGAACACTCCACTGTCCGCTGAGGGTCGTAGTTCCCCCACAGATCTTCCTCTGCCCTGCAGCATGATGGGAGCTGTAGTCCTGCAGCGCCGCTGCCCTCAGTAAACATGGCGGCCTCCCAGTACAGACTCCCTGTGCCCTCAGTAAACATGGCGGCCTCCCAGTACAGACTCCCTGTGCCCTCAGTAAACATGGCGGCCTCCCTGTACAGACTCCCTGTGCCCTCAGTAAACATGGCGGCCTCCCTGTACAGACTCCCTGTGCCCTCAGTAAACATGGCGGCCTCCTGTCAGACTCACTGTGCCCTCAGTTAATTTGGCGGCCCCTCACTGTACGATCAGATGTGCCCTCAGTAACATGGCGCCTACCTGTACTGCTCCCGTGCCCTCAGTAAACATGGGCGCCTCCCTGTACAGACTCCCCTGTGCCCTCGTAAACATGGCGGCCTCCCTGTACAGACTCCCTGTGCCCTCAGTTAACCCAGGGGCCTTCCCTGTACAGACTCACTGTGCCCTCAGTAAACATACCTGTTCGACTGCCTGCCCTGTAAAAGACTTCAACCTTTTGCCCTCAGTAAACAGGGGCCTCCCATTACAGCCCTCCCTCGTGCCCTCAGTACACATGCGGGCCTCCCTGTACAGACTCCCTGTGCCCTCAGTAACATGGCGCCTCCTGTACAGACTCCCTGTGCCCTCAGTAAAATGGGGCCTATCCCTGTACAGATCCTGTGCCCTCAGTAAACATGGCGGCCTCCCTGTACAGACTCCCCGTGCCCTCAGTAAACATGGCGGCCTCCCTGTACAGACTCCCTGTGCCCTCAGTAAACATGGCGGCCTCCCTGTACAGACTCCCTGTGCCTCAGTAAACATGGCGGCCTCCCTGTACAGACTCCCTGTGCCCTCAGTAAACATGGCGGCCTCCCTGTACAGACTCCCTGTGCCCTCAGTAAACATGGCGGCCTCCCTGTACAGACTCACCGTGCCCTCAGTAAACATGGCGGCCTCCTGTACAGACTCCCGTGCCCTCAGTAAACATGGGCCTCCTGTACAGACTCCGTGCCCTCAGTAAACATGGCGGCCTCCCTGTACAGACTCCCTGTTGCACCTCAGTAAACATGGCGGCCTCCTGTACAGACTCCCGTGCCCTCAGTAAACATGGGGCTCCCTGTACAGACTCCGTGCCTCAGTAAACATGGCGGCCTCCCTGTACAGACTCCCTGTGCCTCAGTAAACATGGCGGCCTCCTGTCAGACTCCTGTGCCTCAGTAACATGGCGGCCTCCTGTACAGACTCCTGTGCCCTCAGTAAACATGGCGGCCTCCCTGTACAGATCCCTGTGCCCTCAGTAAACATGGCGGCCTCCCTGTACAGGACTCCTGTGCCTCAGTAAACATGGCGGCCTCCCTGTACAGACTCCACGTGCCCTCAGTAAACATGGCGGCCTCCCTGTACAGACTCCCGTGCCCTCAGTAAACATGGCGGCCTCCCTGTACAGACTCCCTGTGCCCTCAGTAAACATGGCGGCCTCCCTGTACAGACTGCCTGTGCCCTCAGTAAACATGGCGGCCTCCCTGTACAGACTCCCTGTGCCCTCAGTAAACATGGCGGCCTCCCTGTACAGACTCCCTGTGCCCTCAGTAAACATGGCGGCCTCCCTGTACGACTGCTGTGCTCCTCAGTAACTGTGTGGGCGTCCTGTACAGACTCCCTGTGCCCTCAGTAAACATGGCGGGCCTCCCTGTACAGACTCCCTGTGCCCTCAGTAAACATGGCGGCCTCCCTGTACAGACTCCCTGTGCCCTCAGTAAACATGGCGGCCTCCCTGTACAGACTCCCTGTGCCCTCAGTAAACATGGCGGCCTCCTGTACAGACTCCCTGTGCCTCAGTAACATGGCGGCCTCCCTGTACAGACTCCTGTGCCCTCAGTAAACATGGGGCCTCCCTGTAAGACTCCCTGGCCTCAGTAAAATGGGGCTCCCTGTACCTTTCTGTCCTCAGTAACATGGCGGCCTCCCGTACAGACTCCCTTCTCGTAAACAGGCGGCCTCCTGTCAGACCCCGGCTCAGTAACTGCGCCTCCCTGACAGATCGTGCCCCAGTAACATGGCGGCTCCCGTACAGACTCCTGTGCCCTCAGCATGGCGGCTCCCTGTCAGCTCCGTGCCCTCAGTAAACATGGCGGCCTCCCTGTACAGACTCCCGTGCCCTCAGTAACATGGCGGCCTCCCTGTACAGACTCCTGTGCCCTCAGTAAACATGGCGGCCTCCTGTACAGACTCCCTGTGCCCTCAGTAACCATGGCGGCCTCCCTGTACAGACTCCCTGTGCCCTCAGTAAACATGGCGGCCTCCCTGTACAGACTCCCTGTGCCCTCAGTAACATGGCGGCTCCTGTACAGACTCCTGTGCCCTCAGTAACATGGCGGCCTCCCTGTACAGACTCCTGTGCCCTCAGTAACATGGCGGCCTCCTGTACAGACTCCCTGTGCCCTCAGTAAACATGGCGGCCTCCCTGTACAGACTCCTGTGCCCTCAGTAAACATGGGGCCTCCCTGTACGACTCCCTGTGCCCTCAGTAACATGGCGGCCTCCTGTACAGACTCCTGTGCCTCAGTAAACATGGCGGCCTCCCTTACAGACTCCCTGTGCCCTCAGTAAACATGGCGGCCTCCCTGTACAGACTCCCCGTGCCTCAGTAAACATGGCGGCCTCCCTGTACAGATCCCGTGCCTCAGTAAACATGGCGGCCTCCCTGTACAGACTCCCTGTGCCCTCAGTAAACATGGCGGCCTCCCTGTACAGACTCCCTGTGCCCTCAGTAAACATGGCGGCCTCCCTGTACAGACTCCTGTGCCCTCAGTAAACATGGCGGCCTCCCTGTACAGACTCCCTGTGCCCTCAGTAACATGGGGCCTCCCTGTACAGACTCCCTGTGCCCTCAGTAAACATGGCGGCCTCCCTGTACAGACTCCCTGTGCCTCAGTAAACATGGGCCTCCTGTACAGACTCCCTGTGCCCTCAGTAAACATGGCGGCCCTGTACAGACTCCCGTGCCCTCAGTAAACATGGCGGCTCCCTGTACAGACTCACTGTGCCCTCAGTAAACATGGCGGCCTCCTGTACAGACTCCCTGTGCCCTCAGTAAACATGGCGGCCCTGTACAACTCCCTGTCCTCAGTAACATGGGGCTCCCTGTACAGACTCCCGTGCCTCAGTAAACATGGCGGCCTCCCTGTACAGACTCCCCGTGCCCTCAGTAAACATGGGCTCCGTACAACCGCCTCATACATGCGCTCCCTGTACAGACTCCGTGCCTCAGTAAACATGGTCCGTCGATCCCTGCCTCAGTAACAGGCCTCCTCATCCTGTGCCCTCAGTAAACATGGCGGCCTCCTGTACAGACTCCTGTGCCTCAGTAAACATGGCGGCCTCCTGTACAGACTCCCGTGCCCTCAGTAACATGGGGCCTCCTGTACAGACTCCCCGTGCCCTCAGTAACATGGCGGCCTCCTGTACAGACTCCCGTGCCCTCAGTAAACATGGCGCCTCCCTGTACAGCTCCTGTGCCCTCGTAAACTGGGCCTCCCTGTACAGACTCCCGTGCCCTCAGTAAACATGGCGGCCTCCCTGTACAGACTCCCTGTGCCCTCAGTAAACATGGCGGCCTCCCTGTACAGACTCCCGTGCCCTCAGTAAACATGGCGGCTCCCTGTACAGACTCCCCTGTGCCCTCAGTAAACATGGCGGCCTCCCTGTACAGACTCACTGTGCCCTCAGTAAACATGGCGGCCTCCCTGTACAGACTCCCTGTGCCCTCAGTAAACATGGCGGCCTCCCTCTACAGACTCCCTGTGCCCTCAGTAAACATGGCGGCCTCCCTGTACAGACTCCCCGTGCCCTCAGTAAACATGGCGGCCTCCCTGTACAGACTCCCTGTGCCCTCAGTAAACATGGCGGCCTCCTGTACAGACTCCCTGTGCCCTCAGTAAACATGGCGGCTTCCCTGTACAGACTCACTGTGCCCTCAGTAAACATGGCGGCCTCCCTGTACAGACTCCCTGTGCCCTCAGTAAACATGGCGGCCTCCCTGTACAGACTCCCTGTGCCCTCAGTAAACATGGCGGCCTCCTGTACAGACTCACTGTGCCCTCAGTAAACATGGCGGCCTCCCTGTACAGACTCCCCGTGCCCTCAGTACACATGGCGGCCTCCCTGTACAGACTCCCCGTGCCCTCAGTAAATATGGCGGCCTCCCTGTACAGAATCCCTGTGCCCTCAGTAAACATGGCGGCCTCCCTGTACAGACTCCCCGTGCCCTCAGTAAACATGGCGGCCTCCCTGTACAGACTCCCTGTGCCCTCAGTAAACATGGCGGCCTCCCTGTACAGACTCCCTGTGCCCTCAGTAAACATGGCGGCCTCCCTGTACAGACTCCCTGTGCCCTCAGTACACATGGCGGCCTCCCTGTACAGACTCCCTGTGCCCTCAGTACACATGGCGGCCTCCCTGTACAGACTCCCTGTGCCCTCAGTAAACATGGCGGCCTCCCTGTACCTACTCCCTGTGCCCTCAGTAAACATGGCGGCCTCCCTGTACAGACTCCCCGTGCCCTCAGTAAACATGGCGGCCTCCCTGTACAGACTCCCCGTGCCCTCAATAAACATGGCGGCCTCCCTGTACAGACTCCCCGTGCCCTCAGTACACATGGCGGCCTCCCTGTACAGACTCCCCGTGCCCTCAGTAAATATGGCGGCCTCCCTGTACAGAATCCCTGTGCCCTCAGTAAACATGGCGGCCTCCCTGTGCCCTCAGTAAACATGGCGGCCTCCCTGTACAGACTCCCTGTGCCCTCAGTAAACATGGCGGCCTCCCTGTACAGACTCCCCGTGCCCTCAGTAAACATGGCGGCCTCCCTGTACAGACTCCCCGTGCCCTCAGTAAACATGGCGGCCTCCCTGTACAGACTCCCTGTGCCCTCAGTAAACATGGCGGCCTCCCTGTACAGACTCCCTGTGCCCTCAGTAAACATGGCGGCCTCCCTGTACAGACACCCGTGCCCATCACAAACATGGCGGCCGCGGCTTCCGGCTCCGCCCCCGGGTGACACATGGCGGCTCCTGGGTCATCACCTGGAGGGAGACGTGTCCTGGAAGAGCAGGATGGTGAGAAAGAAGCGGGAGCGGCGGAGCCTGGCCACTGAGGTGAGGAGGCGGGAGGGGGTGACGTCACAGACACAGGGGGGAGCTGCCCCAGTAACCAGACAGGTGCAATCACCATAGCAACCGACTCTGAGCCGCCATGTCCGGGGACTGCGGCCGCCGTGTACCCTGTGCTCATAACCTCATCCCTCCATGTCCTTCTCCTGCAGATAGACGGAGGTGGAGGAGAAGCTGGAGACCTGCAGGAGCAACATGGACGACATCGACTACAGACTGCGGAGAACTGAGCTGACCGAGGAGGGGAGGTGAGAGGAGAGGAGGAGAGGGGGAGAAGAAAGAGAGGGAGGAGGGGAGAGAGACGAGAGGGAGGAGGGGGAGAAGAAAGAGAGGGTGGGAGGGAGGAGGGGGAGAAGAAAGAGAGGGAGGGAGGGAGGAGGGGGGTGAGAGGAAGGGTGGAGAGGGAGGAGGAGGGGGGATAGAAAAGAGAGGGCAGTGGAGAGGGTGAGAGGAAGGATGGAGGGGAGGGTGAGAGGAGGGGGGTGAGAGGGGAGGGAGAGGAGTGAGCGGGGGGGGGGGGGGGGGGGAGGGGAGTAAGGAGGGGGGGTGAGAGGGGAGGGAGGATGGGGGTGAGAGAGGGGAGTAAGGAGGGGGGTGAGAGAGAAGAGGGGAGGGAGGAGGGGGGTGAGAAAGGAGAGGGGAGTAAGGAGGGGGGGGAGGGGAGTGAGCAGGGGGGGTGGGAGAGGAGAGGGGAGTGAGCGGGGGGGGGGGGGGGAAGGTGAGAGAGGGGAGGGAGTGAGGAGGGGGGGGGAGAGAGGGGAGGGAGTGAGGAGGGGGTGAGAGAGGGGAGGGAGTGAGGAGGGGGTGAGAGAGGGGAGGGGAGAAAGGAAGGGGGTGAGAGGAGAGGGGAGTGAGCAGGGGGGGTGAGAGAGGAAGTGGGTGAGAGGGGCGAGAGGAAGGGGGTGAGAGGAGAGGGGAGTGAGCAGGGGGGGGTGAGAGGAGAGGGGAGTGAGCAGGGGGGGTGAGAGAGTAGAGGGAGTGAGGAGGAGGTGAGAGAGGGGAGAGAGAAAGGGGGTGAGAGGAGAGGGGAGTGAGCAGGGGGGTGAGAGAGAGGAGGGGGGTTAGAGGGGAGAGAGGAGTGAGCAGGGGGGGTGAGAGAGGGGAGAGAGGAAGGGGGTGAGAGGAGAGGAGTGAGCAGGGGGGGGGTGAGAGAGGAGAGGGGAGAGAGAGAAGGGGGTGAGGGGAGAGAGGAAGGGGGTGAGGGGAGAGAGGAAGGGGGTGAGAGGAGAGGGGAGTGAGCAGGGGGGGTGAGGAGAGGGGTGAGAGGAGGGGGGTGAGAGGGGAGAGAGGAGGGAGAGGAGTGGAGCAGGGAGGGGTGGGAGAGGAGAGGGGAGTGAAGGAGGGGGGGTGAGAGAGGAGAGGGGAGGGAGGATGGGGGGTGAGAGAGGAGAGGGGAGGGAGGAGGGGGGTGAGAAAGGAGAGGGGAGTGAGCAGGGGGGGTGGGAGAGGGGAGGGAGCGAGGAGGGGGTGAGAGGGGAGGGAGCGAGGAGGGGGTGAGAGGGGAGGGAGTGAGGAGGGGGTGAGAGAGGGGAGGGGAGAAAGGTAGGGGGTGAGAGAGGAAGGGGGGTGAGAGGAGAGGGGAGTGAGAGGGGGGGTGAGAGAGGGGAGAGAGGAAGGGGGTGAGAGGAGAGGGGTAGTGAGCAGGGGGGGTGAGAGAAGAGGGTAGTGAGCAGGGGGGGTGAGAGAAGAGGGTAGTGAGCAGGGGGGGTGAGAGGAGAGTGAGCAGGGGGGGTGAAAGTAGAGGGAGGGGGGAGGAGGAAGGGGGGTGAGGAGAGGGGAGTGAGCAGGGGGGGTGAGAGGAGAGGGGAGGTGAGCAGAGGGGGGTGAGAGAGGAGAGGGGAAAGAGGAAAGGGGTGAGAGGAGAGGGGAGTGAGGGGGGGGGTGAGGGAGTAGAGGGAGTGAGGGAGGGGGTGAGAGGGGAGGGGAGAGAAAGGGGGTGAGAGGAGAGGGGAGTGGAGAGAGAGGAGGGGGGTTAGAGGGGAGAGAGGAGTGAGCAGGGGGGGTGAGAGAGGGGAGAGAGGAAGGGGGTGAGAGGAGAGGGGAGTGAGCATGGGGGGTGAGAGGGGAGAGAGGAAGGGGGTGAGGGGAGAGGGGGAGAGAGGAAGGGGGTGAGAGGGAGAGGGCAGTGAGCAGGGGGGGTGAGGAGAGGGGAAAGAGGAAGGGGGTGAGAGGAGAGGGGAGTGAGCAGGGGGGTGACAGAGTAGAGGGAGTGAGGAGGGGGTGAGGGAGGGGAGAGAGGAGGGGGGTTGAGAGGGGAGAGAGGAGTGAGCGGGGGGGGTGGGGAGAGGAGAGGGGAGTGAGCAGGGGGGGTGAGAGAAGAGTGAGGTAGGAGGGGGATGAGAGAGGAGAGGGAGAAGTTGGCAGGAGGGGTAAGCAAGAGAGAAGGGGAAGTGATCAGGAGAGAGGAATGAGTTGGTGAGGGTGGGTGTAGTGTGGAAGGTGAGCTGGGGGAAGAGGGAAAGAAGTGAGGAAGGGAGGTTTAGGGAAAAGATGGTGGCTGGGAAGGTAAGAGGAGTGTAGGGATGTGAGCGGGGGAGGGGTATTCACTCTCTCAATCACCCAGTCCACTGATACAATGTGTCTCTCCCTGTGATCTGCAGCAGAAGTATTTTATCCCCCCTGTGTTGGTGCCCTGTATGTGTTGGCGCCCCCGCCCCCCTGTGTGTTGCTCACTTTGTTTCCTTGTTTTCCTGATTTGACATCTTTTCTCATATTGTTAAGGAAATTGTTGGAGAAGGAGAAGAGTGCGCTCACCAACAAGATGACGTATTATGGTAAGTACAGGGAGGGGCTTGTGTAGACCTTCATTGCTTATAAGCAGGACATAACATAAGAATGGTATTATGGGGGATAAGGGGGCCGGGCCCAGTGTTGTATTGCGTGGGATGAGGGGGCCGGGCACAGTGCGGTATTACGCGGGATGAGGGGTCGGGCACAGTGCGGTATTACGCGGGATGAGGGGGCCGGGCCCAGTGCGGTATTGCGCGGGATGAGGGGGCCAGGCCCAGTGTGGGATGAGGGGTCAGGCACAGTACGGTATTACGCGGGATGAGGGGGCCAGGCCCAGTGCGATATTACGTGGGATGTGGGGGCCGGGCCCAGTGCGGTATTGCTCGGGATGAGGGGGCCAGGCACAGTACGGTACTACGTGGGATGAGGGGGCCAGGCACAGTACGGTACTACATGGGATAAGGGGGCCAGGCACAGTACGGTATTACATGGGATAAGGGGGCCAGGCACAGTACGGTACTACATGGGATGAAGGGTCAGGCACAGTACGGTATTACGCGGGATGAAGGGGCCAGGCCCAGTGCGGTATTGCGCGGGATATGGGGTCGGGCACAGTACGGTATTACGCGGGATGTGGGGGCCAGGCCCAGTGTGGTATTGCTCGGGATGAGGGGGCCAGGCACAGTACGGTACTACATGGGATGAGGGGGGCAGGCATAGTACGGTACTACATGGGATGAGGGGGCAGGCACAGTACGGTACTACATGGGATGAGGGGGGCAGGCACAGTACGGTACTACATGGGATGAGGGGGCCAGGCACAGTACGGTACTACATGGGATGAGGGGGCAGGCACAGTACGGTACTACATGGGATGAGGGGGGCAGGCACAGTACGGTACTACATGGGATGAGGGGGCCAGGCACAGTACGGTACTACATGGGATGAGGGGGCCAGGCACAGTACGGTACTACATGGGATGAGGGGGCCAGGCACAGTACGGTACTACATGGGATGAGGGGGCCAGGCACAGTACGGTATTACATGGGATAAGGGGGCTGGGTGTAACACTGGGTACGGTATTATACAGGAATATGGCGGTGGTTTCAGACTGACACAAGTTCTTGTTTCTTCTTTCAGAGAAGGAGCTGAAATCTCTACGCCGTGAGAACCGTAAGAACGCCATGATGTCCTTCGCCCTCTTCTTCCTCGTCGTTCTGGTGTACTACTGCTGGACCATGTGAGCGGCCCTGCCGCCGAGGACGATCCGCAGAGACTCATCCATGATGTCAGATATGAATGTCGGGGGGGGGCGCCGAGGAGCAGCTTCCAGGTTCTGCACCACATTCCGGCTCCTGACCCCTCCCCTGAGGATCTGTGCAATCACCGCAGCTGCCTGGAAAGATTGTTGTTTGATACAGTGTAATGAGTGGCTGTAATGTCACCTGTCCGCTGATGACATAATTTCTACCCGTGTGATGACTATGGAGAATGGGTCTTTCCATACACTTGGTATATGAAAATAAAGTGTTCTTTTCTTTTTTCACATCCTGAGCTCCAATCTGTTACGAGGGATGGTACAGTGGTAAGGGAATCAGGTAGCAGGATGTTAAGATGGGTAAAGACATTCAGGGGATCTAGTCTGACCCTTGGACTGGAGGTGCCTGGCTCACCCTGCTCTCAGAAGGTGAGGAGGTCTGGGTCGCCACCCTAGCCCTATGCTTCTGATAAACTCTAGGCTAAGAGCCCCTACCTCCACCCACGAACAGGGAAAACACAGCAACTCTGAAGGAATGGAATAGCAGTAGTACCTGCACGTCTTCACTGCACAGGGTCCAAGTAGAGACTAAACTCTATCTGCAACACCTGGTGGACGGAAGTGGAACTATTTAAAGGCAGAGGGAGATCTGAAAGCTCTGAAACACCCCTCCTCCACCTGCAGAACCGCACTGCGATACAGCAGCATCTGCAGATTAACATTCAATGTGCCAAAGGAAATTAATTCATATTTAACCACAGCAGCAACACACATGGCCTGAAAAGCAGCCAGTCAGCACGTGACACAATCCTTCTGGTATGGAAGTGCATGAGGCAGTGTGTATCTGTATACACGGGGCTGCTTGTGATCCACCCATTGCTGCAACTGGATATTGCAGGCCGCATTGTTTCTTTTGGCCTAGATTTGATGTTTTTCACTTTTTTTTAATGCAAAACGAGCCCTCCGCACCCCTTCCCCACCCTGGGGCTGTATACCAAATCCAGGCACCCTACCTCCAGTGACCCTACTCCACCGCTTCTCCCGCTACACCTGGATTATGCTGTAAAATGGATTCCAATTTTTACCTAAAAAGAAATCTCTCTAAATTTGGGATGTTTCTTATAAAATGTATAATATGGTACATTTAAAGCACCACTCCAGGGCTCATATACAAATAAAAAAAACATTGGAATGATGCATTGGTACTAACTCTCCTAAGGTAGTGAGAAAGCAAAAAAACACAATGTAAATGCACGCCTGACCAGGCAAACATGGGAGCGGTGTATGTCCCTCAATGAAGACTACAAGAAAGAGATGTTACGGCGAGAATCATTTCTCCTTCGCTTCATTGGGAGAGACTGGAACCACGGGACGTCCCTGCAGTGGGGATAAATGTACTATTACTATAGAAGTATCAGTTCTTGCCTATTCTGCCCTGGTGCGCTGGACCTTCCCGCCTTGCTGTGTATTTTCTAATGGAAATGTGGACCGTGTAACAATTAGGAAAGGTATGACCTAAGGACATGTAGCTTCTGTACAAGGCTGTAGAACAGATGCCAGGTGATGGGTGACTACAGCCTGCGTAGAGTGCGCCCTAACCCTGAACGGAGAAAGGAGATCGGGCCTTCACCCTATACGCCTCCATAATGGTCACCTTACAGGCGGCCAGGCCCTTGTATGGGCCTTCTGAAATGATAATCAAAGAAGTGGAATGTCTGAATGGAGCGATGGTTGACATGTAGCTCTTCATGTGCACCGGGAGGATGAGTGGGCACAGGGAAAGACAATGGTAAGGTGAAAAGCCGAGACCAACTTAGGAAGAAGAATGGAACTGGCAGCAACATCAATTAGTCCATGGACAAGATAAGAGCGATAGAGGGCACCCAACTCCGAAACCTGTCTCATGGAGGTGATAGCTAGAAGAAGAGTCACCTTACAGGAGAGATGAACCAGTGAGATGTCTTCAATTGGCTTAAAGGGTGAAGACAGAACACAAGATTGAGATCCCACCAAGAGGTGGCCGAGCAGTAACCAAGTCCTGGAGAAAAGGCCTGACATACAGTTTAGAGGCCAGATCTCTCAGAAATAAAATAGCCAATGGGGACACCTTACCTTGAGGGACATCGGGGCAACTCTCTATACTCACAGCAATGAAGACTTCCAAGTGCGATGGTAGACAGCGACGTGGAAGCTTTCGTGCACTAATCACAGCCTGGATTTGGGTCATGATTCCTTCAGAATCGCGGCTTCATCAGCCATGCTGTTGGGCGTAAGAGCAGACCCTGGAAAAGATCTGGATGGTCCTGGAGAAGCCACCCACGTCTTAGGAGACATCCCATCTGCAAACCAGGATCTTCAAAGTCAATCCAGTGCCATGAGGATGATGGGAATTCCCTCTGCCCTGATCTCCAAAAGCCTGAGTATCAGTGGAAATGGGTATGGAAAAGTCTCTGCCATTGCTGATCGACTCCCGAGTTCTGCCGCACTGGTTAATATATGCCACCATGATGTCTGCACTGGACAGGCAGTGCCAAGGAACACATGCCAGGGGGACAGCTCCAAGTTATAATACGTTAATTGGGTGAAGCCTCTCCCGTCTCTTCCATTAGTCCTGAATGTGGAAATGACAGATACATCTTCCTGTCTAAACACGAGCATCCATTGTCTTATCTGCCACTGAATAGGGCCAATGGAGCAACCGATACAACGGGTGACTTTAACCCCTATACAAGAGACTTAAGGATAGGGACAGGTAGGTGAACGGGTTGATTCAGAGAATGCACCAACCTGTCCCAACAAGACAGAGGAGCGTTAAATGACCCTGTACAAGCACCTCAGAAGCCGCCACCATCTGCCTAGGATTGTCATGCAGAAGCGGAGAGAGTCTTCTTGCCTCAGGATCCTGATGCCGGACTGAAGAGCTGATCCTCTGAGAGCCAGACTCACATGGACTCTCCAATATGATCCCCAGGAAATGTAGTCGCTGCACCTGACCAGAGAGGACCTGAAAGGAGCCAGGGTGTCTAAGACAATCTGAAGGTCCTTAAAGAGCTTTGATGAGAATATCATCCACTTAGGGGATCACCACAATCCTGTCTGATGAAGTGCAAAACCCTTGGCACAGGGGCCTAGCAGAAGGGCAGTGCCACAAAGCTGACAAAACCTCTGACCAGCTGGGAATATGTAGGTAAGAATCCCGAATATCAACTGAAGGTAAAACTCCCTGGATTCCATGGAGGTGATGACTCCATTCTTAAGTGGCGCAGCCCAGAACTTCTCATTCAGTAGCCGTGTCCACAATGGGCCGCACTGAGCCATCCTTCTTAAATCAAGTAAAACCCCCAGAAACGGTTTAGAGACGTAAAGATCCCTATGTGAAGAAGAGACAGCATGGGCTAGCCAAAACTAGATCTTATATAGGAGTTCCTGAAAAATCGGTCCTACGGGGAGCATGGTGAATACTATTCTGTGGCTAGAGATGACTCCTCTGACCTAGATGTCCTTGATTGCCGCTGGAAGAGACGCTGGCCAGCCGTGAGGTGGTGCATTGGCCTTAAGGACCCGTTACACACAACGATATTGTAAACTATATCATTGCTACTTCACCGGTTTGGTGACGTCGCAGCGATGTCGAAACAACATCGTTGTGTGTGACACGTATCAACGATAACTCGTTGATTGTAGATTTATGGCCAGGACCATGAATCTATCGTTGGTCTCCTGCTGGACAGCCAGCATCGACGTGTGTGACAGCGGTAGACCAACAATGAATAAGCTCCCAGTGCCCCACAGCAAGCGTTGGGAGCAGGTAACCATGGTAAACAGCGGGTAACTAAGCGCCGCGCTCTGCTTAGTTACCCGCTGTTTACCAGCATTCTCGCTGGTGAGTCTGCCTGTGTGACAGCTCACCAACGATCAGTTCACAATGTGGCAGTGATCCACATTGCAGCATGTAACCCAGGCTTTAGCTGCCTCTAGACATTGAGGGCTTGCTCCCTGGACCACTCAGTCACCAGGATGGTGTAGGGATGAACAATGGTGTCCTTCCTCCCTGGAGAAACAAAGTTCTGACTTGACAGCTAGGGCCATTTGCCGGTGGAAAGGAATAAGGACCTGAACTGGAGAGGTGTCCTTCTGTCACCAATGTCCAAAGTACTGACGAGCCCCCTGAATAGGCACACCTGTAACAGATTTCTTAGAAGATCTGCCTTCCAAGTCTTGAGCCATCGCTGAATGGGAATGGGCCGCGCCGCTATCTATCAAAGGTTGACTTGTCCTTTAGTCTCCAAATTGTGATTTATTCAACGTGTTTCAGAGAGAATCTCCATCAGGAATTTCATCACATTCATGAGATCTCCATCAGAATGTCATGAAATTCCTGATGAAGGACTAAATCACAATTTGGAGACTAAAGGAATAAGTCATACTTCGATAGATAGCAGCGCGGCCCATTCCTATTCATCTCTGGCGTTTATGTATCACTGATACTCGGGACTGCAGCGGCTATCTCATGATCTAATCAGATCATAGGTGTTCCATGGTAGTTGTGTCCTACACAACCACACCAGGTGAGCACCACCTTGTCATTCAATCTGTGTTTTGTGAAGTAAACCCGATTGCGCTTTTTTTGCCCATATATCTTACAGTGTAGGCAAAATACTAGACTATGTAGATATCCAAGTGGCATCAAAAGCTGGGTACAAGGTAAAATCTGTTGGCTCAGATGCTGACTTGGCTATGGACTTTGATACACAAGTTGTATCCCTCAGAGCTATTACCTCCGCAAGAGGGACGGTGGTGGTCCTTGACAGATGAGACGTGTATCCAGAATACAAAGGGAGGACCAAGACACAACCATTTACGCTAAGAAGAGCTACAACATCTCCATTCGACTATGGGGCTGGATACTCCTATTTCTTATGAAGCACCACCACAAAGTTCGTGTGGTTCAAAAAAGATATAGCCACAAGTCTGCCCCTTCCAAAGAACCCTGACTCAGTGGAGGGACGGGGATCTGCCTCTGTGACCCTTAAGGTACCGTCACACACGGCAATTTTGCTAGACAATGTCACTGGCAATTTGCTGGTTGCAGTGAAATCATGGACACATTGTTCTATTTTGTTGCTGTGTACAAATGTAACAATGTGTCCATGATTTCACTGCAACCAGCAAATTGCCAGTGAAATTGTCTAGCAATGTTGCTGCATGTGACGATACCTTTAGAGATAAGATTATAGATGAAACAAGACTCTTCATCACCTCGGTTAACTCATCAGAACCTCAGGACAGAGGGAACGGAACTGTGTGTCAGGATTTTGGCTCTTCCAGATTACCTTTGGTGTCTCCTCACCCTTATCCAAGATGGCATCTGCTACTTCATCCTGTCCATGTGTTCTTGCTTATAAAAGCTAGGGTCCGTCTTCTAGGCTTTGCTTGAATCTCTGGCTCCTCTGTGCATCTCTAACCATTCCAGGTGGCGCTCCTTAGGTGATTTACACCTGCACCCAGTTGCCTCCCAGCGTCAAGCTGCTCTATCAAGGGATTGTTCTGCTGCGGTTATTGCCAGCCAGCTCCACTTCACGGTAGCTCTTTTGGTGTAAAAGCTGCAGCTATTCTGTTGTTATTTCCAGTTGCAGAGCTCTGGACTGTTCGGGACTTTGTATGTTACTGCTCGGCCCTGCTTCTTATTCTGGACTGTGTTCTCAAAGACTTTTCGGTTTGGTTTTCCTGTGTATGAACGTTTATTTGAAAGACTTTATGAACTTTGCATTTCTTTCTGTTTCCTGCACCTACACTTTGAACTTGCTATTGCCTCGTGTGTTTATAACAGACTTCTCTAACTACCTTGTCTCAGTCGTGTCTTGCTCTATGCTATCAGATTCCACAAAGTATCCACATAGGTGCGTGACACCGTGTGTTGCTAGAGAGACAGACTTCGACCTGAATGGTGAGCTAAACTGAGGCAGCTTGGTCTGTCTCTTTGATCGGCCATGATGGTGGAGGGCCTGACTGGCAGTGCTCAGGTTCCCAATAAAAGTAGAAACTTTAGGCAATCGTTCCACAACCCTGGGCAGGGTCTGAGAAACCTTCCTTAACTCAGCTAAAGACTTAGCCAAAACTTGAGCCCACTTACTTAGGGGCACAGCCTCCTTACGATCCATGTGGGTCCCCTAAGCAGGTGTCGACAGAGGAGGGACGTTACATGCAGCGTAATATGTTTAGCCAGAGAAAAACTTACCTTCACACCATGCCAAGTATGATAGGTGCCCAGGACAGACTGAGTCGATGAGCGTGCGGGTCTTGTCTGAGTTTCGACATTACGAGAGACAGACAAGGGATAGGGAAATCTAAGGACAGCTGGTGCAGAAGCAATGGAGAGCCACCGAGGAACCATTAGTATAGACCCCCGAACAGCAAACAGCCCACCCGGTCCACAAATCCACAGATAGAAGAGAATGAGTGACAGAATCGTGGCTACAAGCGCCAGCCACAGCCAGGGAAGGTGTACAGAGGTGCAGAAGAACCACAACCAAAGGCCCTAAAGGACTGAATAACTAGAAAAAAGTGGCGCCACAAAGAACACCGGCAGGGCCAGAAGCAGGTGGAAGTAATACACCCGCTCCGATTGGTCGATGACCACTGCTCACTCTGATGGGGGCACACCGGCCCCTCATTCCAAGTGCCGAACAAAGGGATTGGAAGGGCGAAGCCTAAGAAGGGCACACAAGTGCTACCGCCTGTGATTGTGCCGCTTGTATCTGTATCATCTACATACATAGGCATTAACATGGAGTCGCTCCTCTTTAGATATAATGGTTGAGTTTGCTGGGATTTCTACAAGACTTTGGAGGCATCTGTGGAATTTTACCCTTCATCTAGAAGAGCGTTTATGAAGTGACACGGATGTTGAGGGAGGCCGGGTTCAAAATCTATATTATAGGATGGGGCCGGAGCTCTGTGGTGTTGGATGGGGCTGAGGTCCGCGCTCTGTGGTGTTGGATGAGGCTGAGGTCCGGGCTCTGTGGTGTTGGATGGGGCTGGGGTCCGGTCTCTGTGGTGTTGGATGGGCTGAGGTCTGGGCTCTGTGGTGTTGGATGAGGCTGAGGTCCGGGCTCTGTGGTGTTGGATGGGGCTGAGGTCCGGGCTCTGTGGTGTTAGATGGGGCTGAGGTCCGCGCTCTGTGGTGTTGGATGAGGCTGAGGTCCGGGCTCTGTGGTGCTGGATGGGGCTGAGGTCCGCGCTCTGTGGTGTTAGATGGGGCTGAGGTCCGCGCTCTGTGGTGTTGGATGAGGCTGAGGTCCGGGCTCTGTGGTGTTGGATGGGGCTGAGGTCCGGGCTCTGTGGTGTTGGATGGGGCTGAGGTCCGCGCTCTGTGGTGCTGGATGGGGCTGAGGTCCGGGCTCTGTGGTGCTGGATGGGGCTGAGGTCCGCGCTCTGTGGTGTCGGATGGGGCTGAGGTCCGGGCTCTGTGGTGCTGGATGAGGCTGAGGTTCGGGCTCTGTGGTGCTGGATGGGCTGAGGTCCAGGCTCTGTGGTGCTGGATGGGGCTGAGGTCCGGGCTCTGTGGTTGGATGGGGCTGAGGTCCGGGCTCTGTGGTGTTGGATGGTGCTGGGGTCCGGGCTCTGTGGTGTTGGATGGGGCCGAGGTCCAGGCTCTGTGATGTTGGATAAGGCTGAGGTCCGGTTCTGTGGTGTTGGATGGGGCTGAGGTCCGAGCTCTGTGGTGTTGGATGGGGCTGAGGTCGGGCTCTGTGGTGTTGGATGGGGCTGGGGTCCGGGCTCTGTGGTGTTGGAGGGGTTGAGGTCCGGGCTCTGTGGTGTTGGAGGGGCGGGGGCCGGGTTCTGTGCTGTTGGATGGGGCTGGGGTCCGGGCTCTGTGGTGTTGGATGGGGCTGAGGTCTGGGCTCTGTGGTGTTGGAGGGGGTTGAGGTCCGGGCTCTGTGGTGTTGGATGGGGCTGGGGTCCAGGCTCTGTGGTGTTGGATGGGGCTGGGGTCCGGGCTCTGTGGTGTTGGATGGGGCTGGGGTCCGGGCTCTGTGGTGTTGGATGGGGCTGAGGTCCGGGCTCTGTGGTGTTGGATGGGGCTGAGGTCCGGGCTCTGTGGTGTTGGATGGGGCCGAGGTCCGGGCTCTGTGGTGTTGGATGGGGCTTGGGTCCGGGCTCTGTTGTGTTGGATGGGGCAGAGGTCTGGGTTCTGTGATGTTGGATAAGGCTGAGGTCCGGGCTCTGTGGTGCTGGATGGGGGTGAGTTCGGGCTCTGTGGTGCTGAGGTCCAGGTTCTGTTGTGTTGGATGGGGCTGAGGTCCGGGTTCTGTGGTGTTGCATGGGGCTGAGGTCTGGGCTCTGTTATGTTCTTTCCCCCTCCATGTCCGTATGGACCTTGTGCACTGAGCTGAGTTATGGGGAACAGAGAAGAGTTTTCCCTAAACTGTTCCCACAAAGCTGAAGCTACAATTGTCCACAGTCTTGTGCTGAAGATTCCCATCACTGGAAATAAGAGGCTGTGGCCGACCCTGATAAAAGCCCGGATCCTCCTCCACCATCTATACAGATTAACAATGCAGTCGGGGGGCATGGCCTCCATTCACTAAACCAGCCTCCCTCAGATGCAGATAGAGAAGAGTCCAGTGGTGGCAGCTTTACACCACTCCATCCGAGGCTCGGCATTGTGTTTGGTGATGTACGGCTGAACAGAACACATCTCCTCCAGAGTCCAGTGCTGGTGGCTTTACACCGCTTCATCAGACTCGATATTGTGCTTGATGTACAGCTTTATACTGCTCCATTAGACACTCAGCATTGTGCTTGGTGGTGTACAGCTTTACACAGCTCCATCTGATGCTCGGCATTGTGCTTGGTGATATATGGCTACAGCCATGAAGCTCCTGCCGGACGCAGTGTTTGTGCTGATGTGACCAGAAGAGGTAGTTATGGGGTCAGGAGAGTGGTGGGGACTTTTCTGCCCTCTGCTCTTCAGCATTCGGCCCCCCTCTCTGTAATGTTATGGGATCTCCACTGGGGACAAAGGGACATGTGTTATACCCCAGAGGAATGAGATTAATAACTGGAACTCAATGCTTAGGACGCACGGCTTGCACTTTTCTCCATACAGTCTGCATGTTGTATATGGGACAGGGACTTCATCCTACCTCTGTGCTGTATATGATCTGCACTGATCCTCTATGAGGGGCAATAACTCGGCTTTATCCAAACTCTAGTGCTTTATTGCTGTAGGAGGGGGGGCGTGCGCCCTATGACATGGATACAAGGCAAACCATGCATCAAAACACACGCTGACAGGACACGGGACAATGAAGAATCAAAGCGAGTACAAGGATGGTGTGGAGGGGGGGTGCGAGGCTGCAGCAGATCCCTCTCCCCACCTCAGAGCTCCGATCTTCTATTCCAATCCATTTATCAGAATTGTGTCACTGGAGTCACAGAACGGCTTATAGGAGGGTGACGCCGAACAACCTGAATCCCCGACACTCAGAACAGGCGAGAAAAAACGTCCTGCAGTTCATCCCGGGAGCTAAAAGAGGCTAATCTCCGTCCGTCCTCATCTGCAGTGCAATAAACATCTCTTTAATGAAGTCGGGGCTGAGCTTCTCTCCATACAAGTCTCTGACGGCCGCCCCGGCACATGAGATGATGACGAGGTGGTGGCGGGCCCCGCGGTTCTGTCTGGACCCGGGGTTCTGTCCGGCCGGTCACTACCTTTCCTCTCTACCCCCCGAGGACATTTGGTGATGCATTCGGATGAAGTGCAGGACGGCGTCTTTGGAGAGCTTTGTCCGTGTTGGGGTCTTGTTTCTGAGACTCGTGGATCTGCACCCCTTCACCCCACTCCCAGAAGAGGCGCTGCGAGAAGCTAACGCTGAGAGACAAGACACAAGGGGTTAAAGACACGCGGGAAATACCACTCCTGGCCTGATACAATCCCCCCTAACCCCAAAGACGCCTATATCCCCCAAAGAGACCTATAACCCCTCTTAACCCAAAGAGGAGTTCTAACACCCCTAAAGAGGACCTACACCCCACTAAGAGGACCTATGACCCCCATGAAAAGGACCCATGACCCCCCGAAGAGGAGCGGGCTGGAGCCACACAAAGAGGAGTCCTAACATAGTGCAGTCATGGTGTTCCAGAATATGAAGATTTCTCCAGAATATCCTCACAATTCCCTGTGTTGTGTTATACACAGGATTATTTCCTTTCTGTGTATTGGAACAACACACAAAAAACTGAGCTAAAAGGCAGATTGGAAAAAGTTTCACATAAACCCCAGTAATGTCCCGGACACAATTGTTCCCTCTCTTAATATTAGTTTCCCCTGTGTAATAAATCCCGTGTCAGTCGCCTCCTATATCCTCCACAAGATTCTTCTCCTCCTGCAGTTCTCCTCTTCTTTATAATCTGCTCCCGGTCTCTCGTCTTCTCCCAATTTTCAGATCTCTCCACAGGGGATCAATGGGATTTAGATCTGGTCATTGCTGACACTTCAGATCTCTCCAGGGCTTTGTTTCCTCCATTTCTGGGGCTTCTTGATGTTTGGGGTCATTGTCCTGCTGGAGACCTAGGACGCCCCCAGCTTTGTGACACTGGACTCTACAATGTCACCCAAATCCTCTGGTATCTTCAGATTTCATGATATCTTGTACACAGTCAAGACCCCCAGTGCCAGAGGAGCAAAACACCCAAACTCTCTGACCTCCCCATATGTGACTGTAGTCTGTGCTCTCTCTCTGACCTCCCATATGGACTGTGGTTCTGTGCTCTTTCTCTGACCTCCCCAATATGTGACTGTAGGTCCTGTGCTCTTTTCTCTGACCTCCCCCATATGTGACTGTAGGTCCTGTGCTCTTTTCTCTGACCTCCCCCATATGTGACTGTAGGTTCTGTGCTCTTCTCTCTGACCTCCCCCATATGTGACTATAGGTCCTGTGTTCTTTTCTCTGACCTCCCTCATATGTGACTGTAGGTCCTGTGCTCTTTTCTCTGACCTCCCCCATATGTAACTGTAGGTCCTGTACTCTTTTCTCTGACCTCCCCATATGTGACTGTAGGTCCTGTGCTCTTTTCTCTGACCTCCCCCATATGTGACTGTAGGTTCTGTGCTCTTTCTCTGACCTCCCCCATATGTGACTATAGGTCCTGTGTTCTTTCTCTGACCTCCCTCATATGTGACTGTAGGTCCTGTGCTCTTTTCTCTGACCTCCCCCATATGTAACTGTAGGTCCTGTACTCTTTTCTCTGACCTCCCCCATATGTGACTGTAGGTTCTGTGCTCTTCTCTCTGACCTCCCCATATGTGACTGTAGGTCCTGTGCTTTCTCTGACCTCCCCATATGTGACAGTAGGTCCTGTGTTCTTTTCTCTGACCTCCCTCATATGTGACTGTAGGTCCTGTGCTCTTTTCTCTGACCTCCCCCATATGTAACTGTAGGTCCTGTGCTCTTTTCTCTGACCTCCCTCATATGTGACTGTAGGTTCTGTGCTCTTCTCTCTGACCTCCCCCATATGTAACTGTAGGTCCTGTGCTCTTTTCTCTGACCTCCCTCATATGTGACTGTAGGTTCTGTGCTCTTCTCTCTGACCTCCCCCATATGTGACTATAGGTCCTGTGCTCTTTTCTCTGACCTCCCCATATGTGACTGTAGGTCCTGTGCTCTTTTCTCTGACCTCCCCCATATGTGACTGTAGGTCCTGTGCTCCTGTCTCTGACCTCTCCCCATATGTGACTGTAGGTCCTGTGCTCTTTTCTTGCCTTCCCCCTATGTGACTGTAGGTCCTGTGCTCTTTTCTCTGACCTCCCCCATATGTGACTGTAGGTCCTGTGCTCTTTTCTCTGACCTCCCTCATATGTCACTGTAGATCCTGTGCTCTTTTCTCTGCCTCCCCAATATGTGACTGTAGGTCCTGTGCTCTTTGCTCTGACCTCTCCCATATGTGACTGTAGGTCCTGTGCTCTTTTCTCTGACCTCCCTCATATGTGACTGTAGGTTCTGTGCTCTTCTCTCTGACCTCCCCCATATGTGACTGTAGGTCCTGTGCTTTTTCTTTGCCTTCCCCATATGTGACTGTTAGGTCCGGTGCTCTTTTCTCTGACCTCCCCCATATGTGACTGTAGGTCCTGTGCTCTTTTCTCTGCCCTCCCCCATCTGTGACTGTAGGTCCTGTGCTCTTTTCTCTGACCTCCCCCATATGTGACAGTAGGTCCTGTGCTCTTTTCTCTGACCTCCCCCATATGTGACAGTAGGTCCTGTGCTCTTTTCTTTGCCTTCCCCATATGTGACTGTAGGTCCTGTGCTCTTTTCTCTGACCTCCCCCATATGTGACAGTAGGTCCTGTGCTCTTTTCTCTGACCTCCCCCATATGTGACAGTAGGTCCTGTGCTCTTTTCTTTGCCTTCCCCATATGTGACTGTAGGTCCAGTGCTCTTTTCTTTGCCTTCCCCATATGTGACTGTAGGTCCTGTGCTCTTTTCTTTGCCTTCCCCATATGTGACTGTAGGTCCAGTGCTCTTTTCTTTGCCTTCCCCATATGTCACTGTAGATCTTGTGCTCTTTTCTTTGCCTTCCCCATATGTGACTGTAGGTCCTGTGCTCTTAAGTAGATGACAATCTATGCAGGTGCCATGGTTTTGGTAGGCCGTCTCCCTTTTGAATTTGTAATGAATGATAACCAACTATGTCAAGTAACAGGTGTACATGGTATCACTTAATGTAATAGGTATATAAAGATGTCTCTATGTATTGTTCATAGGCCTATGATTAAGAACCTTGTTGGAAACGCGTCAGGCGTTTAGGGGCTGCGTCCCCACATGATGTTTTATTCTTGACATGGAAATAGAATATTTTAAAATTTTAATGAAGAGACGCCTGGTGCTCAAACGTTTCTTCTTCCTTTGCTATTGTTAATGAGTGGTATCCAGCCACTTGTTCCTGACACCCTTCCCTGCTCCCAGCATGACGTTTCATTAATTGTCTTCTGCTGTCCACATCCAGAGAGATTAGCTACAGTGCCATAGGTTGTAAACTTCTTGATTATGTTGCGCACCGTGGAGAAAGGAACATCCAGATCTCTGGAGATGGACTTGTAACCTTGAGATTGTCGATATTTTCCACAGTTTTGGTTCTCGTCCTCAGACCGTTCTCTTCTCCATGATTAGTGCGGCCCACACAGGCACAATACAAAGACTGAGGCAACTTCTCCCCTTTTTCTCTGGTTTCAGGTGTGATTTTCATATTGCCCGCTCCTGTTACTACCACAGGTGAGTGTGAACGAGCGTCATATGCTGGGAATAAGGAGGTTATCCACAATTTTGGAAAGGTGACAACAATTTTGTCTGGTTTTGTGTGAAATTATGTCCAATTTGCCTTTTTTTCTGCTGTTCCAATACACACAAAGGACATAATCATTCATATAACAAAACGTGTGGAAATGTGATACATTTCTGTGAAAAATATCTGGAACAATTTCAAGGGTGCCAACACTTTTGGCCTCAACATGGTTTAGGTTCAGAGGCTGCTAAAGCATGTCCTGATCCAACACCTCTCACAGCTGAGGGTTTGTTGTAATGTATCAGTCTATAAATTCCTCTATAAACTAAACTAAACAGCAGCACAAATCTGTCTCCTGTTATGACAGTTTGTTACAATGTATCAGTGCAGAGTCCAGAGTCCACACTGGATAGGATTGTGGCAAAACCTCAGCTGTGTGAAATAGATTATGTTTTAGCCTGTAGGTAGTCAAGTCATTGACTGCAAGCAGAGAGCTTGATAAGGAACTGAAATATGCTGATGCGAGAGGCGCCATGCTCCGAACTTACTGAAATGGTGCGATGGATTCGGGAGGAACCTCAAAGGAGGACACGTGGGTCTTGTGGTTGTAGAAGTATTTGCGTTTCTGGCTCTTACTGAAGGCCATGCTCCAGGGGTCTGTGGGAGGACGCAGATTATTATACGGGGGTCTGTGTATTTTGCACACACGGCACACACACCGCACTCACCATTTGTCGTCTTCACAATGTACAGTCCGGACGGCACAAAGTGGCGGTCGTCCCTGCCGGTGTAGGAGAGTCGCGGCATCCCACCCGAGCTCTTAATGATCTTCATCTCCAACCTAAGCAGAGGAGAAAGCATTACATACGGGGTCCGCCACCGCCTGCACCCTGGCCATGACACCTGTTAGGATAGAACCCATTGTTCATGCGGAGAGTGACCGCCGGTGGAGCAGATATTGGCGGATTCTCGGTGCTCTGGAATTACCTTAGAAAGATCTTCTGGATTTCCTCCAGTCGGTAAACCTCTTTCACCCTGTTGGAGGAGCAGAAAGAATATAAATCATTCCATAATGAAACGTTGGGGTCCGGATCTCTTCACCCTGCCAGTCAACACAGCGGAGGGCTTAAAGGGAACCAGTCATCTCCTTTTTTGTTAATAATCCGCCCCCAATGATATTTAGATCATGTACTGTGCATTAGTCACGTTTCTTAATTTAAATCATTGTATTTATCCCCAAAAAAGCACTTTAGATATTTCATTAGCTTCCTGCTCATACAGTCATACAGTCATCCGGGCGGTTACCAGACCTGTCAATCACCTGCAGACATGTCGAAATTCATCTAATGCTCTCTACAAGGACCTGTGTGATGTCACGACCATGTGACTGTAATGGGCGGAGCTAAGCAGGCCTTGTGTGAAAGACTGTTCTTAGCTCCACCCATTCTAGTCATTTGGTCGTGACATCACACAGGTCCTACAGCATTAAGTGAATTTCGGCAGGTGATTGACATGACAGTCTCTCCACCCGGATGACTGTTTGGGCAGGAAGGTAATGAAAACATCTAGAATCTAAAGTGCTTTTTTGGGATAAATAAAAAAAACAAAAAAAAAAAAACAGGTTACTAATGCACAATAAATGATCGGTTTATAAAAGAGGACATGAATGGTTCCCTTTAAGACCCCTTATGACCTGGGGGACTGACCTGGACAGGAGGGAGGTTTTGGTGTTGGCTGTGTTTAGCTCACAGAGGATTGTTAGCACTGACACACTGTGACGAGGGAGAGGCGGAGGAGAGGTGGGGATCATCTCTCAGCCCTGCAGTCTCTAGAGTCACCTGTGCAGGACACGGGGCCGTATGCAGGCTGGGATGTCTCAGGTTTTCTCATTTTCTTATAAGATAAGGCTGTCTCATTCACCTGCCTCCAGTTTTACTCACCGGATGGGGTTCATGTCCGGGCGACTGGGCTTGGATATGGCTTTCACGAACTTCTCAGCCAGCTGTATCCTGAAGAGAGAGGACACGTTACTACCACCACCATCATCCTCGGCTTATTCGGACCTTGCGGCTACTTTGCAGTCTCCTGCCGAGTTCTCATATATTGTGATATTTTATTGAATTCACCTTTCTTACAACAGTGTTTTTAGAGCACAATTTTTGAGAATAATTTTGCTATTTTCCCCATAAATGTCCCATACGTGGGGCCCCGCCACCGCTGAGCTCGATCCTCCCTCCAGGACGGGGGGGTCGGCGTTCTGACTGTGGCCATAGGGTGAAGACCCGCGTCTATTACACATTTATTACCTACGTACCGGGTGACTGACGCCAGCCGAGATGAACAGCATGAAAACCCAACAAAAATACAACAACAAAGCACAGAAACCTCTCAACAAGCTGCGTGTTCTCCAAAACTGGCAGAAAATGCAAAACATCCAACATAAAAAACACTAGAAAATACAACGCTGGGTCCCGATGTCCAATGTGGCCGCGTCCTGAAGTAGAAAAAGTTCTGATCCTTCTTACGACAGGAGATAACTGACCTGCAGAATAGGTATCTGCCAGACAGGACACATCAGCACGCGCACACAGGACAGGACCACAAGATTGATGCAGCAGACGGCACACACAAAGACAGCACACAGGGGATAGCACGAAACAGGACGGGACGCACCAGGACAGCACGCACCAAGTTGGGACGCAGCAAGACGGCGCACACAAGGACAGCACGCACCAAGATGTGACGCAGCAGGACAGCACACACAAGGACAGCACACAGCGGGATAGGACGCAGCAGATGGGACGCACCAAGTTGGGACGCAGCAGGACGGCGCACACAAAGACAGCACAAGTGGGGTAGGATGCAGCAGGACGGCGCACACAAAGACAGCACACAGCGGGATAGGACGCAGCAGGAGGCACACACAGCGAGATGACACAGAAGGACAGCGCACACAAAGGAAGCACAAAGCGGATAGGATGCACCAGGACAGCACGCACCAAGATGGGACACAGCAGCACATCGAATACAAGGACAGTATGCACAGGATAGGATGCAGCAGGAAAGCACATACCAAGATGGGATGCAGCAGGATAGCGCACACAAGGACAGCATGCAGCGGAGATAGGATGCAGCAGGACGGGACGCACCAGGACAGCACGCAGCAGGACAGCGAATACAAGGACAGCACACACCAAGATGGGATGCAGCAGGACGGTGCACACAAGGACAGCACACTCCAGGATGGGACACAACAGGAAAAGATGCTCCAGGACAGCACGCTCCAGGACGCTGCTCACCAGCATTTACCTCTGGGTGAAGTGGTGGGACCGCACGTCCATGCCGTTAAGGAAGAGAACATCCAGGATGTGAATGGCCAAAATCTTTCTCTGTGCTTTTCCCTGCCAATTACAAAAAGTGTCCTTTTACTAGGGGGAAGACCAATATGTCCGCAAATGCACCACTAATGTAGCAGCACAGGAGTAGGAGGGGGGGTCTTTTTTTTTTTTTTAACCCTCACCTCGCCCTTCAGCTCATGGACGACCTCCACAGACAGCAGGGTGTCTCGGGGGATCTCCGTCTTCAGCTCCAGTTTGTTCCAGCGGTCGGCAGGTCGGCCCCCCCAGGTGTAGATCTGAGATCTCTGGAGAGACAGTGAGATAGGTTTGTTAAATACAAAGTCATGCATGGTATGTGAGAGTGTGCGTGACTCCTAGCCATTGGCTGAATATTGCCCTCCAGTTCTCAGAGACCCCTAAATGTAAGTCTAACGAGTTAGGTTATATTCAGGCTGCACCAGCCTTACCCCCAATCCTAGGAGGAACTTCTGCTCGCACCCGGACACCATGCACCTGTAGTCCAGCACGTGGCTCAGCTTCTCCAGGGTCTTGGTGGTCAGGGGGGTCGGCTTGTGACTGTAAACCTCAATGTCCCGGCTCTGGAAATAGAAGGACGGATGCCACGTTTCTCACACGAGGAAGATGGTGCTAGAGAAGCAAAAGGTGGAGCGCCGGCCATACCTGGATCAGCTGGAAGAACTTAGTCCTGGCGTCGGTATTAGTCGGGGCCACACGGGCCTGGTCAGGAATCTGGAGGAAGAAAGATGGCTGACTCGCTGCAGAAACCAGACCACTACACATTACAGTAAGACAGGAGCCAAGAAGCCGTACAGCGCCTCGAGACAACGTTAGGACCGACACACGGACAGATCACAGACGTCCACTCACCCCCCACAGCTTCAGACACTCTTTCCGCAGGTCGGCCTGGTGCGGCTCGCTCAGTGTCCTGCAAAAAACAACACAGCGATGAGTTCATCATCCATCAATGATTCGTTATCATCAATATAGGAGTAAACGTCGGCATAAAAGCCATCCACTGATTAACTGCAGACAGATGGTGGACGCTCCATGACGAACAATAATTACCCCAATGGCTCAGTCACCCATTATAATGTATTATGGCTTCAGTACTGATGAAGGAACGTTCCATCACATCCAGCATAAAATCATAATCAAAGTCTGACCACAGGGAGGAGATAACAGGGAATTCTCCATATTCTGCTCCCTGAACACAACACTAAGTTTGTATACAGGGTGTGTGATATTTCACCATTCATTTCAATGGAAAAAAGCTGCAATACCAGACCTAACCTGTAGACGTCGGTGGCACTGTTTTCTAATCCTGGACTATGTCTTTAAACAACTTTCTAAACAATTTCCTTCCATTTTGCTGTTGTCCCATCTGTGTAACCTCTATACATAGCTGATAACACCTGCACTTACTGACACGGGGGATGCAGGCTGCTGATACACTGACTTACTGACACGGGATGCAGTGCTGATACACTGCACTACTGACACAGGGGGATGCAGGCTGCCGATAACGCCTGCACCTACTGACACAGGGGGATGCAGGTTGTTGAGAACACCTGCACCTACTGACACAGGGGGGATACAGGCTGCTGATAACACCCCGGAGGATTGGATCCTGTACACACCCCAGAGCCTTGGATCCTGTATACACCCCGGAGCCTCAGATCCTGTATACACACCGGAACCTTAGATCCTGTATACATCCTGGAGGTTCGGGTCCTGTATACACCCCCCGGAGGCTCGGATCCTGTACATACCCCAGAGCCTCAGATACACCCTGGAGCCTCGGGTTCTATATAGACCCCAGAGCCCCGGATCCTGTATACACCCCGGAGCCTCTGATCCTGTATACACCCAGGAGGCTCGGATCCTGCATACACCCCAGAGCCCTGGATCCTGTATACACCCTGGATCCTGTATACACCCCGGATCCTCGGATCCTGTACACACCCCAGAGCCCTGGATTCTGTATACACCCCGGAGCCTTGGTTCCTGCATACACCCAGGAGGCTCGGATCCTGTATACACCCAGGAGCCTCGGATCCTGTATACACCCCGGAGCCTGTATACACATATATCATCCATAACCTTCCGCTTCTTATTCTCTCTTTTACTTACGAGTCCTGGACGAAGGCGTGGATTTTAGCCAAAGCTTTTATCTGAAATTCACAGTGACTGCAAGAGACAGAAGGGAGAGAACATTACTGACCAGGAGACTCTGGAGATCATTTACCGATCCAACTCACACTGCTGAGGGTTCGCTACAATGGGATCAGACAACCATTAACTCAAGTTCTCAAGCCTCGGACTGCATTGTAAAACCCTTTTTAGCAGAGGGGAGTAGTAAAAACAAAAAGCTTGGTTTTGTTGAAATGTAATGAGCAGATTCCCTGTAATCACCCCCGCACCCTCTATACACAAGGTGAGGTGCTGCGATAGGCTGCAGACCTAACAATTCCTCTCTACACACAGAATATACAATGGCTGCAGACGATCAGTGGCTGCTGATTGGCTGCGGCGGTCACATGACTGGCAGGAAACATACAACTAATATCAAACTCCTTATCAACACAACGTATAAAAAGGAGGACAAAAGGAGTGTTTCCATTGCTTACAACAAAGTGAATAGAATTTATTACAGAGAGAGAACACAAAATATGGTGCAAAATGTAAGAACAGATGAGGTCGATACAAATAGCACAACATAGTGTTACATCAAGCACATAGAAGTATTGCACTTACTCCCATAGACGTCATATAATATCCATCAAACACCCCTTACCCGCCCATGACGTTGTATAACGTCATAGGTCGGGAAGGGGTTAATAACAAAAAAGCAGATGACAGGTTCCCTTATACATTGTCCCTAATGTTGGCAGCACCGCAGGTCTTTAATAAGCAGCTGCTAACTAGTGAACAATCCCTTTCAGCCTCTGTTCACACTTGTATTTGCACAATGATTTTGTCTCTTTCAATTTTGGGAGAAACAGAATTTACGTGCAAAAGTAATCAGTTGCAATTACAACAAAGAGACCCCCATGGATTATTTTGGGGTCTGTCTAGGGTCCGAAACGTCCTGCCTGCTTGTAACATTGCAGGTGATAGTTACCGCCTCTGCAGCTTCACTATGGGGGAATGTCATCTTTAACCCTCCGTCCGGCCTTCCGCATAGAGAGGCGGATGCTCGGCTCCATGATTTTTTGGACCGAGCTGTGCCTGCTCCTGCCCCTCATCAGCAGTGAGGAGTGGAGTTTTTGGGTTCTCCTGAATTCCCCCGGTCCTCACCTCTCATTAGAGCGCACCATGTAATCATAGAACTGCCGGTCCCCCTTCAGCACCTCCAGCGGTACCACCAGGTTCACGTCCTGCTCAGAGTTACGCAGTTGGTTCAGCCGCAGGTTGACGGTGAACAGGTAATTACGGACATCCTCGGAGCCGACCTTCAGCCCCCGGCACACTACGTACCTACGAGAGAGGCAGAGACCCCCACTCAGCCACAGAGAGACACCCCACGTCAGCCAACAGAGGACACCCCACGTCAGCCACAGAGAGACACCCCACGTCAGCCACACAGAGACCCCCACGTCAGCCACACAGAGACACCCCACGTCAGCCACACAGAGACACCCCACGTCAGCCACACAGAGACACCCCACGTCAGCCACACAGAGACCCCCACGTCAGCCACACAGAGACCCCCACGTCAGCCACAGAGAGACACCCCACGTCAGCCACACAGAGACACCCCACGTCAGCCACACAGAGACACCCCACGTCAGCCACAAGAGACACCCCACGTCAGCCACACAGAGACCCCACGTCAGCACAGAGAACCCCACGTCAGCCACAGAGAGACACCCCACGTCAGCCACAGAGAGACACCCCACGTCAGCCACAGAGAGACACCCCACGTCAGCCACAGAGAGACACCCCACGTCAGCCACAGAGAGACACCCCACGTCAGCCACAGAGAGACACCCCACGTCAGCCACAGAGAGACACCCCACGTCAGCCACAGAGAGACACCCACGTCAGCCACAGAGAGACAACCCACGTCAGCCACAGAGAGACACCCACGTCAGCCACAGAGAGACACCCCACGTCAGCCACAGAGAGACACCCCACGTCAGCCACAGAGAGACAACCCACGTCAGCCACAGAGAGACAACCCACGTCAGCCACAAGAGACACCCCACGTCAGCCACAGAGAGACACCCCACGTCAGCCACAGAGAGACACCCCACGTCAGCCACAGAGAGACACCCCACGTCAGCCACAGAGAGACACCCCACGTCAGCCACAGAGAGACACCCCACGTCAGCCACAGAGAGACACCCCACGTCAGCCAGAGAGACACCCCACGTCAGCCACAGAGAGACACCCCACGTCAGCCACAGAGAGACACCCCACGTCAGCCACAGAGAGACACCCCACGTCAGCCACAGAGGACACCCCACGTCAGCCACAGAGAGACACCCCACGTCAGCCACAGAGAGACACCCCACGTCAGCCACAGAGAGACACCCCACGTCAGCCACAGAGAGACACCCCACGTCAGCCACAGAGAGACACCCCACGTCAGCCACACAGAGACACCCCACCGTCAGCCACACAGAGACCCCCACGTCAGCCACAGAGAGACCCCCACGTCAGGCACAGAGACCCCCACGTCAGGCACAGAGACCCCCACGTCAGCCACACATCGACCCCCACGTCAGCCACACATCGACCCCCACGTCAGCCACACAGAGACCCCCACGTCAGCCACACAGAGACCCCCACGTCAGCCACACAGAGACCCCCACGTCAGCCACACAGAGACCCCCACGTCAGCCACACAGAGACCCCCACGTCAGCCACACAGAGACCCCCACGTCAGCCACACAGAGACCCCCACGTCAGCCACACAGAGACCCCCACGTCAGCCACACAGAGACCCCCATGTCAGCCACAGAGAGACCCCCACGCAGGCAAGAAGGACCCCCACGTCAGGCACAGAGACCCCCACGTCAGGCACAGAGACCCCCACGTCAGGCACAGAGACCCCCACGTCACGCAAGGGAAACCTGCAACTATGAGAACAAGTACCAGACACAACAGAATCTGCAAAATATCAGTGTATTACAGGGAGGGGGCATCAGATCCACACACAGCCCAATAGAGTGACAACCAGAACCTGCAGGATCAGTAATGTAATGTATGTACACAGTGACTGCACCAGGAGAATAGTGAGTGCAGCTCTGGGGTATAATACAGGAGGTAACTCAGGATCAGTAATGTAATGTATGTACACAGTGACTGCACCAGCAGAATAGTGAGTGCAGCTCTGGAGGATAATACAGGAGGTAACTCAGGATCAGTAATGTAATGTATGTACACAGTGACTGCACCAGCAGAATAGTGAGTGCAGCTCTGGAGTATAATACAGGAGGTAACTCAGGATCAGTAATGTAATGTATGTACACAGTGACTGCACCAGCAGAATAGTGAGTGCAGCTCTGGAGTATAATACAGGAGGTAACTGAGGATCAGTAATGTAATGTATGTACACAGTGACTGCACCAGCAGAATAGTGAGTGCAGCTCTGGAGTATAATACAGGAGGTAACTCAGGATCAGTAATGTAATGTATGTACACAGTGACTGCACCAGCAGAATAGTGAGTGCAGCTCTGGAGTATAATACAGGAGGTAACTCAGGATCAGTAATGTAATGTATGTACACAGTGACTGCACCAGCAGAATAGTGAGTGCAGCTCTGGAGTATAATACAGGATCAGTAATGTAATACGGAGGGCGTGTGGCTTCTCACCTTTCCGAGTTTGCCGGCCGGCTTGTGACTGACTTGAAGAGAGACACGCGGTCAAAGCAGCAGTACAGAAGGTAGATAAGACCAACACTGAATGGGGTGAACAGGTCGAAGGTCTTACAGATGAAATGTCCTCCTGGTGTGAACAATGAAACAGTGAAATGTAAGAAAGTAACCTAAAGGAATAACCGAGGCCACACAGACAGATAGACAGACAGACGTCACCTATCCTGACGACGGACAGCCCCACCAGGCACTGACACAACAGCAGCTGTTTGCTGAGAATCTCCTGGATATTTTCTCGCCCTTCCACAGAGAATCCCTGGAAAAAGAACAAAGACCGAGCTGAGAATCCACTGTCCGTCAAGGACAGACATCAGGACGTAGCGTTGAATCTTTCCCTCACGTACCCCGTCCGCCATCATGAAGTGCACGCCCTTGTGATCTGTATTGTCCATCACAAAGTTGCGGAAAGCTGTGATGTTCTCCGGACGAGTGACGTCCCCGTCCCCATCCACCCCACCTTCACCTGAAACGTGGAAAACGAGAAATGATGAGCAGTGCTCAAAACAGCAGAGATATGGGGAGAGCTGAGGAGGAGGAGAGTACGGGGAGAGCCAAGGAGGAGGAGAGGTACGGGGGAGATCGAGGAGGAGGAGAGGTACGGGGAGAGCCGAGGAGGAGGAGAGGTACAGGGAGAGCCGAGGAGGAGGAGAGGTACGAGGGAGAGCCGAAGAGGAGGAGAGGTACGGGGAGAACCGAGGAGGAGGAGTGGTACGGGGAGAGCGAGGAGGAGGAGAGGTACGGGGAGAGACGAGGAGGAGGAGAGTACGGGAGAGCGAAGAGAGGAGAGGTACAGAGAGAGAGGAGGACGGTACGAGGAGAGCAGAGGAGGAGGAGAGGTACAGGTAGAGCCGAGGAAAAGCGTATGGGGAGAGGCGAGGAGGAGAGGTACAGGGAGAGGCAAGGAGGAGGAAGAGGTAAAGGGAGAGGCAAGGAGGAGTGGTATGGGAGAGAAGAGGAGGAGGAGTGGTATGGGGAGAGAAGAGGAGGAGGAGAGGTTGGGGAGAGGCAAGGAGGAGCGGTACAGGGAGAACAAAGGAGGAGTGGTACAGGGAAAGCCGAGGAGGAGAGGTACACGTAGAGCTTAGGAGGTGGAGAGGTACGGGTAGATGCGGGGAGGAGTGGTATGGAGAGGCAAGGAGGAGAGGTACAAGGAGAGCCGAAAAGGAGAGTACGGAGAGGCAAGGAGGAGTAGAGGTACGGGGAAAGCCGAGGAGGAGTATTTGAAGTGTTTTTTAATAAACAAAAAATATGCACCAAATATTAAAAATTATGAAGAATTAAAACACACCGATTAAGGGAATGTCCCAATCGTATAAATAACGGGCAATGCTCACCAAACAATATCAATAGATGAGACTAAAACCTAAGTGTCGCCCGAGGTGTCAGCGTCATAAGTAAATGAACCCGAGATTTACCATAATAAGGTTCGAAGAGTTCGCTGGATGCGGAGTAGAAGTCTTCTAGCTTGAAGTCGTTGGGCCCCTTCAGGGTCATCCCAAACCCCTTGGCGTGCCATTTCTTCCTCCATAACACGTACTCCGAAAAGCCACCGGGTCCAGCGCAAACATCCGCAAAGTAAAGAAGCTCAGAATCTCGCTCCTTCAGCAGAGGTTTCTGAATAACACGATGGAAGAGACAAAAACAACCACAACATAAGAAAGTGTGCGAAATGGAATGAGCAGATAATGGATGTGTCAGTATAATAATAGTGCCGCCCTATAATGCATTACACTCCAGAGCTGCACTCACTATTCTGCTGGGTAAGTAAGTAATGTAAGTGAATCCTCACCCCCTCAGAGTCCTTGGGGTTAGTAAACATGTAATTAAACACGTGGTCGATATTCGCCATCTTCATTGCTGCCCTGGAAAAAAGATTGTGAGAAATATAAACTTTAATAACCAGATAACAATACGCCCAGTGATTGTAAAACTGATTGTATCTAGTAACAGGATGGAGACAGCAGAGATGTCTGTTTCCGGGTGTGAGATGGATGTGTTGCCCGGCAACCAGGGAAGTGAGGAGGTTGTTACAATGTAACCTTAGTGCCGCCAGTCAGACAGGACCCTTACCCCATCCAGGATCCCCATATCCCATCCGGGACCCCCATATCCCATCCAGGACCCCCATATCCCATCTGGGACCCCATATCCCATCCGGGATCCCCATATCCCATCCAGGACCCCCATATCCCATCCGGGATCCCCATATCCCATCCGGGACCCCTATATCCCATCCAGGACCCCCATATCCCATCCAGGACCCCCTTATCCCATCCGGGATCCCCATATCCCATCCGGGATCCCCATATCCCATCCGGGACCCCCTTAATAATAATAATAATAATAAAACTTTATTTGTATAGCGCCAACTATTCCGCAGCGCTTTTACAGTACAACGGTACATTATAAGAAAAATATACGGTACAGAAACGTAATGCAGAACAGTAGTTACATACCAAAAACATAGAATCAACTTAGGAAATACCAATAAGAAAGGCAGAAAATGAAGGTGACCCTGCTCAAGGAGCTTACAATCTAAGACCTTATCCCATCCGGGACCCCCATATCCCATCCGGGACCCCCTTATCCCATCCGGGACCCCCATATCCCATTTAGAATCCACATTATCCCATTCCAGAATCCACATATCCCATCCAGGATCCCCATATCCCATCCGGATCCCCTATCCCATCCAGGACCCCCTTATCCCATCCAGGACCTCCTTATCCCATCCGGGATCCCCATATCCCATCTGGGATCCCCTATCCCATCCAGGACCCCCTTATCCTATCCGAGACCCCCATATCCCATTCAGGATCCCACTATCCCATCTGGGACCCCCTTATCCCATCCGGGATCCCCATTATCTCATCCAGGACCCCCTTATCCTATCCAGGACCCCCTTATCCTATCCAGGACCCCCTTATCCTATCCGGACCCCCTTATCCTATCCGGGACCCCCTTATCCCATCCGGGACCCCCTTATCCCATCCGGGATCCCCTTATCCCATCCGGGAGTTCAGCTTGTACTGTTTAAAGGCGTATTCATACAAAGGGAAGTCCCCTGCAGCACTGACCTGTTCAGGAAGAAGACCCCCCGGATCATCTCGTACGGGTTGGAGCGTGTTCTCGCTCTTCGCATCTCTTCACCTTCCAATTCGTCAAACGCGCTCTGCGAGGAAAGGAACAGGGGTGAGATGGGAGGATCCGCTCAGAATGTGCTGTCTGCGGCCACCGTGCACATGTAGTCCTGTCCCGGCCATGCACACGCATCCCGCACACGTGTATCACAGGGACAGTGCCACATCTCACGCCATAAGCCAAAGACTAGAAATGCAGCATTTCGCTGGAGCGTAGAAGGGTTCAGACCTTGCAGTCCAGGACACTTCTGAGGAGCGGCTCTCGGCAGAACTCTGTCTCGTCATGGATGATCTCCTTCCTCTAAAACACAAGATGACGATACAGAGGGTTAGTCACCGGCAGTAATGACACAGGAGAGCGACATTATGTCCTTATGAATGTAATTGGGGTCACCAGGTGCATGTATGTAAATAATAGAGATGAACGAGCCTGAACTTAAAACTTAATGTTCGTGCTGAACACCTACTGCAGCAGCGACCCGGTAAATTACATTGACTATAAGGCGGACTATAGGATTATAAAACGGACCTTCCTTTTTTTTTTTACCTATTTTCTTCCTCTAAATTTGGGGTGCATTTTTGCATCCCACGAATGGGAACAACCTGTTATATATTTTTTCTCTATCTAATGCAATGTGTATTTTTCCTCCAATCAGTAATTTCCTTGTTGTTACCGGGTAGATTAGACTGTGTATTTAGACTGTCCCTACCTCCCTCTCTTAGTTGTCTCTGTACTAGGTTGCCCCTCCCTTCTTCCCCAGTTTAGTTTAGAGAAGCCATTACTGAAGACGCATGTCTGCAACCCCTGTACAGATTATTCCTTTTCACCTAAGGTTCCATTGTAACTAATACAAGATTTGGAAGAAAACAACAGCGTTTCTCCTGGTCTTTCTACAGCTTCAGTGACGATCGAGGTGACACTGTCTGTTTGCCCCTGATGGTGTAAGTACAAGCATACAATTATCTAAGGGACTGGTGATTAGAGCGCTTGGGATTTACAGTCATCAGAAGGGGACAGAATAGTGAAAAGGATTAGCTGTGACCGGGATATGTATATTGTGTGCAGAATTATTAGGCAAGTTGTATTGTAGAGGATTACTTTTATAATTGATCAACAACTATGTTCTCAATTAACCCAAAAGACTCAAATATCAAAGCTTAATATTTTTGGAAGTTGGAGGGGGTTTTTTTGTTGTTTTTTTTTTTTTTTAAATCAGATCCTTTTTATTCAAAAATTGTCTAATGTTACAATAACACAATCAACAGTACACACAATAACAGGTGTACCAAGCCCCGCATCCTCCAACAACCACCCCCCTCCCGACAGTCCCACCCCTATCAGAACAAAGATAAAAGTTGGATACACATATGATATTCTTATAAGCGTCTACACATGTTAAACCATGGATAAGCAAGCGATGATCGCAGCATATACAGGTGTACACATTTAAGTCCCTCATAACTAAAAAATTACCTACAGCTAGGTCAATAAATATTGTCAAATCCTTTTGGAGTAACGAACCTTAATTCTGTGGTGCATTCAAAATAGTCATAATATGATAGCCATGAAAAATATTCCACTTATTCCATATTTTGTCAAATTTCTGCACGGCTTTCTGTTTCTATACACCCCCCTCCTGTAAACGGATTCAAGTTCTCATCTTATCCATAAACTCCCGCTGGTGAAGTGGCTGAGGGTCGAGCCAGTGAGCAGCCAGTGCTTCATTGACATCATAAGTACCTGAACCCAGACACCCCAGTACACACACCAACGGGTCAAAGGGTGTTAATATATCCAGGACATTCACGCCAAAATTTTGCAACAAATTTACACGACCAGAACAAATGGAGAAGGCCTGCACCTTCCCCTCCACATTTCGGGCACCGGTCATCCACCCTAAGGCCAACCCGATGAAGGAATCTAGGAGTCCGGTATACCCTATGAAGCAAATATAATTGGGAAAGCCTCTGCGCTTCACAGAGAGAGAAGAGGGACACGCTCCACAGCTTCCTCCCACAGTTCAGTATCAATGGGTCCCAAACCCCTCTCCCACCGTTCCCTGACTAATAGGGGTCTATCCCACTGGAATTGCTGCATCAAGATACTATATATCTGGGAAATCAGTCCCTTTCCCCCACCATGACATAGCAACGTATTAAATGGGAGATTGGGTTGTATTTTAGTTTGTAGGTGCTTCGATTGGCTCAAGTGATAATAGAATGTGATCCCCGGAATAGAGAACTCCGCCGACAACTGTTGAAGCGATTTAAGCACATCACCATCTAGAACCTGTGCCGCCAAAGAAACTCCCAGACCCTTCCATAACCCAAAACCGCTCAATTTACACACTTCTGGCAAGGCAGGATTTTTCCACAAGGGGGTGAAAGGGGTGTAACCCGTCACAATCAAAATTAATGTAATCTTCTGCCACACCTTCCTCATAAGCGCAAAGGTTGGCAGGTGGTTTCGGTCATCCCCATCCATAAGCCCACCCTCCAAGAAAGAATGGACAGGGATATCTCCAGTAACCTCCTGTATTAGTTGTACCAGGTTCGTGCGTAGCAGTGCAATCTGTTGGACCTGTGATACCAAAAAGTATACACCCATGGGTTAGGGGCAGCCAATCCCCCCCGGTCCTTGGAAAGCTGCAGCGTGTCAAAACGAATTCTAGCAACCCCCTTTTTCCAAATCAATTCTCTAAACAACGCCTGAAATTTATAAAAAAATCTTCATGAGGAACCACACCGGGGAATTGTGCAAGATGTACAAAAGCTGAGGCATTAACAACATCTTCACCAGATTAGTCCGTCCAACCACCGACAAGGGGAGCCTACACCAGATATTAACCTTCTGTGAAATGTACCCAATAATTTCATTAAGTTTAGTGAGATATATTCAGAGAGCACTGGGGACACTGTAATACCTAGGTATTTAAAGTCTCACACCACCCTGAGGCTTTTCCTCCCTCACCCTCGTCCCCTCAGAAAGAGCATCCACTGACATAATCACCGATTTATCCCAATTAATTAAAAGACCAGAATACTCCCCAAATTCCTGTATCAGCTGCATAGAGTGGTTTTTTTTTAGATTTGGCTCTTAGGAGGAATCTGTGTGTGCAGGTAACTATTACTGTGCAGAATTATTAGGGAACTTAATAAAAACCAAATCTATTCCCATCTCACTTGTTTATTTTCACCAGGTAACCAATATAACTGCACAAAATGTAGAAATAAACATTTCTGACATGCAAAAACAAAACCCAAAAAATGAGTGACCAATATCGCCCCCTTTCTTTATGACGACCCTCAGCAGCCTCCATCCATAGATTTTGGCAGCTGCTTGATCTGTTTACGATCCACATTGCGTGCAGCAGCCACCACAGCCTCCAGACACTGTCTCCAGAGGTGTACTGTTTTCCCTCCCAGACACTGTCCCAGAGGTGTACTGTTTTCCTCTCCTATAGATCTCACATTTTAGGAGGGACCACAGGTTCTCTATGGGGTTTAGATCAGGTGAACAAGGGGGCCATGTCATTATTTTTTCTTCCTTTAGACCTTTACTGGCCAGCCACGCTGTGGAGTAGTTTGATGCATGTGATGGAGCATTGTCCTGCATGAAAATCATGTTTTTCTTGAACGATCCCGACTTCTTCCTGTACCACTGCTTAAAGAAGTTGTCTTCCAGAAACTGGCAGTAGGTTCAGGAGTTGAGCTTCACTCCATCCTCACCTCGAAAAGGTCCCACAAGTTGATCTTTGATGATCCCAGCCCATACCAGTACCCCACCTCCACCTTGCTGGGGTCTGAGTCGGAGTGGAGCTCTCTGCCCTTTACTGATCCAGTCTCTGGCCCATCCATCTGGATCATCAAGAGTCACTCTCATTTCATCAATCCATAAAACCGTTGAAGAATCAGTCTTCAGATATTTCTTGGCCCAGTCTTGACGTTTTATCTTATGTTTCTTGTTCAGAGGTGGTGGTTTTATCTTATGTTTCTTGTTCAGAGGTGGTGGTTTTATCTTATGTTTCTTGTTCAGAGGTGGTGGTTTTATCTTATGTTTCTTGTTCAGAGGTGGTGGTTTTATCTTATGTTTCTTGATCAGAGGTGGTGGTTTTATCTTATGTTTCTTGTTCAGAGGTGGTGGTTTTATCTTATGTTTCTTGTTCAGAGGTGGTGGTTTTACCTTATGTTTCTTGTTCAGAGGTGGTGGTTTTATCTTATGTTTCTTGTTCAGAGGTGGTGGTTTTTCAGCCTTCCTTACCTTGGCCATGTCACTGAGTATGGCACACCTTGAGCTTTCTGATACTCCAGTAACGTTGCAGCTCTGAAATATGGCAAAACTGGTGGCAAATGGCATCTTGGCAGCTTCACGCTTGATTTTCCTCAATTCATGGGCAGTTATTTTGCGCCTTTTTTGCCATCACGCTTCTTGCGACCCTGTTGGCTATTTGCCATGAAACGCTTGATTGTTCGGTGATCACGCTTCAAACGTTTGGCAATTTCCAGACTGCTGCGTCCCTCTGCACGACATCTCACAGTTGTGGACTTTTCAGAGTCGTCACATCTCTCTTCTGACTCATTTTGCCTAAGGAAAGGCATTTGCCTAATAATGAAGCACACCTTATATAGGGTGTTGATGTCATTACACCACACCCCTCCTCATTACAGAGATGCCATCACCTGATTTACTTCATTGATAGTTGGCTCTCAGCCTATACAGCTTGGAGTAGGACAACATGGATAAAAAGTATCATGTGATCAAAATACTCATTTGCCTAATAATTCTGCACACAGTGTATGTTCAGCCAGTATAGGATCATTCTTTAGGATGAACCAATACTTCTTAACCAGATTTTGAATGGTGACCCTAGATTGACAAAGTGTCGTAACTAAACTCCATCTTGCCAGCCCTAACGTTTAATCCTCATCACTCTCTTTGGTGATTGTTTTCCTAACACACACTTCCTGTGTGAGGGTCTTGGTTCGCCCGAAAGTTCTGAGATGAACCTAGAGGCTTCTTCTTCTGTCCCTGTCCATAGGATTATCAGATCATCTATGTATCGGTGGCCGTATACAATGTACTTTTTAGCTGCTTCGGACTGTGCAGTGGAGGTGGACTCAAACGCACTCATATATAAGTTGGCATAACTGGGTGTGAATCTCGTCCCCATTGCGCAGCCCTAGGGTGCCCCCAAATGTAAACACATTGTTGTTCAATATGAACCTTATAGATGCCAAAAGAAAGTCTTTCTGTTCACGGGGCATATCCACATCTGCAGTTAGGTATCTGTCAATGGCCTTGCTCATGTGGACATCCAATGTGATGATAAAACGACCTAGCTCAGGGGGGAGAGCTCTCCAAGTTCTTTTATGAGTTGCGTTGAATCTTTTAAGTAGGAAGCCAACCTCACTACGTATTTTTGTAAGAACAAGTCTACATAGTGTGAGAGGTTGCTTGTAATAGATTCAACACCAGAAATAATGGGACGACCAGGAGGGTTCATGGGATTTTTGTGGAGTTTTGGAAGAAAATAAAAATATGGAACCTTGTACTGCGAGATATCTCAAAATGTATTTTCTTTTTTGTTTAAGATTCCGCCGCCATAGGCTCCATTGATCTAGATCCCAGGGAAGATCCTCTACTAGATCTGCCACCTCTACTAGTTCTGCCACTCCCTCTGCATCCCCTAACCCTCTTTTTCTTTTTGGATGATGACCTGTGGCCAATTGACTTATTTTTGTATCTTTCAGTGCAGCCGGATTTCTTGCCATGTTTATGGAATTGGTATGAACCACTTCGGGTGTATTTCCAGGGAAGGGATTGGGATCAACCACGGATGTGACCTTCACTGGGGGCAGGATTTCTAATATCGTATCTACAGTGATCATACTATTCTTTAGAGTATGACTTTCTCCTCTATCTTCCCCACAAATGGGAAGGTGGGCGATTCGATTGCTCAGCAGTAGATGGAATCAATGTCTTATTATGGGATCCCTCCAGTCCCGCTGTGTTTTTAGTGATACTCTGCTCTTCTCCAAGTGATCCATTTGTGTGAGAGTGGACGGTGTTAATTGTGTGAAGAGTGAGACCTGTGAATCTAAAGGTGCATCTAAATTAGTGTGGTCAGACACCGGCATTTGTAATGTATTAATCCCATATGGAGGGGGATCTGATATAGAGTTCATTAGAGATGTTTGAACCCTCCCTGTGGAGCAATTAATTTCAGATTGTTTGGTTCCATTATCTAAGTTTATTAACCCCTTCAGGGCCCTGGAATTTTTCATTTTTCTTTTTTTGCTCCCCTGCTTCCAAGAGCCATAACTTTTTTATTTTTCTGTGAATATAGACATATGACGGCTTCTTTTTTGCAGGACGAGTTGTACTTTCAGATGCAATCATTTATTTTACCATATAGTGTACAAGGAAATTACAAGAAAAGTGCAATAACAAGTTTGTTTTTTGGGTATTTTAGCCGCCATGTTCACTATATGGTAACACTGACGTGACGGGGTGATGCCTCGGGTCGGTACGAGTTTGTAGACACCCAACATGTTACCTTTACTGGTATCTGGGGGGTGAAAACAAATTCTGAAGTTTGGGGAAAAAAAACACACTTTTTGTGCCATGTTCTGTGATCCGTAGCGTCCTCATGTTTCGGGATCTGGGCTGGTTGACGGCTTATTTTTTGCGTCTTGAGCTGACGTTTGTAATGATACCATTATTGGGTGGATGCGCCGTTTTAATCGCCCGTTATTGCATTTTACATTTTTTCCGTTACAGAGTTTACGGCTCTAATTAACAGATTTAATATGTTGCTAGATTGGTATTGCCACACTCAGAATCGCCCAAACGTGTAATTTTTTTTTAATACTTTTATTGTGAATGAAGGAAAAGTGGGGTGATTTGAATTTTTATGTTTTGTTTTTTTACAGGTTTTTAAAAACTATTTTATTATCGCTTCTGGGAGGTACAGATGAGCTGCAGCTCATCTGTATCTCTCAGAATCGTGGACCTGTTGTGGTTGGCAGCGTCTGCCAACCACATCCCGGAACTGCTCAGTGACAGCATCCAGGGTCTAGCCAGGAACCCGGGCTGTCACGTGAGCGCCGGAGATCCCGCGATATTATTGCAGGATCTCTGGTGCAGGCGGGGAACAACGCGTCCCCTGCCGCAGCCGCCTTGGATCCCGCTGTCAGTGATTGACAGCGGGATCCAAGGGGTTAACAGCACCAATTGGATCCCGGATCCGATCGGTGCTGTTACCCTGACATCTCAGCTGATGAGATCAGCTGAGATGTCGGGGCTTTGATGTGAGCTCCGCGCCGGAGCTCACATCAAACACCTCTTACCGTCATAGGTTGGGAAGGGGTTAAATGTATAGGTGCCCTCTGTGCTGTATCTGCTGTCTCTTGTACTTGTGGTGTCTGTGAACTTGTGACGTCAGTGAGAGTTATTAAGGATTGTGTTATAGGTGCCTCATGTATAGTAAACAGGGACAAATCCGTCATGTTAATGAGGTTGTTATGTCATACTGGGGGTCTCTTTGATTTATTACCCTAAACGTGGGGTCCTTAGTTGGGGAACTAGGAGAACTAGTATCCATATTGTCCTCAATTTTATTTCATCTCCTATCCCTCAACAGTTTCAATGCGTTTTTCTTTATTAGGTCCTCTTCAAACTTATCAAGTTTTATTTTTAGAGCTATGTTAAACTCTTTAAAATCAGAGGACAGGGAATACATATCTAAATTTCCCCTAAGAGGTTTTAAATCTTCCAAAGCTTTCTCAGCCAATGTATTACGTAGAAGCTTCATAAAGCCAAACGAACATTGCAGTGAAAAGTCTCCCCAATCTTTTGTAAAAATGGGATCCTGTGGAAAGGAAGACTTCTGTGATAGACGTATCCCTCGAGAGGCAAATATTCTCTGCAATGTATCGTCTCAAATATAATGTATCTACATGGTTGATTATTTTACTTCTATGTTCGTATTCAAGAAATAAATCCGCCATGTGTTTTATGTCTGAATCATTCCATTTATATAGGGCACCATTATTTCTACCTTCACCTTCTAAACCATTTGTTGTTAGGCTTAATGCATTGGATCATTTCCCTGTTACGCCCTGTACTCCACCTGATGAAGACATTCACTGTCGAAACATGTTGTAAGATGTAGAGGGCAAATAAACTTTGTTAAAGTGATCCTGAATCCACAAACTGACCCCCCCGCATTGCAGAAAAAAAATCGATTTTGTTAAGTAGAGAAAAGTTTATATTCACCTCGACCTGTGTGGGTTCTCCGTTTCTGAGGAAGCCGCAATAGGCCGGGCCTGTCTGCTGCTGCCTTGTAATTATGCACGCCCCTCTATGCTTGGATGCCTTGGTAAGAGCCTGGCAGCGTCATGAAAGGGGCGGGGCTAAACGCGTCATACTGGAGCCCCGTCCCCTTTCATGATGCGGCCAGGCTCTTAGCAAGCAGAGAGGGGCGTGCATAATTACAAGGCAGCAGCAGACAGGCGTGTCTATTGCGGCTTCCTCAGAAACGGAGAACTCACACAGGACGAGGTAAATATAAACTTTTCTCTACTTTACAAAATCGATTTTTTTTTTTCTGCAAAAGGGATGGCTAGAAATGATAAGGGGGGGTGCAAGGACGGGTCTAAAGATGCGGGGGGGGGGGGGAGGGGGTGTCAGTCTGTGGGTTCAGGATCACTTTAACCACGTTTTCAATTTTTCCTCTCAATGTTTGCCCAACTGCCTTAGCGCTCCTAATTAGACCGTCTCAACTTTCTTCCATGTTCCCTCTGTGAGGGATTGGCTGCAGGAGCAGCTCTAGGCATTCATTAACTACCTGGAAAGGACCTGGCGTCGCCCAGGAGACTGAGAATCTAGCTTGAGGACCTCCTGTGACGTCACCGTACAGTCCAATCAAGTGACCGGGACCCGGAAATGAAGTGGGAGACACCGACACCTGCTGAACAGGACCCTGGTCACAGGAGGCTGAAAAGGCAAGTGGCTAAAGCCCCCCCTACACCCATCCGTGCCCATAACAGCTTCACATTGCGCCCCTTTTCTATTTTTATTACTTGATTTGTTGTTTGTCCAAGATTTGAAGTTTCCTCAATTGATGTAAAAAAAAACATAAATCCACGTGACACATTCATGCCTGCTCTGAATGGGTCACAGGTCATCAGTTTATAGTCACAGGCTCTCTTGGTTCTTTGGGATTTGAAATGACCTTTCAAAACTAGTATTTTCATATCCATCCATTTCAGAGTAGGAATGAATGTGTCACATGGATTTATGTCTTTCTACATCAATTGAAGAATCTTCAAATCTTGGACCAACCACTAATCAAAGAATAAAACTATGTGCTGCTTATCTCTGGACGCCGATGTTTACTGCCCCAGCTGCTCTCCCCTTCCCAACACTGACCATTCTGTGTTCTGATCACCTCACCTAGTTTATTTACTGCATTATCCAACCCTCCATTTGTATACATGTGTGTTCAGAATTTGTGTTATTACAACCTGATGGAGAGGCCATAGAGTCTCAAAAGCTTGCGATTATGTACCATCTTTGCAGTTCACCATTAAAAGATATCAACCCCTGAGAACTCTCAGATTCTAATATTTTGCTATTTATTACAGAACTGTGATTTCTGCTCTTTACCTTCCCCAACGTCATCCAGTCAGACAGCTCTTCAGCATCAGGAATCTCCGTGCTGCATTCTGGGAACCAGTCAACTTCTTCGTAAGCCGTGGCCTGAAACAGAGAGCGCAGATTGGGTCTCCGCGAGGTCGGCCTCTGTGTGTGCCCTCCTCCGCGAGGCTCGGCCTCTGTGTGTGCCCTCCTTCGCGAGGCTCAGCCTCTGTGTGTGTCCTCCTCCGGGAGGCTAAGCCTCTGTGTGTGCCCTCCTCCGGGAGGCTAAGCCTCGGTCTGCGTCCTCCTCTGGGAGGCTCAGTCTCAGTGTGTGTCCTCCTCCGGGAGGCTCAGCCTCAGTCTGCATCCCTTCCATCCTCCTCCGCGAGGCTCAGCCTCTGTGTGTGTCGTCCTCACTTACCTCCGGCAAGTCCCTCCAGTCTATGTTCAGCTCCTTCTCGAACCCTTTCAGGATCAAACCAAGACCCCTGCGGCCCTTCTGCTTCGAGGCCTCCACAATTTCTTTTCGTCCTTGTCCAAACTTGCCCAGACCTTCTCCCTCCCGAAAGCCCATCTTTGCCTGATGGAAGAAAGAAAAGAAGATTCAGTGACACGAAGAAGCAAGGGGACGTCTGTCAGTGAGCGGTTCATAGACGTGTCCGTCTGTCTGATCTGGCTGGCAGGGGGTCTCTACGCCATTTCTTTTGGCCCAAGACGTCTCCGGTTATCACTCTCTGGTCCGGTATTCAGCTGTCCTAACCCAACCATTGCCAGACAGTTCTGGACTCAAGATTTACTTCCTTGTCCGTCGGGTGCAAGGAGACAACCCTCCCAACGCCCTGACCCTGCGCACCGGCCTGACCGACCCCCATGGACTGGACCGGAGGACAGCAGCCATCTTTCCTCTTTCCTCCTCAATACAAGAGAGGGTCCCAGGAGAATATACATTAAACTCGAGACTGCAGAACAGGAGAGGGACCGGGGAATATACATTAAACCTGACACTATGACACTGCAGAACAGGAGAAGGACCAGGAGAATACACAATTTTATTATTATTTATTTATATAGCACCATAAATTCCATGGTCTGTACAGGAGATGGGGTTACATACAAAATTATACATATAGTTTACAGTAAACAAATTAACAGTGACAGACTGGTACAGAGGGGAGAGGACCCTGCCCTTGTGGGCTGACATTCTACAGGATAATGGGGAGGAGACAGTAGGTCCGGGGTGCGGCAGCTCTGGTGGTGGTGAGGTGGTGGCTCTGGTGGTGGTGAGGCGGCGGCTCTGGTGGTGGTGAGGTGGTGGCTCTGGTGGTGGTGAGGCGCCGGCTCTGGTGGTGGTGAGGCGCCGGCTCTGGCGGTGGTGAGGCGCCGGCTCTGGCAGTGGTAAGGCGGCGGCTCTGGTGGTGGTGAGGTGGTGGCTCTGGCAGTGGTAAGGCGGCGGCTCTGGTGGTGGTGAGGTGGTGGCTCTGGCAGTGGTAAGGCGGCGGCTCTGGTGGTGGTGAGGCAGCAGCTCTGGTGGTGGTGAGGCGGCGGCTCTGGTAGTGGTGAGGTGGTGGCTCTGGCAGTGGTAAGGCGGCGGCTCTGGTGGTGGTGAGGCAGCAGCTCTGGTGGTGGTGAGGCGGCAGCTCTGGAGGCAGTGAGGCGGCGGCTCTGGAGGCAGTGAGGCGGCGGCTCGGTCATTGCAGGCTGTAGCTTTCCTGAAGAGACAGGTTTTCAATTTCCGTCTGAAGGATCCGAGCGCGGTGGATGATCAGACGTGTTGGGGCGCAGAACTCCAGAGGATGGGGGATATTCAGGAGAAATCTTGGAGGCGGTTGTGTGAGGAGCGGATAAGTGTGGAGGAGAGGAGGATCGAAGATTACGTGAGGGAAGATAGTGTGAGATTAGTTCATAGATATAGGGAGGGGGCAGGTTATGGACGGCTTTGTAGGTCAGTGTTAGTAGCTTGAACTGGATTTGTTGGGGAATTGGGATCCAGTGGACGGATTTGCAGAGGGAGGGGAGATGCAGGGGAGTAGAGAGGTGGATTAGTCGGGCAGCAGAGTTGAGGACAGACTGGAGAGGTGCAAGAGTGTTAGCAGTGAGGCCACAGAGGAGGAGGTTGCAGTAGTCAAGGCGGGAGATGATGATGGCATGTACAACAATTTTAGTAGATTGAGAGTTGAGGAAGGGATGGATTCTGGAAATATTCTTAAGTTGGAGGCAACAGGAGGTGGTGAGAGCTTGGATGTGCGGTGTGAAGGACAGGGCAGAGTCGAGAGTTAGTCTGAGGCAGCGAATTTGAGGTGTGGGAGAGAGCATGATGCCATTTACCATAATAGATAGATCAGGCGGTGAAGATGAAAAATGGGATGGAGGAAAGGTGAGGAGTTCGGTTTGGTCTACGTTGAGTTTTAGGAAGCGACAGGAGAAGGAGGAGGATATGGCTGATAGACACCCCGGGATTCTGGACAGCAGAGAGGAGAAGGAGGAGGATATGGCTGATAGACACTCCGGGATTCTGGACAAGAGAGAGGTGACGTCTGGACCAGAGAGGTAGATCTGAGTGTCATCAGTGTACAGGTGATACTGGAAGCCATGGGGCTGTAGGAGTTGTCCTAGGCCAAGGGTATAGATGGAAAAAGGAGGGCCCCTGGACAGAGCCTTGAGGGACCCCAACAGAGAGATGATGGGGCGAGGAGGAAAGGCTAAATGTGAGGTTGGAAAGGTGGGAGGAGATCCAGGAGAGGGCAAGGTCAGTGATACCAATGGAGGAGAGGATCTGTAGTAGGAGGGAATGGGTGACTGTGTCAAATACAGTGGACAGGTCTAGAAGGAGGAGGACAGAGGATTGTGTGTTAGCTTTGCCTTTCAGCAAGTCATTAGTAATTTTGGTTAGGGCAGGTTCTGTGGAGTGGTGGGGCCGGAAACAGGATTGTAGATGGTCAAGGAAAGTGTTAGATGAGAGGTGGAGGAAATTTGAGCATGGACGTGTTGCACAATAAACTCGAGACCGCAGAACAGGAGAAGGACCTGGGGAATATACACAAGATTCGGGACTACAGAACAGGAGAAGGATGGGGGGATTCTGGTTACAAGCTGAGCAGCAGTGCTCAATGTCAGGCAGAAGCTGAAAAAGGCAACAAGATTTTAGGGTGTATAAAGAGAGAAAAATCCCTGGATCCCAGTGTATTATTATCCCTCTATAAATCACTTAATAGAATATGGGATCTAGTTTTTGGGCTCAACATTTTACAAAGGATCTTTAGACGTTAGACTGAGCTCAAAGTCAGTAACTAGATTAATACAAGGAATGGAGGCCTCCCATATGGTGAGAGGGTGGAAACGAAGTCTGAGGGAAGATCCCATTTCTATGTAAAAATACCGTGTTTCCCCGAAAGTAAGACCCTGTCTTACATTCTTTTGGGGGCCAAAAGTGGCCCCCGGTCTTACTTTCGGGGGGGGTCTTACATTGGGTGCCCCAGCAGTGTGGCCTACAGGCCCCCTCCTGTGGGACACTGCGGGAGCGGGTCACACGTCACGTGCGCCCGCTCATTACATATGCACTGCATCCCCCTGTCAATCAGCGACAGGGGGAGCAGTGCATTATACTGTATATATGGGCCCCCTCCTGCTGGCACACTACCCCCCTGTTCTGAGGCCCCCACCGCTGCTGCTGCGCTGCGACGGGTCACATGATCCGGGAGACAGCCGAGGACAGAGGACGGACGCGCTGGCTGCTGCAAGAAGACCCTGGAGGGTAAGATGTCTGCAGCAGCAGCAGCGGTGGGGGCCTCAGAACAGGGGGGTAGTGTGCCAGCAATAGGGGGCCCATATATACAGTATAATGCACTGCTCCCCCTGTCGCTGATTGACAGGGGGATGCAGTGCATATGTAATGAGCGGGCGCACGTAACGTGCGACCCGCTCCCGCTCCCCCCCCCTCCGCTAGGGGCCTTACATTGGCCCCCCCGGTTGTAAGGCCTTATAATCGGGGGAGGCCTTACATTAGCAGGCCCCCCCTTTACCCCTAGGCGGCCTTACAATCGGGGGGGCCTTACTTTCGGGGAAACACGGTACACGTGTGTCCATATTATGACACCTGATTCCTCGAATAGAGGGTTGATGTATATTGCTAACTCTATACTTCTAGCTTGTATTTGATACTGAATGAGTCTGCTTAGGTTATACTTTTGCTATCAATAAATAAGAGATTGAATTTAAATACTCGTGTGGTCAATACAAAGGACAGCCCATGACTTATTCCTTCCAAAGACAGTACTGAGGACCAGGGGCACCCACTGCAGGGGGGAGGTAAGACGAGGACATGGGGCACCCACTGCAGGGGGGAGGTAAGACGAGGACATGGGGCACCCACTGCAGGGGGGAGGTAAGACGAGGACATGGGGCACCCACTGCAGGGGGGAGGTAAGACGAGGACATGGGGCACCCACTGCAGGGGGGAGGTAAGACGAGGACATGGGGCACCCACTGCAGGGGGGAGGTAAGACGAGGACATGGGGCACCCACTGCAGGGGGGAGGTAAGACGAGGACATGGGGCACCCACTGCAGGGGGGAGGTAAGACGAGGACATGGGGCACCCACTGCAGGGGGGAGGTAAGACGAGGACATGGGGCACCCACTGCAGGGGGGAGGTAAGACGAGGACATGGGGCACCCACTGCAGGGGGGAGGTAAGACGAGGACATGGGGCACCCACTGCAGGGGGGAGGTAAGACGAGGACATGGGGCACCCACTGCAGGGGGGAGGTAAGGCGATACCAGCTAATGAGTTTGCAGCCGCTCTTGAGATATTAGGACTCTCTTTTCTGTTTACAGCTCGTTGTCTAGAAGACCGACCACCGTGGTGTAGCTTCCAAATACTGATAATGGCCGGAATTAGGATAAACCAGTAATGTCCACAACCCCAGGGAGCTTCAGAGCAGCGCTCACAAGCTCTATAGTAAGGAGTTTGTAAGTCCTGCATATGTCTGTCCCCAGAGTTTATACTGCAGTGGTGGTCGTCTCTAAGGCCAGAAGTTGTAAATACAAGAAAAGGGTTAAAAACTTTAATAAACTGTAAATTTAGAAAGTGTCCGGCATTATCCATTAATACAGAAGATGATATCTGGGGTAGATACAATGTTGTCGTTACCTTTTTGCTCCACTTTTTCACGCAATTGGACAAAAAAACTGCAATTCTGGAATTTCTTTTTTTATCTCGTTACGTCATTTAATTAATTTTATATTTTGATAGATCGGACTGTTACGGACAAAGTGATATAAAAAATGTGAATTTCTTTAAATAATCATTTTGAATAGGAGAAAAGAAGGGGGGGGCGAGGTTAAACACTTACATTTGTTGGGGAGACTGGAGTCAGTGTGACTGGGGACCGAGCTTGTGCTTATATAAAGCAGGTTGTGACCTCTTAGTGGACGGACATGGGATTTAACCCCTTAAATGTTCTGTTGTCCAGTCCCTGAGATACATATTTCACTACACCTCCCTCCTTATGAACGTGCATGGGGGCTGGCTCACAGGTCGGCTCCCTAGCACGTATCTGGTTCCGGCCCACCTTGGCGTGATAAGCCATCAGCGTTGCCGTGATCAATCCCTTTCTTGTGTTGAATTTTGAGATCATATTGCTGTAATATCAGGCTCCATCTAAGCAGTTTCCCATTGTCCCCAGCTACTGTGTTCAGCAGCTCAGAGGGTTGTGATCTGTTATCACGGTGAAGTTGCGCCCATAGAGGTATGGTTGCAGTTTCTGTAGAGCCCACACAATGGCTAAACGCTCCTCCTCTATTGTGGCATACGCCACCCCTCTGGTTCACCTGGCCGAGAACGGCCCCTAGCCCGTAAGTGCTGGCATCTGTCTGCACCACCAACCTGCGGGTGACATCTGGGGCCTGGAGGACGGGTGACCTGGCCAATGCTGACTTTAGGGCAGAGAATGATTCCTCACACTGAGGGGTCCAGGATATAATTTGGGGGAACCTCCTCTTGGTCAGGTCAGTTAATGGCTTAGCCAGAGCACTGTAGTGTGGCACAAACTTCCTATAATAGCCGGCCGTACCCAGGAAGGACAGGACCTGCTTCTTGGTTCGTGGGGTGGGCCAGGCTGTAATGGCTTCTGCCTTCCCTGGATCAGGATTTAGCAGACCCCCCCCCCACCCGGTGTCCGAGGTATTGTACTTCCCTCATGGCTACCTGACACTTCCCAGGCTTCACAGTCAGACCTGCAGTGTGAAGCCTCTGCAACACCTGAGAAACATGTGCAAGATGTTCCTGCCAAGAATGACTAAAAATGGCGATATCATCTAGATAAGCAACAGCAAAACCCTCACATCCTTCCAATAAGTGATTTACCAGCCCCTGGAAGGTGGCAGGGGCATTCTTCATACCGAATGGCATCACCAGGAACTCAAACAGCCCAAATGGCGTTATAGAGGCCGACCTCTCCTGAGCTGTTTTGGTCATGGGGATCTGCCAATATGCCCTACTCAAATCCATAATGGTGAGGTACGATGCATTAGCTAGCTGCTCTAACAGCTCATCTATCCTCGGCATGGGGTAGACAGTAGATGTAAGGAGATTTAACTTCCTATAGTCTACACAGAACCTGGTAGTACGGTCCTTTTTCGGACAAGAATCACAGGTGAAGCCCAGGCACTCTGGGATTTTTGTATCACCCCGAGGTCAGCATCTCGTCTACCTGCTCCTTCATGTGTGCCTTCACCTCTGATGACACCCGGTATGCAGACTGTCTTACAGGGGGATTGGTACCAGTGTCCACATGGTGAGAGGCTAAGTGAGTCCTCCCAGGCTTCTCTGTGAAGACTCCTGTGACCTCGCTGAGCACCCCCATCAGCTCACACCTCTGACTGTGGGATAGCCCCATCAGCTCACACCTCTGACTGTGGGATAGCCCCATCAGCTCAGACCTCTGACTGTGGGATAGCCCCATCAGCTCACACCTCTGACTGTGGGATAGCCCCATCAGCTCAGACCTCTGACTGTGGGATAGCCCCATCAGCTCTCACTTCTGACTGTGGGATAGCTCAGGGTTAAACTCTGCAGAATCCAGGGTCTCCATATACTGAGCCCCAGCCCCCACATCTAGTAACACATCAGCCTCCCCCTCATCAGGCTGCTACAGACAGGTAAGACACAAGTCTCCCTGTCATGATGAGCCTCCCGCATATTGACATGAAATACTTTGTGACGCTTTGCACGTTCATCTAGAGTCACCACATAGGTAACATCATTTAGCCGCTTGTGCACGGTGTACGGTCCCTCCCATGCGGCCTGTAGTTTGTTCTGTAACATGGGGACCAACACCCAAACCCTTTGTCCCTTCTCATAGGCCCTCAGTCTGGCATTACGGTCATACCAGACCTTCTGGTTGATTTGGGCCTGAGTCACGTTCTCATGTGCAAGGTTACTCAGTTTTTGCATTCTGTCCCGGAGTCACAGTACATACTCAACCACTGAGACTCACATAGTTTTGGGATCGCTCTCGCAACAGTCCTTAATCAAGTCCAGGGGTCCCCTGACCCTCCTCCCATAGACCAGTGTGAAGGGGGAGAATCCTGTGGAGGCCTGGGGTACCTCTCTGTACACAAACAACAGATGGGGAAGGTAACACTCCCAGTCCCTTCCTTCAGTCTCCACCAGCATTTTCAGCATTTGTTTTAATGTCCTGTTGAATCGTTCACAGAGTCCATTTGTTTGGGGATGGTAAGCGCTGGACACAACATTCTGCACTTGTATGTTTTCACAGAGACTTTCCATCAGTTTGGACATGAATTGGGTTCCCTGATCGGTTAACATCTCCCTGGGGAACCCCACACGAGAAAACAGTCAGTAAAGCATCCGCCACCTTGTCCGCTCGGATGGAGGACAGGGCCACCGCTTCCGGGTATCGTGTCGCATAGTCCACCACTGTGAGGATGGAGGACAGGGCCACCGCTTCCGGGTATCGTGTCGCATAGTCCACCACGGTGAGGATGGAGGACAGGGCCACCGCTTCCGGGTATCGTGTCGCATAGTCCACCACGGTGAGGATGGAGGACAGGGCCACCACTTCCGGGTATTGTGTCACATAGTCCACCACGGTGAGGATGGAGGACAGGGCCACCGCTTCCGGGTATCAGGTCGCATAGTCCACCACGGTGAGGATGGAGGACAGGGCCACCACTTCCGGGTATTGTGTCACATAGTCCACCACGGTGAGGATGGAGGACAGGGCCACCGCTTCCGGGTATCAGGTCGCATAGTCCACCACGGTGAGGATGGAGGACAGGGCCACCGCTTCCGGGTATCGGGTCGCATAGTCCACCACAGTGAGGATGGAGGACAGGGCCACCGCTTCCGAGTATAGTGTCGCATAGTCCACCACTGTGAGGATGGAGGACAGGGCCACCGCTTCCGGGTATCGTGTCGCATAGTCCACCACGGTGAGGATGGAGGACAGGGCCACCGCTTCCGGGTATCGGGTCGCATAGTCCACCACAGTGAGGATGGAGGACAGGGCCACCGCTTCCGGGTAGTGTCGCATAGTCCACCACTGTGAGGATGGAGGACAGGGCCACCGCTTCCGGGTATCGTGTCGCATAGACCACCACGGTGAGGATGGAGGACAGGGCCACCGCTTCCGGGTATCGTGTCGCATAGTCCACCACGGTGAGGATGTACTGTTTGCCCGAGCTGCTAGGTATGGCAAGTGGCCCTATTATATCCACAGCCACTCGCTGGAACGGCTCATCAATCACTGGCAGTGGCATCAATGGGGCTTTCTGAATATTCCCAGACTTTCCAACCCTCTGACACACTACACAGGATCGACAGTAGTTGGCTATGTCCGTCGCAATCTTTGGCCAATAAAGGTTATGTGTCAGGCAAGCTCTAGTCTTTTGTACTCCAAAATGTCTGGCCAGAGGAATTTCGTGAGCAATTCTCAATAATTGTTCCCTAATCAGATAAGGAACCACCGGCCGCTTGTCACAGTCCCAATGTTCTGTGGTATCAGTGGGGAGAGTCTCTATATACAGTCTGCCCTGGTCCCAGTATATTCTTTCTTTGTCAGAAGCAGTAGGGGGTTGGTTGGCAAGACCTCTGAGCTTCTCCAGACTGACATCTGTCAGCAGGGCCTCCCGGAAGCTCTGGCTGTCAGTCTGCAGGCCCCGGCCTAGTGTGAACACCAGTGTCTGGTCTGAAGCTGAGTCTTCAGAGTCTGTGGTCAGGGACCTTGGTGGATCTGCCATGTGAGGGGGGCTCCTGGACCTTGGTGGATCTGCCATGTGAGGGGCCTCCTGGACCTGAGTAGGGCCCTCCTGTTCTGGCAGTTCTGTCTGAGACTCATCTTCTAGTCTCTGGGTTGGAGTCAGAGCCGCAGCCTGACTCCGGGACACATTGGCCACATACGTACAGTCCCGTTCATGGGTACCCTTTTGTGAGTCTTTTCTGCATAAGGACAATTTTTATTCAGTCTGTGTGGAACACTGAAGCTGAGGTGAACTTTCCAAAGGCATGGGAGAGTCTGTGTGTGACCAGCTCCACAAGGGATTACATGGACATACAATATATTGCTGGATTGTTTTTTATGGAATTTCATGTTTTTCAAGCAGTAAAGGTTCTTGGGCTGATCACGCATCTCTCACTCTGCTGATTCTCCTGTATCACACAAGGACCCTGTGACAACTGGTGGCAGCGGTGGGATCAACATAGTGCAGGCCAATGGAGAACCATCCACAGAGCGAGTACAGACAAGCGCTGGAGTTGGGGACCCACACCCCAAAAAGCCAGTGGTTGGTGTGGTATGAAGAAGAGATGGCGGCTCTGGGCACAGCGGAGCACAGCGGAGACAAGAAGCAATGGAGCTCGAATGAGGGAGTAATGTGATTTGGAGTGTAAACCCAACGATCCGGGAGCCTGCACGGATCACCAGGACAGACTTCAAGCCATTGTATGAATCTTCCGGAGATGTGGAAGGATTCTTCAAGGACTTTGAGCAGCAGTGTGCCGTGATGGAGGTCCCCACTCTGGATGGATGTTTGTGTTAGTGGGATTCCTGAACAGATGCGTGGCGGAGGCTTATCGAGCTATTGACTCACAGCGGAAGCAGGATTATAACTCTGTAAAACAGACTATCTTCGTTTGCCATGCTATCACCAAAGACTCGTATAGGGCCCAGCTCAGAGACCTCCCATGCACCACGGGGGGAATGTTTAGGATGTTTGCCCATAAGATGTCCCAGGCATGTCGGAGATGGCTGGAAACAGAAAACGCCTTGACTGTGGAAGATGTTGTACGGGTATTTCTTGTAGAACAATTTCTTGCCAAGTGCCCCTCACAAATACAGGAATGAGTTCAAGAACGCATGCCACCCACATTGGATAGAGCTGCAGCCCTGGCCGATGAGGTCCTTACTATCCGTCCGCAGTGGAGGAGGTTACTGGATGATAAATCACAGCCTGTCCCTGCAGCCCAATCCCCTCCGGTTATATCTGCTCCTCCACAGAGCCGCAGGCCGATGAAAACCCCACCTCAAAATCCTGGGCCCCAACAGTTCCGACCACGACCAGGGAAATTAACACAGAGGAAATGTTATGACTGTGTGCAACCTGGCAATCTGATTGTACCTCAAGGATTCGGAAGGAGCCAAGCACACCACCAACCTCGTTCAGTGCAGCATGAGCCCTGCATCCCACCAGAGGAGTTACCTCCACCCTGACCAGAGTGGACCGCCGACCCCTGCACCAGATACCCCTTATGGAGTGTATGGAGTCCGGCCTTTGTCCCCAAGCTACCAAGAGCAACGTCACCTGCAGGATGTCTCAATTGATGGACGCAAAGTGTCGGGATTTAAAAACACAGCGTCTTTCTTAACTATTGCTGACCCCCGTGTGGTTCAACCAGAGGCAATTCACCCAGGCTAACCGAGCCCCCTTACAGAGTTTATTTAAGTCTATGTTCGGGTTAATTAACGACACTTGGTGCTCTGCCATAGCTTGATCAAGGAGAGCTCCATCGACTGTGTGTCTGATGTTATTCTTTCGTGTATGAACTTGATCCATACCTATTAGGCCAGGAGCAGGCAACTAGTGATCAAATCAAAACTGTTCAACCTACCAGTATAAGCCGAGAAAACGAAGGTGGAGGGAGTGGCTGTACCCCCAAAAATGGGGAAAACAAGTCTAGAGGAGGGTGTAGAACATGTACCTCACTCTGTCACCTCAACCACTAGGATTTTTGATGGGATTACTTGCTATGTTCTCCCCTGCCGGTCGGCCCCATCTCCAGCACCGCAGAGGATCTCTTCTATCATTCTTACTGCAATAAAGTTTTACCTTCTCAATCAGACAACTACTATTAACTATAACGTCCTGGCATGTGTCTGCAGACTAACAATACTCAGTCACCTACAGCCTTACTACCTAAGCCCTAAGATTATATGCAGAGACCCCTCTGAAGGGACAGTATCTTTCCTAAGACAGATTCATTGCCAAAAATGCTTTGAGTTACCATGAGCTTCTGCGAGACGCTGTTGAACATGGAGTAACGAGACGACGTTCCCTCCACCTCTGGTTCGGAAGCACCTTCTTTACCCCCAGACCCGAAAACTGGTCTCTTCTCATCAGTATCGCTGTCTGAGCCACTCGTGGAAGACTCTGAAGAGAAAACAAGAAAGAGAAATGGAAGATTTAAAAGAAGAATCTTTAATGACGAGTCCCTTAGGTCAAACCAGACTCTTATATTGAGGACAACCGGATGAACCCGATGGCGGCTTCCACCGAGTCTGTGTCTCCTTACAGCAGTATAGATACAAAAAAAGAAGTGGACCGAAGACCCGGGACGTTATTAATACTTATTTACGTGTTTACTTCTGTCACATGTTCACTTCTCAGCACGTGACTTGGGGTTGCACCTGCAAGGGTTAATCTATCTCCTCTCACTCAATCCAGCACTCAACCTCTGTCATATACTGAAAGGAAGCATCAATCACACCCCGACTCAGACCGCGCACCCCGCGTCATACACGCTGCCACCACCCACCGGATTTGGGGGCCGATGAGTTCCCCTAAACTAAAATCTGACAATCAACAGAATCAAACCTTTCTAAGGTTATGGGTTCTGTAGAGTATACAAGGTTCAGACTTATTAAAGTTTTAACCTTTAATATAAAAGGTACAGTGCTTAATATGAGGTTGCACCCCGGGGAACTCGCTTGCAGCGGAATTAATACCAATACGTGCATAAATGTAACAAATGACCACCTGTTTATTTGGCAACACACATATAGCATAAACCGGGTAGCATATAAAACATTGCACATAAGCACTCTGTTTAAATATCACATATACCACCATTACATATACCATAGAACACACATTACATTTCACATTACACTATACACTTTACTATCACATTACATAATACACATTATTGTAGTGATCCTCAACCTCCCCCTAAGGAGTCTCAACCTACATTTCACCATATATCGCTTATCAATGGGACCCTGCTCGAACCAATAGTCAGTCCCACGTTACATGGTACATCACCCCTTATTACGGAGAATCTCTACCTATTACAGGGAGCTCAACCCGTTCACATAAACACACATCCATCACACAGGGTACTTTTCCATACGCCCTGTTGATCCATCACACAGGGTACTTTTCCATACGCCCTGTTGTTCCATCACACAGGGTACTTTTCCATACTTCCTGTTGATCCATCACACAGGGTACTTTTCCATACTTCCTGTTGATCCATCACACAGGGTACTTTTCCATACGCCCTGTTGACCCATCACACACTTCAATAGAACATTATTACGGAGAATCTCTACCTCTTACAGGGAGCTCAACCAGTTACCCGTGGATACCTCATGCATGGCCTTTTGACACACGCCATCATGAGTCACCCAAGTTACATATCATCACACACTTCAACATAACATGGCAGCTATGCCCGCCTGGCACACATATTGCACTCAGTCCACCATCACATACATGGACCGCTGCCTTACCAGGCACTGAACTGGGTTTAGCAACCTGAGTTCTCAAGTTCCCCCCGGCATTCCCCAAGGGCTCCTCCCAGACCGGTTTCGCCCCACGTCCGGGCCAGCGCCCTCCCGAGTCAGCCACAGTTTCCACACTCCAGGGAGCCATCACAACCTGTTCCTGGCCACCAGCTGGCATACAATTTCTTACCCAGCAGATTCAGGTCAGACGACCATTACACTCAGTGCTGTGTGCAGCTTTGCCCAGGATATAACTGAAGGCATTATGAATGCAAGACACCAGCCCCAATCACTAACAACCTCCTTTTTCACAGAGGGAGTGACGACTGGTTGTCCTGCAAACACAATGGGTTTCATATAGGGCGTAGTTCACACAGGCTTGCACAGTGTATGCCCAGCCTCTTACATTAGCCCCCATCTCAGTAGGCGGGCTGTTATGGCATTCAACACCACCACCTGCGCCGGAACAAACGCACCCATATGGCCCAGCTACACACAGCAACAAAAGAGTGCAAAAAAAGCACCACAATGACAAGTGCTGAAATTGTGGAAAACTAGTTATTTTTAAACTATACCAAATTATGGGGTATTGGTTTGTCTTTTGGTCCAAAACACGCAAGCTTGTGAGCCCCTACACGGCTCCCCACGTCACAAGTCCTATCCACTAAAATCTCATTTAAAGCGAAAAAAGGACACAAATAGAAAATACATTTTCTTACCACAGCAGATTCAGGTCAGACGACCATTACACTCAGTGCTGTGTGCAGCTTTGCCCAGGATATAACTGAAGGCATCATGAATGCAAGACACCAGCCCCAATCACTAACAACCTCCTTTTTCATAGCCCCATCAGCTCACACCTCTGACTGTGGGAGAGCCCCATCAGCTCACACCTCTGACTGTGGGAGAGCCCCATCAGCTCACACCTCTGACTGTGGGAGAGCCCCATCAGCTCAGACCTCTGACTGTGGGAGAGCCCCATCAGCTCAGACCTCTGACTGTGGGAGAGCCCCATCAGCTCAGACCTCTGACTGTGGGAGAGCCCCATCAGCTCACACCTCTGACTGTGGGAGAGCCCCATCAGCTCACACCTCTGACTGTGGGAGAGCCCCATCAGCTCAGACCTCTGACTGTGGGAGAGCCCCATCAGCTCACACCTCTGACTGTGGGAGAGCCCCATCAGCTCACACCTCTGACTGTGGGATAGCCCCATCAGCTCAGCCCTCTGACTGTGGGGTAACCCCATCAGCTCACACCTCTGACTGTGGGATAGCCTCATCGGCTCACACACCTGACTGTGGGATAGCCCCATTAGCTCAGACCTCTGACTGTGGGATAGCTCAGGGTTACCCTCTGCAGACTCCAGGGTCTCCATATACTGAGCCCCAGCCCCCACATCTAGTAACACGTCAGCCTCCCCCTCATCAGGCATGCTACAGACAGGTAAGACACAAGTCTCCCTGTCATGATGAGCCTCCAGCATATTTACATGAAATACTTTGTGACGCTTTGCACGTTCATCTAGAGTCACCTCATAGGTAACATCATTTAGCCACTTGTGCACGGTGTATGGTCCCTCCGATGCGGCCTGTAGCTTGTTATGTAACATGGGGACCAACACCCAAACCCTTTGCCCCTCCTCATAGGCCCTCAGTCTGGCATTACGGTCATACCAGACCTTCTGGTTGATTTGGGCCTGAGTCACGTTCTCATGGGCGAGGTCACTCAGTTTTTGCATTCTGTCCCGGAGTCACAGTACATATTCAACCACTGAGACTCTTGTAGTTTTGGGATCACCCTCCCAACAGTCCTGAATCAAGTCCAGGGGTCCCCTTTTGCACTCCTCGCAAAGACACCAATTCTTTAGTACAAGGAATAATTTCTTAAACCATGCACTAATGCTCTAATAGAAATAAATTCTATCCCACCGCTGCCGCCAATTTGTCACGTACCCACTCCTCAGCACGTGACATGGGGTTGTGCCTGCAAGGGTTAATTCTATCTCCTCTCACTCAATCCAGCACTCGACCTCTGTCCTATGCTGAAAGGGAGCATCAATCACACCCCGACTCACATCGCGCACCCCGCTTCACACACGCTGCCACCACACATCGGATTTTGGGGGGCCGATGAGTTCCCCTAAACTAAGTGCGACAAGGGACGAAGAACATTGAAGAACACAGCATGATGAGGGCCGGAGTCGGGCAAGTCTACTTATCGCATCTCCCTTCCATCGGCTCTACCTATGTAACAGGTGTAGCCACAGGTCAGATGCAATGCTCCAGGGGCCCTTACCAGGACATTACAATGTGTGGGCCCTCACCGCCGGTGACTTACCTTGGGTGCCATGATTGCTGAACTGAGTGTCATCATCCGAGGTGGAGCTGAGGTTGAGGCCCAGCTCTTCTATACGTCTTTTCTTCTGGCGGCTTTGGCTGCTGCTCTGGATTTCTCGCTCCGCGCGACGCTTCATTCTCGATTCTGAGAAAGACAAAAGATAAGCAATCACTGTACGGAGACACAACTATGACGAGCGTCTCTGGACCCACGAGGAAAACACGGAGATGCTGCGACCTGGCGCCACACGGTAAACCGCACAATTTACACTCAAATTACATCAAGTAAAAACGGGAGATACAGAACGTGGAAATCCTTACACACATCGGACTATGAGCGCGGTCTGGATCTGTACAAAACATGCAAACTTTCTCCAGGTGTGTGTGTGTGTGTGTGTGTGTGTGTGTGTGTGTGTGTGTGTGTGTGTGTGTGTGTGTGTGTGTGTGTGTGTGTGTGTGTGTGTGTGTGTGTGTGTGTGTGTGTGTGTGTGTGTGTGTCATAGTTCCGACCCCTTCTGGTAGCTCCGCACTTACAAATAGCCCCACCTCTTCATGACTCTGCCCCTCCCGGTAGCTACATCCCCTTCATAGCTCTGCCCCTGTGTGTAGCCGCACCCCTTCATAGCTCCACCTTTCCAGTCACGTGGGCAGGGCTATGTGGAGTGGGTGGGGCTCTGATCCACACACTTTGCTTTTTATATACCGTAATTGCCTTGGGACCAGAAGTCCAGATGTCAGCTTTTCTTTGTCATTTGATTGGTCCTCACGACCGCCCCGCCCCCAGCAGCACAGAGCCCGCCCCAATCCTCACCTTCCCACAGTATTGTACAATCAATGATGCCACCACCCTGCCATTAGTGATGTGGGAAAGAGGAAGAAGTGTCAGTGATCCGCGCTGCTGGAGAGAAGACCAGAACCCAAGAAATCTGGTACAACGGTGTTGTTTTATTCCAACGCGTTTCGGTGGAGTCTCGGCTCCTTCCTCAGGAAGACTTCTCCGAAACGCGTTGGAATAAAACACGACCATTGTGCCAGATCTCTTGGGCTCTGGTCTTCTCTCCAGCAGCGCGGATCACAGACACTCCATCCTGTTTTCCAGTTGTTTGCCACATTGCACGTGGAGGTGTGGATACAGCAGCAGCTGTACGAGGGCATATACTGCTTGTGGGTTCACACAACCAGACCAGGTGAGCAATTTTCATAGGGTATCTGCCCCCCTCTGCGCATTTTTGTTTCATATTTCTAAACATTAGTGATCTGTCTTTCGTTTGTGAATGATCCGACACGAAGAGCCGGCTCCCTGCTGTTACTGACAGGAGCCGCTCTCCACTGGGAGCTGAGCCTCTGACTGCTGTGACTGACAGGAGCCGTCTCTCCACTGGGAGCTGAGGCTCTGACTGCTGTGACTGACAGGAGCCGCTCTCCACTGGGAGCTGAGCCTCTGACTGCTGTGACTGACAGGAGCCGTCTCTCCACTGGGAGCTGAGCCTCTGACTGCTGTGACTGACAGGAGCTGCTCTCCACTGGGAGCTGAGCCTCTGACTGCTGGTGACTGACAGGAGCCGCTTTCCACTGGGAGCTGAGCCTCTGACTGCTGGTGACTGACAGGAGCCGCTCTCCACTGGGAGCTGAGCCTCTGACTGCTGTGACTGACAGGAGCCGCTCTCCACTGGGAGCTGAGCCTCTGACTGCTGTGACTGACAGGAGCTGCTCTCCACTGGGAGCTGAGCCTCTGACTGCTGTGACTGACAGGAGCCGTCTCTCCACTGGGAGCTGAGCCTCTGACGTCTGGTGACTGACAGGAGCCGCTCTCTACTGGGAGCTGAGCCTCTGACGTCTGGTGACTGACAGGAGCCGCTCTCCACTGGGAGCTGAGCCTCTGACTGCTGTGACTGACAGGAGCCGCTCTCCACTGGGAGTTGAGCCTCTGACTGCTGGTGACTGACAGGAGCCGCTCTCCACTGGGAGCTGAGCCTCTGACTGCTGTGACTGACAGGAGCCGCTCTCCACTGGGAGCTGAGCCTCTGACTGCTGTGACTGACAGGAGCCGCTCTCCTCTGGGAGCTGAGCCTCTGACTGCTGGTGACTGACAGGAGCCGCTCTCCACTGGGAGCTGAGCCTCTGACTGCTGCTGACTGACAGGAGCCGCTCTCCTCTGGGAGCTGAGCCTCTGACTGCTGGTGACTGACAGGAGCCGCTCTCCACTGGGAGCTGAGCCTCTGACTGCTGTGACTGACAGGAGCCGTCTCTCCACTGGGAGCTGAGCCTCTGACTGCTGGTGACTGACAGGAGCCGTCTCTCCACTGGGAGCTGAGCCTCTGACTGCTGGGGACTGACAGGAGCCGTCTCTCCACTGGGAGCTGAGCCTCTGACTGCTGTGACTGACAGGAGCCGCTCTCCACTGGGAGCTGAGCCTCTGACTGCTGGTGACTGACAGGAGCCGCTCTCCACTGGGAGCTGAGCCTCTGACTGCTGTGACTGACAGGAGCCGTCTCTCCACTGGGAGCTGAGCCTCTGACTGCTGGTGACTGACAGGAGCCGCTCTCCACTGGGAGCTGAGCCTCTGACTGCTGTGACTGACAGGAGCCGCTTTCCACTGGGATCTGAGCCTCTGACTGCTGTGACTGACAGGAGCCGCTCTCCACTGGGAGCTGAGCCTCTGACTGCTGTGACTGACAGGAGCCGCTCTCCACTGGGAGCTGAGCCTCTGACTGCTGTGACTGACAGGAGCCGTCTCTCCACTGGGAGCTGAGCCTCTGACTGCTGGGGACTGACAGGAGCCGTCTCTCCACTGGGAGCTGAGCCTCTGACTGCTGTGACTGACAGGAGCCGTCTCTCCACTGGGAGCTGAGCCTCTGACTGCTGTGACTGACAGGAGCCGCTCTCCACTGGGAGCTGAGCCTCTGACTGCTGTGACTGACAGGAGCCGTCTCTCCACTGGGAGCTGAGCCTCTGACTGCTGTGACTGACAGGAGCCGTCTCTCCACTGGGAGCTGAGCCTCTGACTGCTGTGACTGACAGGAGCCGTCTCTCCACTGGGAGCTGAGCCTCTGACTGCTGTGACTGACAGGAGCCGCTCTCCACTGGGAGCTGAGCCTCTGACTGCTGGGGACTGACAGGAGCCGTCTCTCCACTGGGAGCTGAGCCTCTGACTGCTGGTGACTGGGTCTGGGAGGAGAGCAGGGATTACAGTAGGACGTGTAGAATGGCAAGGACCTGTGGGGCTCCTCCCACATGAAAGCTTACACTCACACTGATTGGCTCCTTACTGCACATGACCTGTGATATCATTAAGGTCTTTAAGTAAGTTTGCTGGCAGAATGTGTAAAGTGTAGAGTCAGAGCCTCAGAGTCAGACAGGGGGATGATTGTGGATTCAGCTCCTGTCTAATAGGAGCTCCCCTAACCCCGGTCAAGATCTCCGCTCTCTCCCCTACCCCGGTCCAGTTTTCTGATACCCTCCCCTAGTCCCGATCTCTGCACGCTCCCCTCCCCTAGTCCCAGTCTCTGCACAGGAAGGGGCAGAGAGAGTGCAAACAGGGGAAGCAGAGAGAGAGAGAGTGCCCAGGGTGCAGAGAGTGGACAGAGGAAAGAGACAGCCGCCGTCCCCAGCACCACAGGAACCCACCCCCATTGTGATGTCACTGACCGCCCGATGCGATAGCATCGGACTCCATCTAGTTAGATATAAATATATATAAAATAATTACTGCTATCTCCATTTTCAGAGATATTCTGGAATATGCAGTAGACAAACGTCTTTGCCCATTATTTAGGATATTGGCACCTATTGTACTTGATGCTATTGATAATAATCAGTCATGTGCTTTGTATCCATTATACTTTATGCTCATGGGTTTGTTGTAGTGAGCCATGTTGTATGTTACATGCATTGTTTATTAAAAGTATGCAAGAATTTGCAACTTTTTAATACTGCTTAAAGGGACTCAGTAACCAGGTTTTGGCTATCCCATCTGACAGCACAATTATGAAGAGATAGAGACCCTGATTACAGCGATGTGTCACTTACTGAGCTGCTTGATGTCATTTTGATAAAATTACTGTTTTCTCTCTTGCAGGTTTGACAGCTCCTAAAGATGACTGGACTACTTGATTAGTCCTCTAATGATAAGCTCCAGCTGATTTAACAGTGATTTTATCAATGCTACCCTGAGCAGCCCAGTAAGTGATACATCACTGGAATCCCGTCTCTGTCTCTACATTACGCTGCTCTCAGATGAGATGGAAAAAGCCTGGTGACAGAGTCCCTTTAATAAAGATATCTACTTACATAATCGTCTTGTGGCATCTGTCTTCGCCTCCACAGACTCCTGGGTCTGGTTGTCCCCCTATCATGTGCCTCCTCTATGGCCTCTGATTGGCCAGCACAAGTTGCAGCAGCCATATTTGCACACCCAATGATGGGTGTGCAAATATGGCACCCACTGGCAGTAATAGCACATTGCTCAGTTCTGCCAGCGGTGACACATGGTTCTGTTCTCCTCTGATCCAGGGTTGAGAATCTTTCACCCAGGACCCGCAAAAAAGCCTGAAGCCGGGCTTGTTACCGCCCTCCAAATAAAGGACACCACTGCCACAAGAGCCCACGCCCATTGTGATGTCACCACCCTCCCAATGCGATAGCATCGCACACCCACATAGTATGTTTTTTATTGCACATATAATCCACGTGATTTCTCCTGCTTCTCACTATGGAGCAAGCTGTTATAAACCAGTGAACAGGATGATCAGTTTTATGTAACTTTTAGGTGCGTCACCAGAGAAGACATTTGTGGCGCCCCATTGGTCTGGTCGCCACTAAGGGGTACTGCACCCACACCAGGGGTAGTATTCCCGCCTGCGACAACCAGGTTTGGGTTGTCCAGTCACCTACAAACACACCTGGTCCCAGGGAGAGCGGGTGAACCCCGGTAGTGGGACGGCGGGGGGAGAAAGGAGCAGGAAGTGGTCAGGGAAAGAGAGAGGACAAATGGAAAACACCACAGGAAGTGTGAGGACATTTGGAGGAGGTCAGTCGGAGGACAGCTGAGGAGAGGACAGAGAGAAAGGACCCGGAAGACTTGAGAAGAGATGAGGCTCATCCCGGGTCCCCAGGGCATGGGCAGTGGGCGATCCACCCGTGCACCCGAATCTGAACTCTAGAGGAGGGGAACCCGGCACTGAAAGGTGGCGAAGAGACTCCAAGCTCCAACCACAGAGCCCGGGTGGCCACGAGATCTTGAGGAGCTATGGCCAACTCCCAGCACATCTGCCAAGAAGGCAGCCATACTAGGGTCAGGGGACACAGCAAGTCGCCCAATGAAGGCCCGTGGCTGCTGAATTGGGGCTCTGTGCGCGGAGGCGCGTGCAGGATGGAGGAGAGCAGGCAGCGTTGAGGAAGACAGGCTCGTAAGGGAAGGCACACGAAAGGGGTGTACTGGACAAGCCATCCTGGTTGCTAAAGACTATCCGGACCGCTACTGTACTTGAGCTGTAACCTGTGTTGTGTGAGGAGGAGAGCTCACTAAACCGGGTTTGGAACTCAGCATTGTGTCAGACTGCTCATTTCCCACCTGAAGAGCGGTAAGAGAAACACTGAGGAGGCAGCAGGAGCCTGTCTGAGAGCTGCCCTGATCTCACTCTGCAGCCAGCTCAGCCCTGTTAGCTCCCCAAGGAGCCTAATAACCCACTACCTCCAGATGTCCTGGGGACCCCGCTCCAACCGTGGGAGCGATACCATCACTGCTGCCATCCCATCATCTCCAGAGGTCCCGGTCTGCAGGAGCAGTTACTGGAGACTGCATACCACGCATGGTGTCACAACAACCATCCCCCAATTCCTCTACTCCAAAAATTATTTTCCCCTTTTTATTGACTGCCCATCCCAGGGTGGCCACGGACCAGATCACGCCACCATGACAGCTTCCTGCCAAGACGCTCGAGGACGTAGAGAGAGAGAGAGGCCCGACTCCGAATACCCCACGGCCACCCACTGGGGCGAGTCACATCCACAGAATATACCGGATCTGTCTGACAGATGTAGATCCCACCTCTGGGTCCAACATGTTAACAAAGAGGGTCCGAGAGGAGGCCACATACGGAAGTGACAAAAAAAGCAAAGACAAGGCTTAGAGAGATAATTCCCATAGTCATCCATGTACAGTCACTGATGGCCTGCACAGGTGGGACAGGAGGGGCGGACCGCTCTCCTGGAGGATGGCGGAGGGTCTGCGTCTATCAGCCATAAGGCAAAAATCACTTATACATGAGGCCCCTTGATATAATTGGTTAGCACATAAAAGCACTGTAGCTTTGCAGCACTGGGGTCCTGGGGTCAAATCCCACCAAAGACGACGTCTGCCCACAGTTTGTATGTTCTCCCCGGGTTCTCCGGTTTCCTCCCACACTTCAAAGACTGACAGGATGTTTAGATTGCGAGCTCTGATGGGGACGGTGATGAACTCTGTACAGCGCTGCAGAATATGATGGTGCTATACAAGCAATGCATAATAAATAAATGAAAATGCCCGACATCACCAGCAAAGCATATGTGCGGCAGCAGAGATGAGCTCTCCATCAGGGGTCGGCTTTTCTGCAGGGACGATCTCAGAACTGGAGAAACCCTGTAAGGCCCTGTGCCCACGATGCAGATTTTGATACAGAAATGGTGCACATTTGTCCAAAATCCACAATCCAGCAAAGTCTATGGGAATTCTGATGTTGTGTGTCCATGCTATGTTTTTTTCCATTAGAGAAAAGGTGCGGATTTTGCTGTGGAAAATTCTGCAGAATGTCAATTATTGCAGCGGATTTTGCAGCGTTTTTTAGCCCTTCAAGCCATTGACTTGATTCTTAAAAATGCAACTTACAAATCTGCACCATTTCTGCACCAAAAACACAACAAATGCACATCGCGGATTTGTGCGCTCTTCTGCCACAAGTTGCGGATTTGGTGTAGAAATTTCTGCAACAAAATACTCAGCACTTCACCTAATGTTTAATTGTGAAGAGAAATGATGCAACTTTCTTTTCCATTTTATTGCATCAAGAATTTTATCATTTCTACTTGAGGTATTTAATCCTATCTGGACTTGAAGGCCCTGGTGGACCTATCTAGTCTTGGAGTAGACCCTGGTGAACCTATCTAGGCTTGGAGAAGACGCTGGTGGACCTATGTAAGCTTGGAAAAGAGCCGGGCGGACCTATGTAGGCTTTCAAGAAGATTCTGGTGGACCTTTGTAGGCTTGGAGAAGACCCTGGTGGACCTATCTAATCTTGTAGGAGACCCTGGTGGACCTATCTAGGCTTGGAGGAAGCCCTGGTGGACCTATCTAGGCTTGGAGGAAGCCCTGGTGGACCTATCTAGGCTTGGAGGAAGCCCTGGTGGACCTATCTAGGCTTGGAGGAAGCCCTGGTGGACCTATCTAGGCTTGGAGGAAGCCCTGGTGGACCTATCTAGGCTTGGAGGAAGCCCTGGTGGACCTATCTAGGCTTGGAGGAAGCCCTGGTGGACCTATCTAGGCTTGGAGGAAGCCCTGGTGGACCTATCTAGGCTTGGAGGAAGCCCTGGTGGACCTTATCTAGGCTTGGAGGAAGCCCTGGTGGACCTTATCTAGGCTTGGAGGAAGCCCTGGTGGACCTTATCTAGGCTTGGAGGAAGCCCCGGTGGACCTATCTAGGCTTGGAGGAAGCCCCGGTGGACCTATCTAGGCTTGGAGGAAGCCCTGGTGGACCTATCTAGGCTTGGAGGAAGCCCTGGTGGACCTATCTAGGCTTGGGAGGAAGCCCTGGTGGACCTATCTAGGCTTGGAGGAAGCCCTGGTGGACCTATCTAGGCTTGGAGGAAGCCCTGGTGGACCTATCTAGGCTTGGAGGAAGCCCTGGTGGACCTATCTAGACCTGGAGAAGATCCTGGTGGACCTATCTAGACCTGGAGAAGACCCTGGTGGACCTATTTAGACCTGGAGAAGACCTTGGTGGACCTATCTAGACTTGGAGAAGGCCCTGGTGGACCTATCTAGACCTAGAGAAGACCCTGGTGGACCTACCTAGACCTGGAGAAGAGCCTGGTTAACCTATCAAGACTTGGGGAAGAGCCCGGTGGAACTATCTAGTCTTGGAGAAGACCAAGGTGGACTTATCTAGGCTTGGAGAAGATCCTGGTTAAACTATCTAGGCTTGGAGTAGACGCTTGTGAAACCATCTAGGCTTGGAGAAGACCCTGGTGAACATATCTAGACTGCATGAGATAAATCATACTTAATGGATACTTCTTCTGACCCATTTCTAGCACAACTCAAGGTTTGTTACAATGTATCAGTGTTGATAATCCAGTCTCCAGGCATTGACCCATACGCTGCCTCATAGTCCAGGATTATCACTAACCCCGGCTACTTACACACAGCCTCTGGGAGGCGCTATCCTCACAGAAGGTTTAGGTCGTAACTCAGGATCTGGTGAAATCCCCCGGTGACGTGGACTCAGCTCATCTCCGGCTCGTCAGGGTGGACACTGCACAAGACACAAAACAACCAGGAGGATGAAGTTACAGAAAACCAACATAACTGATACTTCATGCAGCGACTCTAAGATCTACAGGAGCAATTCCATGAATCAGAATATCATCAAAAAATTACTTTATTTCAGTAATTCAATCAATAAAGTGAAACACCTATATTATATAGAATCATTACACAACATATTACATTCTATTTCAAGTGTTTATTTCTGTTAATGTTAATGATTATGGCTTACAGCCAATGAAAACCCAAGGGTCATTATCTCAGAAAATTAAAGAAGGGAGGATGAAGGGTTAAACACTGTGCTGCCATATTCTACCAGACATCAAAGGGTGAATATTGATTTATTAGTCAATGCGTTTCAGGGCTCCCAGAATCATATGATATTGATTTGTCCTGAGGAAGAGGCCGGGAGCCCAGAAACACGTCCACAGAAATAAACACATGAAATAGATCCTTCTGTGTGTGATGACTCTATATACAATATATGTTTCACTTCATGTATTGAATAACTGAAATTAAGTAACTTTTTGATGATATTCTAATTCACGGAGATGCAGCTGTATATACTGTATACTCCAGACACACAGGGAAAGTCCTCAGGAAAAAATTACTTATCAAATCCTTGTCATTGTGGGGCGCAGAGACCTCAGGTCAGCACTGCTGCACAAGGGGCTGACACTCAGTACATAAAGAGTTTGTACCAAGTTTGGAAAATGCCGCAATCCAAAGAATAAAAGTCAACTCTCCAATTGCTGGGGGTCATCCTACCGGGAGCCCCAGCAACCCTAAAAACCAGGACTCTTCACGAGCGGTGGAGTATCCTGATCTATCCATTCTCTATGAACACAGAGAGAGCAGAGGGCTGCGCTGTATTGGAGAAGACCCTGGTGGACGCATCTAGGCTTGGAGAAGACCCTGGTGGACGCATCTAGGCTTGGAGAAGACCCTGGTGGACGCATCTAGGCTTGGAGAAGACCCTGGTGGACACATCTAGGCTTGGAGAAGACCCTGGTGGACGCATCTAGGCTTGGAGAAGACCCCCGTGGACCTACAGTACAGACCAAAAGTGTGGACACGCCTTCTCATTCAAAGAGTTTTCTTTATTTTCATGACTATGACAATTGTAGATTCACACTGAAGGCATCAAAACTATGAATTATCACATGTGGAATTATATACTTAACAAAAAAGTGTGAATCAACTGAAAATATGTCTTACAGTTAGGGCCAGAAATATTTGGACAGTGACACAAGTTTTGTTATTTTAGCTGTTTACAAAAACATGTTCAGAAATACAATTATATATATAATATGGGCTGAAAGTGCACACTCCCAGCTGCAATATGAGAGTTTCCACATCCAAATCGGAGAAAGGGTTTAGGAATCATAGCTCTGTAATGCATAGCCTCCTCTTTTTCAAGGGACCAAAAGTAATTGGACAATGGACTCTAAGGGCTGCAATTAACTCTGAAGGCGTCTCCCTCGTTAACCTGTAATCAATGAAGTAGTTAAAAGGTCAGGGGTGGATTCCAGGTGTGTGGTTTTGCATTTGGAAGCTGTTGATGTGACCAGACAACATGCGGTCAAAGGAACTCTCAATTGAGGTGAAGCAGAACATCCTGAGGCTGAAAAAAAAGAAAAAATCCATCAGAGAGATAGCAGACATGCTTGGAGTAGCAAAATCAACAGTTGGGTACATTCTGAGAAAAAAGGAATTGACTGGTGAGCTTGGGAACTCTAAAAGGCCTGGGCGTCCACGGATGACAACAGTGGTGGATGATCGCCGCATACTTTATTTGGTGAAGAAGAACCCGTTCACAACATCAACTGAAGTCCAGAACACTCTCAGTGAAGTAGGTGTATCTGTCTCTAAGTCAACAGTAAAGAGAAGACTCCATGACAGTAAATACAAAGGGTTCACATCTAGATGCAAACCATTCATCAATTCCAAAAATAGACAGGCCAGAGTTAAATTTGCTAAAAAAAACCTCAAGAAGCCGCTCAGTTCTGGAAAAGTATTCTATGGACAGATGAGACAAAGATCAACCTGTACCAGAATGATGGGAAGAAAAAAGGGAACGGCACATGATCCAAGGCACACCACATCCTCTGTAAAACATGGTGGAGGCAACGTGATGGCATGGGCATGCATGGCTTTCAATGGCACTGGGTCACTTGTGTTTATTGATGACATAACAGCAGACAAGAGTAGCCGGATGAATTCTGAAGTGTACCGGGATATACTTTCAGCCCAGATTCAGCCAAATTCTGCAAAGTTGATTGGACGGCGCTTCATAGTACAGATGGACAATGACCCCAAGCATACAGCCAAAGCTACCCAGGAGTTCATGAGTGCAAAAAAGTGGAACATTCTGCAATGGCCAAGTCATCACCAGATCGTAATCCAATTGAGCATGCATTTCACTTGCTCAAATCCAGACTTAAGACGGAAAGACCCACAAACAAGCAAGACCTGAAGGCTGCGGCTGTAAAGGCCTGGCAAAGCATTAAGAAGGAGGAAACCCAGCGTTTGGTGATGTCCATGGGTTCCGGACTTAAGGCAGTGATTGCCTCCAAAGGATTCGCAACAAAATATTGAAAATAAAAATATTTTGTTTGGGTTATGTTTATTTGTCCAATTACTTTTGACCTCCTAAAATGTGGCGTGTTTGTAAAGAAATGTGTACAATTCCTACATTTTCTATCAGATATTTTTGTTCAACCCTTCAAATTAAACGTTACAATCTGCACTTGAATTCTGTTGTAGAGGTTTCATTTCAAATCCAATGTGGTGGCATGCAGAGCCCAACTCGCCAAAATTGTGTCACTGTCCAAATATTTCTGGCCCTAACTGTATATTCTAGGTTCTTCCTTTTGCTGTGATTACGGCTTTGCACACTCTTGGCATTCTCTTGATGAGCTTCAAGAGGTAGTCACCGGAAATGCTCTTTCAACAGTCTTGAAGGAGTTCCCAGAGATGCTTAGCACTTGTTGGCGCTTTTGCCTTCACTCTGCGGTCCAGCTCACCCCAAATCATCTCGATTGGGTTTAGGTCTGGTGACTGTGGAGGCCAGGTCATCTGGCGTAGCACCCCATCACTCTCCTTCTTGGTCAAATAGCCTTTACACAGCCTGGAGGTGTGTTTGGGGTCATTATCCTGTCGAAAAATAAATGATGATCCAATACGCAATCCGGATGGAACAGCATGCCGCTGCAAGATGCTGTGATAGCCATGCTGGTTCAGTATGCCTTCAACTTTGAGTAAATCCCCAACAGTGTCACCAGCAAAGCCCCCCACACCATCACACCTCCACACCCCCACACCATCACGCCTCCTCCTATATGCTTCACGGTGGGTCCAGGCATGTAGAGTCCATCCGGTCACCTTTTATGCGTCGCACAAAGACACGGTGGTTGGAACCAAAGATCTCAAATTTGGACTCATCAGACCAAAGCACAGATTTCCACTGGTCTAGTCTCCATTCTTTGTGTTCTTCAGCCCACACAAGTCTCTTCTGCTTATTGCCTGTCCTTAGCAGTGGTTTCCTAGCAGCTATTCTACCATGAAGGCCTGCTGCACAAAGTCTCCTCTTAACAGTTGTTGTAGAGATGTGTCTGCTGCCTGAACTGTGTGTGGCATTGACCTGGTCTCTAATCTGAGCTGCTGATAACCTGCGATTTCTGAGGCTGGTGACTCGGATGAACTTATCCTCCGCAGCAGAGGTGGCTCTTGCTCTTCCTTTCCTGGGGCGGTCCTCATGTGAGCCAGTTTCTTTGTAGCACTTGATGGTTTTTGCAACTGCACTTAAGGACACTTTCAAAGTTTTCCTAATTTTTCAGACTGACTGACCTTCATTTCTTATAGTAATGACGGCCACTCGTTTTTCTTTACTTAGCTGCTTTTTTCCTACCATAATACAAATTCTCCCAGTCTATTCAGTAGGACGATCAGCTGTGTCTCCACCAGACTTCTGCACAACACAACTGATGGTCCCAACCCCATTTATAAGGCAAGAAATCACACTTATTAAACCTGACAGGGCACAGCTGTGAAGTGAAGACCATTTCCGGTGACTACCTCTTGAAGCTCATCAAGAGAATGCCAAGAGTGTGCAAAGCCGTAATCACAGCAAAAGGAAGAATCTAAGACATATTATCAGTTGATTCACACTTTTTTGTTAAGTATATAATTCCACATGTGATAATTCATAGTTTTGATGCCTTCAGTGTGAATCTACTATTATCATCGTCATGAAAATACAGAAAACTCTTTGAATGAGAAGGTGTGTCCAAACCTTTGGTCTGTACTGTATCTAGGCTTGCAGAAGATCCTGGTGGATCAACATAGGTTTGGACAAAAACCTTGTGCACCTATCTAGGCTTAGAGAAGATTCTGGTGGAGCTCTCTAGGTTTAAAGAAGACCCTGGTGGTCCAATTTAGGCATCATAAACACCCTGGTGGACCTATCTAGGCTTGGAGAAGACCCCAGTGGACCTATCTAGGCTTGGAGAAGACCCTGGTGGATACACTTAATAAAGAGAATTTTGTTTACGTACCGTAAATTCTTTTTTCTTTAATCATCAATGGGAGACCCAGACAATGGGGTTTAGGGCACTGCCCTCCGGAGGTCACACTAGGTACTACAAGTTTGTAGACACCGCCCCCTCCGCTTATAAACCCCTACCGCAGGGAACATCCTCAGTTTGGTCTACAAGCTGCGAGGAGGAAAATAAACCACACCCGAAACATCGGGAAGAATGCCGTGCACAAAACGGTTCAACAACCCGGCAAACACTGTCTCAACAGAGAACAGGGCCAATGCAAAACATGCAAAGGAACAACTGGGTGGGTACTGGGTCTCCCATTGATGATTAAAGAAAAAAGAATTTACGGTACGTAAACAAAATTCTCTTTTTTCTGGTCATCATAATGGGAGACCCAGACAATGGGGATGTCCTAAAGCAATACCCCAGGGCGGGAAGAGTTCCTCAACAAGACGGATAACATGGTTCCCTTTCAAAGGTGGGCAACCGCCGCCTGTAGAACCCGCCTGCCCAAATTTGCATCCGCAGAGGCATGGGCATGCACCATATAGTGCTTAGAGAAAGTGTGTAGGCTGGACCAAGTGGCCGCCTGACACACCTGTAGAGCAGATGCTCTATGTCGCAAGGCCCATGAGGCACCTACGGCTCTGGTAGAGTGAGCCTTCAATCCCACCGGGAGAGGCAAACCAGAAGACCGGTAAGCCTCTTGAATGGAAGCCTTAATCCACCTGGCTAAGGTTGACTTTGAAGCCGCGGACCCCTTACAGCGACCTGTCGTAAGAACAAACAAAGAATCCGAACTCCTAAAGGAGGCAGTCCTGGACACATAGATGCGTACAGCTCTCACGAGATCCAGAGTATGGAGGTCGCGCTCAACCTGATGAACGGGAGCGGGGCAAAATGACGGGAGAACAATCTCCTGGTTCAGGTGAAACGTTGAAACCACCTTTGGCAAGAATTCCGGCCGTGGACGCAACACCACCTTGTCTTGGTGAACCACCAGAAAGGGAGACTTGCACGAAAGTGCAGCCAATTCTGAGACCCTCCTCAGAGATGTAATCGCCACCAGAAAAGCCACCTTCTGGGACAGACGAGAAAGGGAAACCTCCCTCAGAGGCTCAAATGGCGGTTTTTGCAATGCCGCCAGGACCATGTTAAGGTCCCACGGATCCAGAGGTCTTTTGTAGGGTGGAACCATCCGCGACACCCCCTGCAGAAATTGACGGACCTTCGGGAGAAGCGCCAATCGTCTGTCAAACAGCACAGAAAGTGCTGAGACCTGACCCTTTAAGGAGCCAAGGGATAATCCCAACTCCAAACCCGACTGTAGGAATGCCAACAGTGTCGGGATGGACAAGGGCCACGGGGACCGGCCCCCAGAGGCACACCAGGTAAAAAAGATTTTCCACGTCCTGTGGTACATTTTCCTGGAAACTGGTTTTCTAGCCCGATTCATAGTGGCAACCACTGTAGGGGAGAACCCCCTGGATGTCAGCAGCCAGGCCTCAAGAGCCATGCAGTCAATCTGAGGGCCTTGGAATTGAGGTGGAAGAATGGGCCTTGCGCGAGAAGATCTGCGCGTTCTGGAAGAGCCCACCTGTGTCCGCCTGACAGTTGCCACAGGTCCGGATACCAGGACCTCCTGGGCCAGTCTGGAGCCACTAGAATGGCTACCCTGCATTCCGACCTGATTTTCCACAGCACCCTGGGAATCAGAGCCAGAGGAGGGAACACATATGGTAGATTGAATCTGGACCAAGTCAAGATCAGGGCGTCCGCTCCCAACGACTGGGGGTCCCATGACCTCGCCATGTATTGCGGAACCTGATGATTCAGCCGTGAGGCCATCAGATCCACGTCCGGAGTGCCCCATCTGCTGCAGATGTCCCGAAAGACGTCTGGATGAAGGGCCCACTCTCCGGCGTCCATCCCCTGCCTGCTCAGATAGTCGGCCTCCCAGTTTTCGACCCCTGGGATGTGAACTGCGGAGATCAAGCAGTTGTTGTCCTCCGCCCAGGATAGGATGCGGTGAACTTCGGCCAGAGCCTCTGCACTCCTGGTTCCTCCTTGATGATTTACATAAGCGACGGCCGTCGCATTGTCGGACTGAACCCGGATGGGTTGTCCTGAGAGGAATCTCTGAAAAGCCAGGAGTGCTAGATAGATCGCCTTGATCTCCAGCACGTTGATCTGTAATGCCGACTCCGACAGAGTCCAGAGGCCTTGGGCCCTGTGGTGTAAGAACACCGCACCCCAGCCCTTCAGACTGGCGTCGGTGGTCACCACTAACCAAGACGGTTTTATGAAGGACCGGCCCCGCGACAAGTGATGTGGTTGAAGCCACCACTGCAGGGAATCTCGGGTCGGTTGTGACAGTGTCACCAGCCGATTCAGCGAGATCGTCCTCTTGTCCCACCTGCGTAGGATCTCCAGCTGGAGAGGACGGAGGCGAAATTGTGCAAACGGCACCGCCTCTATCGCTGCCACCATGCGACCCACCAGCTTCATCAACCCACGAAGGGATGATTGTGGTGACAGGAGCACCGCTTGTACTCCCGATCGGATCGCCACCTGTTTGGATTGTGGCAGAGACACCAGGGCTGAGGACGTGTTGAAGTCCATGCCCAAATAAGTCAAGGACTGGGTCGGAACCAGGGTTGACTTCTGAATATTGAGGAGCCAACCGAATTGTTCCAGAGACCGCATGGTCACATCCAGGCTCGCTTGACAGAGGTGTTCCGATGGCGCCCTGACCAGCAGGTCGTCCAAATAGGGAATGACGGCATGGCCCTGCCCGTGTAGGAGAGCCATCATGGAGGCCATCACTTTCGTGAACACCCGCGGTGCCGAGGCCAAGCCGAACGGCAGCGCCACAAATTGGAAGTGTTCCTCCCCCACTGCAAATCTCAACCATCGCTGGTGAGCCGGTGCAATGGGCACGTGAAGGTAAGCGTCTCTGATATCTATGGACGCCAAGAAGTCCCCCTGTGACACAGCCGCGATCACTGAGCGCAGTGATTCCATACGGAACTTCCGAACCAGCACGTGGCGGTTGAACAACTTCAGGTCCAGAACCGGGCGGAAGGATCCGTCCTTCTTTGGGACTATAAAGAGGTTGGAGTAAAAACCCCTGAACCTCTCCCCGGAAGGCACCGGGACCACCACTCCGTCTCTGCGGAGTCCCTCCAACACCAAAGAAAAGGCCTGAGCTTTTTCTGGGGAGGGGACCGACCGATGGAATCGGGATATCGGTTTTGACGTCAGCTCTATCCTGTAACCTCGCGAGACCACGTCTCGAACCCACTGATCTGAAACGTGAAGTAGCCACTCGTTCTGAAAGCGAGACAAGCGGCCCCCCACCTGTGGGGAGGCGGGAAGAGAGAGCGAGTCATGTAGAGGCGGGTTTGGGGGTGGCAGCTGCCGCCCCCGCCGGCTTCTTTGGACGACTCTTAGAGCGCCACTGAGAAGCGGGCTTGCCCCCTCGGTCCGTGCGAGCGGACGGTGCTGATGACTGTGAGCTGGACCGAAAGGACCACTGTTTTGGGTTCCTTTTAACGGTATAACCGTGGCTTAGGTTTATTCTGCGGTATTTTAGACTCAGCAGAATCCTTAATTAGCTTATCCAGCTCTGTGCCAAAAAGCCTGTCACCAGCGAAAGGAAGATTCTGCAGAATCTTCTTGGATGTGGCATCTGAGTCCCAGAGACGCAGCCACAACAACCTGCGAATCGCAATAGCATTGGCCGAAGCCACAGCTGAGCGAGTAGCAGTTTCCAGAGTCGCCGTTCTGGCGTAGTCCGCATAGGCCCTTGCCCTTTCGGTAAGTGCCAGGACCTCTGGACTGGACCTTGCCAGGTCAGTGATACCATCCAAGCAGGTAGTAATCGCTTGTAAGGTCCAGACCGTGGCAAAGTTAGGGGCAAATGACGACCCCACCGCCTCATAGGAAGACTTGGCGAGTTGCTCGACCTGTCTATCAGTAGCATCCTTCAGTGAGGAGCTATCAGAGGCAGAGAAAAGGGAGCGTGCAGCAATCCTGGTCATGGAAGCATCCACCTTCGGGGACTGCGACCACTCCTGAAGCACCTCCTGGGGAAAGGGGAAGCGATTGTCCTTGGGTTTGCGGACATAACGCCGCCCAGGATGTAACCTGGGGGCTCTAATCACCCTTCCAAAATTAGTATGGTCCATAAAGGAGCCACTTGGTCTAGCCTCCGGCCGCAGCCATTGATAGACCTCCTTCGGGTGCACCGTCACCTCCTCAGGGGGTGTCACGAGACGTAAGGTCTCGTTGATAGAGGACACCAGATCCTCCACCCCGTCTGGTGGTTCAGACACAGATACAGACCCGAAAGTCGAACCCCCATCATCTTCCTCACCATCAGAGGAACGCTCCTCCTCAGAGAGAGTCTGGAGCTCGGGTGAAGCCTCACGACGAGCCCGCTTAAGGGGTCTCACAGCAGAAGAGGGAGACACCCGGGGGTAACTGGAAGGAGTAGCTGGGCTATCCAGTCTCCTATTAAGTGCCTCCAGGGATTGCGACATGGAGGACAGCTGAGACAACAGAGATTCATTGATCCTGTTCTGAGTCTCCCAAGGCCCTGAGATCACCTGAACCTCGGGGTATAGCACCGGAGCTGCTGACTCAGCAGTGCCAGCCCGGGCCTCTGGGCGTCCACAGTTATTGCAGGACCCCTCCACCAGTGTTCCATTGCACGTAGCACATGTAACGGTGGCCTCGGCCGCCTTAGCAGCACGCTTCCCAGCTGAGGACATGGCCACAGTAGGGGTAGATAAGCCCAATTGCAGACAATAAAACCGGGAGTCCCGGTGGCTTACCGACCGCTGTAAGGCGGTATGAGGGAGCGGTGTGTGTGTGTGACCTCCGCGCCGTCTTCCGGTCTCCCCTCTGGAGTGCAGACGCACGCTGCATACAAATCCCAACCGGGAAGTGAGGGTAAAGATGGCCGCCGACAGAGAAACTGTGGGCGGCGCCGAAGACACGCGGGAAACACACACACACCGCCCGCGGTGACGTCACCGCACGGGCTGCATCCCATCCTCCAAGCATCCTTCTCATGAGGGAGCTGGAGCCCGCAGGGCGGGAAACAGTGTAAAAAAAACAATGTACACAGACTGCAATAACATGTCACACATCCGCAGCCTACGGCCTCAGCCCCTGTGACACACAGGGCGGTCAGCCAGGGTGACCCCAGCACAGGGTACACCCGCAGAACCGCGGACCCGAGGGCAACGCGCGGTCTGAGTGTCATGAAGCACATAAAGTGCCAGACACTACCCCCAGGCACACAGGAGACACAGAGTGCCTCAGTGCCGGTCCGGTCTGTAAGCACCATTTAGGGAGGCCTCGGACGGGGGTTCAGCACCAGTCCGGAGTGTAAGCACCATTTAGGGAGGCCTCGGACTGGGCCGCTCAGCCCAGTCCGGAGTGTAAGCACCATTTAGGGAGGCCTCGGACTGGGCTGGCTCCAGTCCGGTCTGTAAGCACCATTTAGGGAGGCCTCGGACGGAGCGGAGCTGTGCAAGGCTCCCATCTCCCACTCACCAGAGCCCCCCAGAGAGGGATGGAGAGGAGTGTAACAGCGTACCGGGAGAACACCAGGTGTCCAGGCCCTAGGCCCTCCGGTACCTCCACCAGCGTGTGCCACTAAGGGTGAGCGGGGAGGCTGTCACCGGTCCCGCCTGGGACCTTATTACCTTGTCTTCAGACGCCATCACGTAAGTAGTGAGAATGCAGTGAAGTGCAAGCAAAGCGTGATCCTCCGAGCACACTAAGTTTAAAACTGAGGATGTTCCCTGCGGTAGGGGTTTATAAGCGGAGGGGGCGGTGTCTACAAACTTGTAGTACCTAGTGTGACCTCCGGAGGGCAGTGCCCTAAACCCCATTGTCTGGGTCTCCCATTATGATGACCAGAAAATATAAGTATATGTACATTTTACAGGGGGATACACTGTATATAGAGGCATATGCACATTATACAGGATACAGTGTATATAGATATATGTACATTATACAAGGGGGATACACTGTATATAAAGGTGTATGTACATTATACAAGATACACTGTATATAGAGGCATATGTATATTATACAGGGAGATACACTGTATATAGAGGTATATGTACATTATACAGGACACTCTGTATATAGAGGTATATATACATTATACAGGACACACTGTATATAGAGGTATATATACATTATACAGGACACACTGTATATAGAGGTATATGTACATTATATGGGGCATAGACTGTATACAGAGGCATATGTATATTATACAGGAGGATACACTGTATATGGAGGTATATATACATTATACAGGTTACACTGTATATAGAGGCGTATGTACATTATACAGGGAGATACACTGTATATAGAGGTATATATACATTATACAGGTTACACTGTATATAGAGGCGTATGTACATTATACAGGGAGATACACTGTATATAGAGGTATATACATATTATACAGGAGATATACACTGTTTATAAAGGTATATGTACATTATACAGGGAGATATACTGTATATAGAGGTATATGTACATTATACAGGATACACTGTATATAGAGGTATATGTACATTATACAGGGGGATACACTGTATATAGGGGTATATGTACATTATACAGGATACACTGTATATAGAGGTATATGTACATTATACAGGGTGATACACTGTATATACATATTATACAGGAGATATACACTGTTTATAGAGGCGTATGTACATTATACAGGGAGATACACTGTATACAGAGGTATATATACATTATACAGGGAGATACACTGTATATAGAGGTATATATACATTATACAGGGTGATACACTGTATATAGAGGTATATGTACATTATACAGGGGTATACACTGTATATAGAGGTATATATACATTATACAGGGAGATACACTGTATATAGAGGTATATGTACATTATACAGGGGTATACACTGTATATAGAGGTATATATACATTATACAGGGTGATACACTGTATATAGAGGTATATGTACATTATACAGGGGTATACACTGTATATAGAGGTATATATACATTATACAGGGGTATACACTGTATATAGAGGTATATATACATTATACAGGGAGATACACTGTATATAGAGGTATATATACATTATACAGGGTGATACACTGTATATAGGAGGTATATATACATTATACAGGGGGATACACTGTATATAGAGGTATATGTACATTATACAGGGGGATACACTGTATATAGAGGTATATGTACATTATACAGGGGTATACACTGTATATAGAGGTATATATACATTATACAGGGAGATACACTGTATATAGAGGTATATATACATTATACAGGGGGATACACTGTATATAGAGGTATATGTACATTATACAGGGGGATACACTGTATATAGAGGTATATGTACATTATACAGGGGGATACACTGTATATAGAGGTATATGTACATTATACAGGGGGATACACTGTAATATAGAGGTATATGTACATTATACAGGGGGATACACTGTATATAGAGGTATATGTACATTATACAGGGGGATACACTGTATATAGAGGTATATGTACATTATACAGGGGGATACACTGTTTATAGAGGTATATGTACATTATACAGGGGTATACACTGTATATAGAGGTATATATACATTATTCAGGGGGATACACTGTATATAGAGGTATATATACATTATACAGGGTGATACACTGTATATAGGAGGTATATATACATTATACAGGGGGATACACTGTATATAGAGGTATATATACATTATACAGGGGGATACACTGTATATAGAGGTATATGTACATTATACAGGGGGATACACTGTATATAGAGGTATATGTACATTATACAGGGGGATACACTGTATATAGAGGTATATGTACATTATACAGGGGGATACACTGTATATAGAGGTATATGTACATTATACAGGGGGATACACTGTATATAGAGGTATATGCATATTATACAGGAGGAATGCGTGCTATACACAGATATTATATACCGATAGACGCTATCACACCCTGTATACAGAGAGAAGCCGCCATTATACACAGGTTACACGCACGGGATGAACCGTCGGTTGCTGCGATCTCAGGTTTCGTTTCTTTGCTGTTTACTCCCTCAGAGCCGGGGTCCTTCCCGCCTACCGGCGACGACAAATGACGTCACTGAGTGTTAGCTCCGCCCCCAGCGACGAGAAGTGACGCTACCGACTGGCAACTCCGCCCCCGGCGCTGATCGGTGACGTCATTAGCTGCACGGCTGCCCGCAGTGCGCATGCTCCAAAATCCCAACATACTGTGGACTTAGTACATAGACTGCACATAACTGCAAATAACAACCAAAGTGCAAGATGTCTAGTCACAATACACAGATACTGAACCAATATTATCACATATACTATATACAGACAGCACTGATCACTATACACAGGTACTGGACCCCGTATATCACCATTATTACCTCATATACTATATACAGACAGCACTGATCACTATACACAGGTACTGGACCCCGTATATCACCATTATTACCTCATATACTATATACAGACAGCACTGATCACTATACACAGGTACTGGACCCGTATATCACCATTATTACCTCATATACTATATACAGACAGCACTGATCACTATACACAGGTACTGGACCCGTATATCACCATTATTACCTCATATACTATATACAGACAGCACTGATCACTATACACAGGTACTGGACCCGTATATCACCATTATACCTCATATACTATATACAGACAGCACTGATCACTATACACAGGTACTGGACCCGTATATCACATTATTCCTCATATACTATATACAGACAGCATGATCACTATACACAGGTACTGGACCGTATATCACCATTATTACCTCATATACTATTACAGACAGCACTGATCACTATACACAGGTACTGGACCCCGTATATCACCATTATTACCTCATATACTATATACAGACAGCACTGATCACTATACACAGGTACTGGACCCGTATTCACCATTATTACCTCATATACTATATACAGACAGCACTGATCACTATACACAGGTACTGGACCCCGTATATCACCATTATTACCTCATATCTATATACAGACAGCACTGATCACTATACACAGGTACTGGACCCGTATTCACCATTATTCCTCATATACTATATACAGAAGCATGATCACTATACACAGGTACTGGACCCGTATATCACCATTATTACCTCATATACTATATACAGACAGCATGATCACTATACACAGGTACTGGACCCGTATATCACCTTATTACCTCATATACTATATACAGAGCACTGATCACTATACACAGGTACTGGACCCGTATTCACCATTATTACCTATATACTATATACAGACAGCACTGATCACTATACACAGGTACGGACCCCGTATATCACCATTATTCCTCATATACTATATACAGACAGCACTGATCACTATACACAGGTACGGACCCCGTATATCACATTATTACCTCATATACTATATACAGACAGCACTGATCACTATACACAGGTACTGGACCCCGTATATCACCATTATTACTATATACTATATACAGACAGCACTGATCACTATACACAGGTATGGACCCGTATATCACATTATTACCTCATATACTATATACAGACAGCACTGATCACTATACACAGGTACTGGACCCGTATATCACCATTTTACCTCTATACTATATACAGACAGCACTGATCACTATACACAGGTACTGGACCCGTATATCACCATTATTACCTCATATACTATATACAGACAGCACTGATCACTATACACAGGTACTGACCCGTATATCACCATTATTACCTCATATACTATATACAGACAGCATGATCACTATACACAGGTACTGGACCCCGTATATCACCATTATTACCTCATATCTATATACAGACAGCACTGATCACTATACACAGGTACTGGACCCCGTATATCACCATTATTACCTCATATACTATATACAGACAGCACTGATCACTATACACAGGTACCGGACCCCGTATATCACCATTATTACCTCATATACTATATACAGACAGCACTGATCACTATACACAGGTACCGGACCCCGTATATCACCATTATTACCTCATATACTATATACAGACAGCACTGATCACTATACACAGGTACTGGACCCCATATATCACCATTATTACCTCATATACTATATACAGACAGCACTGATCACTATACACAGGTACTGGACCCCGTATATCACCATTATTACCTCATATACTATATACAGACAGCACTGATCACTATACACAGGTACTGGACCCCGTATATCACCATTATTACCTCATATACTATATACAGACAGCACTGATCACTATACACAGGTACTGGACCCCGTATATCACCATTATTACCTCATATACTATATACAGACAGCACTGATCACTATACAAAGGTACTGGACCCCGTATATCACCATTATTACCTCATATACTATATACAGACAGCACTGATCACTATACACAGGTACTGGACCCCGTATATCACCATTATTACCTCATATACAATATACAGACAGCACTGATCACTATACACAGGTACTGGACCCCGTATATCACCATTATTACCTCATATACTATATACAGATAGCACTGATCACTATACACAGGTACTGGACCCTGTATATCACCATTATTACCTCATATACTATATACAGATAGCACTGATCACTATACACAGGTACTGGACCCCGTATATCACCATTATTTCCTCATATACTATATACAGACAGCACTGATCACTATACACAGGTACTGGACCCCGTATATCACCATTATTACCTCATATACTATATACAGACAGCACTGATCACTATACACAGGTACTGGACCCCGTATATCACCATTATTACCTCATATACTATATACAGATAGCACTGATCACTATACACCATTACCACTTCCTGCTCCCTGTCCACCCACCACCTTTCTCCCCTGCCGTTATCGGGGTGGTGATCCTGGCTTCTTGCTCCCGGTTTGCTTCCAATGTCTGTTATCGGGGTGGTGATCCTGGCTCCGTGCTCCCGGTTTGCTTCCAGGGTCTGTTATCGGGGTGGTGGTCCTGGCTCCGTGCTCCCGGTTTGCTTCCAGGGTCTGTTATCGGGGTGGTGGTCCTGGCTTCTTGCTCCCGGTTTGCTTCCAGGGTCTGTTATTGGGGTGATGATTCTGGCTCCGTGCTCCCGTTTTGCTTCCATGGTCTGTTATCGGGGTGGTGATCCCGGCTCCATGCTCCCAGTTTGCTTCCAGGGTCTGTTATCCGGATGGTGGTCCTGGCTTCTTGCTCCCGGTTTGCTTCCAGGGTCTGTTATCGGGGTGGTGGTCCTGGCTCCATGCTCCCGGTTTGCTTCCAGGGTCTGTTATTGGGGTGGTGATCCTGGCTCCGTGCTCCCGTTTTGCTTCCAGGGTCTGTTATCGGAGTGGTGGTCCTGGCTCCGTGCTCCCGTTTTGCTTCCATGGTCTGTTATCGGGGTGGTGATCCTGGCTTCTTGCTCCCGGTTTGCTTCCAATGTCTGTTATCGGGGTGGTGATCCTGGCTCCGTGCTCCCGGTTTGCTTCCAGGGTCTGTTATCGGGATGGTGGTCCTGGCTTCTTGCTCCCGGTTTGCTTCCAATGTCTGTTATCGGGGTGGTGATCCTGGCTCCGTGCTCCCGGTTTGCTTCCAGGGTCTGTTATCGGGGTGGTGGTCCTGGCTCCGTGCTCCCGGTTTGCTTCCAAGGTCTGTTATCGGGATGGTGATCCGGCTTCTTGCTCCCGGTTTGCTTCCAGGGTCTGTTATCGGGGTGGTGGTCCTGGCTCCGTGCTCCCGTTTTGCTTCCAGGGTTTGTTATCGGTGTGGTGATCCTGACTCCGGATGCCCGGTTTGCTTCCAGGGTCTGTTATCGGGGTGGTGGTCCTGGCTCCGTGCTCCCGGTTTGCTTCCAGGGTCTGTTATTGGGGTGGTGATCCTGGCTCCATGCTCCCGGTTTGCTTCCATGGTCTGTTATCGGGGTGGTGATCCCGGCTCCATGCTCCCAGTTTGCTTCCAGGGTCTGTTATCCGGATGGTGGTCCTGGCTCCATGCTCCCGGTTTGCTTCCAGGGTCTGTTATTGGGGTGGTGATCCTGGCTCCATGCTCCCGGTTTGCTTCCAGGGTCTGTTATTGGGGTGGTGATCCTGGCTCCGTGCTCCCGGTTTGCTTCCAGGGTCTGATATCGGGGTGGTGGTCCTGGCTCCGTGCTCCCGGTTTGCTTCCAATGTCTGTTATCGGGGTGGTGATCCTGGCTCCGTGCTCCCGGTTTGCTTCCAGGGTCTGTTATCGGGGTGGTGGTCCTGGCTCCGTGCTCCCGGTTTGCTTCCAAGGTCTGTTATCGGGATGGTGATCCCGGCTTCTTGCTCCCGGTTTGCTTCCAGGGTCTGTTATCGGGGTGGTGATCCCGGCTCCATGCTCCCAGTTTGCTTTCAGGGTCTGTTACCAGGATGGTGATCCTGGCTTCGTGCTACCAGTTTGCTTCCAGGGTCTGTTATCGGGATGGTGATCCTGGCTCCGGATGTCCGGTTTGCTTCCAATGTCTGTTATCGGGATGGTGATCCTGGCTCCATGCTCCCGGTTTGCTTCCAGGGTCTGTTATCGGGATGGTGATCCTGGCTCCGTGCTCCCGGTTTACTTCCAATGTCTGTTATCGGGATGGTGATCCTGGCTCCATGCTCCCGGTTTGCTTCCAGGGTCTGTTATCGGGATGGTGATCCTGGCTTCGTGCTCCCAGTTTGCTTCCAGATTCTGTTATCGGGGTGGTGATCCTGGCTCCGGATGCCCGATTTGCTTCCAATGTCTGTTATCGGGGTGGTGATCCTGGCTTCTTGCTCCCGGTTTGCTTCCAGGGTCTGTTATCGGGGTGGTGGTCCTGGCTCCGTGCTCCCGTTTTGCTTCCAGGGTTTGTTATCAGTGTGGTGATCCTGACTCCGGATGCCCGGGCTGCTTCCAATGTCTGTTATCGGGATGGTGGTCCTGGCTCCGTGCTCCCGGTTTGCTTCCAGGGTCTGTTATCGGGGTGGTGATCCTGACTTCTTGCTCCCGATTTGCTTCCAGGGTCTGTTATCGGGGTGGTGGTCCTGGCTCCAGGTGCCCGGTTTGCTTCCAGGGTCTGTTATTGGGGTGGTGATCCCGGCTCCATGCTCCCAGTTTGCTTTCAGGGTCTGTTACCAGGATGGTGATCCTGGCTTCTTGCTCCCGGTTTTGATTCCAGGGTCTGTTATTGGGGTGATGATTCTGGCTCCGTGCCCCCGGTTTTATTCCAGGGTCTGTTATTGGGGTGATGATCCTGGCTTCGTGCTCCCAGTTTGCTTCCAGGGTCTGTTATCGGAGTGGTGGTCCTGGCTCCGTGCTCCCGTTTTGCTTCCAGGGTCTGTTATCGGAGTGGTGGTCCTGGCTCCAAGCTCCCATTTTGCTTCCAGTGTCTGTTATCGGGGTGGTGATACTATCTCGGTGCTCCCGGTTTGCTTCCAAGGCCTGTATCGGAATGGTGGTGCTGGCTCCGGGTGCCTGGTTTGCTTCCAGGGCTTGTTATCGGGGTGCTGGCCCTGGCTCCGTGTTCCAGGTTTGATTCCAGGGTCTGTTACCATCCAGGGACTATACCATCATTGTAAACAAGCCCATGCACCTTGTGTCACCCCCACCTCATTGTTAGATTGTAAGCTCTTTTGAGCAGGGCTGTCATTATTTTGCTTTAATTATTGTATCATGCTTTGTATTGTATTGTATTGTATTTTGCTTTGAATTGTATTGTATTTTCTGATAACTGTTTCTTATGATTTTTTGACTTTGAACCTATGTATTGTGAAGTGCTGCGGAATATGTTGGTGCTATATAAATAAAGATTATTATTATTATTATTTAGACAAGGAATTAGAAAATGAAAGCGAGGCGGTCGATAGGTTAGGGGGTACCCGGGTATCGGGGCTGATGGCGACTTGGATGGGGGATCATGGCTGGTCGGTCCTCGGTTCTGTGCCCTGGACCCTCAATGGCGGGGAAGGTGGGGGATGATGGTGGTGAAGAGGATTGGTTATGTGACGCCACCTGTGGTACCTGGCAACGATGATACCAGCACTGCGGCCGCCCACTGATGTGATGGAGGTGCAGCTCAGTGTAGTACAGCTCCCCACAGGTGGAGCTTTACCTCAGGGCAGCGGGGATCGATGAGGGGAGTCGTAGTAGCGTCCCTGCAGTTAACGCTGTGGGTTGCAGTGGAGAATCAGGCACACACACACAGTGATCTTTGTTTCGGTACCTTTTACTGATGATGGGTAACAGGTACAGTCCAGAGAAGTAACCAGGTCCCCGATGCAATTTGGGACTTTCACCTTGGAAAGTTGTGAGGCCTCCTCTGTCACTGTGTACGGTGATTTGGGGTAAGTTCTGCCTGTAACTGAACTCACCACTCCTTCTTCCCTCCAGGGGTTTTGCTCTATACCTGACAATGAGGTCCTTCTGCGGGGTCCCTATTCTTCCCTTGGCCCCTGGTCCTGTGCTTGGTCAGTTTCGAGTGTCTCTTAGTCTGTTACCTCAGGGGACTAGTTCCTCCTGGTCCTTCTGGGCTTTTCCTGCTGCAGTGAATGTGTAGCAGTGTCGGACTCCGGTGTCTGGGTGTACTAAAGGGAAGCTTGATCTGTTCCCTTCTTTAATTCCCTTTTCCTCCACTGGCCTCTGACCCTCTCCCTAGGGTGCAGCACAGCTGGGTCAGTGTTCCCTGGTCCTGGGCCTGGCTCTACCCCAGCGACCAGCTCCTTCACTCCTGCTCTCTCCTCTCTGACCAGTAGAGCTACCCCTTCAGGTCTGGGGTGAAAGGTGTTGTGTGCTGTGTGTACCAAAGTGTAAATCCCTCCTTGCACCAATGGATCCTGTGGCAATACCCTGCAGGGGTGCCACATTCCCCCCTAGTTAAATACAGTCCTCCGGGATTGAAACATTTTTCATGAACACAACATAAGTTAACTATTTACATTTACATTTGAATTTGAACAGAGTCTCAAAATGAAAAAATGTACAAAAACCAGGGAGAAATGGAAAAAACGTGTAACCAGTCCATACAGAGCTAGTCCATCCGCTGCAGGCTGTTTAAAGGGTGTTTGCCACTACCAGTCCTGTGGCTATGGTCCATTTTTGAAAGTAAGAAAAGGGAAACATTCAAAAAGTCCAACAGTCAAAATCTCTGTAGGCTTAAAGGTTCAAAAACACAATAACAAACACTACGGGTGCTTCGGTGTAGGAGTCCTAGGTACTGCAGGGGCCTCTACCAGGTCATAAGTGCTGTAGGCCTGCTGGCCCTGGGGTCACCTATTGGCCAAGATTTTGCTCTCCCTAGACAGCTCCTTATGCCAACTCCTCTCACCCCTCTTACTGGTGTTGTGTACCTGGTTTGGGTTGTTTTAGCCTACTCTTCACCCTTTTTCTGTACCTTACATTAATTACATATTTACATTTTAAACATATTTACATTTTTCTATATTTTGTACTCTATTGCCTGTACCTTAGTGGTGGTTGTCCCAAGTTGCTACGTGTTGACCTACATAAAACTGGTATGCCACTAGTATGTACGCCTTGTGTAGAGTGGACACTACTTACTGATCCATGTGTTGATCTGCATAACACAGGTATGCCTGAGTGTCTTCTGATTCTCACAGTAGGAATGGCAGGCACACCGATTGCAGGATTCTCTGGTTCCGGTACAACGGGTGGTTCTTCTGCTCTTGGCGCTTCTACTGCTGGTGGGAACATCAAAGTTGGAATTAGGTATGTACCTTCTATTTGAGGCCAATCCACTGGTAATTCTCCAATGAGTGTTTGGATTGTCTTTGGCTTCTCTTTCTCAGGTTCTGGACAAGGTACATCTTCTTCTGGTTGTAGCTGTTGAGGGCACTTCTTCAAATGATCTCTGGACACTGTTGCTGTTGTTTCACCATGGTCCTTGCTGATGACACAGGTTTTCTGGTTATCAAATTCAGATGGTAACACAGTGTATGGTTCTCTTTCCCATTGATAATCTAGTTTGTGCATTCTTCTTTTTCTTTTCAAACCCAATTCACCTGGTGTTAAGGGCGTTCCTTGCGTACTTTTGTTAAAGTTGGTTTCTTGTTTTTCTCTAGATTTTTCCAGACTTCTCTCAACGCATTCTTGTATTTTCTGGCATTGTTCTTTCTTACGAGGATCCCAATCTGTATCTGTAGTATCTTCTTCAGGAACTACTATGCCTATTTCAAAGTCTATTGGCAATTTTCCTGGTCTTGCTCTCATGAGGTATGCAGGGGTACAATTTGTTGTGGATGTCAACAAGATCTGGTAATTTCTCTGGCCATTGGTTTTGTTCTTCTAAGGGCAGAGTTTTCAGCAATTCTAATACCACGTGATTCATCTTTTCGCACATTCCGTTGGTTTGGGGATGGTAAGGCGTGGTGCAAATTTTCTTGCATCCATATAGGCAGCAGAACTCTTGAAATATTTCAGCTTTAAAGGCAGGACCTTGATCTATCAATACCTGTACTGGATAACCATGTGGTCTGCAGAAATAGGCTTGAAATGTTCTTGCTGCTGTCTGAGCTGTTGAGTCCTTTACCCGAGCTACCACAAGGAATCTGGAATAGTGGTCTACCATGGTAAGAGCATAGGTGTAGCCTGATTTGCTGGGTGTGAACTTGACGCGATCTAAGGCTAGCAGTTCTAATGGCTGTTTAGTGATGATAGGCTGGAGTGGTACTTTCTGGCTGTTATGGTCTTTTCTTCTTAACGAGCATGGTCCACAATTTTTACACCATCTCTCTATGGAGGCTCTCATGTTGATGCAATAGAATCTCTCACGTAACAATATTTCCAGTTTTCTCAATCCAAAGTGTCCTGCTCCATCGTGGTACGCTTCCAATACCATTTGGACATCTCTCTTTGGAACCACAATTTGCCATACCATTTCATGTGTTCTTGGGTTGATGTACCGTCTGCACAGTTGACCTTGATAGATGAATAACCGGCTTCTTTCTTTTCACAGGTGTTGGGCCTCTGGTGGAGCTTTCTTTTCAGTTGGGAATCCGGTTGGGTTACCAGCCTCTTCACTAGGCTCACTGCCGGATCACTGTCTTGAGTCTCTTTTCATCCATAGTGAGGCAACGGGTTTAGTGCAACAATCTGACAGTTCTGGTAGATGTGATCTTCAGCCATTTTCCATTTTCTACTTTTATGGAAAGCTGGGAGTTCTACTTCCTCTAAGTCATACTCTTCTTCTTCTTCAAGTCCCTGTAGATGTACTTGAGGGTTTCTGGAGAGGGCATTAGCATTTGAGTTGTTGCGGCCTGCCCGGTATTTGATGGTAAAGTCATAGTTCGATAGTTGGGCCATCCAGCGTTGCTCCAATGCACCAAGCTTCGTGGTATCCAGGTGTGTTATCCGTATAGACTGTAAATTTCGAAGCTGCCAGGTCGTGCTTGAACCTTTCTGTTATAGCCCAGACCAAGGCCAGGAACTCCAACTTAAAGGAACTGTAGTTTTCCGGGTTCCTCTCTGCTGGCGTAGGCAATTACTCTTTCTTGCTGCCTTGTATCTGGGATAGTACTGCTCCAGGCCTACATTGCTTGCGTCGTGTAGAGGATGAATGGTAGGTTATAATCAGGTAAGGCAGGATTTCCTCACTGGTCAGAGCCTGCTTCATCTGTTGGAAGGAGTCTTCTTGTTCCTTTCCCCATTCCAATGTGCTCTGCAGACCTTCTCCTCTTAGATTGGTCTACCAGAAGATCTTGCAGGGCGCTGCCATCTTGTGTAGCCTTTAAGTATCTTCTGTAGTACCCAACCAAACTAAGAATTGACGTACCTCGTGACGGTGGTTGGCCTCTGCCAGTCCTGGATAGCTGTCACTTTTTCTGGTCTGGTGCTACTCCATCTGCACTGACCACATGCCCGAGGTATTGGACTTTAGGCTTCAGCAGTGACATTTAGATGGTTTGAGCTTCATCCGTACTTGCTAAAGCTGTAAATACCTCCCCCAGGTGTTCCAGATGTTCTTCGTAGGTCTTGGAATACACGATGACGTCGTCTAGTATAACAGCACCGTCTCAAAGTTCCAGTGTCCAGGCAACATTCCATGATTCTTGAAATGTTCCTGGTGCATTGCTAACCCGAATGGCATGCTGTTGAATTTGCATAGGCCCATTGGTGTTGTGAATGCAGTCTTCTCTCGGTCTTCTTCTGCAACGGAGACTGCCAATACCACAGTGGATCTAATGTGGAGAAATAATTAGCAGTCTTTAATCAGCAAGAGACTCCTCTATTCGGGTAACGGGTAAGCATCTTTGTGAGTGATCTTTTTGACCTCCCTGTAATCCACACACATCCTCATCGTGCATCCTTCTTCTGACTAGGACTAAGGGCTGCCCAGGGACTACTGCTATCTCTTATAACCCCGGCCTCCTTCATGTCCCACAGCATCTCTTTGGCATGCTGGTAGTGATTTGGTGGAATGGGTCTGTGTCTCAATTTAATTGGGGGATGATCTCCTGTGGGTATGTGATGCTGTACCCCTTTAATCCTCCCAAAATCTAGTGGATGCTTACTAAATATCTGTTCAAACTCTTGTACTACCCGGTAGACTCTGTGCTTCTGGTGGGAGGGGTGGCATCAGTTCCTACGTGCAACTGCTGACACCATCCTCTAGCTTTCCTTTGGAGTTGTTATCCTCGCCTGACTAGACGAGGAAACGGGTTCTACTGCTGTATGTTGTTACAAACAGTATACAGCTTGTTACAGTAGCATACCGGGGTAGCTTTGCTTCCTCTTCTCCACAATTTAATAACGGATTGGTACTCTTCCCTTGTGTACATCCACCACCCCTCTGGCTGTCAGTAGTGTAGGTCTATGCATGAATATACCGCTCTACAACTGCCTGGTATTCCTTTCCTCTGAGACCTATCGCTGCTCGACATCATATCATCATTTTACTTTTCGGTGGTAACACAATGGGAAACGGGTCTGTTACCCGCACACTGCCAATCTCTCCCCCAGACAGATTTACCTGTGCTTGTGGATGAGGCTCGATCTCTCTTTGATGACTCTCATCTGCCCATAACCAGCAGTCTCTGCAATCTGTCAGAGTAAAAACAACACTTCTCCAAGGCAGTTTTCAATCTCATTAGTACCAATTACCATGTAGGGGTATTGCTCATCAGGATTGTCCTCTACCACACATACCCCTTGGCCTTTTAACTCTACTCTCCCAGCTTTATTGTCACTTCTCTGATCCCACCTGATTCTGTGGTTGTCCATTAGCTACAAGAATGACAAAGTTATGGTCTGAGGGCTAAGATCAGTGTCAGACCAAAATTGTTTATAAAGGTATGTGGATGGTTGTAACCTGCGACCGGTGTCAGTAGGGTCGACATGGGGATTCCTTCTAGCATAATGTTGAGGTACGGACGGCCTTTCACGTACGGTTACGCCAGTCATTTGGGCCAGCTGCTCTACTCTTGGTGCTGGCCCTCGGCCCAGGAATATTGTGTTTAAAGGACATCCTCTTGCAAAGTGACCCGGTTTGTTGCAGCATAGGACAGATGGGTTGTCCTGAAGAATCCGTGTAATCTCTGGCTCTGCGTTGGAATGGTGCATTGGTCCCCTGAACGGGCGACTTGTTGGTCCCCTCCACGGGCGACATGGGTCTACGTTGTAATGGTGCGTTGGTCCCCTGCACGGGCGACTTGTTCTTCCTCCTCATCCATGGGGCATCCTCAGGGCTATCAGCTAGTTGGATTTTTGCTGGGTGGTTGTGCCCCAGGCTAGCTTGCAAGAGCTTTAATACATAGTCCATGTTTTTGGTTAACTGCAGCACCTGGTTGCGCAAGTCATCATCTGAGTTATTTGCTACAGCTTGACTTTCTGCTTTAGCAGGGTCTTTGGAAGCGGGTTTAAAGTCTATGGGAGAGGTGTTAACCTGACATGATTGGATTGCAGGCTCTGCAGGCACTGGATCCCGTAACACTGTTATAGCACGATATTTTAAGTCATTAAAGTTCACAGTTGGGTGATCCAATACCCACCTATGTACCTGCTAGCGGTGGTAGTCTGACCTCAATCCATTCGTAAACTGTTCTGCAAGCATTTTATCTCTTCCAATACACTTGCCGGGTCTACCTGCTTTAAGGACCGGAGTGCCCCTTGTAAACGTAAGGCAAAGTCTCTGATGGTATCTTGCAGTCTCTGCTTGCATTGGTAGAATATCATCCTTAGTTCAGAATGTGTGCGTTTGTCAAACAATTTAGCAGCAGAGTCCCTGTCAGCATCACTCCAGGACTCAGCCCCAGCTCCGCTGCGCCTGTTAATTGTCCCAGCACAACAGCGGTTCGCTGCTTTTCTGTCATCGTATACATGTCCAGCATTGCACACATCTTCTGTTTGAAGGCTGCTAAGGTACCGGGTTTACCTTCATATGTTGGCAACCATTTTGCTCCCTGTATGTACGGCAAGGCTATCGGCATTATCGGGGCCACTGCTCCGGGTGCTGCATTCCGGGCGTCCCCTCTGTCAGGGAATTGTGCGTCATCCGAGTCACTCATGATGGGGCCCCCCTAGTTAATCGCTGCCAGCCGGTGAGGTTTTTCCGGTCGTCATCAGCTCTGCAGAGGGAGTGGGGCACCTCGGGTATTTCCGAAACTGGGCACTGCACTTCGCTGATCTCTGGCAGAGTGAGGGGCGGGGCTTATCTTCCCGCTCTTTTCCGCTCGCGCTGTGACACAGTACAATTTCTGTGGCGGAGTAATGGCGGCCCGATTTTACAGTTCACAAACAGTTAATAAAGTTCAATTCTAGGCATACAGTACCTGGTTTTACCGGGAACAGGATCCTGTTCGTGACGCCAGGTTGAGGCGGTCAACAGGGTAGGGGTTACTCGGGTATCGGGGCTGATGGCGACTTGGATGGGGGATCACGGCTGGTCGGTCCCTGGTCCTATGCCCTGGACCCTCAATGGCGGGGAAGTTGGGGGATGATGGTGGTGAAGGGTTATGTAACGCCACCTGTGGTACCTGGCAACGATGATACCAGCACTGCGGCCGCCCGCTGATATGATGGAGGTGCAGCTCAGTGTAGTAAGCTCCCCACAGGATGAGGGGAGTCGTAGTAGCGTCTCTGCGGTCAAAGCTAAGGGTAGCGGCGGGTAAGCAGGCACACACACACAGTGATCTTTGTTTTGTGCCTTTTACAGGTGACAGGGTAACAGGTACAGTCCAGAGAAGTAACCAGGTCCCCGATGCAATTTGGGACTTTCACCTTGGAGAGTTGTGAGGCCTCCTCTGTCACTGTGCACGGTGATGTGGGGTAAGTTCTGAGCTGCGCCTGCGCTACCATGAAACTAAGAGCCGGCTGAAGACGTTGGGCTATGACCCGCGGTGCACGTCAAGTTTACTGAAGACCTAGTGAACACTTATGGCAGGGGTGGGGAACTCCAGCCTCGAGGCCGCACACAGTGCAGGTTTTCAGGATTTCCTTAGTATTACACATGTGATAATATAATCACCTGCACTGGTGATGATTCCTACCTCGTGCAATACTAAAGAATCCTGAAAACATGCACTGTGTGCGGCCACGAGGCCTGGTTCCCCACCCCTGATTATGGGATCATGAAGAACAAACAAGCCGGAATCGAACGATCCTTCAATGACCCAGAATATCTGAGGACGATGGTGCTGGAGTGCATGCCGAGCAACAAGACCAACCACATCCTCACCATACTCACATGTCTTGAGAACGGAAAGTCCTTGTTCATGTAGTGAATGTGGAGCCGCCGTTCACATGCAGGATCCGACCACTAATAATATGTTGCAGCATCTGAATGATGAGTCTTATTTATTAAGTTCTTTCATTATGATTTATAATCATTGTCCTATGGGATGTGATCAGGAGATATAATCCTTCCTTAGAGGGATAAAAAGACGTCCAGGAGAGCAGATCTAGTTGTAACACCCCTTAAATCCTTGGGCAGGGTAGATGCTAGCATGTATGGGCTGTTTCCAGGTTTTGCCCTGGCTCAACAGCCAATCACAGACACCCATTCTCCGTGACAGTGTCTGTCATTGGCTGTTGCACCCTGTACAAGTGAATAATCATGAAGTTAATGAGCGGCCCCGAATTATGAGTGTGCGGACCCCGGGAAGTATGAGCTGATGTTTAAATACTATTTTGTTTCTTTTTAAAGTTTCCAAACTCAAACCCAAACAGAATTCCCAGGGAAGTGGCGTGTCCGGGGTCTGTGCCCAATGTGAGGTGGAGGGCATTAGGGGACAGTCTTTTGTCAGCAGAAGTAAAGTTTACATCAGTCCAGCAGGTTTATTAACAACCATCAACCACTTATGGTGGGTTTACACGTTCCAATATCGTTGCGATATCGCAACTCAATGGCGCGGGAGCGCGCATTTAGTGCACGTTTCTCCCGCATCGCATTGGAGGTTTACACGCTGCGATATCGGAATACAACGTCCGTGCGATGTCTCCGCCTCCCAACCCAGGAACGATCCTTTAACATGGGAGAAAATGGGTGACGTTGAACATCGCATCGTAGTTGGGCGTTTACACAGCACGATCCGCTCCAATCTCCCTTCAATATCGGAGCATTGAATAGCACGCTCATTCATCCCCGATATCGCATTGACATCGTTCCTGCATCGTATTGGACGTTCACACCGTACAACGCAGGAACGATGTCGGCTCCAACGATCGAACCACGTGACTTTTGATTGAAATCGGACTACGATATCGCAACGTGTAAACCCGCCATTATAGTACTGCTATGTGAACATAACCTAACACTGTATTTACCATTTAATATTATCTTATATTCTACTAGATGTCGGCCCGATTCTAAAGAATCGGGTATTCTAGACTATGTATGTAGTTTATTTATGAAGATTTAAGAAAAATGCAAAGCGAAGCTGGGTTTAAATCCTGTGACAATATCTTTGATTGCTTGCAGGAGGGCACAGCGGGCGTGTGCGGGCAGGAGCAAGCTGTGGAAGAGCAGGTGGGTGCGGGCAGGAAGGGGCCGGGGGAACAGCAGGCAGGTTCGGGCAGGAGGGAGACAGGGAACCGCAGTGGGGGGTGGCAAGAGGGGGTCAGACCCCTCTGGTACTATACACACAGGTGACAGTGCTGGTGGTACTATACACACAGGTGACAGTGCTGATGCTGGTGGTACTATACACACAGGTGACAATGCTGCTGGTACTATACACACAGGCGACAGTGCTGCTGGTACAATACACACAGGTGACAGTGCTGATGCTGGTGGTACTATACACACAGGTGACAATGCTGCTGGTACAATACACACAGGTGACAGTGCTGCTGGTACAATACACACAGGCGAGAGTGCTGGTGGTACTATACACAGGTGACAGTGGTGATGCTGCTGGTACTATACACACAGGCGACAGTGCTGCTGGTACAATACACACAGGTGACAGTGCTGATGCTGGTGGTACTATACACACAGGTGACAATGCTGCTGGTACAATACACACAGGTGACAGTGCTGCTGGTACAATACACACAGGCGAGAGTGCTGGTGGTACTATACACAGGTGACAGTGGTGATGCTGGTGGTACTATACACACAGGTGACAATGCTGCTGGTACAATACACACAGGTGACAGTGCTGGTGGTAGTATACACACAGGTGACAGTGCTGATGCTGGTGGTAGTATACACACAGGCGACAGTGCAGTTAGTAGAATACACACAGAGGTGACAGTGCTGCTGGTACTATGTGCACACAGAGGTGAGAATGGTGCTGCAGGTAGTATGCGCACAGAGGTGACAATGGTGCTGCAGGTAGTATGCACACAGAGGTGACAATGGTTCTGCAGGTAGTATGCGCAGAGAGGTGACAATGGTGCTGCAGGTAGTATGCGCAGAGAGGTGAGAATGGTGCTGCAGGTAGTATGCGCAGAGAGGTGACAATGTTGCTGCAGGTAGCATGCGCACAGAGGTGACAATGGTGCTGCAGGTAGCATGCGCACAGAGGTGACAATGCTGCTGGTACTATGTAGACACAGAGGTGACAATGGTGCTGCAGGTAGTATGCGCACAGAGGTGACAATGGTGCTGCAGGTAGCATGCGCACATAGGTGACAATGGTGCTGTAGGTAGCCGCGCGCAGAGGTGACAATGGTGCTGCAGGTAGCATGCGCACAGAGGTGAGAATAGTGCTGCAGGTAGCATGCGCACAGAGGTGACAATGGTGCTGCAGGTAGCATGCGCACAGAGGTGACAATGGTGCTGCAGGTAGCATGCGCACAGAGGTGACAATGCTGCTGGTACTATGTACACACAGAAGTGACTATGGTGCTGCAGGTAGTATGTGCACAGAGGTGAGAAAGGTGCTGAAGGTAGCATGCGCAGAGAGGTGACAATGGTGCTGCAGGTAGCATGTGCAGAGAGGTGACAATGGTGCTGCAGGTAGCATGCGCACAGAGGTGACAATGGTGCTGCAGGTAGCATGCGCACAGAGTGAGAATGGTGCTGCAGGTAGTATGCGCACAGAGGTGACAATGGTGGTGCAGGTAGTATGCGCACAGAGGTGACAATGGTGCTGCAGGCAGTATGCGCACAGAGGTGACAATGGTGCTGCAGGTAGCATGCGCACAGAGGTGACAATGGTGCTGCAGGTAGCATGCGCACAGAGGTGACAATGGTGCTGCAGGTAGCATGCGCACAGAGGTGACAATGGTGCTGCAGGTAGCATGCGCACAGAGGTGACAATGGTGCTGCAGGTAGCATGCGTACAGAGGTGACAATGGTGCTGCAGGTGGTATACAGACAGAGGTGACAATGGTGCTGCAGGTAGCATGCGCAGAGAGGCGACAATGGTGCTGCAGGTAGCATGCGCACAGAGGTGAGAATGGTGCTGCAGGTAGCATGCGCACAGAGATGACAATGGTGCTGCAGGTAGCATGCGTACAGAGGTGACAATGGTGCTGCAGGTGGTATACAGACAGAGGTGACAATGGTGCTGCAGGTAGCATGCGCAGAGAGGCGACAATGGTGCTGCAGGTAGCATGCGCACAGAGGTGACAATGGTGCTGCAGGTAGCATGCGCACAGAGGTGACAATGGTGCTGCAGGTAGCATGCGCACAGAGGTGACAATGGTGCTGCAGGTAGCATGCGTACAGAGGTGACAATGGTGCTGCAGGTAGTATACAGACAGAGGTGACAATGGTGCTGCAGGTGGTATACACACAGAGGTGACAATGGTGCTGCAGGTGGTATACAGACAGAGGTGACAATGGTGCTGCAGGTGGTATACACACAGAGGTGATAATGGTGCTGCAGGTAGCATGCGCACAGAGGTGACAATGGTGCTGCAGGTGGTATACACACAGAGGTGACAATGGTGCTGCAGGTGGTATACACACAGAAGTGACAATGGTACTGCAGGTGGTATACAGACAGAGGTGACAATGGTGCTGCAGGTGGTATACACACAGAGGTGACAATGGTGTCGCAGGTAGTATGCGCACAGAGGTGAGAGTGCTGGTCTCCCCTTGCAGGCCCCGGTGCTCCCCTCACCTCCTCCTGTCTTGTAGACGGCAGGGGTTCCAAATAGCGAAGCCTATGTTATTCTTACCTGTCCGGGCTCCAGCGGCGCGATGCAGGTGTATCATCCTCCGCTGCTATGTCGCCGCCCATGGAGTTCAGGATCCAATATGGCGTCCGGGAAGTCTCGCGAGAGTTCCCGGACGCCATCTTGGAGATAGTTGTCGCCGCCCCCGGAGCCATGGATCCGAACAAAGCCACGGAAGTGGCGCCATATGCGACGGAAGTCACTACGGCAATTATATAATAGATGTGCTGAGGTGTGGCGACCGGCTGCATTATAAAATGGCTGATATGTATTGCAGAGGCGGTTGTTTTCTGCAATGTAAACTTGATGTAAATCTGAGACTTGTAGTCCCACAGAGCGTTAATGCTTTTGATGTTTATATGCTGTGAAGAGTTAATGCATGCAGGTTTGTGTGCCTGACTAATCATATCTCTTCACCTGTGGGTGTCAGATGTTAAAATGCAGGATGTTTGTCTATATAGAGAGTGTGAGGCAAAGAGCCTGGCAGCCATGTGTGAGACGCAGTCTGTGATAATTAACATGGATAACTCAGGAGTCTTTTTGAGTGGAGCAAAAACACAACAGAACACAGTTTATAGGTGAAAAAGTCTATATTATAACAGAGTGCAGAGGAAAACTCACAGTCCATAAACAGACAGTGTAGATATAGAATGAAACCTTAACAAAAAGTCTTGAAAAACCTCGGAGGAAAATGCAATCAGCAGAGCAGTCTATAAAGCGCAGTTTAGGCTACTTTCACATAACGATTTTTGTAAAATCCGATGCTGTCCGATATAAATCGGACAGCATCGGATTCCTCTGATGCCTGGAATCGGGTGCCAAATAGGCATCCGATTCCGACAGAAAATAGGATGCCTGCCCTTCAGATCGCTCCCTAGCTGTCACTGTCTCTCCCCCGGTCCTCTTCTTTATCCCCTGTGTCTCCCCTCTTGGCACCCGGTCCTCCCCTCTTGGCCCCCGGTCCTGTGTCTCCCCTCTTGGCCCCCGGTCCTCTCATCCCCTGTGTCTCCCCTCTTGGCCCCCGGTCCTCTCATCCCCTGTGTCTCCCCTCTTGGCACCCGGTCCTCCCCTCTTGGCCCCCGGTCCTGTGTCTCCCCTCTTGGCCCCCGGTCCTCTCATCCCCTGTCTCCCCTCTTGGCTCCCGGTCCTCCCCTCTTGGCCCCCGGTCCTCCTATGAGTCCATCCCCAGTCCTTCAATGTGCTGCCCCCATGTGTCCTCCGGCCCCCCCATGTGTCCCCCTCCTCTCCTCCTCTCCTCCTCTCCTCTTGTCCTCCTCCTCCTCTCCTCTTGTCCTCCCCTCTCCTCCTCTCCTTTCTCACCTGTCCACGACTCCTGCACGGTCCCGCACGTCTCCGGTGCCTTGCTGTTCTGTGCTGCCAGGACCTCTCGTGATGTCACAATTACATGACTGCCGGCTATTGGTTCCTGGCAGTCATGTGATTGTGACATCACGCCAGGTCTTATCAGCACAGACGGCAAGATACCTGGAGACACCGGAGACGCCGGGAGACGACGTGGGCCTCGTGGACAGGTGAGCATAGTTTTTTTTTTTTTATTAACCCCTTAATTTACTTTTAGGAGCTATTTTAGTGTACTGAGCATGCTCAGTACACTAAAATCGGTCCGAGGAGACATCACATGTTTTCTCGGACCCTGCTCCATAGGGCCCCATGCTAAATTGATCGGGTCGGATCGGATGTGCACTAAATGCCATCCGATCTGGTCCGATCCGAATCTGTCAGATTTAATTTTCGGTGCAAAAATCGGAGCAAGCTCCGATTTTTGCACCGATAAAAAAATCGGACAGAATCGGATCGGACCAAATCGGATGACATTTAGTGCACATCCGATTCGGTCCGATCCCCATAGGGTTGCATGGGGTCCGAAAATCGGTCCGATGCTGTCCGATTTTTTTCGGACAGCATCGGAAATGCAAAAATCGTAATGTGAAAGCAGCCTTACACTTGGAGATGCTGTAAAAGGAAAGTCTATGGCAAGTCCAAACACGAAGATGTATAAGCAAATCTATATAACACATTAAATCTTCCAGAGAGACCTGGGAAGGGAGTCTTAGAACATCTAGAACCAGATTCAGAGCAAATTACTAAGTCCAGAACAGACTTGTGCTTTGCACTAAACAAAGCAACCAGCTTACGTGTCAGTGAAGGCAGGTGAGGCAAGAGCCGCAGCAGAGGGAGCGGCACGAGCAGCCAGAGCAGCAGGAACACTGGCACAGGTGAAGGTAGCAGAACCTCTGATGAGCAGCAAGAGATTCACACAGGACTTGCAGGAGTAGGCAGAGAACTTGAGAAGCCACCAGGAACAGGAAACCAGGCAAAATACTCTGGAAATAATTAGAGGCTGGGGTGGGGTTTATAAAGGCAGGTAGACAAAGGGCGCATGAAGCAAATGACAACATCTTGGAAGAGGGCAAGAATGCCCAAAAGGTAATCAAAACACTCGGGAGTCCTGACATTTTCTCTGTGAGAGGTGCTGTCTGAGCCTCTGTGTGAGGTTGTTGGGAGCGGTTGAAGAAAGCTCAGTGTGTGAACACTCCCCAGGCCTCTGAGCAGACAACGGTCTGAACACCGTCTGTCTATGGTAAGAGTTGAGTGAAGCTGTGTGAAGCAGTGGAGATCAGAGATAGAGGGACTGCAACCAGTCTGGGGTAAAGACGGAGCCTCTGAGCGTGGACTTGGGAGCGGCTGGCAGGAGGTCAGAGTGTGTGAACGTGGCCCAAGTTACAGTGAGGAATGAGATGGCTGGTAAACCGTGTGTCCACTGACTGAAGACGGTGAGTGGACTCCATGAGCACTCCACTGATACACTAGTGAATGCTCTACTGAGACGTGTGTGAATATATCCACTGAGACACTTAGTGAGAAGAGTACCTGAACCTGTATGGGAAGACCCGTGAGAGAGAGAGAAACACCTTTAGCACCCTGCCATTACAGGAAGCCACAGGACCACCTATGGCATGGATGGATTTCCATAGTGAGTACCCATACACATACAACATCTTCCATCCCAGACCTGTAGGGGGAGCCCCACTTGCTACCTTTAAGCAAGATCCCCTATAAATACTGGTGCTGGGGGCGGAGTCAGGGGCGTAACTACCGGCATAGCAGACGTAGCGGTCGCTTTGGGGCCCAGCGCTTGTGGGGGGCCCGGACCCAGCGCCGCTACGCTGCTATCCGGTCAGCTACAGGCCCCCAGTGTGTATATACAGGCCCCCCACTCCTCCCTTTCTACTGCACAAGTCACCTGTGAAGGAATACATCATACTTACTTATCCCTGCCGGCTGCCGCTGTCGCCGCTCTGCACCGCGCTCCGGCTTCATCCGGCTTCTTCCTGGTTGTGACGTCATTGCCTGCACCCGCCGGTCACAACCAGGAAGAAGCCGGATGAAGCCGGAGCGCGGTGCAGAGCGGCGACAGCGGCAGCCGGCAGGGATAAGTAAGTATGATGTATTCCTTCACAGGTGACTTGTGCAGTAGAAAGGGAGGAGTGGGGGGCCTGTATATACCCACTGGGGGCCTGTATATACACACTGGGGCCCTGTATGTACCCACTGGGGGACTGTATATACCCACTGGGGGACTGTATATACCCACTGGGGGCCTGTATGTACCCATGGGGGACTGTATATACCCGGGGGACTGTATATACCCACTGGGGGCCTGTATATACCCACTGGGGGCCTGTATATACCCACTGGGGGCCTGTATTTACCCACTGGGGGCCTGTATTTACCCACTGGGGCCTGTATACACCCACTGGGGGCCTGTATATACCCACTGGCGCTCTGACTGTATATACCCACTGGGGGCCTGTATATACCCACTGGGGGCCTGTATATACCCACTGGGGGCCTGTATTTACCCACTGGGGCCTGTATATACCCACTGGGGGCCTGTATATACCCACTGGCGCTCTGACTGTATATACCCACTGGGGCCCTGACTGTATATACCCACTGGGGCCCTGAAACTACCCACTGGGGCCTGTATATACCCAGTGGGGGCCTGTATATACCCACTGGGGCCCTGTATATATACCCACTGGGGCCCTGACTGTATATATTCACTGGGGCCCTGACTGTATATACCCACTGGGGCCTGTATATACCCACTGGGGGCCTGTATATACCCACTGGCGCTCTGACTGTATATACCCACTGGGGCCCTGACTGTATATACCCACTGGGGCCTGTATATACCCACTGGGGGCCTGTATATACCCACTGGGGCCCTGTATATACACACTGGGGCCCTGTATGTACCCACTGGGGGACTGTATATACCCACTGGGGGCCTGTATATACCCACTGGGGGCCTGTATATACCCACTGGGGGCCTGTATTTACCCACTGGGGGCCTGTATTTACCCACTGGGGCCTGTATATACCCACTGGGGGCCTGTATATACCCACTGGCGCTCTGACTGTATATACCCACTGGGGGCCTGTATATACCCACTGGGGGCCTGTATATACCCACTGGGGGCCTGTATTTACCCACTGGGGCCTGTATATACCCACTGGGGGCCTGTATATACCCACTGGCGCTCTGACTGTATATACCCACTGGGGCCCTGACTGTATATACCCACTGGGGCCCTGAAACTACCCACTGGGGCCTGTATATACCCACTGGGGGCCTGTATATACCCACTGGGGCCCTGTATATACCCACTGGGGCCCTGACTGTATATATTCACTGGGGCCCTGACTGTATATACCCACTGGGGCCTGTATATACCCACTGGGGGCCTGTATATACCCACTGGCGCTCTGACTGTATATACCCACTGGGGCCCTGACTGTATATACCCACTGGGGCCTGTATATACCCACTGGGGGCCTGTATATACCCACTGGGGCCTTGTATATACCCACTGGGGCCCTGACTGTATATATTCACTGGGGCCCTGACTGTATATACCCACTGGGGCCTGTATATACCCACTGGGGGCCTGTATATACCCACTGGCGCTCTGACTGTATATACCCACTGGGGCCCTGACTGTATATACCAACTGGGGCCCTGAAACTACCCACTGGGGCCTGTATATACCCACTGGGGCCCTCTATATACCTACTGGGGCCCTGACTGTATATATTCACTGGGGCCCTGACTGTATATACCCACTGGGGCCTGTATATACCCACTGGGGGCCTGTATATACCCACTGGGGCCCTGTATATACCCACTGGGGCCCTGACTGTATATACCCACTGGGGCCCTGACTGTATATACCCACTGGGGGCCTATATATACCCACTGGGGGCCTGTATATACCTACTGGGGCCCTGTATATACCTACTGGGGCCCTGTATATACCCACTGGGGAGGCTGCTGTATACCACTGGGGCTGCTGTATATACCACTGGGGAGGCTGCTGTATACCACTGGGGCTGCTGTATATACCACTGGGGAGGCTGCTGTATACCACTGGGGCTACTGTATATACCACTGGGGAGGCTGCTGTATACCACTGGGGCTACTGTATATACTGCTGGGACCTGTATATACCACTGGGGAGGCTGCTGTATACTACCACTGGGGAGGCTGCTGTATACTACCACTGGGGAGGCCTGTATACCACACTGCTGGGGCTGTATACCTATGCTGGGGTCCACCCTCGGCTTATACACGAGTCAATAGGTTTTCCCAGGTTTTGGGAGCAAAAGTAGGGGGGTCGGCTTATACACGGGTATATACGGTAAACTGGGTGGCGTCAGACTGTTAACACCGATTCGGGAAGGGGGTGTGTCTTGAAGGGGGCGTGTCATTGTGGGCGTGTCTTGGAGGGGGCCCGTTCAAAAGTTTGCTATGGGGCCCTGCCAGTTCTAGTTACGCCCCTGGGCGGAGTTAGTGAGAGTGTGCAGTCGCTAGGAGAACTGTGAAGACGTCCTGGTGTGTCGGAGCTGTGCTAGGTCCGAGCCAGTTGACCAGCCTAGCCAGTGTGAGGACCTGAGAGTGAGGTCAAAGGAAAGGCTTATGAAGTAGAGAAGCAGACTGGGGGCAGATGATCCATACCAGTTCACCGCAGGAAGCAAACCCGGACACCGGAGTCCAAGTCTGCAGGAGAGCATCAAGCCCAGCAGAGATACCGGTTCGCCGAGGAGACTCCAGTCTCCCGGACACCTGTCACGTAATCAGTAGGGGAGCCAGGCACTGCAGGAGAAGTCATAGCGGTAGCCCACACTAAGGTTCTCGACACTACGACACGGGTGAGAGAGACACAGAGGAGGTCAGGCCTAGTTCTACACAGGTCAGGGGACTTCACAAGGGAAAAGAGACAAGGAGGCCGTATCCTCACTCACTGTGGAAATTCAGAAGTGCATCCCGACCACCTGGAACGTACCCTGGACAGTGCCTGCCGTAAAGGTACAATTCACAGTGTGTGTGTCACTTTGTCCATCCCTGAACTTGTCCGGCCTAGAGACTGTAGCAGCAGCCCGGCTGCCTAACCAACTCCCTGTGCAAATACCCGTCTAGTCATCACTGCCCCAGGGACCCCGCTCCACCTGTGGGGAGCTGTACCACCACACACCCCCTCGGAGGTCTGAGGCAGCACTGGTGCCTTCACCAGAATCCACAGGTGGCGTCACAAGACTTTATAATTTCCCATTTTTGTTTTTCCCCTTTTTGCCCCCAGGGTACGGGCTCGGGCACCGACCACCGAGACATCCCCAGCAGCAACGCCCAGGTACCGAGTTCCCATAGATCCCATGAATGGACATTGGTGTTGTTTAAAGCCCAGGAAAGGCTTATGTTTTATGTTTCATTGTTCTTTTGAAATAATAGTAGGCAGCACTCACCATTCTGTTGCATCGGGATTTCTTTATTTCACACTGCACACAGGTGACACCCGGCGTGGTGGTGGATGCGGGGTGGTGGATGCAGGGTGGTGGATGCGGTGGTGGATGCGGGTGGTGGATGCGGGGGTGGTGGATGCGGGGTGGTGGATGCGGGGTGGTGGATGCGGGGTGGTGGATGCGGGGTGGTGGATGCGGGTGGTGGATGCGGGGTGGTGGATGCGGGTGGTGGATGCGAGTGTGATGCGGGGTGGTGGATGCGGGGTGGTGGATGCGGGGTGGTGGATGCGGGTGGTGGATGCGGGGTGGTGGATGCGGGGTGGTGGATGCGGGGTGGTGGATGCGGGGTGGTGGATGCGGGGTGGTGGATGCGGGGTGGTGGATGCGGGGTGGTGGATGGCAGGGGTGGGTGGATGCGGGTGGTGGATGCGAGGTGGTGGATGCGGGTGGTGGATGCGGGGGTGGTGGTGGATGGGGTGGTGGATGCGGGGTGGTGGATGCGGGGTGGTGGATGCGGGGTGGTGGATGCGGGTGGTGGATGCGGGGTGGTGGATGCGGGGTGGTGGATGCGGGGTGGTGGATGTGGGGTGGTGGATGCGAGGTGCATCCAGGGACTATGCGTGTTTCGCTCAGTTGAGCTTCACCAGGTGCACTGATTGGCATGACTCACTTCTGCACTTTTATGCTGATCAACCACTTCAATTATCAGCGAGATTAAAACAAAATATGTGTGTTAACAATGACTACAAGTGTTGATATCTTAAACTCAAGCAAATCACTATCGTAAGGATTTAACCCAAAAGACTGGTTGAACCAGGTTGATCCTGCCAGTTTTCTTAAAGATTAAGCCATGCACGTGTAAGTACACACGGACGGTACAGTGAAACTGCGAATGGCTCATTAAATCAGTTATGGTTCGTTCCTTTGATCGCTCGGTTTATGTATTGATTCCTGTGCCGGAGTTGCCAATAAATTAACTTTTTTTTCAAAAGCATCTTGTCTCCACTTTATTGGTGCCAGAGCGATCTTATAATATACTTTATTACACTGGTCAACAGCATTTTTGGTGCCAAAGATATTTCATTGAATTTAGGGTAACTTTGGGGTGCTGATTCTGAATATGTCATCAGTTTTGCCAGATTGGCTCAAGTTTTTGAGATTTTTCGTAAAATGTGTAACAAAAAAGACGTTTTTTGCTACTTTTTTAACGAAGTCTGTTATGTTTCTTCTATGTTTTGTCAGTGTATATTCACCACAAATGTAACAGAATGAGTCTGGATCGTTAAGACAACTTCTTCTTGATGAGTTCATGCTTTTCACTGGACAACAGACAACAACATAAAGTTAGTACCAAAAACCAAGCTATGAACAAACTTTTAGAACACTAATTAACACAAAACTATATTGAGAACTGCTCAGTTCAAGTACTAATCCAAAGAAATTAATGAGATGATGCGTCGCATTTACCAACAAGTGCTATAAATAAGATACCAAAAATCTCAAAAACTTGAGCCAATCTGGCAAAATTGATAGCATATTCAGAATCAGCACCCCAAAAATACCCCAAATTCATTAAAATATTTTGGGCACCAGAAAAAAAATTTTTTTTTGTTGACCTGTGTTATGAGTCCGGCCTCACTTTGTAAAAATAATTTGTGTAAATCCCCACCTTTCGCTGCTTGTAAACTCTTTAGGGTATGTGCGCACTGGTCGGGTTAGGGCCGGATTAGGTGTGTAAACCGCCGGTCGGTTTACATAAATTTCATGCAAATTTATGTTAATCCAAACCGCGTTTGGATTAACATAGAACCTATGTAAACCGACACCCGCTGTGCACACACCGGCGGTTTCCACATGCTCATCCGTTGCTAACCCGCTGGATTCCCAGCGGGTTAGCAAAGAATGAGCATGTTCTATAATCCGGCCGGGTCTGCAGCGGCTGCAAGCAGAATCATGTGCTGCTTCCAGCCGCTGCAGAATCGCCGGCGCTAACCCGCTGTGCACCGCCGCACACCCGCCCGTCTCCCGCAGCACGGACCCGACAGGAAGCCGGTGGACGGCTCCGGAGCTTCCTGTCGGGTCCCGCCCAGCCGCCGCCGCCACTAACCCGCCCCCGTGTGCACATACCCTTAATCACATAAAACCAGATCATCAGGGGGTGGCAGAGCTTTACCTTTACAGGTGTAAAGTTTAGTTTACAGCCAGTGAAGGGAGGGGAGTTACACAAATTGTTCTTACAAACTGTTTTTATCTCACTGATAATTGATTTTATACACATTCATGATGAAGTGGTTGATCAGCAAAAAGTGCAGAAGTGAGTCATGCCAATCAGTGCACCTGGTGAAGCTCACCTGAGCGAAACGCACACAGTCCCTGGATGCACCTCGCGTCCACCACCCCGCATCCACCACCCCGCATTCACCACCCGCATCCACCACCCCACATCCACCACCCCGCATTCACCACCCGCATCCACTACACCGCATCCACCACCCCGCATCCACCACCCCGCATCCACCACCCCGCATTCACCACCCCGCATCCACCACCTCGCATTCACCACCCCGCATCCACCACCTCGCATCCACCACCTCGCATCCACCAACCCGCATCCACCACACCACATCCACACCCCGCATCCACCACCCCATATCCACCACCCCGCATCCACCACCCCGCATCCACCACCTCGCATCCACCACCTCGCATCCACCAACCCGCATCCACCACACCACATCCACACCCCGCATCCACCACCCCATATCCACCACCCCGCATCCACCACCCCGCATCCACCACCCCACATCCACACCCCGCATCCACACCCCGCATCCACCACCCCATATCCACCACCCCGCATCCACCACCCCGCATCCACCACCCCGCATCCACCACCTCGCATCCACCACCTCGCATCCACCAACCCGCATCCACCACACCACATCCACACCCCGCATCCACCACCCCATATCCACCACCCCGCATCCACCACCCCGCATCCACCACCCCGCATCCACCACCTCGCATCCACCACCTCGCATCCACCAACCCGCATCCACCACACCACATCCACACCCCGCATCCACCACCCCATATCCACCCACCCCGCATCCACCACCCCGCATCCACCACCCCGCATCCACCACCTCGCATCCACCACCTCGCATCCACCAACCCGCATCCACCCACACCACATCCACACCCCGCATCCACCACCCCATATCCACCACCCCGCATCCACCACCCCACATCCACCACCCCGCATCCCACCCAACCCCATATCCACCACCCCACATCCACACCCCCATCCACCACCCCGCATCCACCACACCACATCCCACACCCCGCATCCACCACCCCAATTCCACCACCCCGCATCCACCACCCCGCATCCACACACCCATATCCACCACCCCGCATCCCCACCCCGCATCCACCACCCCGCATCCACCACCCCGCATCCACCACACCGCATCCACCACCCGCATCCTCCACCCCGCATCCTCCACCCCGCATCCACCACCCCGCATCCACCACCCCGCATCCACCACCCCGCATCCACCACCACGCATCCTCCACCCCGCATCCACCACCCCGCATCCACCACCCTGCATCCACCACCCTGCATCCACCACCCCACATCCACCACCCCGCATCCACCACCCCGCATCCACCACCCCGCATCCACCACCTCGCATACACCACCCGCATACACCACCCCGCATACACCACCCCGCATCCATCACCCCGCATCCACCACCTCGCATGCACCACCCCGCATCCACCACCCTGCATCCACATCCACCACCATGCATCCACCACCTCGCATCCACCACCCGCATCCACCACCCTGCATCCACCACCCGCATCCACCACCCCGCATCCACCACCTCGCATCCACCACCCTGCATCCACCACCCCGCATCCACCACCCCGCATCCACCACCCGCATCCACCACCCGCATCCACCCCCCACCACCACCCGCATCAACCACCCTGCATCCACCACCTGCATCACCACCTGCATCCACCACCTCGCATCCACCACCCTGCATCACCACCTGCATCCACCACTCGCATCCCACCTGTACCACCACCGCATCCACCACCGCTCCACCCCCCTGCATCCCCACCACATCCACCACCCTGTATCCACCACCCCGCATCCACCAACCCACATCCACACCCCGCATCCACCACCCCTATCCACCACCCCGCATCCACCACCCCACATCCACCACCCCATATCCACCACCCCGCATCCACCACACCACATCCTACACCCCGCATCCACCACCCCGCCGGTGCAGTGTGAGATAAAGAAATCCCAATGCAACAGAATGGTGAGTGCTGCCTACTATTATTTCAAATGAACTTTGAGACTTTGCAAACAAAGGTACAGCCGCACGGTTTAGTGGTGGGACAGGTCCTGTGTTACCAACATAGCCAGTTGTGGCTTATCCCGAGCTCCACAGTCATAGGCAGTAGTGCGGATCATTCTTATAATATGTTTTATGTTTCCCTGTGTTGGTTTCTGGAATACTGAATAAGCCTGAGGAACCTAAAGGGAGAATGGTTTCCTTTCGCTACCTCTGTGTACCGGTGAGTACCCGCCACATGTGCAGAATGGGTTAAATTCTCACCAAGGAAACATCTGTCTGGAGTTTCTATGTTCTCCCCGGGTTCCCTGGTTTCCCCCACACTACAAAGACTGATAGCTAGGTACATTGTGAGCCCCGATGGGAAGAGTGATGTTGTATGTAAAGTGCTATGGAATTAATTGTGCTATATAAATGAATAAATATTTATTATTGTAGTGAAATATGTATCTCAGGGAATTGGACACAAGCAGTTAAGGGTTAACTCTACACCAGGGTTAAAAACTACAGTACACACAGGTGGCAACCTACATTATCAGGTTATCTAAGCACAAAGCTAACTTCCCAGCATAGAGTCTCCTATCTCCTCAGGGTGCCATCCTGGGAAAAGCACAGAGTGGAATATTTCACACCTCTAGCAGCTTCAAAGGGATCCTGTACAGACCAACAGAAACAATTGGTTTAGACAAAAGAGCATTTACAAAAATAATGTAAGCATGACTAAATTAGTGAGTGTCCAATCATAGACCCATAATTAGAATGTTAAACTGGAAGGCCGGTCTAGAAATCCGACCTCCAGTCTGAGCCTATAACTGGACCCTCCCAGCCAAAGTCTTTTGTTCACAGATAATGGGGCAGCTGAACACTGCTGTGATCCACTCCCATCTCCTTCCCCATTGGGATACAGAAGGCATGCTGCAAAGTTTAGTGTTCTGTAAGTTTTCTCCTTTTCATTTTATAACTTTTTTGCATATTTGTATGTCACTGTTTATTTCTATTTTTACACTTTTTTATTGAAAGCACTGTACTGTACCTTTTAAATGAAAGATTAAAACTTTAATAAGTCTGAACTTTGTATGTCCTAAAGAACCCATAACCCTAGAGAGGGTGTGATTTGGTTGGTTGTCTGATAGTCTTAGTTTAGGGGGACTCATCGGCTCCAAATCCGATGGGTGGTGGCAGCGTGTGTGAAGCAGGGTGTGATTGATGCTCCCTTTCAGCATAGGACAGAGGTTGAGTGCTGGATTGAGTGAGAGGAGATAGGTTAACCCTTGCAGGCGCAACCCGAAGTCACGTGCTGAGAAGGGGGTACATGATAATTATTATTAATGAATGGCTGGAAGTCGACTAGCGGACTGTAAGGCATGTTTGGGTCAGTAACTACCACCGACCTATAACGAACTGGTACATCAAAGGTCATGAAGGGGTTAAAGAGAAACTATCAGCAGGTTTTTGCTACCTCATCTGACAGCAACATAATGTAGGTAAAGAGACCCTGAATCCAACGATGTATCATTACTGGTTGCAGTCTTTCTGAAACAATCAAAAGAATTTAGTTTTAGAGACACAGCAGAGCTGGGAGTGCTGCCCCGCCCAGCCACAGTACCCCCACACCACAGCTAACCCCACCCACACCAGGCTCTTAATAAAGATTGTGCATTGACTGTAAGGTGTCAATCACAGCAGGGGGAGTGTCGTACTGCTGTGCACATACACAGCAATCCTGTAATGCTAATCACAAGGTGAAAATGCCTTTAGTTTGAGTAAACAATAACACACAGCTTTATAAGAGAAGCACAGTTGCTTTTTGTTTTTTAACCCTTAAATGCTGTCCTCTGCTTATATAACAAACACCTGCGGACGGATTACACCTTTAATAGGTAGACAGCTTAATTTTAGGACCAAGAAGGAAAATGAGCCAAATATATCACAGAGAGGCGTACTGTGTGATAGATATGTCACATCGTGCATGACACTTTCTCTCTCACTTGTGGTTTGCTCACTTTGGACCATTATTATGCACCTAAAACCAAGGCTGTGGGAGTCAGAGTCGGTGTCCATTTTGGTGGAGTTGCATTCAGGAAATTGAGGAGTCGGATGTTTGTGTGACGACTCCACAGCCCTGGTTGTGAGTGGATCACTGCTGTTTTCCCTCCACCGGTTCTCCATGGATCACACTTAGTCGTGGTTTCAACATTTTTATTTTATATAAAAATTCCCTGGAACCTTCAGAAAAGTCTTCATGGACGTCGACCCTGGAACCGCCGTCCTCCTCCGCTGCAGAGACAATGCGAGACATCGAGCTCAGGAATCGATGAGTGGACGGAGCCGCGTCGTCACACTTCTCTACGCTTGTTCTACAGACAGAAGGAGGCAGAGTTAGTGGAGTCTTCACATCCGTCGGATGAACAAGGCTCAGTTCACACTTGCTTTAGCTTTTGTCTATTGGGCTTCAGTCTGGACAATTGCCGTTAGCTACCGGTCATTACATAGGGCAGGTTTACGCCGCCTGACTTGCGGTATTAAACAACCACTGATTATTTACAGAGAAGCTGATACTATGTTGTTTCAATAGTATAGCCTACGGTTGAGAAGCACAGAGTATTTAAGGTACCTTCCCCTTATGGGAAGTGCCTGACCAGTGGCGTAACTACCGCGGTTGCAGCAGTCGCGGCTGAGACCTGGCCCGCCCCTGTAGGGGGGCCCGCACCTCCCTGCAGGGGGGTCCGTGCTTCCAGCCGCCCACCGCGACCGCGATCGTGTGTGTCCGAGGAGTGGAGGGATGACGGGAAGTGAGTAAAGCCTCACTTCCTGCAGCTGCGCCCACCCCTCCTCTCCTCTTCACGGCGGGACAGCTGACTGTGGGGCCGCGGTAGTACACATGAAGGCAAGACCATCTTCCCCCCCGCTCATCCCACTAGCACCCCCCCATTCCACCCCCCGCTCCTCACCTATGGGGCCCCGGTGTAAATGCTGCACCGGGCCCGCGAGGGTGATGTTACACCACTGTGCCTGACCAATGGTGTCAATTAACTTAGGGACACGCTGCTAGTTGTCCGGTCCCCGTTACCTCTGCTGTTCCCGAGTCCTGTGCATTACCCTACCTGTGTCTGTTCCTAGTCCCACTACATCCGCCAGTTACTGCCTGAATAAGCCTTATGCTATACAATCTGTGTCAGCCTGAGCCTACTTTGCTGCCATACCTTTAGTGCCAGCCTGCAGCTGTACCCTCTGTGCCAGTTTTTATCTGTCCAGCAACTGTACCTTCTGCTCCAGCTGAAACAGCCTTGCTACCATACCCGCTGCACCTATCTTCATCAGAGACTGTGCCTGTCTGTAGAAGTTCAACCCCTGAAGTCAGCTGTCATGATACTGAGATCCCCTGGAGTTGCACTACCAGCACAAGCCTAACTTCTCCATCACGCTCTTGTCACATGGTGGTATGACGGGTAGGTAATCAGGAGGCAAGGTGGAAAGGTGAGCAAGAGCATTAAGGAGAGCTAGTCTGGCCCTGGACTTGTGGTCCCTGACTAGCCCTGTTCCCGAGGATACCTCTGAAGGTGAGGAGGTTCAGGCTGCCACCCTAGCCCTTCGCTCTTGATTAGCCCTAGGCTAAAAGCCTGTATCGCCAACCATGGACCGGTAAAACCCAGCAGGTACAATGGAAGTCAATGGCGGCAATAACACAGCTCAGCACAGCACGACTTCACAGCACGGGGTCCAAGTAGAAATGGGCTCCATCTGCGACACATAGTGGAGGGGAGTGGAGCTATATCAAGGCTGGGGGAGAGGAGGTCTGAATACTAAGACACACCCCTCCACCTAAATGCTATGACTCACTCCTTCACTTGCAGAGCTGCAGCACACAGCACAGACTAAGGGAAAAAACTCAGATTTAATCACAGCAACAGCACTCATGGACTGCAAAGCAGACAACACATGACAGCTCTAGAGAAGACTCGGCAACCTCTTAGGTACACTCCTCCAGGTTAAGATCAGTGCTTCGCTTAGTGGATCCACTCCTGGACACTTACCCTTTCGAGCATTGCAAATAGCCTGTTTAGAGAGGCCAACTGTGCTTACAATGTGCACAGAGCCATCAATAATAAGCTTCTGTAATGCAGTGGATGTTACCAACATGAGAAATAAAGCCTATCTCCAATAAACTGCACCTGTCCCAACTGGTTCCTGTACAGACTAATACTCCCAGATGAATAGACCCTGATGGCCCCTGCACAGGCTGGAATAAACATAGCTGAAATACTAGGAGACCATACAAATCTTGGACCTGGTTGCCTAATAGGTTGTCGAGCAAATCACGTACCTCCTAAGGAATCAAAGGGAGCAGAGCATAATAACCCTGACAAGGGAAAGCATGCAGAGATAGGAGAGGTCCCAGGATAAGGAAACGTAACAATGTACACAAGTAATAAAAAAAATATAACTATTTATAGTAGAGGTTCACCTACTGCATCCAAGACAAGATAAGATAGACAACAAAGGGAAGATCCCAAGCTGGTCTCCATCTGGCAGGCAACAAATCCTACAAGGCAGGATCCACACAGAAATACAGCCAGCAGAAAGACCAGCAAGGGGAAGGTATAAATAGCCGCACCCACAATTTTGACAGACCAAGCGATGAATGGAGGAATGACTGTAAAAGATATTCAGCACTTGGACCGAGACTGAACCTACTGTCGCCCAGGAAGCTGCACAGGGTCGCCGGATAAAACAGCTCCTTCTCTGCACATAGGGTTTCATTGATTTTGACAATGTGTTGTCAAGAACAATGTTTTCTTAAAGACAGTCAAAAAATTATTTCACCTGACAAATGAGCATGTTATTCATTCATCGGGTGATCGATCAGATCGCTCACTCGTGTCACCTACAACTCAAGAATATCTCTAGAATTTGAACTTTTCTTACCGTTGCCTCAGGATCATAATCCTCTCCCACCACTTCACTGATTTATCTACCCTGTGCCAGTCATTGCACTGGTTACCCCTCCACTACAGAGTACAATATAAAATTATCACTCTGACCCACAAAGCTCTCCACAGAGCAGCACCTCCCTAGATCTCCTCCCTCATCTGTCTATCACCTACCCATCCTCTCCCCAGTTCTTCAGTGCCCTATATCTCCTCCTCCCCTCTGTCTATCATCTATCCATCCTCTCCACAGTTCTGCAGTGCCTATATCTCCTCCTCCCCTCTGTCTATCATCTATCCATCCTCTCACAGTTCTGCAGTGCCTTACATCTCCTCTCATCTGTCTATCACCTACCCATCCTCTCCACAGTTCTGCAGTGCCCTACATCTCCTCCTCATCTCTGTCTATCGCCCTACACGTGCCCTACATTCTGCAAATGAAATAAAAATGACATCCTCAATAATTCGAACCTCACATTCCTATCTCCAATACAGCAGGTGATCTGCGCAGACCTTCTGTGAGGTTTTGTCCCGATACCTTCAGGCAGTGCGTCTCAGACACAATAAGAGTTTTAGCTGTGTTTGGTTTCTGGTGTGTTGAGCTGACAGTAGTTGATTTACAGCGCAGGCTTCTGTTCTGGGAGGTGCTGGGTTACTCAGGTGTTCCATCTTCACTGTGATTACTCTGATACTTTATTGAGCAGCCTCTCCCAGAATTCTGCCAGTCATACATGCGATGTGAAGTGGTATTTGGCGTGCACTCCTGTGTCCATTCTGATCTCTATTATCTGACTCAAATTGTGGCTTGATTTCATTTTGTCTTCTCCTTGTACTCCTTATGTTATGGTCTCCTGGTATTTTGACCCTTGGATCATGACCTGAATATGCCTCTGTTGATTCCCTGAATCCTCTTCGTGACTCCTGGCAACCTGACCCAGGACAGTTGCATGCAGGACTGTGGAGTCTAGAGTTGGATTGAGGGAAATTGAGGAGTCAGAGGTTGGCTTTTTGACTTCACAGCCGTGGTTGCATGACTGTATCTCTGTCTACTCCCTAAATACTACGAGCTCTCCTGGAACCTGACCCTGGATTACCTGACTTCCCTGCTGCCTATACTGCATGTAAGCAGTGACTCTGTAACACTGTAGGTATGAGTGGTGACACGAGTCACAGATTTATTGCATCTTCTTACCATATTATTTGCATCGTCGCCTGAACTCTTTCTTTTACGCGAGGTGGTGGAATTATCTGCATTGTTTGATGACACTGAAATGTTTGTAACATGAACTTCTGCATTCAATAGTATTCCTGCAATAAGAAATAATAAGAGATTTACTGAAAAACACATAAAAGTGGAAGAAAAGCATCACATCAATGAGCGGCTGACGGGTGGGGTATGTAAGGCCGATGTGGGGGGAATCGAGTCCCAGCTTTGGTGCAAAAGTAAGTTGATGCACCCCAGGGTCGTGGGGTACTCTGAACCGGGTTGCGGTGTTTCTGGGGAGTCACAGGGGTCGAGACCCGGCTTCTGGGTTGAGTGTAAAGGGAGTTTTTGGCTAGTATAGGGAGAGTTATTTGTGACGCCACCCGTGGTTTGTGGCTATGAGTGGCCAGAACCTCTGGGGACGATGGACGGGCAGCTGGGATCCACGGGGGGAGCGGATTCCCAGGGCAGTGGATGTTGGAAGGGTGTAGGGTGCAGGATGGAGGGTGCGAAATAACTGACAGACTCATAGTTTGTTGGTTCCTCAAGTCCTTTACTGGCAGGGGCGTAACTACAGCAGGAGCAGGGGTTGCAATCGCAGCCGGGCCCTGGAGCCTAGGGAGCCCCAAAAGTCCCTTTTGCCTATACAAAAAGACTATTGCTATTAAAGATTTGCAATAATTGAGGGCCCATTGGAGCTTTTGCATTGGGGCCCATGAGCTTCAAGTTACGCATTGTTTACTGGTGATACTGCACAAGGACCGATGATATCGATGGAATCCTGGGAGCAACTCGGGGTTCTCCTCACCTGGCAAGTTATGAGGCCTCCCTGGTGCACTTTATTTGTAGGTCCCTGCAGCTGCTTGAGCTGAGCTGCGGCCCTCTCTCTCCTGCTGTGTGCCGTATCACAGGCAGCTTCTTCTCCAGCCCCACTTCACGGGCGACTGCTCCTGGGCTCTCAATGCTGCTGTGCCTCCGGGCACTTTAGTGTGGATGGGGGACTTGGAATCCCCCGCCCTCCGGTATTGGCTGCCGGGTTGTTAGGCCCTGCACAACCTAGGACTCCGGTGTCCGTTTCTTAAAGCTTACTCCTCTGGGATGAGCTCAACACCGCTCCTCTCCCCAGGCTCTCCTCTCCTTCTTCAGACCTTTGCCTACAGGTCACTCAAGCTAAGTTTAGCTATCCTGGGACGAGCTTAACACTGCTCCAGTCCACAGGATGTCTTCTTCAGTACTGCTCCGTATTGAACTAACTCCACCCCAGACCAGAATTTATAGGGGAGCTACCCTGAACGCACGGATCATGGATAATAAAGGCTTTGATGCCACTGACCGGCCCTCACGTTTTCCAGACCTGAATCCCACTTAGGCCCTCTGGGATGTTATCTATTATATACTTACCTACTTACGTGTGTCATCAGCCATGGAATCAATGGTGCTCTAAAAATTAATAATAATAATCTATATATATATATAATTACAACGTGGCTCCTTCCCTTCCGTCTGGATGTCCACCTATGTCACTTCCGCCTGCCATATTAGCACACCCAAGTGATGTGTATCCTAATAAGGAGATGGCTGGTGGTGCTGCGGACAACAGTAACCCGCCGCACATGCCACCAGCTCATGCTTCACCCACCCATCCTCCATCCGCTCTATGCTCCGCCCACCCGCTCCACGCTCCATCACCCGCTGCTCACCCGGCAATTGAAGCTCAGAACTCAATGGCCAGATAGGGGGTGGAGTTAACAGTGGGGTCATCACAATGGGCATGGCCAAATGCAATGTCATGATGTGGTGGGCGTGTCCTTGCTTTTCTTTACTTAATGAAAAGTGAGGACACACCCACCACATAGGGGCACTGTGCTTGGCCACGCCCATTGTGACACCCCCTATGTTAACTCTGTCCCCCATCAAGGTCATTGACTCTTCGCTCCAAGCTTCATCCGCCTGCTGCTCACCCCCCACACAACCCCGCTCACCTCACTCTGCCCCAACACTGCCCCTGCTCACCCCTCTCAACCCCCAATGCCCCCACTCACCCCACATGGCCCCTGCTCACCCTTCTCACCCCCTACATGCCCCCAGCCACTCACCCACATGGCCCCCTGCTCACCCTTCTCACACCCCTACATGCCCCCACTCACTCCTACAATGCCCCTCCTCACCTGCCCCTCTCACCCCCCAATGCCCCCACTCACCCCACACTCCTCACCCCCAATGCCCCACTCCTCCACACTCCCTGCCACCCCCAAGCCCCACTCACCCACACTTCCCTTGCACACCTTTCTCCCCCCCACATGCCCCCACTCACTCCCCACAATGCCCCTGCTCACCCCTCTCACCTCCAACATGCCCCCACTCATCTCACACTGCCCCTGCTCACCCCCCAATGCCCCCAATCAGCCCACACTCCCCCTGTTCACCCCTCTCACCCCTCCAATGCCCCATCACCACAGAGCTCGCCTCCATCGTGATGTCACCGCCACCCGATGCGATAACATTGGGCTCCCGTCTAGTTATAATAATAATAATCAGCTTCCAGCCCGATGTCCACAAATCCCAGAATGCCGTGTGGTGCACAGGAAGCCAGGTGCTAATATGGCGCAGGCTGGCGGTGGCACCGACAACAGAAGCCGCCACTGCACACACCACCCACAGACCCCTGCAACCCCCACAACTGCAACTAGCAAGCCGCCTCCACCGCCACACCCCCACCGCCACATACAATATGCCTCCACCATCCCCGGACACCCCCTGCTGCAGATTCTGATCTGACAATGCCTGCAGTGGTATCAGACTAATCACATGACTGTGACATTACCACAGGTCCGGTAAGCAGCACAGAGCAGCCAGGTACTCTCTCTGCTCAGCTCACACTCTCTCAGCCAACACTCAGCCCCCACTCACCACCCCCTCAGCTGCACTCACTCAGCCTGCAATCACTCCCCTCAGCCTGCAGTCACTCCCCCTCAGCCTACTCACTCCCCCTCAGCCTGCACTAACACCCCTCAGCCTGCACTCAACCCCTTCAGCCTGCACTCAACCCCTTCAATCCACACTCACTCACCCCCCTCAGCCCCCACTCACCCCCCTCAGCCAGCAGTCATCCTCCCTCAGCCTTCACTCTCCCCCCTCAGCCTGCACTCACCCCCCTCAGCCTGCACTCAACCCTTCAGCCTTCACTCACCCCCCTCAGTCCCCACTCACCACCCCCTCAGCCCCACTCACCCCCTCAGCCAGCACTCACCATCTCAGCCTGCACTCATCACCCTCAGCCCGCACTCATCCCCCTCAGCCCGCACTCATCCCCCTTCAGCCGCACTCACCCCTCTCAGCCCGCATTCCCCCCTCAGCCTACACTCACCCCCTCAGCCCCCACTTACCACCTCTCAACCTGCACTCACCCCTTCAGCCCCCACTCACACACCCCTCAACCTACACTCACCCCTTCAGCCCCCACTCACCCCCCTCAGTCTGCCCTCATCACCTCAGACCCACTCACTCACCCCCTCAGCCCACACTCACCCCCTCAGCCTGCACTCACCTCCTCAGCCCCCACTCATTCACCCCCTCAGCCTTCACTCATCCCCCACTCTCTCACCCCCCATCAGCCTGCACTCAACCCCCACTCACTTACCCCTAATCATGCACTTACCCCCCTCAGCCTGCACTTATCCCCCTCAGCCTGCACTTACTCCCTCAGCCCGCACTCATCCCCCCAGCTTGCACTCATCCCCTCAGCCTGCATTCACCCCCTCAGCCTACACTCACCCCTGAGCCCCCACTTACTCACCACCCCTCAGCCTGCACTCACTCAGCCCACACTCACCCCCCTCAGCCTACACTCACCCCTTCAGCCTCCACTCACTCAGCCCCTCAGTCTGCACTCATCACCTCAGCCCCCATCACACCCTTCAGTCTTCACTCAGCAATCATCACTATGCACTCGCTCACTCCCACGCCTGCACGCGCTCACCGCTTGGCCCGCTGACCACTCGCACACCATGAGTAACTGTGCTCCAGTGAGCGACCACAGGGGGAGCCCGAGAGGGACCATGTGTGGGCAGAGAGTAACCGGGTGGGGGGCCAAATGCGACCACAAAGAGGAAGGCAGAGAGTGAGGGTGAAAAAAATGGGAGGAACAACCGCCATCCCTGGCAACACAGAACCCACCCCATCGTGATGTCACTGCCAACCCGATGCAGGAGTATAGGACTCCATCTAGTCTACTTATATAATTGCCTTGGGACTGGAAGTCCAGATGTCAGCTTTTTTTCACTGTCTGATTGGTCCATGTGACCGCCCCGCCCCCAGTATCACAGAGCCCGCCCCCACTGATGTCACCATGAGCTCGTCCCCCGCTAACGTCACCATGAACCTGTCCCCACTGATGTCACCATGAGCCTGCTCCCATCCCCACAGCAACCAATCAGCTTTCATCGCTGTGAAAGCAGCAGTGAAAGACGATTGGTTAAATTGTGCAGTAAATGCTTTCCAAGGTGCTGAAGATAAAACTTCAGCACCATGGAAAACACGGACTTTCAGACACCAGCGGTGTTTGAATCACCCAGTAAAAGCTTTCCATGGTGCTGAATTTTTATCGGCTAGATTTCTCCAGCCGATACAACTTCAGCACCATGGAAGCAGTTACCGGGAAACAGCAGCGGTGTTTGCCGACATTGAACTATCGCATAGTGTGCTGTATGGCTCGTATCATTAACGAGTTTTTCTCGTATTGCACTCGCGCGATTCTCGCGCCCGTGTGCCTCCACCCTGTGCCTGTATATGTATAAGGAGTACGCCCAGATGTTGCCAGGAGCACCTTCAGAAATGTCTATACACTACTGATCACATTATAAGATATCCGGACCACTGATTACCTGCTGTGCACCGAGTATACCGACACCTCTGACCCTGACTGATGTGTTACACACTCATCAGAAAACTCTGCTTATTTGCTTATATCGCTACAGATGATTAATTATACTTTTCTTAATTATTTGGGGCGTCATTAACAGGATAGATAAATAGATATAGATAGATAGATAGATAGATAGATAGATAGATAGATAGACACAATCTTTATGACAGGGTCCCTTCAGGTGATGTTATTTGTCACCTTGTGATGGACTTTTGCTGCCTGAACACAGATCCTGATGCCCGATTTCACTTGATGAAACAGTAACACTGATGGAACTTTGTCTTCTGCAGCTGCGGGAAGGGTCGATATCTATCAAAAATCCAAAAACAACATGCCTGAACCTTATAATAATGTGATATATTGTTAGTATCAAAGTGTATATTCACCTCTCAACCACTAGTTGTGTGTACAATCTGTATAAAAATTCAAGTCACTTGAAAAATACCAGAGCTGCACTCACTATTCTGCTGATAGAATCACTCTGTATATAAATTACAGTACTTATCCTATGCCGATCCTGAGTTACCTCCTGTATTATACTCCAGAGCTGCACTCACTATTCTGCTGGTGCAGTCAGTGTGTACATACATTACATTACTGATCCTGAGTTACCTCCTGTATTATACTCCAGAGCTGCACTCACTATTCTGCTGGTGCAGTCACTGTGTACATACATTACATTACTGATCCTGAGTTACCTCCTGTATTATACTCCAGAGCTGCACTCATTATTCTGCTGGTGCAGTCACTGTGTACATACATTACATTACTGATCCTGAGTTACCTCCTGTATTATACTCCAGAGCTGCACTCACTATTCTGCCGGTGCAGTCACTGTGTACACACATTACATTACTGATCCTGAGGTACCTCCTGTATTTTACTCCAGAGCTGCGCTCACTATTCTGCTGGTGCAGTCACTGTGTACATACATTACATTACTGATCCTGAGTTACCTCCTGTATTATACTCCAGAGCTGCACTCACTATTCTGCTGGTGCAGTCACTGTGTACATACATTACATTACTGATCCTGAGTTACCTCCTGTATTATCCTCCAGAGCTGCACTCACTATTCTGCTGGTGCAGTCACTGTGTACATACATTACATTACTGATCCTGAGTTACCTCCTGTATTATACTCCAGAGCTGCACTCACTATTCTGCTGGTGCAGTCACTGTGTACATACATTACATTACTGATCCTGAGTTACCTCCTGTATTATACTCCAGAGCTGCACTCACTATTCTGCTGGTGGAGTCACTGTGTACATACATTACATTACTGATCCTGAGTTACCTCCTGTATTATACTCCAGAGCTGCACTCACTATTCTGCTGGTGCAGTCACTGCGTACATACATTACATTACTGATCCTGAGTTACCTCCTGTATTATACTCCAGAGCTGCACTCACTATTCTGCTGGTGCAGTCACTGTGTACATACATTACATTACTGATCCTGAGTTACCTCCTGTATTATCCTCCAGAGCTGCACTCACTATTCTGCTGGTGCAGTCACTGTGTACATACATTACATTACTGATCCTGAGTTACCTCCTGTATTATACTCCAGAGCTGCACTCACTATTCTGCTGGTGCAGTCACTGTGTACATACATTACATTACTGATCCTGAGTTATCTCCTGTATTATACTCCAGAGCTGCACTCACTATTCTGCTGGTGCAGTCACTGTGTACATACATTACATTACTGATCCTGAGTTACCTCCTGTATTATACTCCAGAGCTGCACTCACTATTCTGCTGGTGCAGTCACTGTGTAGATACATTACATTACTGATCCTGAGTTACCTCCTGTATTATACTCCAGAGCTGCACTCACTATTCTGCTGGTGCAGTCACTGTGTACATACATTACATTACTGATCCTGAGTTACCTCCTGTATTATACTCCAGAGCTGCACTCACTATTCTGCTGGTGCAGTCACTGTGTACATACATTACATTACTGATCCTGAGTTTACCTCCTGTATTATACTCCAGAGCTGCACTCACTATTCTGCTGGTGCAGTCACTGTGTGCATACATTACATTACTGCTCCTGAGTTACTCCTGTATTATACTCCAGAGCTGCACTCACTATTCTGCTGGTGCAGTCATTGTGATGCTTTATTTCTATACTGATGGTGGTTCTGATGATATATTCCTGTAGTGACACACTCATATCACAAATCTGCTTGTTCTCATTCAGCGCTACAGAAGTTTAATGATGATTTTCTTAATTATGTGGGGGCGTCATTAACAGGATAGATAGCTTGCACAGAGGTGAATGATGACGGCTTCCCTTCAGGCGATGTTATTTGTTACCTTGTGACGGACTTTGAATGCCTGAAGACAGATCCTGACTCCCATTTCCATTTGATGAAACAGTAACAGTGATGGAATTTTGTCTACTGCAAGTGCTGGAAGAGTCGATATCTATCACAAATACAAAGACACAAATTGTTTAGTTTTCTAACGTGACGCCACATATGGTGCAGAATGTCTGAAAGCTACCCAAAAGCTCTGCGCCATTCATCGAGTGGTGCAGAAGTATCGTACTGTACGGCCCAATGCTCAGGCAGCAGAGCTTTTGAGTAGCTTTCAGACATTCTGCACCATATGTATCAGTGTGAATGGTGCCCTATGCAGGCCCCTAATGTGCATGGCAGGTCGCCTCCCACACCTTGGTTGAGGTGATTTGTCAGCCTGCACCTGGGCTTGCTACACAAGTGGGGTCACAAGTGGGGTCACAAGTGGGGTCACAAGTGGGGTCATCGATGGTAAGTAAGTAGAGATGAGCAAACCTTGTTAAGTTCGGGATTAGTTCGCCAACTAGATCAATGAACAGTTCACCGAACTTCTGAACCCCATTCAAATCAACAGGAGGTAAAATTAAGGGCCTAGAAAACACCTTCAAAGGGGCCCAAAAGCTACCAAGCACAGCTCAAATCGTTTTACAGTGTTTTGGCACAGATATTATGTTTCTCCGCTATTACTTTGCAAGCTTCAGTGTCACTGTCACCATGCTCATGGGCACGCTCTGGAACCTCAGACATCCTCATGACTTCCCTAAGGTTGTCTCAGGTTACACAGCGGGTATCATGCAGCAGGGAATCCTGCTGTGTAACTTGACATGACCTCAGTGGCGTCAGCACTTATGACTCTAGCTGTCTCGTGAGAGCTGCAATATAGCGTGAGACGTACTGGATATATCTCAATGTTATCATGACACAGCGCCTACGAGGAGCGGCGACGTCAGGGAGTGCAGCGCAGTTCAGACTTGCAGGATACCCCTGCGTGACCCCTCAAGTCTGAAGTGCAGTAATGTTTGTGATGGCACCACTTGTCACACTTACCAGTGCCTGCTCTCACTGCATATAGGTAGTGATGGATGAACCCGAATTGTAAAGTTTGGGGTTCATACCGGACGCCTACTGTCCAGGCACAGATCCCAGTTCAGGTTTGGGGGTGGGGGAGCTTGAAAAAGACAGAAAATCATTATTAAGTATCATCATTATACTTACCGAGTCCTGCTATCCCACGTCATACCGTCCCTCTGTCCTGCCGCATGCACTCATTAAATTCTGGGGTATTCACCGCAGAGGGCAGAACGGCTCTTTAGAATGTATGGGCTGATTCCACATTACTCCCAACAGCCAATCACAGACGCCCATTCTCGGTGACGGCATCTGTGATTGGCTGTTCTGCCCCCTGCAGTGAATATCCCGGAAGTTAATGAGCGGCCCTGGAAGCACAAGCGGCGGGCCGGCAGGGCGTGGTAAGTATAGTGATGATGTTAATAACTATGTGCTGCCATATTGTTGTAAGGCCCTGGGATGCCTTCTGTGATTGTGACCCTACCATATTGTTGTAAGGCCCTGGGATGCCTTCTGTGATTGTGACCCTACCATATTGTTGTAAGGCCCTGGGATGCTTTCTGTGATTGTGACCCTACCATATTGTTGTAAGGCCCTGGGATGCTTTCTGTGATTGTGACCCTACCATATTGTTGTAAGACCCTGGGATGCCTTCTGTGATTGTGACCCTACCATATTGTTGTAAGGCCCTGGGATGCCTTCTGTGATTGTGACCCTACCATATTGTTGTAAGGCCCTGGGATGCTTTCTGTGATTGTGACCCTACCATATTGTTGTAAGGCCCTGGGATGCTTTCTGTGATTGTGACCCTACCATAATGTTGTAAGGCCCTGGGATGCCTTCTGTGATTGTGACCCTACCATAATGTTGTAAGGCCCTGGGATGCCTTCTGTGATTGTGACCCTACCATATTGTTGTAAGGCCCTGGGATGCCTTCTGTGATTGTGACCCTACCATATTGTTGTAAGGCCCTGGGATGCCTTCTGTGATTGTGACCCTACCATATTGTTGTAAGGCCCTGGGATGCCTTCTGTGATTGTGACCCTACCATATTGTTGTAAGGCCCTGGGATGCCTTCTGTGATTGTGACCCTACCATAATGTTGTAAGGCCCTGGGATGCCTTCTGTGATGGTGACCCTACCATATTATTGTAAAGCCCTGGGATGCCTTCTGTGATTGTGACCCTACCATATTGTTGTAAGGCCCTGGGATGCCTTCTGTGATTGTGACCCTACCATATTATTGTAAGGCCCTGGGATGCCTTCTGTGATTGTGACCCTACCATATTGTTGTAAGGCCCTGGGATGCTTTCTGTGATGGTGACCCTACCATATTGTTGTAAGGCCCTGGGATGCCTTCTGTGATTGTGACCCTACCATATTGTTGTAAGGCCCTGGGATGCTTTCTGTGATTGTGACCCTACCATATTGTTGTAAGGCCCTGGGATGCTTTCTGTGATTGTGACCCTACCATATTGTTGTAAGGCCCTGGGATGCCTTCTGTGATTGTGACCCTACCATATTGTTGTAAGGCCCTGGGATGCCTTCTGTGATTGTGACCCTACCATATTGTTGTAAGGCCCTGGGATGCCTTCTGTGATTGTGACCCTACCATATTGTTGTAAGGCCCTGGGATGCCTTCTGTGATTGTGACCCTACCATATTGTTGTAAGGCCCTGGGATGCCTTCTGTGATTGTGACCCTACCATATTGTTGTAAGGCCCTGGGATGCCTTCTGTGATTGTGACCCTACCATATTGTTGTAAGGCCCTGGGATGCTTTCTGTGATTGTGACCCTACCATATTGTTGTAAGGCCCTGGGATGCCTTCTGTGATTGTGACCCTACCATATTGTTGTAAGGCCCTTGGATGCTTTCTGTGATTGTGACCCTACCATATTGTTGTAAGGCCCTGGGATGCTTTCTGTGATGGTGACCCTACCATATTGTTGTAAGGCCCTGGGATGCCTTCTGTGATTGTGACCCTACCATATTGTTGTAAGCCCTGGGATGTCTTCTGTGATTGTGACCCTACCATATTGTTGTAAGGCCCTGGATGCTTTCTGTGATTGTGACCCTACCATATTGTTGTAAGGCCCTGGGATGCTTTCTGTGATTGTGACCCTACCATATTGTTGTAAGGCCCTGGATGCTTCTGTGATTGTGACCCTACCATATTGTTGTAAGGCCCTGGGATGCTTCTGTGATTGTGACCCTACCATATTGTTGTAAGGCCCTGGATGCTCTTTGTGATGTGACCCTACCATATTGTGTAAGGCCCTGGATGCCTTCTGTGATTGTGACTACCTATGTTGTAAGGCCCTGGGATGCTTTCGTGATTGTGACCCTACCATATTGTTGTAAGGCCCTGGGATGCCTTCTGTGATTGTGACCCTACCATATTGTTGTAAGGCCTGGGATGCCTTTCTGTATTGTGACCCTACCTATTGTTGTAAGGCCCTGGAGCTTCTGTGATTGTGACCCTACCATTTGTTGTAAGCCCTGATGCTTTCTGTGATTGTGACCCTACCATATGTTGTAAGGCCCTGGGATGCCTTCTGTGATTGTGACCTACCATATTTTGTAAGGCCCTGGATGCCTTCTGATTGTGACCCTACCATATTGTTGTAAGGCCCTGGATGCTTCTGTGATTGTGACCCTACCATATTGTTGTAAGGCCCTGGATGCTTCTGTGATTGTGACCCTACCATATTGTTGTAAGGCCCTTGGATGCCTCTGTGATTGTGACCCTACCATATTGTTGTAAGGCCCTGATGCCTCTGTGATTGTGACCCTACCATATTGTTGTAAGGCCCTGGGATGCCTTCTGTGATTGTGACCCTACCATATTGTTGTAAGGCCCTGGGATGCTTTCAGTGATTGTGACCCTACCATATTGTTGTAAGGCCCTGGGATGCTTTCTGTGATTGTGACCCTACCATATTGTTGTAAGGCCCTGGGATGCTTTCTGTGATTGTGACCCTACCATATTGTTGTAAGGCCCTGGGAGGCTTTCTGTGATTGTGACCCTACCATATTGTTGTAAGGCCCTGGGATGCTTTCTGTGATTGTGACCCTACCATATTGTTGTAAGGCCCTGGGATGCTTTCTGTGATTGTGACCCTACCATATTGTTGTAAGGCCCTTGGATGCCTTCTGTGATTGTGACCCTACCATATTGTTGTAAGGCCCTGGGATGCCTTCTGTGATTGTGACCATACCATATTGTTGTAAGGCCCTTGGATGCCTTCTGTGATTGTGACCCTACCATATTGTTGTAAGGCCCTTGGATGCCTTCTGTGATTGTGACCCTACCATATTGTTGTAAGGCCCTGGGATGCCTTCTGTGATTGTGACCCTACCATATTGTTGTAAGGCCCTGGGATGCTTTCTGTGATTGTGACCCTACCATATTGTTGTAAGGCCCTGGGATGCCTTCTGTGATTGTGACCCTACCATATTGTTGTAAGGCCCTGGGATGCCTTCTGTGATTGTGACCCTAGCATATTGTTGTAAGGCCCTGGGATGCCTTCTGTGATTGTGACTCTACCATATTGTTGTAAGGCCCTGGGATGCTTTCTGTGATTGTGACCCTACCATATTGTTGTAAGGCCCTGGGATGCCTTCTGTGATTGTGACTCTACCATATTGTTGTAAGGCCCTGGGATGCTTTCTGTGATTGTGACCCTACCATATTGTTGTAAGGCCCTTGGATGCCTTCTGTGATTGTGACTCTACCATATTGTTGTAAGGCCCTGGGATGCCTTCTGTGATTGTGACCCTACCATATTGTTGTAAGGCCCTTGGATGCCTTCTGTGATTGTGACCCTACCATATTGTTGTAAGGCCCTGGGATGCCTTCTGTGATTGTGACCCTACCATATTGTTGTAAGGCCCTGGGATGCTTTCTGTGATTGTGACCCTACCATATTGTTGTAAGGCCCTGGGATGCCTTCTGTGATTGTGACCCTACCATATTGTTGTAAGGACCTGGGATGCTTTCTGTGATTGTGACCCTACCATATTGTTGTAAGGCCCTGGGATGCCTTCTGTGATTGTGACCCTACCATATTGTTGTAAGGCCCTTGGATGCCTTCTGTGATTGTGACCCTACCATATTGTTGTAAGGCCCTGGGATGCCTTCTGTGATTGTGACCCTACCATATTGTTGTAAGGCCCTGGGATGCTTTCTGTGATTGTGACCCTACCATATTGTTGTAAGGCCCTGGGATGCCTTCTGTGATTGTGACCCTACCATATTGTTGTAAGGCCCTGGGATGCCTTCTGTGATTGTGACCCTACCATATTGTTGTAAGGCCCTGGGATGCCTTCTGTGATTGTGACCCTACCATATTGTTGTAAGGCCCTGGGATGCTTTCTGTGATTGTGACCCTACCATATTGTTGTAAGGCCCTGGGATGCCTTCTGTGATTGTGACCCTACCATATTGTTGTAAGGCCCTGGGATGCTTTCTGTGATTGTGACCCTACCATATTGTTGTAAGGCCCTGGGATGCCTTCTGTGATTGTGACCCTACCATATTGTTGTAAGGCCCTGGGATGCCTTCTGTGATTGTGACCCTACCATATTGTTGTAAGGCCCTGGGATGCCTTCTGTGATTGTGACCCTACCATATTGTTGTAAGGCCCTGGGATGCCTTCTGTGATTGTGACCCTACCATATTGTTGTAAGGCCCTGTGCCCACGGTGCGTTCGATTTGGAGAATTTGCATCATAATCTGCCTTTCTATTCTGAGGCCAGCAAAGTCTATGAGAGTTAAGCAGTGCTATGCCAATGTGTTTTTTGTTTTCCTTGGTGCTGAAAAGAGAAATCTGAACCACATGAGCAAGGAAAATGATGATCTTAACCATTCAATGATATGTAATAAAACAGTCTGGGCCGGGACATCCTTAGCACCGGAACGCTGCAGACTGATAGGCCAGACACATGCTGAAGCACATGACACAATGACATGTTTCACTCTTTTCTTAATGAAGTGTGCATGTGATGTCCAGCCGAGGCTACAGGCACAAAAGAGGATATCTCGGACTGGGACAAAATCAGGATCTGTAGAGTAGTCCGGGAGGCGGGTCATAACCAAGATGGCAGCAAGGTACAAAATCGTGAGGCAGATGAAGCATCCAACAACCAGGCTGGCGTAAAACAAGAAAAACACCAATACAGGATAGGACACTAGTAAAGGAAAGCACAAGCTATTTCTGGCAGCTTCCAGCAGGAGGCTGAAGGTATTAGTAGGGTGTGGTGCTTTCCAATAGGCTGAAGCTTAGGAATTGATGACTTCAGCTGAGCAGCACAAACATCTCCACTAGTCAGACTGTGAAGAACAGCAGGTCCCAGCCACTCTAACCTTAGTGGATTGGTGGAGTCTGCACTCCCCAGAGTTTACTTATTAGCTGTGTGATGACGTGTGCTCTTTTGTGGATGAGCTGTGCTCTTTTGCACCATTTTAGGGCACATACAATTTTTTATCTCTTGTTATTTTTTATTTTGAGACAAGGCATAAAAAATATACAATTGTTTTCATGAACTTTACAGAGCACTATATGGGATTGATCCTGAAATGATTTTACAGTATAGTATCGTACATTATACTGTGGACAATACATCGATGACATACTGGCCTATGGTCAGGGGATAGGCTATCGAATGAATTGTTTGCCAAATATCTCAACCCAAATGAATTGTGGCTCTACTTTACTTATGAAATCACAATGGATAAGATCATGTTCCTTGATGTTGCCGTCTTCAAGAACTATGGTATTGATTGATCGTGAAATTATTTTATAGTATAGTATATGCATTGTGGGGCTGATCACGTGGTATTAGCTAGCTTCAATATACGCACTGCGCATGCGCTGGAGCCCGGCCGTACCATGTGATCAGCCCCACAATGACGTTCTGGCCCGGGCATCACATGATCAGAAGAGGCAGGCATTTCGAATAGGAGGCGGCACAGAGGAATGAGGACGCCTGTGTGGAGACAGAGTGAGGAGGGGAGAATGGAGCCGGAGCATGCCTATCCAGTCTCCAACTGGAGACAGTTTGCAAGTATTTAAGTTATTTTTCTCCCTCATTATAGGGCTCCTTTAGCTCAGACAGGAATGGTTAGGGATCAGATAGGAAGGTGCAGGGACAGGTAGTGATAGGTTAGAGGGGTAAATTGAGGTGACAGGTTCCCTTTAATGACTTCATATCCACAGTTGAGGAGTCGGAGGCAATGTCCATTTTTTGGGTGGAGTCAGAGTTGGATTAAGGGAAATTGAGTAGTCAAATGTGTGTGGCTTACTAACTTCACAGCCCTGGTTGGGCAGTGGGTGTCAGAGGTTTAGTTCACTGACTTAACTGTCAGGGTTGTGGAGCTGGAGTCGGTGTCCATTTTGGGTGGAGTTGGATTCAGGGAAATTGAGGAGCCGGAGTTGGATGTTTGACTTACTGACTTCACATTCCTGGAAATGGTTATTGATTGATCATCCCTGTAGTAATAATAATAATGTATATTCATTTGTATAGCGCCAATAATTTCACAGCCCTGTACATACATCAGCTGGGTCACATTAATTAAATTCCTTTGTATTTTTGTACTCATTTATTTTTGCGATTAAGAAAGGTTTTGTTTAATTTTTAATACATTTGTAGCAGAATTTTTTTTATTAGATTTTTTGGTTTAACATGGCGGAGTTAGAAGTCTGGAGCCTGATAATGGCAGTAGATGTGGGAGCAAAGCAGGGAAACTATTGATGGTTATGAAGAAATTTTGGGGTGAAGTAGGTCCCCATCGCAGTCCCCATAGTTCATATTACAACAATCTAGAGGCAATAATCTAATTTTTCTTCCTGGTTCTCCAGAATTTACTGATGTTTTCCAGGTCTCTGAATGGTAGTCCTTTAAAGGTAACCTGATGTGTCCTTTTTTCTTATTAAAACCGCCCCCAATGTTATTTAGATCATGTACTGTTCATTAGTAACCAGTTTTTTGCATTCATCCCAAAAAAGCACTTTAGATACTTAGATACTTAGCTTACTGCCTAAACAGTCATACAATCATCCGGGCGGTTCCCAGACATGTCAATCACCTACATACATGCCGAAATTAATCTAATGCTGTACAACCTGTGATGTCACAACCAAGTGACTATAATGGTCAGAGCTAAGTCTACATTGTCTTTTATGCCTGCTTAGCTTCGTCCATTAGTAACAAGGTCATTACATCACACAGGTCCTTGTGGAGAGCATTAGATGAATTTCAGCATATCTGCAGGTGATTGACAGGTCTGGTAACCGCCCAGATGACTGTATGACTTTTTGAGCAGGAAGCTAATGAAAACATCTAAGTATGTAAAGTGCTTTTTTGGGTTAAATACAATGATTTAAAAATAAAAAAAAACAGGTTACTAATGAACACTACATGATCTAAAAAAACATTGGGGATGTTTTAATAATAAAAAAAGACACAACAGGTTCCCTTTAAAGGACTGTCATTCAGAGACCTGAAACACATCAGTAAATTCTTGAGAACCAGGAAGCAAAATTATATTATTGCCTCTAGATTCTTGTAAAACAAACTAAGGGGACCGCAATGGGGACAAACCTCACCCCAAATGTCTTCATAACCATCAATAGTCTCCCTGTCCTAACAAAAATGGACATGACAGGTTCCCTTTGACACAGAGCCTTGTCTGATGCTCCACCACACTTGTCTCATGCAGATTCCCAGAGGTCATTTTTCAAAGTTTGGGGGCTCTCCTACACCAATTCATCTAATAGTGAATTTATCATCTCTACTTCATGTTTTAAAGTGTTTTGTGATGAAAAATGTTTAGACTTTAGTAACAGACAAAAGAAGCAAATCACAATATCCCGATGTTCCTAATCTATCAGAAGTGTCGGCGATTGACCAAGTCTTTGGGTATTTACCGTTATTCTTGTTCTCATTGTTGTTCTCTTCTTCCTCATTCTGCTCGGTTTCCTCTGAAAAATCCATGTCTTTAAAAATGACAGAAATGAAACAATTATCAGAAGTTAAAAGAAAAAAAGTCGTGGTCCCGTGTCACCAGTTCAAAAAAGATTGATTGCCCTCAGTGGGAGAAATAATATATTATTCGTGTAGTTGTGATACCTATTAATGGCTAAGTAAAATAAATGATGTTACAAAGCAGCAAGCTTTCGAGACTGCTTACGTCTCTTTATCAGGCATGGTATAACAAAGTGTCCAAAGAAACACAAAGCTTCATATATTTTGTTATACAATACATGATGAAGAGACCTATGCAGTCTCAGGAGCTTGCTTTGTAACATCATTTATTTTATTTTAGTGTAGCACCTGCTGTGGAGGCTATGTATAGAGTGCCTGGGACTACAATTCCCAAGAGGCTTATCTTCTCACAAAAGCCTGGGAGAGGAGGCACGACAGAGGACAGAATTTATTGGCTGAACAGTCTGGAGAGGAAGGGACGAGTGAACTGTACTAGGGGAGATGTGTGTGCTCAGCCATCATGGCACTGTAAAAGTGATACTCCAGAGCTGAAGTGTGCCGAGACCTCTGCAGCTTTGTGTGACAAGACTGTGAGCCCTGAAGCTTCACCGCTACCACAGACCAACCAGGTAAGCAGGAGCTGCGTACCAAAACCTGGCTTCACCTGGAAGGATTTTGCCTGCCATTTCCAACCTTTCCTCACAACTGGATCCTGAGGTTCCTTCTTGGAACACTGGATGAATGCAGATCTGCTGCAAAGGCAGTGAGTAGTTACTGCTGAGACTTGTATTTCTACTGTTTGAGAAGCATACTGAAGCCAAATGCAAGTCAGGACTACAGTGACTTGTGATTTCAGAGACTAGGAGTTGTTGTTTTCATTATGTTAAGTGTACCAATGGTTACAGCAAGCACCCCAATATCCGCGACATCTGGGCCCCAGTCTGGGGCTATCATTTGTATAGCTGCAGCAATTTGAAGGTTTATGATGATTAGATAGTAATGAGCTTCTTGTGTGTTAAAGTGGAAGCATCACCCCCAACATTCAGGGTTTTCTTGTTTGCTGTTCCTTGGTATTACCGCTGCAATTGGATCCTTTTATCCTCCTGCAAATAAACATGTTAAATGGTTCATCCTCATCTTTTGTGAGTGCGTATGAAGCGTGGACAGGGTTGACCCCTGGCGGAAGAGAGAGATCCCTCTGCATTCCCCTAAATCTAGCAAGAATCGGGTGGAGGCACTGCGCCATATCAGGGTGAGATCTACCGAACACCCTGCCCACGGCACCGGATTAAAGTGGTGTTACATTAGTTCGGCATTAAAAGATATCACAACAAGATTAATATTCTGTTTCTCCCACCTAGAGGATCACGTCTCATATGCCCCAATGTAAGGTGAAGGTTTACATACAGGACTCCAGGCTGCTGGAGACGCTCTTCATCTCCTGAGTCTGGGATCCTGCAAAAGATAAGAGAGTGTGGAGATCGGGATCCAAACCTTCACAGATCACAGAGATCTTTATAAAATAAATCATCCCAAAAAGCAACCTGAGCAAAAGATACATAGAAATGACTAGAAAAAAAATCTTTGAATATTATCCCATATAAAAAAAATATAAAATAATAATTAAAAAAATAATAATAATAATAATAATAACTTTATTAATCACAACTTTAAATCAATACAAAAAGACAAAGGAATCCCCAATCCATAGCAAAAAAAACTACCTAAAACATAAAACATTGCCACGAATACAATCAATGGTTAATATCTGATCACAACATGATCCCAGAGAGTGGCTTTCCCTGATGACCTGATTGGTGTCATCCTCTTGTGCAAACACCTTGATTCAGGTTTTGCAAACTTTGTCCTGATGAAGATTACTAAATGCCTGCAGAGGAGTTTACCCCGGTAAAGCCACTTCATGTTTACTTGTGTTTGTTCTGACTTGTACGGTGGTATAAAAAAGTATTCACCCCCTTACTGATTTCTTATTCTTTTCCATGTTTAATATCACCAAACAATAAATATTGTAAATATTGGCCAAAAAAAAAAACACAAGTAACACAGAATGCAGATTATAAATGAAGGTCTTTATTAAGGGAAAAGGAAATCCAAACCTACAGGGCCCTGTGTGAAAAAGTGATCCCCTTTTAGAATATAAATGAACTGTGGTTTATCACATCTGAGTGCTGAGTTCTATTTCCCCAGCCACACCCAGGCCCGATTACTGTCTCACATGTTCTCCATCAAGAAATCACTGAAATAGAACCTGCCTGACAAAGTGAAGGAGACCAAAAGATCCTCAAAAGCTAGACATCATGCCGCGATTCAAAGAGATTCAGGAACAAATGAGAAAAAAAGTTATTGAGATCTATCAGTCTGGAAAAGGTTATAAAGGCATTTCTAAAGCTTTGTGACTCCAGTGAACCACAGTGAGAGCCATTATCCACAAATAGAGAAAACATGGGACAGTGGTGAACCTTACAAGGAGCGACCAGCTAACCAAAATTAACCCAAGAGCAAGGGCGTAACTGCAAAGGGTGCAGGGGTTGCAATCACCCCGGGACCCTGGAGCCTAGGGCCCCCATAAGTCCCTTTGACCAATAGAAAAAGACTATTTCTATTAAAGATTTGCACGTATTGGGGACCCCACGGAAGCTTTCGCATCAGGGACCATTAGCATGAGCAAGAGCGCAGCGACGACTCATCCAAGAGGTCACAAAAGACCCCACAACATCCAAAGATCTGCAGCCTTCCTTTCCTCAGTCAGTGTTCATGACTCCACCATAAGAAAGAGACCAAACAAAAATGGCCACATGGCAGAGATCCAAGATGAAAACCACTGCTGAGCAAAAATAACAAAAAGATTTATCTCAGTTTTAGCAGAAAACATATTGATGATCCCCAAGACGTTTGGGAGAATATTCCATGGACTGACAAGACAAAAGTTGAACGTTTTGGAAGGTGAATGTCCCATTATATCTGGAGTAGAAGTAACAAAGCATTTCAGAAAAGGAACATCATCCCCACAGTAAAGCATGGTGGAGGTCGTGTGATGGTCTGATCTGTTCTGCTGCTTCACGACCTGGAAGATGCTGTGGTAAATGGAACCATGAATTCTGCTGTCTTCAAAAACTGAAGGTGAATGTCCGACCATCTGTACATGACCTCAAGCAGAAGGAGAATGTCCGGCCATTTGTTTATGACCTCAAGCAAAAGGAGAATGTCCGGCCATCTGTTCATGACCTGAAGCTGAAGGAGAATGTCCGGCCGTCTGTCCATGACCTGAAGCTGAAGGAGAATGTCCGGCCATCTGTTCATGACCTGAAGCTGAAGGAGAATGTCCGGCCATTTGTTTATGACCTCAAGCAAAAGGAGAATGTCCGGCCATCTGTTCATGACCTGAAGCTGAAGGAGAATGTCCGGCCGTCTGTCCATGACCTGAAGCTGAAGGAGAATGTCCGGCCATCTGTTCATGACCTGAAGCTGAAGGAGAATGTCCGGCCATCTGTTCATGACGTCAAGCAGAAGGAGAATGTCCGGCCATCTGTTCATGACCTGAAGCTGAAGGAGAATGTCCGGCCATCTGTTCATGACCTGAAGCTGAAGGAGAATGTCCGGCCATCTGTTCATGACGTCAAGCAGAAGGCCCACTCCGGGTCAGTAGCTCGGGCCTAACCACGGCACCGACCACTAGGACGTCTTCGCAGCTCTACTAGCGTCTGCACACTCTAAATAACTCCTCCCCCAGCAACAATATTTATAGGGGATCTTGCCTGAAGTCAGCAAGTGGAGCTCCCCCTACTGTGCCGGGGTGGAAGGTGTTCCATGTAGTTGGTGCCTGCTGTGAAAACCCAACTGTGCATTAGGGAAGTCTGTGGCTACCTGCGTGAGCAGAGCGCCACATGTTCATGAGCTGCAGCTGAAGGAAAATGTCCGGCCATATGTTAATGACCTCAAGCAAAAGGAGAATGTTCGGCCATCTGTTCATGACCTCAAGCAGAAGGAGAATGTCCGGCCATCTGTTCATGACCTCAAGCAGAAGGAGAATGTCCGGCCATCTGTTCATGACCTGAAGCTGAAGGAGAATGTCCGGCCATCTGTTCATGACCTGAAGCTGAAGGAGAATGTCCGGCCATCTGTTCATGACCTGAAGCTGAAGGAAAATGTCCGGCCATATGTTTATGACCTGAAGCTGGAGGAGAATGTCCGGCCATCTGTTCATGACCTCAAGCAGAAGGAGAATGTCCGACCATCTGTTTATGACATCAAGCAGAAGGAGAATGTCCGGCCATCTGTTTATAACCTCAGGTAGAAGGAGAATGTCCAGCCATCTGTTCATGACGTCAAGTAGAAGGACATTGTCCAACCATCTGCTCATGAGCTAAAGCTGAAGGAGAATGTCCGGCCATCTGTTCATGACCTCAAGCAGAAGGAGAATGTCCGGCCATATGTTTATGACCTCAAGCAGAAGGTGAATGTCCAGCCATATGTTTATGACCTGAAGCTGAAGGAGAATGTCCAGCTATCTGTACATGACGTCAAGCAGAAGGACATTGTCCAACCATCTGCTCATGAGCTGAAGCAGAAGGAGAATGTCCGGCCATCTGTTCATGACCTCAAGCAGAATCAGAATGTCCGGCCATCTGTTCATGACCTGCAGCTGAAGGAGAATGTCCGGCCATATGTTTATGACCTCAAGCAGAAGGAGAATGTCCGGCCATCCGTTCATGACCTGAAGCTGAAGGAGAATGTCCGGCCATCTGTTCATGACCTCAAGCAGAAGGAGAATGTCCGGCCATCTGTTCATGACGTCAAGCAGAAGGAGAATGTCCGGCCATCTGTTCGTGACCTGAAGCTGAAGGAGAATGTCCGGCCATCTGTTCATAACCTCAAGCAGAAGGAGAATGTCCGGCCATCTGTTCATAACCTCAAGCAGAAGGAGAATGTCCGACCATCTGTTTATGACATCAAGCAGAAGGAGAATGTCCGGCCATCTGTTTATAACCTCAGGTAGAAGGAGAATGTCCAGCCATCTGTTCATGACGTCAAGTAGAAGGACATTGTCCAACCATCTGCTCATGAGCTAAAGCTGAAGGAGAATGTCCGGCCATCTGTTCATGACCTCAAGCAGAAGGAGAATGTCCGGCCATATGTTTATGACCTCAAGCAGAAGGTGAATGTCCAGCCATATGTTTATGACCTGAAGCTGAAGGAGAATGTCCAGCTATCTGTACATGACGTCAAGCAGAAGGACATTGTCCAACCATCTGCTCATGAGCTGAAGCAGAAGGAGAATGTCCGGCCATCTGTTCATGACCTCAAGCAGAATCAGAATGTCCGGCCATCTGTTCATGACCTGCAGCTGAAGGAGAATGTCCGGCCATATGTTTATGATCTCAAGCAGAAGGAGAATGTCCGGCCATCCGTTCATGACCTGAAGCTGAAGGAGAATGTCCGGCCATCTGTTCATGACCTCAAGCAGAAGGAGAATGTCCGGCCATCTGTTCATGACGTCAAGCAGAAGGAGAATGTCCGGCCATCTGTTCGTGACCTGAAGCTGAAGGAGAATGTCCGGCCATCTGTTCATAACCTCAAGCAGAAGGAGAATGTCCGGCCATCTGTTCATAACCTCAAGCAGAAGGAGAATGTCCGGCCATCTGTTCATGACCTGAAGCTGAAGGAGAATGTCCGGCCATCTGTTCATGACCTCAAGCAGAATCAGAATGTCTGGCCATATGTTTATGACCTCAAGCAGAAGGAGAATGTCCGGCCATCCGTTCATGACCTGAAGCTGAAGGAGAATGTCCGGCCATCTGTTCATGACCTCAAGCAGAAGGAGAATGTCCGGCCATCTGTTCATGACGTCAAGCAGAAGGAGAATGTCCGGCCATATGTTCATGACCTGAAGCTGAAGGAGAATGTCCGGCCATCTGTTCATAACCTCAAGCAGAAGGAGAATGTCCGGCCATCTGTTCATAACCTCAAGCAGAAGGAGAATGTCCGGCCATATGTTCATGACCTGAAGCTGAAGGAGAATGTCCGGCCATCTGTTCATGACCTCAAGCAGAAGGAGAATGTCCGGCCATATGTTTATGACCTGAAGCTGAAGGAGAATGTCCGGCCATCTGTTCATGACGTCAAGCAGAAGGAGAATGTCCGGCCATATGTTTATGACCTGAAGCAGAAGGAGAATGTCCGGCCATCTGTTCATGACGTCAAGCAGAAGGAGAATGTCCAGCCGTCTGTTCATGACCTGCAGCTGAAGGAGAATGTCCGGCCATCTGTTCATGACCTCAAGCAGAAGGAGAATGTCCGGCCATCTGTTCATGACTTCAAGCAGAAGGAGAATGTCCAGTCGTCTGTTTATGGCGTCCCTGTGGTCTGGTCCCCACAAAGGGGAACTGCACCCATCCAACGGGTGTGGTATTCCTGTTCTCATGAAACGGGATGGTAAGTCCGAGACACCCACAAAAGCACCCAACACACCCGGTCTCAGGCATGGTGGGCAGACCCGATAAAGGGAGGTCTCAGTCAATCAGTGGTACGGAGGGACGAAAGGTGGGAAGTTAGTTTAGGCAGTCGGGAGGAAATAGTGAAAAGAGGAGGATTCGGAGGACTTGATCAGCGAGGAGCTCATCCTGGGTTCCAGATACAGCAGAATGCAGGAGAGACAGAGGGAGCCCTAGGGGTGTGAGCAGTGAGCGATCCACCCGTGTGCCCTAGTGAATTGGAGGGGCAGGTTGAAAACCAGGGGCCCAGCCCTGAAGGTGGCGAGGAGACTCTACGCTCCAACCATGGAACTGGAGGCCACGAGATCTAGTTGCCAACTCCCGACACATCTGCCGAAAAGGTAGATATACTACGGTCAGGGGACTTGGTACCGGTCGCCCGAGAAGACCCGTGGCTGCTGGATTGAGACACCGTGTGCGGAGATGAGAGCAGGAGAGAGGCAGACAGGTAGTGCTGAGAGAGAGAGAGCAACCCATGAAGGAAGGAACATAAAGGGGTGTCTTGGACTATCCAGACCAAGATTGTGCAAGGACAGTACCTTGTGATGCCACCAAAGTAAAAGCTAAGTAAACAGGGTATAGAACTCTGAACTATGTGTGAGACTGTTCATTTCCCGCCAGCGGAGCGGTAGACTGATAAGACACGCAGGCCGCCGAAGACCTGCCTGCGAGATACCCCAATTCCCCCCTCCTGCTAGAACAGCCACGCCGACCTTCCCTGACCGCACATTTTACCGGTTGCCCTGGGGAACCGCTCCACCCATGGGGAGTGAAACCACCGAAGCTGCAATCCCATCATCTCCAGGAGTCCCGCACCGCAGCGTTGGCCAACAATAGTCGAACACCACGGGTGGCATCAAGACAATTATCCCCAAAACCCAATTCCCCGAACTTTTATTGACACCGCCAGGGTCACAGAGCCGGGTCTCAACCCCCGTGACTCCCCAACAGAACTGTAGCCCGATTTTGAGTACCCCGTGGCCCTGTGGGATGTGTCAGGTTCATGACCTCTAGCTGAAGGAGAATGTCAGGCCATCTGTCTGTTCATGACCTCAAGCTGAAGAGCACTTGGGTTATGCAGCAGAACAATGATCCAAAACAGCAAGTCATCTCTGAATGGCTGAAGAAAGACAACATCAAGACTTTGGAGCGGTCGAGTCACAGTCCTAACCTTAATCCGACTGAGATGCTGCAACCTTAAAAAGGCAGAAACCTCGAATGTGGCTGAATGACAACAATTCTGCAGAGATGAGCGGTCAAAATTCCTCCAGAGCATCTGCAGACTGCCGTGCGCTCCATTATAAACATAGGGGCCGCGGTCTGCATGCAGATGCTTGCAGATGCATCTGCAAAACGCTGCAGATGCATCTGCAAGTCTGAAGCCAGCCTGAGCTCGGCTAGTACTAGACTGTTGTTGTCATTTGAATTATTATTGACATCAGATTTAACTTTGTATCGTTGCTGTTACCTCTTTTGTTACTTTTTGCTTTGTATTTATGTGGTTTTTTTGCTTATATTAATGATTCCTTTGTATCTTTTTACTGATTTATTATTATTATTATTATTATTATTATTATACTTGTAGCATATTTTTATTAGATTTTTTGGATTAACATGGAGGAGTTAGAAGCCTGGAGCCCTAATAATGCCAATAGATGTAGGAAGCAGATCGGGGAAACTATAAATGGTTATAAAGACATTTGCACATCTAGGGTGAGGTTTGCCCCCATCGCGGTCCCCTTAGTTTGTTTTACTAGAGGCAATAATCTCATTTTGCTTCCAGATTCTCCAGATTTCACTGATATTTTTTCAGGTCTTTGACAAATTAGATTTATTTATTTACTTTTTTTATCTCATTGTATTTTCTATTTACCTCCCGCTTGGTCGCTGTACGGCTCCGAACAATCCATCTCTAGACCTGTGAGCAGAAATACAACACATGATGGCATTGGGTGAACAGGGGTGAAGATGGGAGATTATTGATTGTATGGATTATATGGATTATATAACGTACTGGACTGAGGGCTGCTGTACGATCCTGTGCTCCCCTGGGAAGGATTTCCATCTTGTGAGGTCGATCTAAGGAAAAACAATGAAATGACTGTGATCACCGTGAGTGTTTTGGGAAAGTTTTCTTTAAAAGTCACTGCTGCAGCTGCCAAAGCAGAGAGGGCTGGGCTGAGTCTGACATCTTTAGTGACATCAGACATGGTCAGACAGACTAAAGGGGTAGGTAGCAGGATGGCAGTGACAGGCAAAAGGCAATCAGGGAAACTAGTCTGATGCTTATTCTAGGGGTTCCTGGTTCACCCTATTCTCAGAATTATAATTGAAGGAGAGGGGGTCTGGCCCACCACCCTTACCCTGCTCCTGACAGCCCTAGGCTATAGCCCTGTCACCTCCACTCAGGGATCGGGGTAACCACAACAATTCTAAGCATCAACACAGCAAGAGAACTCCAGAAGAGCAGCGCTTGGGCATCCCCACACTTCATGGTCTTTGCATAGAGTGGACTCTATCAGTGACACCAGCTGCTAGGAAATGGAATTATTTAACAGCTGAGAGAGTGGTCACCTGACACACCCAGCCGCTGCCTGAGGAGCCACAGACGTTAACCCTTCAAAGACTGAAGGAAATTAATTCCATTTAACCTCTGCAGCAATTCACAGAGACTGCAGAGCAGGCCACATGTGACACCGGCCCTCTATTTTGCTTGATGTTTGTACTGTGCATGCGCTAAAAAGGAAATCACTGGAATCCAGAGAGCCGCCACAATTTGGATGTGAGTCAGAGCTGCCTATCGCTGGTAGATGTGATGTCTGTCTGTTCCCGGATGATATACTGCACCATCCTGTATATACTGTTCAATATAGCCTGTATTACAGATCTGTCTGCAGGGGTGTAAGTTAAAGCTCATGGGCCCCGATGTGAAAGCTCCAACAAGGCCCCAATTATTGCAAATCTTTAATAGCATTAGTCTTTTTCTAAAGGCCAAAGGGACTTTTGCCCCATCCCCCCAGGCTCCAGGGGCCGGCTGAAATTGCAAACCCTGCGCCTGTGGTACTTAAACCCCAGTCTGTCTTTATATACTATACTGTATATAGTGTGGACCTGTGTACAGTAAGGTGGTATGTATACCCTATGGAGCCCTCAGCCTCTATTCTATATACAGCTCTCAGCCCAGGGGCGTATCTAGGGGGGGGCAGCCGGACTTTTTGCACCGGGCGCCGCTCAGTGGGGGGCGCCGGTGCCATCAAGTGACCAGGCATCCGGCGCTTGCACTGCAGCGCCGCTGCCGGAACTAATCTCCTCCTCGCCGCATATTAGCACGGGCGGCAGTGGAGAACACACACAAGCCCTGCTGCTGGTCCGCCCCCTGGCAGTTACCACCCCCCCCCGGCTGACGTCACCCGGCACCGCACAGTGGGACAGAGAGGACTGGAGAAGAAGTCCTAAGCAGGCGAGAGGGGAGGGGGGATGGTGGCTGACGCGGCTGGGAGTGATGAGGTGTATATATGTATACATCAGGCGCAGGCACACACTATGAGGTATAATATTATACCTCATAGTGTGTGCCTGCCTGGTGATGTATACATATATACACCTCATAGTGTGTGCCTAATATATATACAGTATGTATACACCCCATAGTGTGTGCCTGATGTATACATATATATACCTGAGGTATATATATATATGTATACATCAGGCAGGCACACACACTATGAGGGGTGTATATATGTATACATCAGGCACACACTATGGGGTGTATATATACTGTATATATATTAGGCACACACTATGGGGTGTATATATACTGTATATATATTAGGCACACACTATGAGGTGTATATACTGTATATATGACACACTGTATATATAATGTGTATATATATATAGAACTGACTGCACACAGAGCACAGCTGTATATAGAGGACAGGCTGCACACAAGACACAGCACAGCTGTATATAGAGGACAGTCATCTATATACAGCTGTGCTCTGTGTGTGCAGCCTGTCCTCTATATACAGCTGTGCTCTGTGTATTATGTGTTTCACTGCTTAGTGTCCCCCCCTTCTCCGGAAATAGTCTGTGGTCACCACCTGCAGAACCGCTACTTTGATGGGGCCGTTACACGGGACGACATCACCGGATTTATCACGGGGGGGGGGCGCCAAAATAAATCCTTGCCCCGGGTGCCAGAAAACCTAGTTACACCTCTGTCTCAGCCTCTATTCTATATACAGCCCTCAGCCTCTATTGTATATACAGCCCTCAGCCTTTATTCTATTACAGCCAGCAGTCTCTATTCTGTATACAGACCTCAGCCTCTATTGTATATACAGCACTCAGCCTCTATTCTATATACAGCACTCAGCCTCTATTCTATATACAGCACTCAGTCTCTATTCTCTATATACGGTAACCCTCAGCCTCTATTCTATATACAGCCAGCAACCTCTATTCTAGATACAGCCAGCAACAGTCTCTATTGTGTAAACAGCCTGCAGTAGTCTTTATTGTGTATACAGCCTGAAGCAGTCTCTATAGTGTATACAGCCTGCAGCAGTCTCTACTGTGTATATAGCCAGCAGTGGTCACTATTGTGTATACAGCCAGCAGTGGTCACTATTGTGTATACAGCTAGTAGCAGTCTATATTGTATACAGCCTCCAGAAGTTTCAATTGTGTATACAGCCAGCAGCAGTCTCTTGGGTATACAGCCTGCAGTTGTCTCAATTGTATATATAGCCTACACCAGTCTGAATTGTGTATATAGCCTGCTGCTTTTCTGTATTGTGTACACAGCCAGCAGCATTCTAACTGCAGTAGTTGCAAAACAACAGGTTAGGGCACCACTCCTCAAAGGCCATGCAGCTGCTGCTGTCAGTGGGCATAGAACACTTTGTCCATGGGGTGCCAGTCAAGTAACAAAATCCAAAGTCAAACAGGAGAAAACAGACGGCACTCACCAGGTTGAAGATGAATCAGCGGTGTCCTTTATTTCAGGGACATTGCACAAATACAGGGAGGGGGTGCCGAGGGTGACGATGGGCCGTTTCGGGCGTTTGCCCTTCGACTGGTCACACATGGCTACTGGTGCCTGCTCACATCTTATATGGATGGAGCAGGACCGCCCAACAAGGCGTCACCAATCAGCCGTGAATTGCATATAAAGTACACAAAACGAAAATAAACACACATTAACAGACATTACAATACAATAAAGAGACCTTTAGCTTAATAGGTATATCTTACCCTTCTTTTTACAGCTGGATCCCATAGAGAGACACTGCCTGTAAGTGGAGCTAAACTACGTTTCTCTCTCTGTTCGCCGATCTCGCGCGGGCCGCGCGGGACTCTGGGTACTCTCGCGCGAACCGCGAGGTATTCTGGGGAGCGTCAGCGCGAAGTCAGTGGCCAATCACAATCGCAGCCTGCAATAGACAGTGCCGCGAGCGCGAGTATGTGGGGGTTGCTAGGCAACTCATTCATTCACACGCCACCACACGCAATCGCAGCCTGCACTAGTCAGTGCCGCGATCGCGGATATGTGTGGGTTGCTAGGCAACTCATTAATCAGAACGCTACTGGGCATAGACATTTAGCATCGAGATGCAATTCAAAGAATGTCTATGCTCAGGTGGGAGCCCACTAGCACTACTAACTCGCTGATAGGTAATGGTTAAATGTTGGCCTGAGGAAAATTAAATAATTGTAGGTTTTTGAGCAAGAAGCGGTAGAACACAGTTTAAATGTTACGCATAGGCACAGTGATATATCAAACATTTTCTCCTGTTTAACTGCAGTAGTTAACTACATATAAATGATGTAATATGTGCAAAATGCAAAGAGAAACTGACAACTGGACAAAAGTCATCAAATGTGTGATCTGCCGATCCCTCTCTCCTCCTACAGTAACAGGACGAGACAACAAACGTCTTGGCGCCTTTTTACAAACATCGAAGGTTGCATAATCCAGACGTCTACAACCTGTGAGAATATATCGGGGTGGGGGACGGTGGCCCAATATTGGCTTGTTGTCCTCACCTCCAGGCTCCTGTATATTGGGGCACCGGTGTCATCCCTCATAGTCGCTGTGACTCCGCACCTTCCTGCACACATTTCACTTCTTACCTGTTGTCGTTTTGCTCCATATCTCCGACCTGCAGAAATTCCACTGTCCTCACAGGAGAAATTAAAGATCTCCAGATCACTCCCTGGATCACTCTCCAGATCCCTCACCGGATCACACTCAGTGCATTAATACCCACAGATCAATACATGACACCTGAGCTTGCGGGGCCCCGGCTCCTCCTCTCCACAAAGGCTCAAAACTTTCACTTTAACAACTTTGACTTCTAGTTTCCAGGAAATCAAAACTCTATGTAGGTAGATCTACAGTGATTAACCCTTTCTCTGTCTCACCTGTCCATATGCTGCTGGCGATGGGAATGTTTGCACAATACCGCACATGCACAGGTGGTAGAGAAAGGGTTAATCACGAGAAATCTAGTGCATAACACTGTGATCTGATGTAAATGTGAAACTGAGAGCGCTGCTCTGCAAACTTAATTCTGCTTTCATGTTTGTTTGTAAAGGCAAATCCGTAGCTCTCCCTATCCAGACTCAGTAATAGAAACATTTCTAAATTTGCCATATGTAATGCGACATCTTATCTTGTTATGATGTTTAATGTGATTCGCACCATCTGGCAGTATTACCTGCATATCTCAGTGTCTTCTCCTGTAAGATCCTGGTGCATTATGGGTCAGACCCTCAGCATTCCTGGGTAAGCAACAGTCATTATGTGGCAGAATGTTACACAAACCACATGTGTTTGTCTTGCTTTTGCTTTGCTCTTGAAACTCCATCATCCTTGCCAAAGTATATCTGGTTTACAATAATCAATAAATCGATCAATCCTATCATTCACTCACTATTGACCAATCAATCCATTACACTACACAAAACCCATCTGTTTATTTGGAAGCCAGTGAAGGTTTCAGCTGTCTGCTGGATTGCACACTGCATATAGCGTGCAGGAAGGCAGAACATCTATAGTTGCGTTTCATTCATTACAGACAACCTTTCAGTTGTCAATGTTATTTTTGATCAATCTTTCCAAGTTAGGAATCTTTGTAATATACTCCATCATTTTATTTTGCTACCTCTCTGCTGACTGTGTAAGGTAGAAGGAGCAGCAGAAGATGCACTCAGCTAATATCTTGAAGTGTCTGTGGGAAAACATCACCTTCTGCTCATTAATAATAATGTCCCTTTGCCTGTCTTCCTTGCCCTGTATCATTATACTGCAGGAGTCAGGCTAGCGCACTCGCTGACCTTTGCGGTATCCAGGGTGAGTGAAGAGATAGTGAGGGATTAGGCATGTGCTGGCGACGGGGAGAAGGGCATGTATAGGGATGTTAGGGTTCTCAGGGCTCATTGGGAAGAACAACCAGGAACTAAGTAGCAAAAAAGTTGGTTCCTCAAGAGAAGAGTTTAGAAAATATAGCGGGTCATGTGACCGTTATGGTGCACCGTGCACTTACTAACTATAAAAGCCCGAGTCAGCAGAGAAGGGGAGGAGGTGGCCCCCAGACCTGGAAGAGAGCGGGTGTGTGAGCAGTACAGCAGACTTTACAGCTGAACATCTGTGACCTGAGCAGAGAGGAAGACCATGATCAGTCCCCAGAGGAAGACCGTGATCAGTCCCCAGAGGAAGACCGTGATCAGGCCCAGAGGAAGACCATGATCAGGCCCAGAGGAAGACCATGATCAGGCCCAGAGGAAGACCGTGATCAGTCCCCAGAGGAAGACCGTGATCAGGCCCAGAGGAAGACCATGATCAGGCCCAGAGGAAGACCATGATCAGGCCCAGAGGAAGACCGTGATCAGTCCCCAGAGGAAGACCGTGATCAGGCCCAGAGGAAGACCATGATCAGGCCCAGAGGAAGACCGTGATCAGGCCCAGAGGAAGACCGTGATCAGGCCCAGAGGAACACCATGATCAGGCCCAGAGGAAGACCGTGATCAGTCCCCAGAGGAAGACCGTGATCAGTCCCCAGAGGAAGACCGTGATCAGTCCCCAGAGGAAGACCGTGATCAGTCCCACAGGAGGACTGTGACCAATTCAAGAGGAAGACCGTAACTGGTTCCTGATGAAGACTATAACCGATTCCAGAGGAAGACCGTAACTTGTTCCGGAGGAAGAAAGTGACCAGTTCCATAGGAAGGCCATGACTGATTCCAGTGGACGACCGTGACCGATTCCATAGGAAGACCGTGACTGATTCCAGAAGAAGAACATGTCTGTTTCCTGAGGAAGAACATGACCAGTTCCTGAGGAAGACCATGACCAATTCCAGAGGAAGACTATAACTGGTTCCGGAGGAAGATTGTGACCAGTTTTATAGGAGGACCGTGACTGATTCCATAGGAAGACCATGAATGGTTCCTGAGGAAGACTGTAACTGATTCCAGAGGAAGGACGTGACCACTTCCATAGGTAGATTGTGAATGGTTCCAGAGGCAAGACATGACCGGTTACTGAGGAAAACTGAGATTGATTCCAGAGGAAGAACGTGACCTGTTTCAGAGGAAGACATGGAAAAATGCTATTAACCTCCAAATATTGGGTTAATCTGGAGACATGGGGTTAAGAGCATTTTGAACCTGCCCCACGCCTGCACATTAAACCCCGGTGCCAGGAAGAAATGAGCCTTAATACTCCCATCAGCGATCCAGTTTCAGTCATGGGGGTGGTGTCGGTGCAGATTCAGTCACTGCTGTGTATGGAGAGCGCCGGATGTAACCACACCAGCGGCACTGACTGATAGCGCCCTCTAATGCTGAGCGGCTGTCAGTCAGTGTAGGAGGCTCTTCATACACAGCAGTGACTGACCTCGCTCTGGTGTCACCCCCATGACTGAAACTACAATGCTGTTGGGAGGATTAAAGTTCATTTTCTCCTGGCAGCAGGGCTCCATGTGCAGGTGCAGAACCCTATTACCCGGCAAATTAACCCCATATCTGCAGGTTAACAGCAATATTCCATGTGTCAGGTTCACGTTAAGCCCTATCCCTCTGTGTACAATAAATCACTGTTGTTAAGTTACCACTGAGTTCTCCTTCTCTGCGCTGTTACATCTGCATAACCTGCTTACAAATGTGCTGTTTTATCTGCTGATTTGTACACTTAGAGCAGCTGTGAACTTCAGCTACAACTCCAGTGTGAGCGACTCTGCCAGGATAAGATAAGAAGATGGTGGAGCATCATCCTAGGTACAGCTGCGGTGGAGCACCATCCTAGGTACAGCTGAGGTGGAGCATCATCCTAGGTACAGCTGCGGTGGAGCACCATCCTAGGTACAGCTGCGGTGGAGCACCATCCTAGGTACAGCTGAGGTGCAGCATCATCCTAGGTACAGCTGAGGTGGAGCACCATCCTAGGTACAGCTGAGGTGGAGCACCATCCTAGGTACAGCTGCGGTGGAGCGCCATCCTAGGTACAGCTGAGGTGGAGCACCATCCTAGGTACAGCTGAGGTGGAGCATCATCCTAGGTACAGCTGAGGTGGAGCACCATCCTAGGTACAGCTGAGGTGGAGCACCATCCTAGGTACAGCTGCGGTGGAGCGCCATCCTAGGTACAGCTGAGGTGGAGCACCATCCTAGGTACAGCTGAGGTGGAGCACCATCCTAGGTACAGCTGCGGTGGAGCACCATCCTAGGTACAGCTGTGGTGGAGCACAATCCTAGGTACAGCTGTGGTGGAGCACTATCCTAGGTACAGCTGCGGTGGAGCACCATCCTATTTACAGCTGAGGTGGAGCACCATCCTAGGTACAGCTGTGGTGGAGCAGCATCCTAGATACAGCTGAGGTGGAGCACCATCCTAGGTACAGCTGAGGTGGAGCACCATCCTAGGTACAGCTGCGGTGGAGCACCATCCTATTTACAGCTGAGGTGGAGCACCATCCTAGGTACAGCTGTGGTGGAGCACCATCCTAGATACAGCTGTGGTGGAGCACCATCCTAGGTACAGCTGAGGTGGAGCACCATCCTAGGTACAGCTGAGGTGGAGCACCATCCTAGGTACAGCTGCGGTGGAGCACCATCCTAGGTACAGCTGTGGTGGAGCACCATCCTAGGTACAGCTGTGGTGGAGCACCATCCTAGGTACAGCTGCAGTGGAGCACCATCCTAGGTACAGCTGTGGTGGAGCACCATCCTAGGTACAGCTGTGGTGGAGCACCATCCTAGGTACAGCTGTGGTGGAGCACTATCCTAGGTACAGCTGAGGTGGAGCACCATCCTAGGCACAGCTGCGGTTGAGCACCATCCTAGGTACAGCTGTGGTGGAGCACCATCCTAGATACAGCTGCGGTGGAGCACCATCCTAGGTAAAGCTGCAGTGGAGCACCATCCTAGGTACAGCTGTGGTGGAGCACCATCCTAGGTACAGCTGAGGTGGAGCACCATCCTAGGTACAGCTGCGGTGGAGCACCATCCTAGGTACAGCTGAGGTGGAGCACCATCCTAGGTACAGCTGCGGTGGAGCACCATCCTAGGTACAGCTGCGGTGGAGCACCATCCTAGGTACAGCTGCGGTGGAGCACCATCCTAGGTACAGCTGTGGTGGAGCACCATCCTAGGTACAGCTGAGGTGGAGCATCATCCTAGGTACAGCTGAGGTGGAGCACCATCTAGGTACAGCTGCGGTGGAGCACCATCCTAGGTACAGCTGAGGTGGAGCACCATCCTAGGTACAGCTGAGGTGGAGCACCATCCTAGGTATAGCTGGGTGGAGCACCATCCTAGGTACAGCTGCGGTGGAGCACCATCCTAGGTACAGCTGCGGTGGAGCACCATCCTAGGTACAGCTGCGGTGGAGCACCATCCTAGGTACAGCTGGTGGATGAGCACCATCCTAGGTACAGCTGCGGTGGAGACACCATCCTAGGTACAGCTGCGGTGGAGCACCATCCTAGGTACAGCTGTGGTGGAGCACCATCCTAGGTACAGCTGAGGTGGAGCACATCCTAGGTACAGCTCTGAGGTGGAGCACCATCCTAGGTACAGCTGCGGTGGAGCACCATCCTAGGTACAGCTGCGGTGGAGCACCATCCTAGGTACAGCTGCGGTGGAGCACCATCCTAGGTACAGCTGTGGTGGAGCACCATCCTAGGTACAGCTGTGGTGGAGCACCATCCTAGGTACAGCTGGGTGGAGACCATCCTAGGTACAGCTGCGGTGGAGCACCATCCTAGGTACACAGCTGTGGTGGAGCACCATCCTAGGTACAGCTGTGGTGGAGCACCATCCTAGGTACAGCTGGGTGGAGCATCCTACCTAGTGTACAGCTGCAGGTGGTAGGACACCATCCTAGGTACAGCTGTGGTGGAGCACATCCTAGGTACAGCTGAGGTGGAGCACCATCCTAGGTACAGCTGAGGTGGAGACCACCTATCGCTAGGGTACAGTCTAGTAGTGGTGGAGCACCATCCTATAGCGTACAATCCTAGTCGTGTGAGAGCATCCTATCGTAAGTGTACAACCTAGAAGTGTGGAGCACCATCCTAGGTACAGCTGCGGTGGAGCACCATCCTAGGTACAGCTGAGGTGGAGCACCATCCTAGGTACAGCTGCAGGTGGAGCACTCATCCTAGGTTACAGCTGTGGTGGAGCACCATCCTAGGTACAAACTGTCGGCTGGAGCACCTTCCTAGTGTAGACAGCTGTGGTGGAGCACCATCCTAGGTACAGCTGGGTGGAGCACCATCCTAGGTACAGCTGTGGTGGAGCACATCCTAGGTACCAGCCTGTACGGTGGAGCACCATCCTAGGTACAGCTGGGTGGAGCACCATCCTAGGTACAGCTGAGGTGGAGACACCATCCTAGGTACAGCTGTGAGGTGGAGCACCATCCTAGGTACACAGCTGCGGTGGAGCCACCATCCTAGGTACTTAGCTGGTGGAGCACCATCCTAGGTAAGGAGTGACACCATCCTAGGTAGTGGGTGAGCACCATCCTAGGTACAGCTGAGGTGGAGCACCATCCTAGGTACAATGCTGCGGTGGAGCACCATCCTAGGTACAGCTGCGGTGGAGCACCATCCTAGGTACATGCTGCGGTGGGAGCACCATCCTAGGTACAATCTAGCAGCGGTGGAGCACCATCCGTACAGTGCGTGGAGCCATCTAGTAGCTGGTGGAGCACCATCCTAGGTACAACTGTGGTGGAGCATGCAGCTAGTACCATCTAGGTACAGCTGAGGTGGAGCACCATCCTAGGTACAAGCTGTGGTGGAGCACAGCACCTAGGTGATCAGCGCGGTGGAGCACCATCCTAGGTACTAGCTGCTGGTGGAGCACCATCCTAGGTACAACTGTGGTGGAGCACCATCCTAGGTACAGCTGTGGTGGAGCACCATCCTAGGTACAGCTGTGGTGGAGCACCATCCTAGGTACAGCTGAGGTGGAGCACCATCCTAGGTACAACTGTGGTGGAGCACTTCCTAGGTACAGCTGAGGTGGAGCACCATCCTAGGTACAACTGGGTGGAGCACCATCCTAGGTACAGCTGAGGTGGAGCACCATCCTAGGTACACTGGGTGGAGCACTATCCTAGGTACAGCTGGGTGGAGCACCATCCTAGGTACAACTGTGAGTATTAGGACAGCGTACCATCCTAGGTACAACTGTGGTGGAGCACTATCCTAGGTACAGCTGCGGAGCACATCTGGTACAGTGGTGGAGCATTCCTAGGTACAGGGGGAGACCATCTAGGTACGGGTGGAGCACCATCCTAGGTACAGCTGTGGTGGAGCACCATCCTAGGTACAGCTGTGGTGGAGCACATCCTAGGTACACGTGGTGGAGCACCATCCTAGACGGTGGAGCCAGACACTGTGGTGGAGCACTATCCTAGGTACAGCTGAGGTGGAGCACCATTCCTAGGTACAGCTGGGTGGAGCACCATCCTAGGTACAGCTGGGTGGAGCACCATCCTAGGTACTAGCTGGGTGGAGCACCATCCTAGGTACAACTGTGGTGGAGCACTATCCTAGGTACAGCTGAGGTGGAGCACCATCCTAGGTACAACTGTGGTGGAGCACCATCCTAGGTACAGCTGCGGTGGAGCACCATCCTAGGTACTGCTGCGGTGGAGCACCATCCTAGGTACAACTGCGGTGGAGCACCATCCTAGGTACAGCTGTGGTGGAGCACCATCCTAGTACAACTGTGGTGGAGCACTATCCTAGGTACAGCTGAGGTGGAGCACCATCCTAGGTACAACTGTGGTGGAGCACATCCTAGGTACAGCTGCGGTGGAGCACCATCCTAGGTACTGCTGGGTGGAGCACCATCCTAGGTACAACTGGGTGGAGCACCATCCTAGGTACAGCTGTGGTGGAGCACCATCCTAGGTACAACTGTGGTGGAGCACTATCCTAGGTACAGCTGAGGTGGAGACCATCCTAGGTACAACTGTGGTGGAGCACTATCCTAGGTACAGCTGCGGTGGAGCACCATCCTAGGTACAACTGCGTGGAGCACCATCCTAGGTACAGCTGTGGTGGAGCACCATCCTAGGTACAACTGTGGTGGAGCACTATCCTAGGTACAGCTGAGGTGGAGCACCATCCTAGGTACAACTGTGGTGGAGCACCATCCTAGGTACAGCTGCGGTGGAGCACCATCCTAGGTACTGCTGCGGTGGAGCACCATCCTAGGTACAACTGCGGTGGAGCACCATCCTAGGTACAGCTGTGGTGGAGCACCATCCTAGGTACAACTGTGGTGGAGCACTATCCTAGGTACAGCTGAGGTGGAGCACCATCCTAGGTACAACTGTGGTGGAGCACTATCCTAGGTACAGCTGAGGTGGAGCACTATCCTAGGTACAGCTGAGGTGGAGCACCATCCTAGGTACAGCTGTGGTGGAGCACCATCCTAGGTACAGCTGAGGTGGAGCACCATCCTAGGTACAACTGTGGTGGAGCACTATCCTAGGTACAGCTGAGGTGGAGCACCATCCTAGGTACAGCTGCGGTTCACATCAGCAGGAACAAGGCAGATAAAACAGTTCTCAGCACAGAGTTTGGGGAATAGGAAATAAGATAAAGTGAAGGAGGATTTTACAAAGATTTAGGAGCAATAATGAAATAAAATCTGTTTTCTTCTTCTGATATGTTGCTCCGCCCATTCTGCATCCAAAACAGATGGATAAACGTGGCCCCTGTGGCCCCCGGCAGGCGGATGTCACGCTGGACACTCACCATCGATCCTGACTATAGTTAATCATTTACTGATGGGGAAAGCCCCGATGCGTTTCGGGACATAACGTGGAGTTTGTAAGGTTTCCAGCCGGGTTGAGGCTCGTCCTGCGCTGGATCACCCCGAGGCCTCCGCTATTAGTCATCCCCATATTTATCTGTATATTACAAATATCAGGGATTATATTGTGTCGGGATCCGGAATCCGCCGTCATCTTACAAGACGAGACTCAGCCGAGGAATGAGGGGCGGCCGCTTCACTCATGAGCCGCAAGGCGATACAGGTGATACAGGCGATACAGGTGATACAGGTGATACAGGCGATACAGGTGATACAGGCAATACAGGCGATACAGACGATACAGGCGATACAGACAATACAGGCAATACAGGCGATACAGGTGATACAGGCGATACAGGTGATACAGGCAATACAGGCGATACAGACGATACAGGCGATACAGACAATACAGGCAATACAGGCGATACAGGTGATACAGGCGATACAGGTGATACAGGCAATACAGGCGATACAGGCAATACAGGCGATACAGGTGATACAGGCGATACAGGCAATACAGGTGATACAGGCGATACAGGTGATACAGGTGATACAGGCAATACAGTCAGTACAGGCGATACAGGCAATACAGGCGATACAGGCAATACAGGCGATACAGGTGATACAGGCAATACAGGCGATACAGGCAATACAGGCGATACAGGCGATACAGGTGATACAGGCGATACAGGCGATACAGGTGATACAGGCGATACAGGCGATACAGACGATACAGGCGATACAGACAATACAGGCAATACAGGCAATACAGGCGATACAGGTGATACAGGCGATACAGGTGATACAGGCAATACAGGCGATACAGGCAATACAGGCGATACAGGTGATACAGGCGATACAGGCAATACAGGCAGTACAGGCGATACAGGCAATACAGGCGATACAGGCGATACAGGCGATACAGGTGATAGAGGCGATACAGGTGATACAGGCAATACAGGCAGTACAGGCGATACAGGCAATACAGGCAATACAGGCGATACAGGTGATACAGGCAATACAGGCGATACAGGCGATACAGGCGATACAGACGATACAGGCAATACAGGCAACACAGGCGATACAGACGATACAGGCGATATAGGTGATACAGGCGATACAGGCGATACAGGCAATACAGGCGACACAGGCGATACAGGCGATACAGGCGATACAGGGGATACAGGCAACACAGGCGATACAGGCGATACAGGCAATACAGGCGATACAGGCAATACAGGCAATACAGGCGATACAGGTGATACAGGCGATACAGGTGATACAGGCAATACAGGCGATACAGGCAATACAGGCGATACAGACGATACAGGCAATACAGGCAACACAGGCGATACAGGCGATACAGACGATACAGGCGATACAGGCGATATAGGTGATACAGGCGATACAGGCGATACAGGCAATACAGGCGACACAGGCGATACAGGCGATACAGGGGATACAGGCGATACAGGCAATACAGGCAACACAGGCCATACAGGCGATACAGACGATACAGGCGATACAGGCGATACAGGCAATACAGGCGATACAGGCAATACAGGCGATATAGGTGATACAGGCGATACAGGCGATACAGGCAACACAGGCGATACAGACGATACAGGCGATACAGGCGATACAGGCAATACAGGCGATACAGGCAATAGAGACAATACAGACAATACAGGCGATAGAGGCAATACAGGCGATACAGGCGATACAGGCAATACAGGCGATACAGGCGATACAGGCGATACAGGCAATACAGGCGATACAGGCGATACAGGCGATACAGACGATACAGGCAATACAGGCGATACAGGCGATACAGGTGATACAAACGATACAGGCAATACAGGCGATAGAGACAATACAGACAATACAAGCGATAGAGGCAATACAGGCGATACAGGCGATACAGGCGATACAGGCAATACAGGCGATACAGGCAATACAGGCAACACAGGCGATACAGGCGATACAGACGATACAGGCGATACAGGCGATATAGGTGATACAGGCGATACAGGCAATACAGGCGACACAGGCGATACAGGCAATACAGGCGATACAGGCGATACAGGTGATACAGGCAATACAGGCGATACAGGCAATACAGGCGATACAGACGATACAGGCAATACAGGCAACACAGGCGATACAGGCGATACAGGCAATACAGGCGATACAGGCAATACAGGCAATACAGGCGATACAGGTGATACAGGCGATACAGGTGATACAGGCAATACAGGCGATACAGGCAATACAGGCGATACAGACGATACAAGCAATACAGGCAACACAGGCGATACAGGCGATATAGACGATACAGGCGATACCGGCGATATAGGTGATACAGGCGATACAGGCAATACAGGCAACACAGGCGATACAGGCGATACAGACGATACAGGCGATACAGGCGATATAGGTGATACAGGCGATACAGGCAATACAGGCGACACAGGCGATACAGGCGATACAGGGGATACAGGCGATACAGGCGATACAGGTGATACAGGCAATACAGGCAACACAGGCCATACAGGCGATACAGGCGATACAGGCGATACAGGTGATACAGGCAATACAGGCGATACAGGCAATACAGGCGATATAGGTGATACAGGCGATACAGGCGATACAGGCAACACAGGCGATACAGGCGATACAGGCGATACAGGCGACACAGGCAATAGAGGCGATACAGGCAATACAGGCAATACAGGCGATACAGGCGACACAGGCGGATACAGGCAATACAGGCGATACAGGCGATACAGGCAATACAGGCGATACAGGTGATACAGGCAATACAGGCGATACAGGCAATACAGGCGATACAGGCGATACAGGCAAACAGGCGATACAGGCGATACAGGCAATACAGACAACACAGGCAATACAGGCGATACAGGCGATACAGGTGATACAGGCGATACAGGCGATACAGGCAATACAGGCGATACAGGCGATACAGGCAATACAGACAACACAGGCAATACAGGCGATACAGGCGATACAGGTGATACAGGCGATACAGGCGATACAGGCAATACAGGCGATACAGGCAATACAGGCAATACAGGCAATACAGGCGATACAGGCAATACAGGCAATACAGGCTATGGATTCTGTACTGTAGAGCAGTGACACTATGGATTATTTACTGTAAGAGCAGTGACACTATGGATTCTTTACTGTAAGAGCAGTGACACTATGGATTCTTTACTGTAAGAGCAGTGAGACTATGGAGTCTTTACTGTAAGAGCAGTGACACTATGGAGTCTTTACTGTAAGAGCAGTGACACTATGGATTCTTTACTGTAAGAGCAGTGAGACTATGGATTCTGTACTGTAAGAGCAGTGACACTATGGATTCTTTACAGTAAGAGCAGTGAGACTATGGAGTCTTTACTGTAAGAGCAGTGACACTATGGAGTCTTTACTGTAAGAGCAGTGACACTATGGATTCTTTACTGTAAGAGCTGTGAGACTATGGATTCTTTACTGTAAGAGAATTGAGATGATGGATTCTTTACTGTAAGAGCAGTGACACTATGGATTCTTTACTGTAAGAGCAGTGACACTATGGATTCTTTACTGTAAGAGCAGAGACACTATGGATTCTTTACTGTAAGAGCAGTGACACTATGGATTCTTTACTGTAAGAGCAGTGACACTATGGATTCTTTACTGTAAGAGCAGTGAGACTATGGATTCTTTACTGTAAGAGCAGTGAGACTATGGATTCTTTACTGTAAGAGCAGTGACACTATGGATTCTTTACTGTAAGAGCAGTGACACTATGGATTCTTTACTGTAAGAGCAGTGAGACTATGGATTCTTTACTGTAAGAGCAGTGACACTATGGATTCTTTACTGTAAGAGCAGTGACACTATGGATTCTTTACTGTAAGAGCAGTGACACTATGGATTCTTATTAGAGAGCATGACACTGTAGAGTGACTTGATCTTTACTGTAAGACAGTGACACTATGGATTCTTTACTGTAAGAGCAGTGAGACTATGGATTCTTTACTGTAAGAGCAGTGACACTATGGATTCTTTACTGTAAGAGCAGTGACACTATGGATTCTTTACTGTAAGAGCAGTGACACTATGGATTCTTTACTGTAAGAGCAGTGACACTATGGATTCTTTACTGTAAGAGCAGTGACACTATGGATTCTTTACTGTAAGAGCAGTGACACTATGGATTCTTTACTGTAAGAGCAGTGACACTATGGATTTTACTGTAAGAGCAGTGACTATGGATTCTTACTGTGATGGATTTTACTGTAAGAGCAGTGACACTATGGATTCATTTACTGTAAGAGCAGTGACACTATGGATTCTTTACTGTAGAGCAGTGACTATGGATTCTTTACTGTAAGAGCAGTGACACTATGGATTCTTTACTGTAGAGCAGTGAGCACTTGATGATTCTTTACTGTAAGAGCAGTGACACTATGGATTCTTTACTGTAAGAGCAGTGACACTATGGATTCTTTACTGTAAGAGCAGTGACACTATGGATTCTTTACTGTAAGAGCAGTGACACTATGGATCTTTACTGTAAGAGCAGTGACACTATGGATTCTTTACTGTAAGAGCAGTGACACTATGGAATTCTTTACTGTAAAGCAGTGCATGATCACTAACTAATTTGGATTCTTTACTGTAAGAGCAGTGACACTATGGATTCTTTACTGTAAGAGCAGTGACACTATGGATTCTTTACTGTAAGAGCAGTGACACTATGGATCTTGCTCTATGACTTAGTAAGAGCAGTGACACTATGGTTGTTTACTGTAAGAGCAGTGACACTATGGACTCTTTACTGTAAGAGCAGTGACACTATGGAGTCTTTACTGTAAGAGCAGTGACACACTGGATTCTTTACTGTAAGAGCAGTGACACTATGGATTCTTTACTATAAGAGCAGTGAGACTATGGATTCTTTACTGTAAGAGCAGTGACACTATGGATTCTTTGCTGTAAGAGCAGTGACACTATGGATTCTTTACTGTAAGAGCAGTGACACTATGGACTCTTTACTGTAAGAGCAGTGACACTATGGAGTCTTTACTGTAAGAGCAGTGACACTATGGATTGTTTACTGTAAGAGCAGTGAGACTATGGATCTTTACTGTAAGAGCAGTGACACTATGGATTATTTACTATAAGAGCAGTGAGACTATGGATTCTTTACTGTAAGAGAAGTGACACTATGGATTCTTTACTGTATGAGTGTGACACTATGGATTCTTTACTGTAAGAGCAGTGACATTATGGATTCTTTACTGTAACGAGCAGTGAGACTACATATTCTTTACTGTAAGAGCAGTGACACTATGGATTCTTTACTGTGAGAGCAGTGACACTATGGATTCTTTACTGTAAGAGCAGTGACACTATGGATTCTTTACTGTAAGAGCAGTGACACTATGGATTCTTTACTGTAAGAGCAGTGAGACTACGTATTCTTTACTGTAAGAGCAGTGACACTATGGATTCTTTACTGTAAGAGCAGTGAGACTATGGATTCTTTACTGTAAGAGAAGTGACACTATGGACTCTTTACTGTAAGAGCAGTGACACACTGGATTCTTTACTGTAAGAGCAGTGACACTATGGAATCTTTACTGTAAGAGCAGTGACACTGTGGATTCTTTACTATAAGAGCAGTGACACTATGGATTATTTACTGTAAGAGCAGTCACACTATGGATTCTTTACTATAAGAGCAGTGACACTATGGATTCTTTACTGTAAGAGCAGTGACACTATGGACTCTTTACTGTAAGAGCAGTGACACTATGGATTCTTTACTGTAAGAGCAGTGACACTATGGATTGTTTACTGTAAGAGCAGTGACACTATGGACTCTTTACTGTAAGAGCAGTGACACTATGGAGTCTTTACTGTAAGAGCAGTGACACACTGGATTCTTTACTGTAAGAGCAGTGACACTATGGATTCTTTACTATAAGAGCAGTGAGACTATGGATTCTTTACTGTAAGAGCAGTGACATTATGGATTCTTTACTATAAGAGCATGGAGTCTTTGCTGTAAGAGCAGTGACACTATGGATTCTTTACTGTAAGAGCAGTGACACTATGGAGTCTTTACTGTAAGAGCAGTGACACTATGGAGTCTTTACTGTAAGAGCAGTGACACTATGGATTCTTTACTGTAAGAGCAGTGACACTATGGAGTCTTTACTGTAAGAGCAGTGACACTATGGAGTCTTTACTGTAAGAGCAATGACACTATGGATTCTTTACTGTAAGAGCAATGACACTATGGATTCTTTACTGTAAGAGCAGTGACACACTGGATTCTTTACTGTAAGAGCAGTGACACTATGGATTCTTTACTGTAAGAGCAGTGACACTATGGATTCTTTACTGTAAGAGCAGTGACATTATGGATTCTTTACTGTAAGAGCAGTGACACTATGGACTCTTTACTGTAAGAGCAGTGACACTATGGAGTCTTTACTGTAAGAGCAGTGACACTATGGATTCTTTACTGTAAGAGCAGTGACACTATGGATTGTTTACTGTAAGAGCAGTGACACTAAGGAGTCTTTACTGTAAGAGCAGTGACACTATGGATTGTTTACTGTAAGAGCAGTGACACTAAGGAGTCTTTACTGTAAGAGCAGTGAGACTATGGATTCTTTACTATAAGAGCAGTGAGACTATGGATTCTTTACTGTAAGAGCAGTGACATTATGGATTCTTTACTATAAGAGCAGTGAGACTATGGATTCTTTACTGTAAGAGCAGTGACACTATGGATTCTTTGGTGTAAGAGCAGTGACACTATGGATTCTTTACTGTAAGAGCAGTGACACTATGGAGTCTTTACTGTAAGAGCAGTGACACTATGGAGTCTTTACTGTAAGAGCAGTGACACTATGGATTCTTACTGTAAGAGCAGTGACACTATGGATTCTTTACTGTAAGATCAGTGACACTATGGATTCTTTACTGTAAGAGCAGTGACACTATGGATTCTTTACTGTAAGAGCAGTGACACTATGGATTCTTTACTGTAAGAGCAGTGACATTATGGATTCTTTACTGTAAGAGCAGTGACACTATGGATTCTTTACTGTAAGAGCAGTGACATTATGGATTCTTTACTGTAAGAGCAGTGACACTATGGATTCTTTACTGTAAGAGAGTAGTGACACTATGGATTCTTTACTGTAAGAGCAGTGACATATGGATTCTTTACTGTAAGAGCAGTGACACTATGGATCCTTTACTGTAAGAGCAGTGACACTGTGGATTCTTTACTGTAAGAGCAGTGAGACTATGGATCCTTTACTGTAAGAGCAGTGAGACTGTGGATTCTTTACTGTACGAGCAGTGACACTATGGATTCTCTACTGTAAGAGCAGTGAGACTATGGATTCTTTACTGTAAGAGCAGTGACACTATGGATTCTTACTGTAAGAGCAGTGACACTATGGATTATTTACTGTAAGAGCAGTGACACTATGGATTCTTTACTGTAAGAGCAGTGACACTATGGATTCTTTACTGTAAGAGCAGTGACACTATGGATTCTTTACTGTAAGAGCAGTGACACTATGGATTCTTTTACTGTAAGAGCAGTGACACTATGGATTCTTACTGTAAGAGCAGTGACACTATGGATTCTTTACTGTAAGAGCAGTGACACTATGGATACTTTACTGTAAGAGCAGTGACACTATGGATTCTTTACTGTAAGAGCAGTGACACTATGGATTCTTTACTGTAAGAGCAGAGACACTATGGATTCTCTACTGTAAGAGCAGTGACACTATGGATTCATTACTGTAAGAGCAGTGACACTATGGATACTTTACTGTAAGAGCAGTGACACTATGGATTCTTTACTGTAAGAGCAGAGACACTATGGATTCTTTACTGTAAGAGCAGAGAACTATGGATTCTCTACTGTAAGAGCAGTGAGACTATGGATTCTTTACTGTAAGAGCAGTGACACTATGGATTCTTTACTGTAAGAGCAGTGACACTATGGACTCTTTACTGTAAGAGCAGTGACACTATGGATTCTTTACTGTAAGAGCAGTGACATTATGGATTCTTTACTGTAAGAGCAGTGACACTATGGATTCTTTACTGTAAGAGCAGTGACACTATGGATTCTTTACTGTAAGAGCAGTGAGACTATGGATTCTTTACTGTAAGAAGAGTGACACTATGGATTCTTTACTGTAGAGCAGTGACACTATGGATTCTTTACTGTAAGAGCAGTGACATATGGATTCTTTACTGTAGAGCAGTGACCCCATGGATTTTTACTGTAAGAGCAGTGACACTGTTGATTCTTTACTGTAAGAGCAGTGACACTATGGATTCTTTACTGTAAGAGCAGTGACACTATGGATTCTTTACTGTAAGAGCAGTGACACTATGGATTCTTTACTGTAAGAGCAGTGACACTATGGATTATTTACTGTAAGAGCAGTGTCACTATGGATTATACTTTACTTAAGAGCAGTGAGACTATGGATTCTTTACTGTAAGAGCAGTGGACATGGATTCTTTACTGTAAGAGCAGTGAACTATGGATTCTTTACTGTAAGAGCAGTGACATTATGGATTCTTTACTGTAAGAGCAGAGACACTAGGATTCTTTACTGTAAGAGCAGTGACACTATGGATTCTTTACTATAAGAGCAGTGAGACTACGATTCTTTACTGTAAGAGCAGTGAGACTATATTCTTTACTGTAAGAGCAGTGACACTATGGATTCTTTACTGTAAGATGCAGTGACACTATGGATTCTTTACTGTAAGAGCAGTGACACACTTGGATTCTTTACTGTAAGAGCAGTGACACTATGGATTCTTTACTGTAAGAGCAGTGAGACTATGATTCTTTACTGTAAGAGCAGTGACACTATGGATTCTTTACTGTAAGAGCAGTGACACTATGGATCTTTACTGTAAGAGCAGTGACACTATGGATTATTTACTGTAAGAGCAGTGACACTATGGATTCTTTACTGTAAGAGCAGTGACACTATGGATTCTTTACTGTAAGAGCAGTGACACTATGGAGTCTTTACTGTAAGAGCAGTGACACTATGGATTCTTTACTGTAAGAGCAGTGACACTATGGATTCTTTACTGTAAGAGCAGTGACACTATGGATTCTTTACTGTAAGAGCAGTGACACTATGGATTTTACTGTAAGAGCAGTGACACTATGGATTCTTTACTGTAAGAGCAGTGAACTATGGATTCTTTACTGTAAGAGCAGTGACACTATGGATTCTTTACTGTAAGAGCAGTGACACTATGGATTCTTTGCTGTAAGAGCAGTGACACTATGGATTCTTTACTGTAAGAGCAGTGACACTATGGATTCTTACTGTAAGAGCAGTGACACTATGGATTCTTTACTGTAAGAGCAGTGACACTATGGATTCTTTACTGTAAGAGCAGTGACACTATGAGTTCTTTACTGTAAGAGCAGTGACACTATGGATTCTTTACTGTAGAGACATGACACTATGGATTCTTTACTGTAAGAGCAGTGACATATGGATTTTTACTGTAAGAGCAGTGACACTATGGATTTTTACTGTAAGAGCAGTGACACTATGGATTCTTTACTGTAAGAGCAGTGACACATGGATCCTTTACTGTAAGAGCAGTGACATATGGATTCTTTACTGTAAGAGCAGTGACATTATGGATTCTTTACTGTAAGAGCAGTGACATATGGACTCTTTACTGTAAGAGCATGACACTATGGATCTTTACTGTAAGAGCAGTGACACTATGGATTCTTTACTGTAAGAGCAGTGAACTATGGATTCTTTACTGTAAGAGCAGTGACACTATGGATTGTTTACTGTAAGAGCAGTGACATAAGGAGTCTTTACTGTAAGAGCAGTGAGACTATGGATTCTTTGCGTAAGAGCAGTGACACTATGGATTCTTTACTGTAAGATCAGTGACACTATGGATTCTTTACTGTAAGAGCAGTGACACTATGGATTCTTTACTGTAAGAGCAGTGACACTATGGATTCTTTACTGTAAGAGCAGTGACATTATGATTCTTTACTGTAAGAGCAGTGACACATGGATTCTTTACTGTAAGAGCAGTGACATTATGGATTCTTTACTGTAAGAGCAGTGACACTATGGATTCTTTACTGTAAGAGTAGTGACACTATGGATTCTTTACTGTAAGAGCAGTGACATATGGATTCTTTACTGTAAGAGCAGTGAACTATGGATCTTTACTGTAAGAGCAGTGAACTGTGGATTCTTTACTGTAAGAGCAGTGAGACTACGTATTCTTTACTGTAAGAGCAGTGACACTATGGATTCTTTACTGTAAGAGCAGTGACACTATGGATTCTTTACTGTAAGAGCAGTGACACACTGGATTCTTTACTGTAAGAGCAGTGACACTATGGATTCTTTACTATAAGAGCAGTGAGACTACGTATTCTTTACTGTAAGAGCAGTGACACTATGGATTCTTTACTGTAAGAGCAGTGACACTATGGAATCTTTACTGTAAGAGCAGTGACACTATGGATTATTTACTGTAAGAGCAGTCACACTATGGATTCTTTACTATAAGAGCAGTGACACTATGGATTCTTTACTGTAAGAGCAGTGACACTATGGAGTCTTTACTGTAAGAGCAGTGACACACTGGATTCTTTACTGTAAGAGCAGTGACACACTGGTTTCTTTACTGTAAGAGCAGTGACACTATGGATTCTTTACTGTAAGAGCAGTGACACTATGGATTTACTGTAAGAGCAGTGACACTATGGATTCTTTACTGTAAGAGCAGTGACACTATGGATTCTTTACTGTAAGAGCAGTGACACTATGGATTCTTTACTGTAAGAGCAGTGACACTATGGATTCTTTGCTGTAAGAGCAGTGACACTATGGATTCTTTACTGTAAGAGCAGTGACACTATGGATTCTTTACTGTAAGAGCAGTGACACTATGATTCTTTACTGTAAGAGCAGTGACACTGTGGATTATTTACTGTAAGAGCAGTGACACTATGGATTCTTTACTGTAAGAGCAGTGACATTATGGATTCTTTACTGTAAGAGCAGTGACACTATGGATTCTTTACTGTAAGAGCAGTGACATTATGGATTCTTTACTGTAAGAGCAGTGACACTATGGATTCTTTACTGTAAGAGCAGAGACACTATGGATTCTTTACTGTAAGAGCAGTGACACTATGGATTCTTTACTGTAAGAGCAGTGACACTATGGATTCTTTACTGTAAGAGCAGTGACACTATGGAATCTTTACTGTAAGAGCAGTGACACTATGGATTCTTTACTGTAAGAGCAGTGACACTATGGATTGTTTACTGTAAGAGCAGTGACACTATGGATTCTTTACTGTAAGAGCAGTGACACTATGGATTCTTTACTGTAAGAGCAGTGACACACTGGATTCTTTACTGTAAGAGCAGTGACACTATGGATTCTTTACTATAAGAGCAGTGAGACTACGTATTCTTTACTGTAAGAGCAGTGACACTATGGATTATTTACTGTAAGAAGCAGTAACAACACTATGGATTCTTTACTATAAGAGCAGTTGACACTATGGATTCTTTACTGTAAGAGCAGTGACACTTATGGAGTCTTTACTGTAAGAGCAGTGACACACTGGATTCTTTACTGTAAGAGCAGTGACACTATGGAGTCTTTACTGTAAGAGCAGTGACACACTGGTTTCTTTACTGTAAGAGCAGTGACACTATGGATTCTTTACTGTAAGAGCAGTGACACTATGGATTTACTGTAAGAGCAGTGACACTATGGATTCTTTACTGTAAGAGCAGTGAGACTATGGATTCTTTACTTTATGAGCAGTGACACTATGGATTCTTTACTGTAAGAGCAGTGACACTATGGATTCTTTACTGTAAGAGCAGTGACACTATGGATTCTTTACTGTAAGAGCAGTGACACTATGGATTCTTTACTGTAAGAGCAGTGACATTATGGATTCTTTACTGTAAGAGCAGTGACACTATGGATTCTTTACTGTAAGTAGTGACACTATGGATTCTTTACTGTAAGAGCAGTGACACTATGGATTCTTTGCTGTAAGAGCAGTGACACTATGGATTCTTTACTGTAAGAGCAGTGACACTATGGATTCTTTACTGTAAGAGCAGTGACACTATAGATTCTTTACTGTAAGAGCAGTGACACTGTGGATTATTTACTGTAAGAGCAGTGACACTATGGATTCTTTACTGTAAGAGCAGTGACACTATGGATTCCTTACTGTAAGAGCAGTGAGACTATGGATTCTTTACTGTAAGAGCAGTGACACTATGGATTCTTTACTGTAGGAGCAGTGACACTATGGATTCTTTACTGTAAGAGCAGTGACACTATGGAATCTTTACTGTAAGAGCAGTGACACTATGGATTCTTTACTGTAAGAGCAGTGACATTATGGGTTCTTTACTGTAAGAGCAGTGACACTGTGGATTCTTTACTGTAAGAGCAGTGACACTGTGGATTCTTTACTGTAAGAGCAGTGACACTATGGATTCTTTACTGTAGGAGCAGTGACACTATGGATTCTTTACTGTAAGAGCAGTGACACTATGGATTCTTTACTGTAAGAACAGTGACACTATGGATTCTTTACTGTAAGAGCAGTGACACTATGGATTCTTTACTGTAGGAGCAGTGACACTATGGATCTTTACTGTAAGAGCAGTGACACTATGGACTCTTTACTGTAGGAGCAGTGACACTATGGATCTTTACTGTAAGAGCAGTGACACTATGGGTTCTTTACTGTAAGAGCAGTGACACTATGGATTCTTTACTGTAAGAGCAGTGACACTATGGATTCTTTACTGTAAGAGCAGTGACACTATGGATCTTTACTGTAAGAGCAGTGACACTATGGGTTCTTTACTGTAGGAGCAGTGACACTATGGATTCTTTACTGTAAGAGCAGTGACATTATGGATTATTTATCATTGTTTCCTCATGATTCCACATGACTTGTTTCCAGGATTCGCCAGGCTTGTTTAGTTGTGTATCCTTCTGGTGAGTGGCACGCTGAGTTCTGATTGGTTGCCTTGGGCAGCGCACAGAGTTTTTCACGGTGTTTGATTAATTTGCAGTGGGAACAAGCAGGCGGCTCATAAACAAGAACGACCATCCACCATTAAAGGGGTTGTTCATGATTCTATAAAAATGGCTTATTTCCTTCAAAAACAACAGCGCCACCCCTGTCTACAGGTTGTGAGTGATATTGCAGCTCAATTCCATTTAAGTGAATGGGTGTATGCTGTAATACCACGTGCAGCCTGTAGACAGGGGTGGCGCTGTTTTTGAAGAAATGCAGTAAGTTTTATTAATCCTGGACATCCCCTTTAACCCCTACTGCACAGACTGTAGCTGCACCCTCCAGAGACACCAGGTGATAAGGATGGAGGATGCGTATCCGTTGTGACCTTCTCCTTCAACCATTCAGGGAGATAAGAACATAAGTCATTGGCATACTCTGCTCTGTGAATGGCATGGAACTACAACTCCCAGCATACATAACAATATGTGCGGCTCCAGGGGAATCTGGTTGGATTTTCATTACATGAGCGGTTCCTCCGGCGTCTGATCACTGAGTTTCTCCACTATAGAATATGCGCTATATGTACCTACAGGGGCTCCTCCTCCTACAGGCCTCCATCTTTCCTGATGTTAAGTGTAGATTCTAATATTGTCTACTATGTGATGTTTATACAGTAGTATCAGTGTCTCCTGTGTGATGTATATACAGCAGTATCAGTGTCTCCTGTGTGATGTATATACAGCAGTCCTAGTATCTCGTGTGATGTATTTACCGGTGTCTTTGTGATGTATATACAGTGGTTTTGGCATCTCATGTGATGTATAGACAGCGGTCTCAGTGTGTCCTGTGTGATATACAGCTGTGGCCAAAAGTATTGATAAGATAATAATACCAAAGAATTTGTGATTGCAATCATTTTCAGGAAGAAACTGAGTATTATCTGACAGAATTGCAGGGGGGTCAATACTTTTGGCCACAACTGTATATACTGCAGTCACAGTGTCTCCTATGTGATGTATATACAGCAGTCCCGGTGTCATGTATGTGATATATATACAGCAGTCTGTGTCTCTGGGTCTACTGTTTATATACTGCAGTCTGTGTCCTCTGTGTGATGTATATTCAAAAATCTGTGTCCCTTATATAATGTATATACAGCAGTCTGTCTCCTATGTGATGTATATAAAGCAGACTGTGTTTCCTATACGATGTATAAATAACAGTCTGTTTCCCATGTAATGTAGTCTCATCTCCTATGTGATGTACATATAGCAGCCTGTGTCTCCTGTGATATATATACAGCAGTCAGTGTCTCCTGTGATGTATATACAGCAGTCTCAGATCTGCAGTGTAATATATGTGTTTAGTACAAAGTACCGCTGTGAGTTCTGTACAAAAACAACTGCAAAGAGTTGACTGCGCTTCAGCCCGATGCAAACCTGGAAAAGCAGCTGCAAGTAGCGTCATATATACGACATGACACGTCACCGCGGAGCAGCTCAGAGGTCACATCAGGGAGGAGGTCGATCAATGTTTGATTAAATATCGTAGAATTATTTTTAAAAATTGTTAACCACAGCTGAGCTGGAGCCATTGATCATAGCGGTGTCCTAATGGAGGAAAAAAATAATAATAGGTAGCAAATGAGGGCGAAAAACATCTAAACAGTCGCTTGTGATAACTATATGCGCCCTCATTCCTCCAGGTTTGGTAAAATGTAAGTGCAGTTCTGCAAATGACCACAGGGTGGCAGCATCAAACTAGTCTACTATGTATTTACTGAGCAGCCCAGGATGAGCTGCAGCAACACAGCGCCATCTTGTGGTCACTCACAAAACTGACTCTGCATTAGGATATAAAATTGTTACATTATTATTAATTATTATTATTATTATTATTAATAAGAATTATTTTTCCCGACTTCATATTTTTATTTATCAGATTTGGCATAAAATTACTACATGGCCTAAATTGCTACAATGTAACTAATGAAATACCATAATTGTGAGATTCTATAGGAGGAATGGATGGATCAGCGGTGGCACATTGTGGGGTCACATCCGGTCACTTATGTTCCTGCAGCGGCATCTCCTGCATGATCTTATCTTATCTTATCTATTATATAAAACCCCAAGGCCACTTCCTGAAAAGGCGAAGGCCACTTCCGTGACGGACTTCGCCCAGGGGCTGGTGACGTCATCCAGTGCAGGGCCCCCCTGCTACAGGCAGCGGCACAGGAACGTTCCGACCTCGGAAGTTCCGTGTGCCCTCCAGCCAGTCCCCTCCACCCTCTGCCATTGCTGTCTGCCCAGAGGCCGCCCCTCATGTATCATGTTCTCAGCCCCTGCTCCACACATCAGTACACTGTCAGGAGGAGGCGCCCGGCAGTGCAGGGGTTACAGCCGAGCCTCCAGTGTGTGCGGGCGGCTCCTCCCCGCTCTCCGCACACACATTCCCCGGGTGCCCGGGCAGTGAGGAGGTGGCAGCGGCAGCGGCAGCCGGGAGGTAGCTGCACTGACAGGAGGCGGCTGACACTGGAGGCTGACACCCGGGATCATGCTGCACAGCGCAGTCTCCACAGCTCCGCACTGCTGACACCGGGGGACACCGCGCTCAGCACCGGGAGGGGACGCTGAGGTGAGAGCCGGGCTGCAAGGGATTAACAGGTCCTCTGCGTCCTTTGCCCCCTGTCCTCTGCGCCCTCTGTGTCCTCTGCCCCCTGTCCTCTGCGCCCTCTGTGTCCTCTGCCCCCTGTCCTCTGCGCCCTCTGTGTCCTCTGCCCCCTGTCCTCTGCCCCCTCTGTGTCCTCTGCCCCCTGTCCTCTGCCCCCTCTGTGTCCTCTGCCCCCTCTGCGTCCTCTGCCCCCTCTGCGTCCTCTGCCCCCTCTGCGTCCTCTGCCCCCTCTGCGTCCTCTGCCCCCTCTGTGTCCTCTGCCCCCTCTGTGTCCTCTGACCCCTCTGTGTCCTCTGACCCCTGTCCTCTGCGTCCTCTGCCCCCTGTCCTCTGCGTCCTCTGCCCCCTGTCCTCTGCGTCCTCTGCCCCCTCTGCGTCCTCTGCCCTCTCTGTGTCCTCTGCCCCCTCTGTGTCCTCTGCCCCCTCTGTGTCCTCTGCCCCCTCTGTGTCCTCTGCCCCCTCTGTGTCCTCTGACCCCTCTGTGTCCTCTGACCCCTCTGCCCCCTCTGTGTCCTCTGCCTCCTCTGCCCCCTCTGCGTCCTCTGCCCCGTGTCCTCTGCCCCGTGTCCTCTGCCCCCTGTCCTCTGCCCCCTGTCCTCTGCCCCCTGTCCTCTGCCCCCTCTGCGTCCTCTGCCCCCTCTGTGTCCTCTGCCCCCTCTGTGTCCTCTGCCCCCTCTGTGTCCTCTGCCCTCTCTGTGTCCTCTGCGTCCTCTGTGTCCTCTGCGTCCTCTGCCCCCTCTGTGTCCTCTGCCCCCTCTCTGTCCTCTGCCCCCTCTCTGTCCTCTGCCCCCTGTCCTCTGCCTCCTGTCCTCTGCGTCCTCTGCCCCCTCTGTGTCCTCTTCCCCCTGTCCTCTGCGTCTTCTGTGTCCTCTTCCCCCTGTCCTCTGCGTCTTCTGCGTCCTCTGCCCCCTGTCCTCTGCGTCCTCTGCCCTCTGCGTCCTCTGCCCTCTGTGTCCTCTGCCCCCTCTGTGTCCTCTTCCCCCTGTCCTCTGCGTCTTCTGCGTCCCCTGTCCTCTGCGTCCTCTGCCCTCTGCGTCCTCTGCGTCCTCTGCCCCCTCTGTGTCCTCTGCCCCCTCTGTGTCCTCTGCCCCCTCTGTGTCCTCTGCCCCCTCTGTGTCCTCTGCCCCGTGTCCTCTGCCCCCTCTGTGTCCTCTGCCCCCTCTCTGTCCTCTGCCCCCTCTCTGTCCTCTGCCCCCTGTCCTCTGCCTCCTGTCCTCTGCGTCCTCTGCCCCCTCTGTGTCCTCTTCCCCCTGTCCTCTGCGTCTTCTGTGTCCTCTTCCCCCTGTCCTCTGCGTCTTCTGCGTTCTCTGCCCCCTGTCCTCTGCGTCCTCTGCCCTCTGCGTCCTCTGCCCTCTGTGTCCTCTGCCCCCTCTGCGTCCTCTTCCCCCTGTCCTCTGCGTCTTCTGCGTCCTCTGCGTCCCCTGTCCTCTGCGTCCTCTGCCCTCTGCGTCCTCTGCGTCCTCTGCCCCTCTGTGTCCTCTGCCCCCTCTGTGTCCTCTGCCCCCTCTGTGTCCTCTGCCCCCTCTGTGTCCTCTGCCCCCTCTGTGTCCTCTGCCCCGTGTCCTCTGCCCCCTCTGTGTCCTCTGCCCCCTCTGTGTCCTCTGCCCCCTCTCTGTCCTCTGCCCCCTCTCTGTCCTCTGCCCCCTGTCCTCTGCCTCCTGTCCTCTGCGTCCTCTGCCCCCTCTGTGTCCTCTTCCCCCTGTCCTCTGCGTCTTCTGTGTCCTCTTCCCCCTGTCCTCTGCGTCTTCTGCGTCCTCTGCCCCCTGTCCTCTGCGTCCTCTGCCCCCTGTCCTCTGCGTCCTCTGCCCCCTGTCCTCTGCCCCCTTCCTCTGCTCAGCCGCCTCTGCCCCCTGTCCTCTGCTCAGCCGCCTCTGCCCCCTGTCCTCTGCCCAGCCGCCTCTGCCCCCTGTCCTCTGCCCAGCCGCCTCTGTCCTCTGCCCACGCCGCTGCGCTGACCACTCTGCCCACGCCGCTGCGCTGACCAATCTCACCGCACTCACTGTTAACCACTGAGCCACCGCACTCACTGCTAACCACTGAGCCACCGCACTCACTGCTAACCACTGAGCCACCGCACTCACTGCTAACCACTGAGCCACCGCACTCACTGCTAACCACTGAGCCACTGCACTCACTGCTACCCACTGAGCCGCCTGTATACACACAATTCATTTCACCGCACTCCCGTAACTATTAGTAAATAAACTATATATGGATTCTAGAATACCCGATTCTTTAGAATCGGGCCGCCATCTAGTCTTATATATAAAACCCGAAGGCCACTTCCGGAAAAGGCCACGCCCACTTCCGTGATGGTCGTCGCCCAGGCTCATCCAGTGCACTGTACCGGGCTGCCCCCGGCTACAGGCACCGGCACACGGAACGTTCCGATCTCGGACGTTCTGTGTGCCCTCCAGCCACTCCCCTCCACCCTCTGCCCTCCAGCCAGTAGCTACATACCGGGGGGCAGGGGGGGGCCATTGCCCGCCACCTCGGGGGCCCACACACACCCTGGGGATACCCGTGCTCCCTGCTGTCTGCCTACAGAGGAGGGAGGGCGGGACTTCCTCTCCTGCAGCTCTGCCCGCCCCTCCTCTCCTGCTACAGTACACCTGATGGCCGGCCCGCGGTGAGTCTGCCCTGCCGGCTCCAGCTGCCTCTGCCCTCCAGCCTCCTCTGCCCTGGCCTCTGCCCTCCAGCCTCCTCTGCCCTGGCCTCTGCCCTCCAGCCTCCTCTGCCCTCCAGCCTCCTCTGCCCTCCAGCCTCCTCTGTCCTGGCCTCTGCCCTACAGCCTCCTCTGCCCTCCAGCCTCCTCTGCCCTCCAGCCTCCTCTGCCCTGGCCTCTGCCCTCCAGCCTCCTCTGCCCTCCAGCCCCCTCTGCCCTGCAGCCTCTGCCCTGGCCTCTGCCCTCCAGCCTCCTCTGTCCTGGCCTCTGCCCTACAGCCTCCTCTGCCCTCCAGCCTCCTCTGCCCTCCAGCCTCCTCTGCCCTGGCCTCTGCCCTCCAGCCTCCTCTGCCCTCCAGCCCCCTCTGCCCTGCAGCCTCTGCCCTGGCCTCTGCCCTCCAGCCTCCTCTGCCCTGGCCTCTGCCCTCCAGCCTCCTCTGCCCTGGCCTCTGCCCTCCAGCCTCCTCTGCCCTGGCCTCTGCCCTCCAGCCTCCTCTGCCCTGGCCTCTGCCCTGGCCTCTGCCCTTCTGCCTCCTCTGCCCTTCTGCCTCCTCTGCCCTTCTGTCTCCTCTGCCCTGGCCTCTGCCCTCCAGCCTCCTCTGCCCTGCCCTCTGCCCTGGCCTCTGCCCTCCAGCCTCCTCTGCCCTGGCCTCTGCCCTCCAGCCTCCTCTGCCCAGGCCTCTGCCCTCCAGCCTCCTCTGCCCTGCCCTCTGCCCTCCAGCCTCCTCTGCCCTCCCCTCTGCCCTGGCCTCTGCCCTCCAGCCTCCTCTGCCCTGGCCTCTGCCCTCCAGCCTCCTCTGCCCTGGCCTCTGCCCTCCAGCCTCCTCTGCCCTGGCCTCTGCCCTCCAGCCTCCGCTCTACTCTCCCTGTCCTCTGCCCTCCAGCCTCCGCCCTCCTCTGCCCTCCAGCCTCCGACCTCCTCTCTACTCTCCCTGTCCTCTGCCCTCCAGCCTCCACCCTCCGCTCTGCTCTCCCTGTCCTCTGCCCTCCAGCCTCCGCTCCCCTCTCCCTGTCTTCTGCCTTCCAGCCTTCGCTCTCCTCTCCCTGTCCTCTGCCCTCCAGCCTCCGCTCTCCTCTCCCTGTCCTCTGCCCTCCAGCCTCCGCTCTCCTCTCCCTGTCCTCTGCCCTCCACCCTCCTCTCTCCCTCTTCTGTCCTCTGCCCTCCAGCCTCCTCTCTCCTCTCCCTGTCCTCTGCCCTCCAGCCTCCGCTCTCCTCTCCCTGTCCTTTGCCTCCAGCCTCCGCCCTCCTGCCTCCGACCTCCTCTGCCCTCCAGCCTCCGCTCTCCTCTCCCTGTCCTCTGCCCTCCAGCCTCTGCTCTCCTCTGCCCTCCAGCCTCCGCTCTCCTCTCCCTGTCCTCTGCCCTCCACCCTCCGCTCTCCTCTCCCTGTCCTCTGCCCTCCAGCCTCCGCCCTCCTCTGCCCTCCAGCCTCTGCTCTCCTCTCCCTGTCCTCTAGCCTCCACCCTCCAGCCTCCGCTCTGCTCTCCCTGTCCTCTGCCCTCCAGCCTCCGCTCTCCTCTGACCTCCAGCCTCCGCTCTCCTCTCCCTGTCCTCCAGCCTCCGCTCTCCTCTCCCTGTCCTCCAGCCTCCGCTCTCCTCTCCCTGTCCTCCAGCCTCCGCTCTCCTCTCCCTGTCCTCTGCCCTCCAGCCTCCGCTCTCCTCTCCCTGTCCTCTGCCCTCCAGCCTCCGCTCTCCTCTCCCTGTCCTCTGCCCTCCAGCCTCCGCCCTCCTCTGCCCTCCAGCCTCTGCTCTCCTCTCCCTGTCCTCTGCCCTCCAGCCTCCGCTCTCCTCTGCCCTCCAGCCTCCACTCTCCTCTGCCTGTCCTCTGCCCTCCAGCCTCCGCTCTGCTCTCCCTGTGCTCTGCCCTCCAGCCTCCGCTCCCCTCTCCCTGTCCTCTGCCTTCCAGCCTTCGCTCCTCCTCTCCCTTTCCTCTGCCCTCCAGCCTCCGCTCTCCTCTCCTCCCTGTCCTCTGCCCTCCAGCCTCTGCTCTCTCCTCTCCCTGTCCTCTGCCCTCCAGCCTCTGCTCTCCTCTTCCTGTCCTCTGCCCTCCAGCATCCGCCCTCCTCTGCCCTCCAGCCTCCGCTCTCCTCTCCCTGTCCTCTGCCCTCCAGCCTCTGCTCTCTCTCTCCCTCCAGCCTCCCTCTCCTCTCCCTGTCCTCTGCCCTCCAGCCTCCAGCCTCCGCTCCCTGTCCTCTGCCCTCCAGCCTCTGCTCTCCTCTGCCCTACAGCCTCCGCTCCTCCTCTCCCTGTCCTCTGCCCTCCAGCTTCCGCTCTCTTCTCCCTCTCCTCTACCCTCCACCTTCCGCTCTCCTTTCCCTCTCCTCTACCCTCCACCTTCCGCTCTCCTCTCCCTCCTCCTCCGCCCTCCAGCCTCCACTCGCTTCTCCGTCCTCTGCCCTCCAGCCTCCGCTCTACTCTCCCTGTCCTCTGCCCTCCAGCCTCCGCCCTCCTCTGCCTCCAGCCTCTGCTCTCCTCTCCCTGTCCTCTGCCCTCCAGCCTCGCTCTCCTCACCCCTCCAGCCTCCACTCTCCTCACCCCTCCATATGCAATGTAACTGTGTGTGTATATGTGTGTATGTACGCACTTCCGTCACTTTGTCCACACTTCCCTCAACTTTGTACACACACACACACACATACACACACACTCCGCTATACTTACCACCGGCCCTGCGTCCGCTGCCTGGATCCTCAGTCGACATGTCGCTGCCCCCAAACTACTGGATCCAATATAGCGTCCAAGATGTCTTGAAAAACTACCCGGACAACATATTGGATCCAGTCGTCCAGGGGCGGCGACATGTCGACTCAGGATCCAGGCGGCGGGGAAGACGCAGGGTCGGTGGTAAGTATAGCGGAGTGTATGTGTGTGCTGACCACTCTGCCCACGGCGCTGCGCTGACCACTCTGCCCACGGCGCTGCGCTGACCACTCTGCCCACGGCGCTGCGCTGACCACTCTGCCCACGGCGCTGCGCTGACCACTCTGCCCACGGCGCTGCGCTGACCACTCTGCCCACGGCGCTGCGCTGACCACTCTGCCCACACCGCTGCGCTGACCAATCTCACCGCACTCACTGCTAACCACTGAGCCACCCCACTCACTGCTAACCACTGAGCCACCGCACTCACTGCTAACCACTGAGCCACCGCACTCACTGCTACCCACTGAGCCACCGCACTCACTGCTAACCACTGAGCCAGCGTACTCACTGCTAACCACTGAGCCAGCGCACTCACTGCTAACCACTGAGCCACCGCACGCAGTACTAACCACTGAGCCACCGCGCAGTGCTAACCACTGAGCCACCGGGCAGTGCTACCCACTGAGCCACCGCGCAGTGCTAACCACTGAGCCACCTCTATACACACAATTAATTTCAACGCACTCCCCTAACTATTACTAAATAAACTATATATGGATTCTAGACTACCCGATTCTTTAGAATCGGGCTGCCATCTAGTATATAATAATCCCTCTGTAATAACGTCCTGCACCTCCTCATGGGGAGGGAAGTATCCTGATCACAAGAGGTGTAATGTGAAGCTCAGGGGCCCCCAATTATTTCAAATCTTTAATAGCAATAGTCTTTTTCTATAGGCTAAAGGGATTATTGGGCCCCCGAGGCTCCAGGGCCCGGATGTGGTTGACACCCCTGCAGCCGATGTAGTGACACCCCTGCAGCCAATGTAGTGACGCCCCTGCACCTGATGTAGTGACGCCCCTGCACCTGATGTAGTGACGCCCCTGCACCTGATGTAGTGACGCCCCTGCACCTGATGTAGTGACGCCCCTGCAGCCGATGTAGTGACGCCCCTGCAGCCGATGTAGTGACGCCCCTGCAGCCGCTGTAGTGACGCCCCTGCAGCCGGTGTAGTGACGCCCCTGCAGCCGATGTAGTGACGCCCCTGCACCTGATGTAGTGACGCCCCTGCAGCCGGTGTAGTGACGCCCCTGCAGCCGGTGTAGTGACGCCCCTGCAGCCGGTGTAGTGACGCCCCTGCAGCCGGTGTAGTTACGCCCCTGCAGCCGGTGTAGTGACGCCCCTGCAGCCGATGTAGTGACGCCCCTGCAGCCGGTGTAGTGACGCCCCTGCAGCCGATGTAGTGACGCCCCTGCAGCCGATGTAGTGACGCCCCTGCAGCCGATGTAGTGACGCCCCTGCAGCCGATGTAGTGACGCCCCTGCAGCCGATGTAGTGACGCCCCTGCAGCCGATGTAGTGACGCCCCTGCACCCGATGTAGTGACGCCCCTGCACCCGATGTAGTGACGCCCCTGCAGCCGGTGTAGTCTCGCCCCTGCACCCGGTGTAGTGACGCCCCTGCACCCGGTGTAGTGACGCCCCTGCACCCGGTGTAGTGACGCCCCTGCAGCCGGTGTAGTTACGCCCCTGCAGCCGATGTAGTGACGCCCCTGCAGCCGATGTAGTGACGCCCCTGCAGCCGATGTAGTGACGCCCCTGCAGCCGATGTAGTGACGCCCCTGCACCTGATGTAGTGACGCCCCTGCAGCCGATGTAGTGACGCCCCTGCACCTGATGTAGTGACGCCCCTGCACCTGATGTAGTGACGCCCCTGCTGATCAGCGGCCGCCCTCTCTGCCCGTTACTCTCAATGGGGGAAAGTTATGTATTTTGTGTCTTTTTTATCCCGTCCGGGTGAACAGAGCGAGAGAAACACCAGAGTCCGAATAATAAACTTTATATTTCCTTCAATCAAGAATTTAAGTATAAAATCATCTGTAATCATTAAGCACAAAGACAAGACGGAGGCACCGGATACCTCATAGACGACATACAACACACAGGTAATGTTCTGTATGGGCAGGTGGGTATACTGTCAGCCCTGTGTGAGGCACCAGACACCTCACAGACGGTATATGGCAGGTGGGTATACTGAGGTACCGGACACCTCACAGACGGTATATGGCAGGTGGTAATACTGAGGCACCGGACACATCATAGACAACATACAACACATGAACACTATTCTGTGTGAGGCACCGGCCCCAGTTAACAGATACAGACATTTCATAAGTGCAGTAAATAAAGGGACGGCTGACATGACAGAGGCACGAGGTGTGGCCCCCCTGCACCGCAGCTCCTCCGGGCCCAGTATACAGTTGATATTTGCTATGTGCACACAGAGGTGCGAGGTGTGGCCCCCCTGCACCGCGGCTCCTCCAGGGCCCAGTATACAGTTGATATTTGCTATGTGCACACAGAGGCGCGAGGTGTGGCCCCCCTGCACCGCGGCTCCTCCGGGGCCCAGTATACAGTTGATATTTGCTATGTGCACACAGAGGTGCGAGGTGTGGCCCCCCTGCACCGCGGCTCCTCCGGGGCCCAGTATACAGTTGGTATTTGCTATGTGCACACAGAGGCACGAGGTGTGGCCCCCCTGCACCACGGCTCCTCCAGGGCCCAGTATACAGTTGATATTTGCTATGTGCACACAGAGGTGCGAGGTGTGGCCCCCATGCACCGCGGCTCCTCCGGGGCCCAGTATACAGTTGATATTTGCTATGTGCACACAGAGGTGCGAGGTGTGGCCCCCATGCACCACGGCTCCTCCGGGGCCCAGTATACAGTTATTTGCTATGTGCATACAGAGGCGCGAGGTGTGGCCCCCCACCCCCCTCCAGCATGGCTCCTGTGGGGCCTCGAATCTGTCAGCACTCAGAATGTGGCATCAGGCAGGTGACACCAACCCGCAGGTAGGAGGGAATGCTGGGAAACCGGTGGAGCAGAATGTGGTGTGGCCCCTGCCTGCGGGGACACAAGACACAGACCCTGCCCCAAAACCGGACCGACCGGCTGCTCGTTAACCCCTGCAGTGCAGGAGCTGCACCTGAGACATCAGACAATGAAGGGGGCCTCCTCCTCCTCCCTGCAAACAAGAGGTTAAGTCATCAGCATACACTGCTCTGTGGAACTACAGCTCCCAGCATGCCCCGAGAGCTGTTTTGTGTCACTTGTGCGGGTTTTGCTGGAATTACACAGAAAAGTCACAAGAAAATAATTTACGTTGATAAACTTCCTTCTTTTCCCGAAATAAACCAAGATGGCGTCTCCGGGGCGCGTCAGTGCTGATTATCCCTGAGTGTGGAAGGCTTGACGAGTCAGGACATTGCCCCTCAGAGCCGGGCATAGGACTGGCACAGTGTGTGGTCCCTGACATCCCCCAGCCGCCGTTCCTCATGGGCGGGGGGTTGCGCGCCTCTTGCTGCCGGCTGGCGACGCTCACGGTCTTTGGGAAGAGTTGTCCGCTCAGTTCTCGAACTTTTGCCCGCAGAGACTGGGAGGCGTCGTCAATGTTGGCGCAGGGCCCGGAGCGCCCGCACATGCCGCCATCAGCCGTGGCGGGCAGTGTCAGCACTCGTGGCAGGCGGGCAGACAGCACCTTCAGTGGATGCGCCAGGCAGGCGGCGGACACCTGCTGTAAGCTCCAGTCCCAGTTGTAGTCGTCGTAGGTGCAGAACTCGGCCAGGCAGCCCATCAGCTGGTAGTACGTCTCTCGTGGCACCGTGATGGCGGCACGGTGCCGCGCTGCCACAAAGTTACTGAGTTCCAGCTGCTGTGGGTCCGGGGTGGGCTCCGGGACACTGATGCCCCCCAGGCTCAGCATGTGGCAGCCGTCCTCGTGGCATTGTCTCTGCATGAGCCGCAGCACGTGGAGCCAGTCCGGCAGCAGGTAGTTGCCCTCCTCCAGGAAGAGGATGTGCCCGCTGTGCCCGCTCACCTCCCGCACCCGCTCCCAGCTGAAGTGCAGCTTCCACCACCAGTGGTGCTTCTCCTGGGTGAAGGCCGCCTCGCGGTAATGCCCGTGGCTGTCCGGGTACTCCGCGTTGGTGCAGCCCTTCAGCAGGGCCGTCTCTTTGGGCAGATCCCGCGGGCAGTCGGCCGGGTCACTGCCCGGAAACTCGTTTGGGTAGAAGCTCAGGCTGTACGGGTAGTAGACGGGCAGCACCCGGCAGAAGTCTATGGCTCTCATGGCGTCAGTGGCCTCCGGGCACGGCTGCTCCATACTCAGCACCAGCAGGAGGCGGCCGGTGGCACCGGGTCCGGCGCTCTGCAGGGACTCTGCCAGTAACCGCAGCCGCGCCCCACTGCCCGGCCCTCCGCGGACCTGCACCACCACCACCAGCTCCGCACGGCCCGGGAACAGCTCTGCGTTCAGGACGGGTTGGCGATGGTTGTTGCGGTACGCTGCCAGTCTCATCTGTAGCGGGGTGCCCCGCGGCAGCTGGAAGCCGGACGGGTCTCTCTTCTCACCGGAGGGCGGCTCTGTGGGCAGAGGGTCATCCACAGCGGAGGACGAGAGCAGCAGCCACGTGCCGAATGCCATCCCCAGGAGCAGCAGCAGGGCGGCGATGTTCTTCTTGTGCAGCGTCAGCCGCATGGCAAGTGACGGGCACCAACGGAGGAGGAGGCGGAGACCTCTGCCAATGTGTGCGCCCTCAGCTCAGACACCCCCTGAATACTGCACCGTGCCCAGGACCCCACTATACGGGTACACCCCTCTATATACCCCCTGTATACTGCACCGTGCCCAGGACCCCAATATATGGGTACACCCCTCTATATACCCCCTGTATACTGCACCGTGCCCAGGACCCCAATATATGGGTACACCCCTCTATATACCCCCTGTATACTGCACCGTGCCCAGGACCCCACTATACGGGTACACCCCTCTATATACCCCCTGTATACTGCACCGTGCCCAGGACCCCACTATACGGGTACACCCCTCTATATACCCCCTGTATACTGCACCGTGCCCAGGACCCCAATATATGGGTACACCCCTCTATATACCCCCTGTATACTGCACCGTGCCCAGGACCCCACTATACGGGTACACCCCTCTATACAGGCACACCCCCTGTATACTGCACCGTGCCCAGGACCCCAATATAAGGGTACACCCCTCTATATACTGCACTGTGCCCAGGACCCCACTATAAGGGTACACCCCTCTATATAGCCCCTGTATATTGCACCGTGCCCAGGACCCCACTATAAGGGTACACCCCTCTATATAGCCCCTGTATATTGCACCGTGCCCAGGACCCCACTATACGGGTACACCCCTCTATACACCCCCTGTATACTGCCTCGTGCCCAGGACCCCACTATACGGGTACACCCTTCTATACAGGCACACCCCCTGTATACTGCCTCGTGCCCAGGACCCCACTATACGGGTACACCCCTCTATACACCCCCTGTATACTGCACCGTGCCCAGGACCCCACTATACGGGTACACCCCTCTATACACCCCCTGTATACTGCACCGTGCCCAGGACCCCAATATATGGGTACACCCCTCTATATACCCCCTGTATACTGCACCGTGCCCAGGACCCCACTATACGGGTACACCCCTCTATGTACCCCCTGTATACTGCACCGTGCCCAGGACCCCAATATATGGGTACACCCCTCTATATACCCCCTGTATACTGCACCGTGCCCAGGACCCCACTATACGGGTACACCCCTCTATACACCCCCTGTATACTGCACCGTGCCCAGGACCCCAATATATGGGTACACCCCTCTATATACCCCCTGTATACTGCACCGTGCCCAGGACCCCACTATACGGGTACACCCCTCTATATACCCCCTGTATACTGCACTGTGCCCAGGACCCCAATATATGGGTACACCCCTCTATATACCCCCTGTATACTGCACCGTGCCCAGGACCCCACTATACGGGTACACCCCTCTATATACCCCCTGTATACTGCACCGTGCCCAGGACCCCACTATACGGGTACACCCCTCTATACACCCCCTGTATACTGCACTGTGCCCAGGACCCCAATATACAGGTACAGACCTCTATATACCCCAGTATAGCGCCCCCACCTCTATATATCCCCTGGCTCAGTGGCCCCTTCTCTCTCTCATTTACCCCTCTATCTCCTGGTCTCCGCAGTCTCTGCAGTCTCTGGGGCTCCGCAGTCTCTGGGGCTCCGCGCTCTCTGCAGTCTCTGGGGCTCCGCAGTCTCTGGGGCTCCGCGCTCTCTGCAGTCTCTGGGGCTCCGCGCTCTCCGCGCTCTCTGGGGCTCGGCAGTCTATGAGGTTCCGCAGTCTCTGCACTCTCCGGGATTCCGCACTCTCCGGGGCTCCGCACTCTCCGGGGCTCCGCACTCTCTGCAGTCTCTGGGGCTCCGCGCTCTCCGGGGCTCCGCGCTCTCCGGCTCCTCCGTCCTCCAGTGCTGAGTGTGATCACCTGAACTTTCTGCTCGGACTTTACCCCACCACGGGGTGCGTGACGTCACATCCCGACCACCAATCACACTGCACTGACGGCGCATTTGGCAGGGGGACCGCCCACAGGGGGCGTATCCAGGCACAACTTTCCACCAATAAGGAACAAGTTGAATGCAGTGGCGGCCATGTTTACTGAGGGCAACACTGCCAGGACTACAGCCAGTGATATCACACACAGGGAACAGGCAAGGAGAGGCACATGAGAGGAGAACAGACAGGAGACAGCACGGGGAGAAAACAGACGAGGACAGACAGGGAGAGAAAGAGAGGAACAGGACGGGGAAGAGAACAGACAGGAGGGACAGATGGGAGAGAACAGACTGGAGGGACAGGACTGGGGGAGAGAGAACAGACGGAGGACAGGACGGGGGGAGAGAGAACAGACAGGAGGACAGGACTGGGGGAGAGAGAACAGACTGGAGGGACAGGACGGGGGGGAGAGAACAGACAGGAGGGACAGGACGGGGGAGAGAGAACAGACAGGAGGACAGGACGGGGGAGAGAGAACAGACAGGAGGACAGGACGGGAGGGAGAGAACAGACAGGAGGGACAGCACATGGGAGAGAACAGACAGGAGGACAGGACGGGGGGAGAGAGAACAGACAGAGGACAGGACAGGAGGGAGAGAGAACAGACAGGAGGGACAGGACAGGGGGGAGAGAGAACAGACAGGAGGGACAGGAAGGGGGGAGAGAGAACAGACAGGAGGACAGGACAGGGGGAGAGAGAACAGACAGGAGGAACAGGACGGGGGGAGAGAGAACAGACAGAGGACAGCAAGGGAGAGAACAGACAGGGGACAGGACGGGGAGAGAGAACAACAGAGGACAGGACAGGAGGGAGAGAGAACAGACAGGAGGGACAGGACAGGGGGAGAGAGAACAGACAGGAGGGACAGGACGGGGGGAGAGAGAACAGACAGGAGGGACAGGACAGGGGGATAGAGAACAGACAGGAGGACAGACGGGGGGGAGAGAGAACAGACAGGAGGGACAGGACGGGGGAGAGAGAACAGACAGGAGGGACAGGGGGAGAGAGAACAGACAGGAGGGACAGGACGGGGAAACAGAAGGGGGAGGAGAGGAAACAACAGGAGGGACAGGACAGGGGGGAGAGAGAACAGACAGGAGGGACAGACGGGGAGAAGAACAGACAGGAGGACAGGACGGGGGAAGAGAACAGACAGGAGGGACAGGACGGGGGAGAGAGAACAGACAGGAGGGACAGGACGGGGAGAGAGAACAGACAGAGGGACAGGGGGAGAGAGAACAGACAGGAGGACAGGACGGGGGGAGAGAGAACAGACAGGAGGGACAGGACGGGGAGAGAGAACAGACAGGAGGACAGGACGGGGGGAGAGAGAACAGACAGGAGGGACAGCGGGGAGAGAGAACAGACAGGAGGACAGGACGGGGGAGGAGACAGACAGAGGACAGGACGGGGGAGAGAAACAGACAGGAGGGACAGGACGGGGGGAGAGAGAACAGACAGAGGGACAGGACGGGGGAGAGAGAACAGACAGGAGGGACAGGACGGGGGAGAGAGAACAGACAGGAGGACGGGGGAGAGAGAACAGACAGGAGGGACAGGACGGGGAGAGAGAACAGACAGGAGGGACAGACGGGGGAGAGAGAACAGACAGGAGGGACAGGACAGAGAGAACAGACAGAGGACAGGGAAGAACAGACAGGAGGGACAGACTGGGAGAGAAAGACAGGAGGGACAGACGGGGGGAGAGAGAACAGACGGAGGGACAGACGGGGGAGAGAGAACAGACGGGACAGGACGGGGGGAGAGAGAACAGACAGAGGGGAAGAGAACTGGAGGGAGAAGAGGGGACAGACTGGGAGGGACAGGACGGGGGGGGGAGAGAACAGACAGGAGGGACAGACAGGGGAGAGAGAACAGACAGGAGGAACAGACGGGGAGAGAGAGAACAGACAGGAGGGACAGACAGGGGAGAGAGAACAGACAGGAGGGACAGCACATGGAGAGAACAGACAGGAGGGAAGGACGGGGGAGAGAGAACAGACAGAGGGAAGACGGGGAGAGAGAACAGAGGACAGACAGGGGAGAGAGAACAGACAGGGGGACAGGACGGGGGGAGAGAAAGACAGGAGGACAGAAGGGGGAGAGAGAACAGCGGAGGAACAGGAGGGGGAGAGAGAGAACAGACAGGAGGGACAGCAATGGGAGGAGAAACGACAGGAGGGACAGGACGGGGGGGAGAGAACAGACAGGAGACAGGAGGACAGGACGGGGGGAGAGAAGACAGACAGGAGGGACAGGACAGGGGGGAGAGAAAGAACAGAGAGGGACAGGACGGGGGGAGAGAGACAGACAGGAGGACAGGACGGGGAGAGAGAACAGACAGGACAGGGGGAGAGAGAACAGACAGGAGGACAGGACGGGGGAGAGAGAACAGACAGGAGGGACAGGACAGGGGGGAGAGAGAACAGACAGGAGGGACAGGACGGGGAGAGAGAACAGACAGGAGGGACAGGACGGGGGAGAGAGAACAGACAGGAGGACAGGACGGGGGGAGAGAGAACAGACAGGAGGGACAGGACAGGGGGAGAGAGAACAGACAGGAGGGACAGGACAGGGGGAGAGAGAACAGACAGGAGGGACAGGACGGGGGGAGAGAGAACAGACAGGAGGGACAGGACGGGGGAGAGAACAGACAGGAGGACGAGGGGGAGGAGAACAGACAGGAGGGACAGGACGGGGGAGAGAGAACAGACAGGAGGGACAGGACAGGGGGAGAGAGAACAGACAGAGGGACAGGACGGGGGGGAGAGAGAACAGACAGGAGGGACAGGACGGGGGGAGAGAGAACAGACAGGGAGGACAGGACGGGGGGAGAGAGAACAGACAGGAGGGACAGGACGGGGGGAGAGAGAACAGACAGGGGACAGACGGGGGGAGAGAGAACGACGAGGACAGGGGGGAGAGAGAACAGACAGGAGGGACAGGACGGGGAGAGAGAACAGACAGGAGGGACAGACGGGGGGAGAGAGAACAGACAGGAGGGACAGGACAGGGGGAGAGAGAAACAGACAGGAGGGACAGGACGGGGGAGAGAGAACAGACAGGAGGACAGGACGGGGGGGAGAGAGAACAGACAGGAGGGACAGGACTGGGGAGAGAACAGACAGGAGGGACAGGGGGGAGAGAGAACAGACAGGAGGGACAGGACGGAGGGAGAGAGAACAGACAGAGGGAACAGGACGGGGGGAGAGAGAACAGACAGGAGGGACAGGACGGGGGAGAGAGAACAGACAGGAGGGACAGGACGGGGAGAGAGAACAGACAGGAGGGACAGGACGGGGGAGAGAGAACAGACAGGAGGGACAGGCACAGGGGTAGAGAACAGACAGGAGGGACAGGACAAGGGGGGAGAGAGAACAGACAGGAAGGACAGGGGGGAGAGAAAACAGACAGGAGGGACAGGACACAAGGGGGAGAGAACAGACAGGAGGAACAGCACACGGGGGAGAGAGAGAACGGACAGGAGGAACACCACACGGGGGGGGAGAGAGAGAGAACGAACAAGAGGGACAGGGGGGAGAGAGAGAACGGACAGGAGGGACGGCCCACGTGGGGGAGAGAACAGACAGGGGGGAGAGTGAATGGACAGGAGGGACAGCACACGGGGGGGCAAGAGAGAACGGACCAGAGGGACAGTACACAGGGGGGAGAGAGATCGGACAGGAGGGAAAGCACACGGGGGAGGGTGAAAATGGACAGGAGGGACAGCACACTGGTGGAAGTTGAGAGAGAACAGACAGGAGGGACAGCACACGGGGTGGGGAATGAGAGAGAGAACGTACAGGAGGGACAGCGCACGGGGGAGAGATGGCCTTCGCCTTCCTGATACTATAGCATTGGATCCAGTAATTTATAAGCCCTGCACACAGGGGCGTTTCAGCCAATCACAAACTCCGCTTTATAAGCACATCTGTGATTGGCTGACAGATGATAGTGTCGTCTGTACCCTGGAGCAGCAGATTGTAGCAGAAGACTTGTAAATGCAGGTTAAGGGAAGGGGAATGGCTCCTATCACAAATGACTCAGCGGACTCCCAGGCATCCCGGGCGTGGTGGATTGGCTTCCACCAGAACTTGAATTAGAAATATGTTTACTGGTGCCACTTCTCAATTTTCTGGTGGCTTTATAATCATCATTGTCCCACAAGGGAACCTGCACACCAGACGCGTTTCGGGTGACACACCCTTAGTCGCTGGTGACGATATAAAGAACAAACATGTATATATACACTCATTATTAGAAACAACACCTGATACAACCAGAAAATTGAGAGGTGGCACCAGTATCCTTATTGCAGCAGAAGACACCTGTGACCGGTGAGACACTGGGTAATGGGATACGTCAGTGGGTCCCGAGTCCTCAGTTGGCCCCGTGCTTGATAGTGGGGCCCCGCTGTTAACTGCAGTTGTTAGATTCACCAGGTGCTTGTCAGAGGCTTGTGCAAAAATGATGTTAAAAATGGCTGCCGGCCTACAGGTCATTGAACGTCACTGACGTCAGCATGCGACGCATAACAGTGACATTTAATGGCCGCATGCGTCAGACTTCACCGTCCTATCGGGCGAGCGCCCTGGAAGTTGTGAGGTCCCACAAGGTGGAGTCAATGAAGCTGCGCGCCAGGGGTGACGCCAAGATGCAGCGCAGGGGGAAAGGGAAGAGTGCACAAGAGAGGGAGAGCTCAAAGGAGAGAGCATGAGAGGAGAAGACAGCATAGGGGGGAGAGAGCGCACAGGGGAGAGAGAGAGCACACAGAGGGGAGAGAGTGTGCAGGGGAAAGAGCGAACAGGAGAGAGAGAGAGCACACAGGGGGGAGAGAGTGTGCAGGGGAAAGAGCGAACAGGAGAGAGAGAGCACACAGGGGGGAGAGAGTGTGCAGGGGAAAGAGCGAACAGGAGAGAGAGAGAGCACACAGGGGGGAGAGAGTGTGCAGGGGAAAGAGCGAACAGGAGAGAGAGAGAGCACACAGGGGGGAGAGATCGCGCAGGGTAGAGAGTGTACACAGAGGGGAGAGAGCGCGCAGGGTAGAGAGAGAGCACACAGGGGGAAGAGAGTGCGCAGGATAGAGAAAGAGCACATGGGGAGAGAGCTTGCAGGGAAGAGAGAGCTCACAGGGGGGAGAGAGCGCGCAGGGTAGAGAGAGAGCACATGGGGGAGAGAGTGCACAGGGGAGAGAGAGCAGACGGGGAAGAGAGACAGCTGGAGAGAGTTCCGGCTTACCCGACACTGCAGCAATGAGGCAGCGTACCCGCAGCTGCAGGAGATTGCGGACAGGCGAAGTCGTGGTGCTCACCGGCATCCAGTGCTGTAAACAGGGCGCACTCGTGGACCAACAGCTCCAGGCTCCTTTCCCCCTGGCACACACCGCCCCTGGCAGCTGCTCTGCACCCTGACATACAGGCAGTTGTCTTCTGATCTCTGTTATCAGCAATTAGGAGGCTGAATGATGTCTTATAGTGGGATCACTACATATATGACTGGTGGCTGCACCATCTTGGATAGGAGAAGTATAATGAGAGTAGTCTGTGTTACCGCTTGAGGTTCCTGGGGGCCCATGGCCAGGTCGCCCTCATGGACCGGAAGCTGTCCTGGAGCTGTGCTGCTATTCTGTATCGCAGTGTAGTTCCAGGAAAGCTCCCTGCCTGAAGATGTGTGCCGCCATGATGTGCACCGCCATGATGTGTGCCGCCATGATGTGCACCGCCAGTGTGCACCGCCATGTGTGCCACCATGATGTGCACCGCCAGTGTGCACCGCCATGATGTGTGCCACCATGATGTGCACCGCCATGATGTGCGCCGCCACAGTGTGCACTGCCATGATGTGTGCCACCATGATGTGCGCCGCCATGATGTGCGCCGCCATAGTGTGCACTGCCTTGATGTGCACTGCCATGATGTGTGTCGCCATGATGTGCACCGCCACAATGTGCACCGCCATGATGTGTGCCGCCACAGTGTGTACCACCAATGGCATCTCCAGGCAGGGAGCTTTCCTGGAACTACACTGCAGTACAAAATAGCAGCAGAGCTCCAGGACAGCTCCCATCGCCTCTTCTGTGATGTGATGATAGCACCATGGATGTGCCAGCTGACAAGAAGTGGATTCCCGGGGACCAGAGCAGACGGGAGGGAGGCGGTATTGTTTTTTTTTAATATGTGTACAGGATGTGTGAGGGCTCATACTGTATATTGGGGGCTGTGTAGGGGCTCATACTGTATATAGGCTATGTGGGGGCTCATTCTTTATATAGGGGACTGTGTGGGAGTTAATACTGTACACAGTGGGCTGTGTGGGGACTCAAACTAAAAATAGGGAGATATGTGAGGGCTCATACTATATATAAGGTAAATGCGGAGGATCAAACTGAATACAGAGAGCTATGTGGGGGCTCATACTGTATATAGGAGGCTATGTGGGGGCTCATACTGTATAAAAGAGGTTGTGTGGGGGCTCATACTGTATATAGAAGCTATGTGGGGGTTTATACTGTATATAGAGAGATGTGTGGGGGCTCACACTGTATATAGAAGGCTGTGTGGGGGCTCACACTGTATATAGGGGGCTGTGTGGGTGTTCATACTGTATATAGGAGGCTATGTAGGGGTTCATACTGCATATAGGAGGCTATGTGGGGGTTCATACTGCGTATAGGAGGCTATGTGGGGGCTTATACTCTATATGGGGGACTGTGTGGGGGTTCATACTTTATATAGGGAGCTGTGTGGGGACTCAAACTGAATATAGGGAGATATGTGAGGGCTCATGCTGTATATAAAGTATATGCAGGGGATCAAACTGAATACATGGAGCTATGTGGGGGCTTATACTGTATATAGGAGGCTTTGTGGGGGTTCATACTATATAAAGGAGGTTGTGTGGGGGCTCATACTGTATATATAGAAACTATGTGGGGTTTATACTGTATATACAGGGCTGTGTTGGGGCTCACACTGTATATAGGGGGCTGTGTGAGTGTTCATACTGTATATAGGGAGCTGTGTGGGGTCTCAGTGTATAAAGGAGGTTGTGTGGGGGATCATGCTGTATATATAGAAGCTATGTGGGGGTTTATACTGTATATACAGGGCTGTGTGGGGGCTCACACTGTATATAGGGGGCTGTGTGAGTGTTCATACTGTATATAGGGAGCTGTGTGGGGTCTCAGTGTATAAAGGAGGTTGTGTGGGGGATCATGCTGTATATATAGAAGCTATGTGGGGGTTTATACTGTATATACAGGGCTGTGTGGGGACTCTCACTGTATATAGGGGGCTGTGTGGGTGTTTATACTGTATATAGGGAGCTGTGTGGGGGCTCATAGTGTATATAGGAGGCTATGTAGGGGTAGGAGACAAACCCAACACTCAACGGTGAGACGCGAGTCCGCACTGCAGAAGAAATCACTGGCTCCGGTGTCACACGACGGCGTGTCACCTGTAGGACTGTGGTCACCACCAGAGAGGTAATACTCCTGTAGAGTGCTGAGGGGTGGAAGGGGCTGTCATCCACCATCACTCACCAGTGATAACCCCATATGTCGATGATTAAGGGGGCCCGGCCATTGTTTGCTCTCCAGCTCCTGCAGTTCAGAGCCGCTCATTCGATGGTCGGTCTCTCGCCGTTCAGTCGTTCCCGGCCGATGCTGTAGTCAACACCGGAGGATCACAGTATCTCACTCCGGGCTTAACGGTGCAGTTGCCAAAGTCATTCACTACACGTGGCCTCATACCATCACACCAGTAGATCCCTATCTGAAGTTCTACAGGAAACTGTCTCTTACCCTGGAGGATAACTCCTCCCCTTGTGGTCTGGTCCCTGCATATAATCCACCATTCAAAAGTTTGGGGTGACCCAATTTGTGGCCACTCCATTACAGATAGAATACAAGCTGCTGCTTCTCCCCTACATAGTTACTGCATAATTTGGAGGTGCGCTTTGCTTTGCTGTGGGTCATTGTCCTGTTGTAGGATGAAATTGGCTCCAATCAAGCGCTGTCCACAGGGTATGGCATGGCATTACACAATGGAGTGATAGCCTTCCTTATTCACAATCCCCCTTACCTTGTACAAATCTCCCACTTTACCAGCACCAGAGCAGCCCCAGCCCATCACATGACCTCCACCATGCCTGACAGATGGTGTCAGGCCTCCACCATGCTTGACAGATGGCGTCCGGCCTCTTCCAGCATCTTCTCAGTTGTTCTGTCTCACAATGTGATCCAAACACCTCAGACTTTGATCCCTCTGTCCATAACACTTTGTTCCAATCTTCCTCTGTCCAAAGTCTGTGTTCTTTTGTCCATATTAATCTTTTCCTTTTATTAGCCAGTCTCAGAAATGGCTTTTTCTTTGCTCCTCTGCCCTGTAGTCCAGCAACCGGAGTCGCCTCTTCACTGTAGACATTGACACTGGCGTTTTGTGGGTACTATGTAATGAAGCTGCCGTATGAGGAGGAGCTGTGAGGCGTGGATTGCTCACACTAGAGACTCTAATGTACTTGTCTTGTTGCTCAGTTGTGCAGCGGGGCTCCCACTTCTCTTTCTACTCTGGTTAGAGCCTGTTTGTACACACCGTTGTAGGAAATCTTCAGATTCTTGGCACCTTCTCGCATGGAATAGCCTTCATTTCTAAGAACAAGAACAGACTGTGGAGTTTCACATGAAAGTTCTCTTTTTCTGGCCATTTTGAGAGTTTCATAGAACAAATAAATTCTCCAGATTCTCAACTAGCTCAAAGGAAGGTCAGTTTTATAGCTTCTCTAATCAACCAAACCGTTTTCAGCTGTGCTAACATACTTGTGCAAGGGTTTTCTAAACATCCATTCGCCTTCTTACACAGTCAGCAAACACAATGTACCATTAAAACACGAGTGGTGGTTGTTGGAAATGGGCCTCAATACACCTATGTAGATGTTTGCAGCTAGAATAGTCATTTACCACATTAACAATGTATAGAGTGGATTTCTGATTCATTTAATGTTGGCTTCCTTGAAAGAGAATGTGCTTTTCTTTGTAAAATAAGGAAATATCTAAATGACCCCAAACGTCTGAACGGTAGTGTAACTGTTTCTGTCTCTGAGGTCTGTTGTTGGGCAGAACCATCTCACCAAACATCCTTACCTATAACACTGCTATACCTTATAATGATACCTATTACACACATATAATACTCATCATTGTGGCTGGTGTCTTCAGGGAGGAGCGCGACTGTCAGTGCAGCTCTTACACTCCGGAGTCTCCGCCGGGCACCATTACTGCTCCCCCACCACTACCGCCCTCCACATCCTCTGTAATGATGGGTGTAATAGGTAATTAGAGTGTCAGCTCCTGTGTCACAGTGGACAAGAACTCCCCACACCTGGGGACTGGACCGACGAGCAGCGTCCACAGAGGAGGTCACTCCGCTCTCCTGGGGCACTAATGGGACAGCTGTCGGGGGATTATGTCCTCCGGGCCGGTACTGGTTCTGGAGGTCCAGCTACTGCAGGGAATCTTCCTGCAATGTTGTCCATGCTCATCTCAGCACATTATATGAGTCGCACCCCTCCCGGATAATTGGTCCCCGGACTGACACCTCCACCCTTGGGATCAGGCGTCACCCTCTCTCATTACATATTTATGTGCTGTAAGTTCATTTATAGTTCTATAATCAGCGGGGTGTGAGGTTGGACGCGTCTCACACCCGTAATCACTGGGATCCGGTGCCGGATTATCAGAGTTGACAGCACGAGCCCAGCTGTAATACCAGACAACACCATGGGCAGGAGGGGCGCTGTTTTCTGAATCAAACCAGCCATGTTTTTCCAATCATGAGCAATTCGTTTAAGAGATGAAGTGGTAGTACTGGCCGGACCGCCACCTGCACATTGGTCTGATCATAGTGCATGAATCCTGGTGGGCAGGTGCAGAGGTGACAGCACTGACCCCCCCACCATACAGGCTCCAGGATTAGGGTCCAGCGGAGGGAGAGGACCGGCCGTCTGCACATTGGCCTGATCATAGTGCACATAGTGACAGCACTGACCCCCCCCACCGCTGTACAGCCTCCAGGATCAGGGTCCAGTTGGGGACGGGGCCCCCCCACCGTGCGTTCTCCATGGCGAGGACATTCTCACATTATTTTATCTGATCAGGAATTTCCTTCCTTGTTTGAAGGTTTTCTGAGGATTCAGCAAAATGTTAGAACATTTCAGGAACTAAAACCAGTTTACACAAACTTCAGGTTTATCTTCTTTCCCCCCCCCAGAATACACAAAAGGACAGATGAGGAGTTCTGCTCTGGAGGTGAAGATTATCTGTCCGCAGCCACAACTTAGCCTGTAGATCACAGGTCCAGAGACAGGGCCCAGGGGGAAAGAAAACATTTACTATATCAGCTTGTGAAGATTAGAGGCACAGTGTACCCCTGCTCCCCCAACGGCCAGAGGCACGGTGGACACCCACTCCTCTGGTGGTCAGAGGCACAGCAGACGTCCGCTTCCCCGGTGGTCAGAGGCACGGTGTACACACACTCCTCCGGCGGTCAGAGGCACAGTGTACTCCTGCTTCCCCTACTGCTAGAGGCACGGTGGACACTCACCTCTCCGGCAGTCAGAGGCACAGCAGACGTCCGCTTCCCTGGTGGTCAGAGGCACGGTGTACACACACTCCTCGGGTGGTCAGAGGCACAGCAGACGTCCGCTTTCCCCATGGCCAGAGGCACGGTGGACACCCACTCCTCCGGCGGTCAGAGGCACAGTGTACTCCTGCTTCCCCGACGGCTAGAGGGACGGTGGACACTCACCTCTCCGGCGGTCAGAGGCACAGCAGACGTCCGCTTCCCTGGTGGTCAGAGGCACGGTGTACACACACTCCTCGGGTGGTCAGAGGCACGGTGGGATGCCCGCTCCCTCAGTGGTCAGAGGCACGGTGGACACCCACTCCTCCGGCGGTCAGAGGCACAGTGTACTCCTGCTTCCCCTACTGCTAGAGGCACGGTGGACACTCACCTCTCCGGCAGTCAGAGGCACAGCAGACGTCCGCTTCCCTGGTGGTCAGAGGCACGGTGTACACACACTCCTCGGGTGGTCAGAGGCACAGCAGACGTCCGCTTTCCCCATGGCCAGAGGCACGGTGGACACCCACTCCTCCGGCGGTCAGAGGCACAGTGTACTCCTGCTTCCCCTACTGCTAGAGGTACGGTGGACACTCACCTCTCCGGCAGTCAGAGACACAGCAGACGTCCGCTTCCCTGGTGGTCAGAGGCACGGTGGACACCCACTCCTCGGGTGGTCAGAGGCACGGTGGGATGCCCGCTCCCTCAGTGTTCAGAGGCACGGTGGACACCCGCTCCTCCAGTGGGTAGAGGCACAGCAGATGTCCACTTACCCCATGGTCAGAGGCACAGTGGACAACCACTCCTCGGGTGGTCAGAGGCATGGTGGATGCCTGCTCCTCCAGCGGTCAGAGGCTCAGCATATGTCCGCTCTCCCCATGGCCAGAGGCACGGTGGACAACCACTCCTCAGGTAGTCAGAGGCACGGCATACTCCCGCTTCCCTGACGGTCAGAGGCACTGCATACTCCGGCTCCCCCGACAATCAGAGGCACGGCGTACACCCACTTCCCCAGTGGTCAGAGGCACGGCGTACTCCCACTCTCCCAGTGATCAGAAGCATGATGTACTTCCGCTCCCCCAGTGGTCAGAGACACGGCGTACACCCGCTCCCCCAATGGTCAGAGGCACGGCATACTTCCGCTCCCCCAGTGGTCAGAGGCACAGCATACTTCCGCTCCCCCAGTGGTCAGAGGCACGGCGTACACTGGCTCTCCCAGTTGTCAGAGGCACTGCGTACTCCCACTCCCCCGGTGGTCAGGCACGGTGGATGCCCGCACGCCCGGTGGTCAAAGGCACATTGGACACCCACTCCTCCGGCGGTCAGAGGCACAGCAGATGTCCGCTTTCCCCGTGGCCAAAGGCACAGTGGCCATCCACTCCTCGAGTGGTTAGAGGCATGGTAGATGCCCACTCCCCCGGTGGTCAGAGGCACGGTGGATGCCTGCTCCTCCGGTGGTCGGAGGCACAGCAGATGTCTGCTTTCCCCGTGGCACAGTGGACACCCACTCCTTGAGTGGTCAGAGGCATGGTGGATGCCCGTTCCCCCAGTGGTCAGAGGCATGGCATACTCCCGCTTCCCCGGCTGTCAGAGGCACAGCATACTCCCGTTTCTCTGATGGTCAGAGGCACTGCGTACTCCGCCTCCCCCGACGGTCAGAGGCATGACATACACCCGCTCCCCCAGTTGTCAGAGGCACGGCGTGCACCCACTCCCCCAGTGGTCAGAGGCACAGCGTACCCACGCATCCCCAGCAGTCAGAGGCACGGCGTACTCCTGCTCCCCTTGTGATCAGAGGCACGGCATACACCCACTCCGACGGTCAGCGGCATTGCATACATCCGTTTCCCCGACGGTCAGAGCCACAACAGACGTCCCCTTTCCCAGTGGTCAGAGGCACAGTGGACACCCACTCCTTGGATGGTCGGAGGCACGTGGACGCCTGCTCCTCCGGTGGTCAGAGGCACAGCAGATATCCGCTTTCCCCGTGGTCAGAGGCACGTGGACGCCAGCTCCCCCGGTGGTCAGAGGCACAGTGGACACCTGCTCCTCGGGTGGTCAGAGCCATGGTGGATGTCCGCTCCCCCGATGGTCAGAGGCACAGTGGATGCCTGCTTCTCCGGTGGTCAGAGGCACGTTGGATGGCCACTAGCCCTGCGGTCAACACGGCCTACACCTGCTCCCCCGGCCGTCAGGGGCACAATCAGCTTCTGGTTTCACGCTGGTCAGTGGAACGTGATACACACAGTGCCATGGTGGGCAGCATAACACCTGATCTTCACATGGTTGGCGCTAGGTCCTGGCCCCCACACACACACACTATGACACGGCCCTCTATTGGTCCCCAATTTCCAGAGGCACATTAAGAACAGGGTTTTGCCTGTGGCCCCTGGACATGCCTTTGGTTCCACAGCTCCGGCCTGTCGTCTGCTCAGGACTCTGCAGTGTTACCCCCGCAGCTCTACAGACAGGAAAATCTGGTTTGTCTATTTCTATGTGATTTCCGGTGTGTACGGTGCAGCACAGAAGGGGTTAGTCATGGACCTACAGAACAGGTCCAACCAGATGATTGAAGCAAAGCCATCCAGCCCTGGTACATGGGGAGGAGGCCGCGCAGCACAGGCCTGAGGGAGGACAAAACTGTCATTGATCTTACTGGAACAACCTGATAATGTTTACAGCTAAAATATATATTTATACTGTGTGAGAAATCAACAGTCCTCAGAGGAAGCTAATAATGGACAACTGAAAAGATGGTAATAAATAGCAGCTTTCCAGACTCCTCGGGTCTCTTCCTCAGGCTCGGCTTTCCAGGCTCCTCGGGTCTCTTCCTCAGGCTCGGCTTTCCAGCCTCCTCGGGTCTCTTCCTCAGGCTCAGCTTTCCAGACTCCTCGGGTCTCTTCCTCAGGCTCGGCTTTCCAGGCTCCTCGGGTCTCTTCCTCAGGCTCAGCTTTCCAGACTCCTCGGGTTTCTTCCTCAGGCTCAGCTTTCCAGACTCCTCGGGTCTCTTCCTCAGGCTCAGCTTTCCAGGCTCCTCGGGTCTCTTCCTCAGGCTCAGCTTTCCAGGCTCCTCGGGTCTCTTCCTCAGACTCAGCTTTCCAGGCTCCTCGGGTCTCTTCCTCAGGCTCGGCTTTCCAGGCTCCTCGGGTCTCTTCCTCAGGCTCAGCTTTCCAGGCTCCTCGGGTCTCTTCATCAGGCTCGGCTTTCCAGACTCCTCGGGTCTCTTCCTCAGGCTCGGCTTTCCAGGCTCCTCGGGTCTCTTCCTCAGGCTCAGCTTTCCAGACTCCTCGGGTCTCTTCCTCAGGCTCAGCTTTCCAGGCTCCTCGGGTCTCTTCCTCAGGCTCGGCTTTCCAGACTCCTCGGGTCTCTTCCTCAGGCTCAGCTTTCCAGACTCCTCAGGTCTCTTCCTCAGGCTCAGCTTTCCAGACTCCTCGGGTCTCTTCCTCAGGCTCGGCTTTCCAGACTCCTCGGGTCTCTTCCTCAGGCTCGGCTTTCCAGGCTCCTCGGGTCTCTTCCTCAGGCTCAGCTTTCCAGACTCCTCAGGTCTCTTCCTCAGGCTCAGCTTTCCAGACTCCTCGGGTCTCTTCCTCAGGCTCGGCTTTCCAGACTCCTCGGGTCTCTTCCTCAGGCTCGGCTTTCCAGACTCCTCGGGTCTCTTCCTCAGGCTCAGCTTTCCAGACTCCTCGGGTCTCTTCCTCAGGCTCGGCTTTCCAGACTCCTCGGGTCTCTTCCTCAGGCTCAGCTTTCCAGGCTCCTCGGGTCTCTTCCTCAGGCTCAGCTTTCCAGACTCCTCAGGTCTCTTCCTCAGGCTCGGCTTTCCAGACTCCTCGGGTCTCTTCCTCAGGCTCGGCTTTCCAGACTCCTCGGGTCTCTTCCTCAGGCTCAGCTTTCCAGACTACCGAGGTGTCTTCAGAAAAACCGAAAACCTGCCAAATTTATGATGAAAATGGACAAGATAAAGATTCCCTGCAGGACTACAAGATCCCAGGTATCTTCAGCTGCACTACAACCAATGTGCTGTACGTAATTACGCCGAGCCGTTATGAGCGCCACACTTTCCCTCTATAGCAGACCCTGTGGATTCCAGAAACATGCACAGGTCTCCCCCCCCTCTCCTGTGCTCTGGCCAGCCCAGTGATGTGCCCAGAACACAGCAGGCGGCAGCCCAATGTAAAGCATAGGGTCAACATGCAACCGCTATTCCCTATGCTGAGGACGGCCATAATTACAGAAGTATAAGTGACTTATAACGACTCTTATACTCCTGCAAAGCAAAATGGAAGCCCCCAGTGGCTGCAAAAATAATAAAAAAAATATTAAAGTGAGATAATTTAATTTTGTATCAAAAGTAATTGTTTATATAAACAATTATTTTAATACAAACAAAATGCAGCATCTTCCCTTTAAAATTTGTTTTCTTTTTAATAATCCCAAATATGAGGCAGGAGAAACTCAGTGGGATTGGAAGGGGGGGGGGGGAGAAGGTGAGGACACGGCGACCAATGACCCAGCAGAGCGGGGGGATGTGAGGACACGGCGACCAATGACCCAGCAGAGCGGGGGAAGGAGAGGACACGGCGACCAATGGCCCAGAAGAGCAGGGGGGGGGATGTGAGGACACGGCGACCAATGGCCCAGCAGAGCGGGGGGGGGAAGGTGAGGACACGGCGACCAATGACCCAGCAGAGCGGGGGGGGAAGGTGAGGACACTGCGACCAATGGCCCAGCAGAGCGGGGGGAGGAGAGGACACGGCGACCAATGACCCAGAAGAGCAGGGGGATGTGAGGACACGGCGACCAATGACCCAGCAGAGCGGGGGGGGAAGGTGAGGACACTGCAACCAATGGCCCAGCAAAGCGGGGGAGATGTGAGGACACGGCGACCAATGACCCAGCAGAATAGAGGGGAAGTGAGGACACGGCAACCAATGACCCAGCAGAGCGGGGGAAGGCGAGGACACGGCGACCAATGACCCAGCAGAGCGGGGGAAGGAGAGGACACGGCGACCAATGGCCCAGAAGAGCGGGGGGGGAAGGTGAGGACACGGCGACCAATGACCCAGCAGAGCGGGGGGGAAGGTGAGGACACTGCGACCAATGGCCCAGCAGAGCGGGGGGAGGAGAGGACACGGCGACCAATGACCCAGCAGAGCGGGGGAAGGTGATGGCACGGCGACCCATAGGGGAGGTGAGGGAACGGCAACCAATGAGCCAGCCGAGCCGGGGGAGGTGAGGACACGGCGACCCATGGGGAAGGTGAGGACACGGCGACCCATGGGGAAGGTGAGGACACGGCGACCCATGGGGAAGGTGAGGACACGGCGACCCATGGGGAAGGTGAGGACACGGCGACCCATGACCCAGCCGAGCGGGGGGCAGGTGAGGACACAGCAACCAATGAGCCAGCAGCGTGGAGGGGGTGAGGACACGGCGACCAATGAGGACACGATGACCAATGAACCAGCAGAGTGGGGGTAGGTGAGCCAACAGTGTGGAGAGAGGTGAGGACATAGTGACCAATGATCCAGCAAAATGGGGAAAGGTGAGGACACGACCAGTGACCCAGCAGAGCAGTGGAGGCGAGGACATGGCGACCAATGACAAAGCACAGTGGCAGAGGAGGGGGGACGTGAGGACACGGTGACCAATGAACAAGCAGAGTGGGGGGGACGTGAGGACACAGTGACTAATGACCCAGCAGAGTGGGGGGGACGTGAGGACACGGCGACCAAGGACCCAGCAGAGCGGGGGGAGGTGAGGACACAGTGACTAATGACCCAGCAGAGTGGGGGGGACGTGAGGACACGGCGACCAAGGACCCAGCAGAGTTGGGGAGGTGATTACATCCACTAATGAAGACCCCCTACACGCAATGGGCAACTGAACAAGTGTGATATTTATATTAACAGAGCAAATTGCAAAAAAAAAAAAAATGTAACTGGACTCAGCACCGGTCCGATCCTGTACAGAACATGATACAATATAAATAACACTGTCCGGTCAGTGTGCTCCACCTCTGAAGTCCGCGCCTGAGGTCCGCCAAAACAAAAACTCTTAGCAAGAGCAGTGACCCTTAAAGTCTTTCTTAATGCACCCCTCCCCAGCTCTGGTCACACGTTGAAGAAAATATAGTCATCATCGTAATCATCATAATCATCAGAGAACAGATCGCCCCGATCATCACTGTCAAACTCGTCCCCAGGGAAGAAGCTGTGAAAATCATCGATGTCAGAATTGGCGCTGTCATCATCATCATCATCATAATCATAATCATCATCATCCACCTCCAGCGGATCGTCAATGTCTTCACTGCTGGACAGAATGGAGAAGTCAGGAGAAAGGGGGCTGTCCTCACTGTCTGAGGGGGCCGGAATGGGGGAGGACGACACTACCAGATCTGCGGAGGAGACAAAGTGGGTTACACAAAACAGAGATAGGACCCAGCACCCCGCCACACTCAGAACCAGGACCCCGCCGAACCCCACAGGACAGGCCCCATCACCCCCAGGACCCCACCCCCACCACATACAGCTCCAGGACCCTGCAATCAGTGCAAGGATCTCCACACAGCCTTCGCCACCGACGCCGGGACACTGCTCCAACAACTGCAACAACCCCCATCATCCCCCAGCTCTATCAAACCAGGCACCCCCTTCCCCAGGGCACTGTTCCAGAATCCACTACCCCAACCCCCTGCTCCACCAATCCAGAGTCCCCACCTCCCATCATCACTAGAGATCAGACATCACTGAGAACGTCTCCCATCATCACTAGAGATCAGACATCACTGAGAACGTCTCCCATCATCATCACTAGAGATCAGACATCACTGAGAACGTCTCCCATCATCACTAGAGATCAGACATCACTGAGAACGTCTCCCATCATCACTAGAGATCAGACATCACTGAGAACGTCTCCTATCATCACTAGAGATCAGACATCACTGAGAACGTCTCCTATCATCATCACTAGAGATCAGACATCACTGAGAACGTCTCCCATCATCACTAGAGATCAGACATCACTGAGAACGTCTCCTATCATCATCACTAGAGATCAGACATCACTGAGAACGTCTCCCATCATCACTAGAGATCAGACATCACTGAGAACGTCTCCCATCATCACTAGAGATCAGACATCACTGAGAACGTCTCCCATCATCACTAGAGATCAGACATCACTGAGAACGTCTCCCATCATCATCACTAGAGATCAGACATCACTGAGAACGTCTCCTATCATCATCACTAGAGATCAGACATCACTGAGAACGTCTCCCATCATCACTAGAGATCAGACATCACTGAGAACGTCTCCTATCATCACTAGAGATCAGACATCACTGAGAACGTCTCCCATCATCACTAGAGATCAGACATCACTGAGAACGTCTATCATCATCATCACTAGAGATCAGACATCACTGAGAACGTCTCCCATCATCACTAGAGATCAGACATCACTGAGAACGTCTCCCATCATCACTAGAGATCAGACATCACTGAGAACGTCTCCTATCATCACTAGAGATCAGACATCACTGAGAACGTCTCCCATCATCACTAGAGATCAGACATCACTGAGAACGTCTCCCATCATCACTAGAGATCAGACATCACTGAGAACGTCTCCTATCATCACTAGAGATCAGACATCACTGAGAACGTCTCCTATCATCACTAGAGATCAGACATCACTGAGAACGTCTCCTATCATCACTAGAGATCAGACATCACTGAGAACGTCTCCCATCATCACTAGAGATCAGACATCACTGAGAACGTCTCCCATCATCACTAGAGATCAGACATCACTGAGAACGTCTCCTATCATCACTAGAGATCAGACATCACTGAGAACGTCTCCCATCATCACTAGAGATCAGCGGTTCTTTCTTGGATTTTAGTATCAGGACGCTGTGGTTTGGGTCACCCACCTCTCACCTTTGCGCTCTAGCATGAGGGCCATCCGGCGGTCCTTCATTTCCTGGCTCAGTTTTTCTACCATGCGATTGATACAATTGTCCAGGACGAGGGAGCGTGTTTGGGACGTGATCTCCTGCCGGCAGATGGGACACTCGTCCTTCCTCTTCCTCCATGCCTGGATGCAGTATGCGCAGAAGCTGTGGGCGCAGTTCAGGGTGACTGCCTATGGGGGCAGTAAACAGGGGGTAATGCACATTACATTAGCGGACATCACATTGGAGCCTGATAACTGGGCTTCTCCAGGATCCATTGGATGAGGATGAATCCCACAGATCAATATAATCCCCCCCACAGGCTGCAGTGTGGTCCCCACCTCTATGAAGTGCTCGGAGCAGATGATGCACTGCAGTTCATTATCCAGGACGTCGTTCATATGATGCAGAACCTCCTCCTGCTGCGCCTCCATCTTCTCCTGCAAAATACACAAAGGTCACAATGTGAGGACTACAACCCCCAGCAGAGCCGGGCAGTCAGTGATGATGTGCACGGACGAGGACGCACCCTTCTCTCCAGCTCTTTATTCTTGGCTTCAATTATCAGCTCCAAGTCCTGACGAGAAGTAGTCAAATCATCCAGGAGCTGCGAGTACTGAGGACAAAGAGGAAAGAGGCAGTGAAGAACCTGGAATACCACCACCAAGACACACCGCTATTCTCAAACACCACCGCCAAGACACACCACCATCCTCAATTACCAACGCCTAGACACAACGCCATCCTCAAATAACACCGCCGAGAACCCCACCATCCTCCAATACCACCACCGAGAGACACCACCATCCTCTAATACCCCCCGAGAAGACAACACCGCCATCCTCTATTACCACTGCGGAAACTCACCACTACCCTCATACATCATAAAGCCACCCTCCTCCCTCTATCACCACCGTCCTCATACACTATAGAGCCGCCCTCCTCTATCCCCATCATCCTCATACATTATAGAGCCGCCCTCCTCTATCCTCACCGTTCTCATACACTATAGAGCCGGCCTCCTCCGTCCCCATACAATAGAGCATCCCTCCTCTATTACCACCATCTTCATACACTATAGAGTCGACCTCCTCCATGTATTACCACCGTCCTCATACACCATAGAGCCGCCCTCCTCCCATCTATTACCACCGCCCTCATACACTATAGAGCCGCCCTCCTCCATCTATCACCACCGCCCTCATACACTATAAAGCCGCCCTCCTCCATCTACCACCACCGCCCTCATACACTATAAAGCCGCCCTCCTCCATCTACCACCACCGCCCTCATACACTATAGAGCCACCCTCCTCCATCTATCACCACCACCCCCTCATACACTATAGAGCCGCCCTCCTCCATCTATCACCACCACCCCCTCATACACTATAGAGCCGCCCTCCTCCATCTACCACCACCGCCCTCACACACTATAGAGCCGTCCTCCTCTATCCTCACCGTCCTCACACACTATAGAGCCACCCTCCTCCACCCTCCTCCACTATAGAGTTGCCCTCCTGTCGGTATGTTTCCCTCTGTCATATGTCACCTCTGCCAGCGTCGGTGGCTCCTCTAATGAATTTCCCTGTGGTCTGAAGGAGAGATTATCTGTGAACAACACTAGAACACCCCCAAATGCACAGCCAGCTGCACAATGAGGCGACTAACCCTCTGCAAGCAGGTGGGAGCTCCATACCAGCAAATACAACAAATGTGCCATCTTCTGCACCGACGTCTGTATCATCAGGTCAGAGGTCACACAGACCATTCCTATCTGCTCCTCTCTTGCCTATGGTCATCTCAGCCTACATCACCTTCATTACTCGGATTCTTATCCTTCTCTATCACACAGGATTTCTGTTATACAGAATTCTATTATAATTGTGTGACAGGAGCTGTACAGTCATCATCACTAACTGTGATAGGAGCTTCTGTCCCTTTCCCTCATGTGAGGTAGAAAATCGCAATACAGGTCACAAGTCCGAGTCCTCATTAAATAACATGTCACTTAAAGAGAACAATTTGAGACAGGAAGGCGGACTAGATATACAGTAGTAACAACAGCCAATTTATATAAATAGCAGAGTAAGTGAGACCCCCCCGAGACTGTAATGAGGGAAAGTAATGGGCAGAGAGAGGTGTCTGACCTTAACAAGCTCCTCAGCTCAATCTAGAGGGTTAAACAGCTGGGATCAGACGCTTCTCTCATCCTGGTGGCCAAGGCACACACCATCCATCAATCACACCCGGCCAGGGCTCGTGCCCTGTCGATCACGCTGGCCATGTTTGTGCAGTTGATCACACCGGCCAGGCTCCTGTGCCCATGTGATCATCAGGATATACCCAAGTCAGACAGCCCCTCTATTCTTGTGAGGTGCCAAGGCTGCGCACGCACTGTCCCCGCCAGCCCCTCCACCTCGTACCTCGCCCCTTAGCTCCTTCTGGACGCCTGTCCTCATCTCACTGACTGTCTGCAGATGCTCCTCTTGTTTGGTGCTTAGCTCCTTCTGCAGGTCCAGGAGCTCCTGCCTGTCCCAAGATCCGCTCTGTTGGATGGTCTTCATCTTCTCCTTGACTTGAGCAATAAAGTTTTTAAGTTCCATAAGAGATTCTCGGATTTTAGCGAGGTGGAGTGAGACCTCAGGTGGAGTCTGAGTGGAGGCCACGAGGTTTAAGTCTAGAGAGCAGTCTAGATCCACCGAGGCCTCCATCTTTACTGTGGGCTGCTTAGATATCTCTGTCTTGTGTGACCTGGTGGCCTCGCTGCTGTCTGTAGACACCCGGGGGATCTTGGCCCTAGAGGTGCTGGAGGTTCCCTCCGTTCCGGAGGCCTCGGAGTCTTCACAGTTCAGTTTACGTTTGCTTCTGGACGACTTTCTCTTACCTGACTGCGGACGAGTCAGGAGCGGCCGAATCTGTTCTAGATTTTCATGAACAAACTTGTACTCAAACTCGGCCTTGTCTGCATTGGGCATGACCACGCCGATCTGGAGGCGGCTGCCCGCGGGCACGATGTATGGCTTCTGAGGCTGCAGCTTCTCCTTATTCAGCAAAACGCCGTTGAGGCTCTGAAAGACAAGAGAGGACACAATCAGCATCTTCTGAGGGTCCATAAATTGTCCCCATACCAACTGCACAATAGTGCACAGTATATACAGCAAGAAGGGTGAGCAGTAAACATCACATCCAGAGGGCTCAATAAATACCAAGATCCCAGAAGGGAGCGATCACCAGTAACTGTTATATACATGTGATACACAGAACAGAAAGTCACAGCCTCTGAAAACTGCAAAATATACATCCTGTATTATACTCCAGAGCTGCACTCACTATTCTGCTGGTGGAGTCACTGTGTACATACATTACTGATCCTGAGTTACCTCCTGTATTATACTCCAGAGCTGCACTCACTATTCTGCTGGTGCAGTCACTGTGTACATACATTACATTACTGATCCTGAGTTACCTCCTGTATTATACTCCAGAGCTGCACTCACTATTCTGCTGGTGGAGTCACTGTGTACATACATTACTGATCCTGAGTTACCTCCTGTATTATACTCCAGAGCTGCACTCACTATTCTGCTGGTGCAGTCACTGTGTACATACATTACATTACTGATCCTGAGTTACCTCCTGTATTATACTCCAGAGCTGCACTCACTATTCTGCTGGTGGAGTCACTGTGTACATACATTACTGATCCTGAGTTACCTCCTGTATTATACTCCAGAGCTGCACTCACTATTCTGCTGGTGCAGTCACTGTGTACATACATTACATTACTGATCCTGAGTTACCTCCTGTATTATACTCCAGAGCTGCACTCACTATTCTGCTGGTGCAGTCACTGTGTACATACATTACATTACTGATCCTGAGTTACCTCCTGTATTATACTCCAGAGCTGCACTCACTATTCTGCTGGTGCAGTCACTGTGTACATACATTACATTACGGATCCTGAGTTACCTCCTGTATTATACCCCAGAGCTGCACTCACTATTCTGCTGGTGCAGTCACTGTGTACATACATTACATTACTGATCCTGAGTTACCTCCTGTATTATACTCCAGAGCTGCACTCACTATTCTGCTGGTGCAGTCACTGTGTACATACATTACATTACTGATCCTGAGTTACCTCCTGTATTACACTCCAGAGTTGCACTCACTATTCTGCTGGTGCAGTCACTGTGTACATACATTACATTACTGATCCTGAGTTACCTCCTGTATTATACTCCAGAGCTGCACTCACTATTCTGCTGGTGCAGTCACTGTGTACATACATTACATTACTGATCCTGAGTTACCTCCTGTATTACACTCCAGAGTTGCACTCACTATTCTGCTGGTGCAGTCACTGTGTACATACATTACATTACTGATCCTGAGTTACCTCCTGTATTACACTCCAGAGCTGCACTCACTATTCTGCTGGTGCAGTCACTGTGTACATACATTACATTTCATTTCAAAAATTCTTTTTATTGTTTTACAAGATATGAAGATGATAATCAGATAGTTACAGAAAAGAAGAATTCAGCTCGTGACAACCGGTGGAAAATGATTAAATAATTCCAAACATATGTTTAAATATGGTTATTGTCAGATTATCTAGAGAAAGTTAAGCACAAGAGGAAGATGGCATAGTAAATGAGAGAGGAATAGAGGATAGGTAGGAGAATAGGAAAGAGAATAATAGATTGGAGGGGAAGTAAGAGGCGGGGAGGGTGGGTCAGGAGGTGGAGCCTAGAGGATCTCTGTTGAGTAAATGAGGCGAGGGGTCAAGATTACGGTACTATGAGCGACTTTTTGAAGAGTACCCAAGCTCGCCAGTGGTTATTAACAGATGCTTGTGTGTGGTTCACAGAGGCAGCTAGTTTCGCTACTAGATATAGTTGGTCAGTTTTTTCAATTAACGACTGAGGAGTCGGGATTTGAGGAGATCCCCATACCGTTGGTAAAAGAAGTTTCGCTGCAGCCAATATTGTACAGATTAACACAGAGAACTCACCATGGGAAGCGTCTAGGGGTAGATTTAACAGGACGACTTCAGGGGATAACTTGATATTTCGTTTAGTCACATCTCTGATCAGGCGTGTCGTCTGGTTCCAGTAGGGGATCAGGGATGGACAATGCCACCAAAGGTGGATGTAGTTCCCGTTCACATCACCACAACGCCAGCAATTCGTAGGGTACATACATTACATTACTGATCCTGAGTTACCTCCTGTATTATACTCCAGAGCTGCACTCACTATTCTGCTGGTGCAGTCACTGTGTACATACATTACATTACTGATCCTGAGTTACCTCCTGTATTATACTCCAGAGCTGCACTCACTATTCTGCTGGTGCAGTCACTGTGTACATACATTACATTACTGATCCTGAGTTACCTCCTGTATTATACTCCAGAGCTGCACTCACTATTCTGCTGGTGCAGTCACTGTGTACATACATTACATTACTGATCCTGAGTTACCTCCTGTATTATACTCCAGAGCTGCACTCACTATTCTGCTGGTGCAGTCACTGTGTACATACATTACATTACTGATCCTGAGTTACCTCCTGTATTATACTCCAGAGCTGCACTCACTATTCTGCTGGTGCAGTCACTGTGTACATACATTACATTACTGATCCTGAGTTACCTCCTGTATTATACTCCAGAGCTGCACTCACTATTCTGCTGGTGCAGTCACTGTGTACATACATTACATTACTGACCCTGAGTTACCTCCTGTATTATACTCCAGAGCTGCACTCACTATTCTGCTGGTGCAGTCACTGTGTACATACATTACATTACTGATCCTGAGTTACCTCCTGTATTATACTCCAGAGCTGCACTCACTATTCTGCTGGTGCAGTCACGGTGTACATACATTACATTACTGATCCTGAGTTACCTCCTGTATTATACTCCAGAGCTGCACTCACTATTCTGCTGGTGCAGTCACTGTGTACATACATTACTGATCCCGAGTTACCTCCTGTATTATACTCCAGAGCTGCACTCACTATTCTGCTGGTGCAGTCACGGTGTACATACATTACATTATTGATCCTGAGTTACCTCCTGTATTATACTCCAGAGCTGCACTCACTATTCTGCTGGTGCAGTCACTGTGTACATACATTACATTACTGATCCTGAGTTACCTCCTGTATTATACTCCAGAGCTGCACTCACTATTCTGCTGGTGCAGTCACTGTGTACATACATTACATTACTGACCCAGAGTTACCTCCTGTATTATACTCCAGAGCAGCACTCACTGTGTATATACATTACTTATAATCCACACTGACCCCTTATATCAGCCTTCTAGAGAACCACTAGAGAGCAGGATGTGAGGTCAGACTCGCTTTTAGGGGATTGGGCAGCACTGATTCCACACACATTAATAAGGTGAAGCACTGAACAGTCACATCATACATGGATATGTAGCGCCATCTAGTGTCACACAGAGCTGCAGACACCCTGTGCTGGTTAGTATTATTATTTAACGGCCTTCAGCTATCATATAGTTACTACTACCCTCATCTTCCTGTAGCACCCATCTCTGCCTTTCTATGGTTATTTGACCCTCCTTCCCTCCGTATACACCTACCGCTGTCTCTCTACGATTATTTGACCCTCCTTCCCTCCTGTAGCACCCTCCTCTGCCTCTCTACGGTTATTTGACCCTTCTTCCCTCCTGTAGCACCCCTCTGCCTCTCTACGGTTATTTGACCATCCTTCCCTCCTGTAGCACCCTCCTCTGCCTCTCGACGGTTATTTGACCCTTCTTCCCTCCTGTAGCACCCTCCTCTGCCGCTCTACGGTTATTTGACCCCCCTTCCCTTCTGTAGCACCCTCCTCTGCCTCTCGACGGTTATTTGACCCTTCTTCCCTCCTGTAGCACCCTCCTCTGCCGCTCTACGGTTATTTGACCCCTCTTCCCTTCTGTAGCACCCTCCTCTGCCTCTATACGGTTATTTGACCCTCCTTCCCTCCTGTAGCACCCTCCTCTGCCTCTCGACGGTTATTTGACCCTCCTTCCCTCCTGTAGCACCCTCCTCTGCCTCTCTATGGTTATTTGACCCTCCTTCCCTCCTGTAGCACCCTCCTCTGCCTCTCTATGGTTATTTGACCCTCCTTCCCTCCTGTAGCACCCTCCTCTGCCTCTCTACGGTTATTTGACCCTTATTCCCTCCTGTAGCACCCTCCTCTGCCTCTCTACGGTTATTTGACCCTTATTCCCTCCTGTAGCACCCTCCTCTGCCTCTCTACGGTTATTTGACCCTCCTTCCCTCCTGTAGCACCCTCCTCTGCCTCTCTACGGTTACATGATCCTCCTTCCCTCCTGTAGCACCCTCCTCTGCCTCTCGACGGCTATTTGACACCCCTTCCCTCCTGTAGCACCCTCCTCTGCCTCTCTACGGTTATTTGACCCTCCTTCCCTCAGGATACACCCCCCTCTGCCCTCTACGGTTACATGACCCTCCTCCTGCGGTGCAGTTGTCAGACTTACATTGTTGTCGGTGATGGTCCATTGCCCCTCCACGTTCTGCCTGAGGAAGCAGTGTGTGCGGG